>OX637359.1:3913394-5115792 GCA_951799405.1 Agapetus fuscipes | reverse complement strand
GCTTCAATTTCCAAAGAATTTACAATCTTCACCAAAAAACTAAGTAAACACCAGTTCTTGTTTTGAGCACTACAGTTATCTAGCCACAAAATAAATTTCTTTATGTCTCTATATTTTTTGAAAAATGCGTAGTAGGTACTTACTATGTCTTCTTTGTTCCTGCCTCTCAACGCACAATGTCAAAGTACTGCAAAAGGCTTGTGGCAGCTTTTTTTACCAACTGGTGCAAAAGTTTGATTGTATGCAGTAAGACGCGGTGCAAATATTATAGCTTTGAACATGTCAAGCCTAGGTAACATGATGACTTTTTCGAGATCTGCACTGACACATAGTTCAGAGTTTTTATTTCGTTCGCTTTCATTCTCTGCGTATTTGCGGTACAACTCCCTACTGTCTTTCACAAGTTTGTTGTGTTTCTTCCAAGTAGAACAAATTTCACATTCGTCATCCAAATTATTTTCATCGTGTTCATGGAGCTTGAATTCTTCGCAAGTCTCACATTCTTCATGCCCTAACCTGGCAAAAGATATCTTTCTTTCTTTTACAAGTTTTCGGTAAAGCTCATAAGAAACACATTTTTTGAACTGTGGATTTTTGTTAACAAAATCTCCATGCATGAGCACCATGTTTAAGTCACTGGGTAAATAACGTGTCAGAGGGGCGTGCTCTCTTCTATAATGTGCAATTTCTGGGTTAAACGATTCAATATGTTCTATGATTTCTTGATGTGGTCCTTTATTAACTGATGGCTGCCTACCTCTCATGCTTAACTTAGGGGCAATGGAACCTTTTTCTGCAGAAAGAATTGTGTTAAGAAATTTGTCATTCTTTTTATTAAAACCAAACGTGGGCAAAAAAAAGGTTTTACATACTTCATGTCTCCAATCGTTCACATCAGTTAAAAAGTAGTTTACAGTTTTGTTGCGCCTCATTTTACTTTCACTGGAAACAGTTACAGTTCTTTTTTTCACATCAAATCTTTCACAGCAATTAAAAATTTATGACCTTCTGTCTTCATAAGATTCAATAGCCCAGAATTGCATATTTAAATTATTTCTCCGATCTTTGCATATTTTATTTGTGCATTTCTTCTTACAATTATCACAAGGAGGCTGAACAGTGTGTTTCTTTTTTAAATTTTCAACTTTAACTTTTTTCCATTCTTGTTTTGATAATTGGCTTTTCTTTCTTTTACGGGTTGGTTCACTATTATTGGTTCCATCTATCTCTTCCCCGATACCAATATGATCAAATGTTTGTTTTTTTTTTTTTTTTTTTTAAATAATTTATTCAACAAAACAGGAAAATACATTAAAACTAGGGGCGTTGCCCCTGGCTGCTACGCAGCCCAACCCCTTAACATTTGTGAAATGTGTATATTGCACATAGTTTCCTCGCGTTAAACTTCGTAGTATTATAAAACATGTAAAATAAAAACACTCAGTTTTTGTAAAAGAACATTAACTAAGATTTGTTAGGCTTTGATAAAATAAATTTATGAAAATCCGCCATTACAAAAAAATACTGGGAATATCCCGCACTGTAAACGGTTATACCTTAATATAATAAATACATCGATAGTGTATGCAAATATTAAAATTTTTGACTCAAATGAACATTAGTGCAAAAAGAGTTGCACTTATGTTCATTTGAGTTGGGTGTTTATGTTGTATGTTCACATGCAGCATGTGTAAGCGTGAACTTTTCTGTCTTCTGTCTTCGTTCGAGTCTGCTAGTGTACTTGTGTTATGTCACTGTGATTTTTGGTTAAAGTGCTGTTCTGTCACTGTGCTGTTTTGTCACTGTGCTGTTTTGTTACCGTGTTGTTTTGTCACCGTGTTGTTGTGTCACTGTGCTGTTCTTTCACTGAGCTTTTTTGTCTCCGTGTTGTTTTGTCACTATGCTGTTTTGTCAACGTGCTGCTTTGTCACTGTGCTGTTTTGTTACTGTGGTGTTTTGTCAGGGTCGGGTTTTTGCTCGTGGACTGTATGTTCGGTGCTGACTTTAATTTTGAGGTGATGCGGGGTGTGGAGATGACTTGAAAGATGTAGTTAGTTAAACAATTTAATGGTCCTTTATTCCATAAAGATTACAAGGGGTTTTTACAAAGGATTACGTGAATAAAATTAGATGAACAGTTGGGACAAGTTACCAGGTCGACGATTGAGACAGAAGAGACAGAAGGAAGTTAGGTTTTAATGCGCCTGTGACATCTGTCAGAAATGCAATACCAACCCAACAGAATGTACCAAAGACAAAAAGATTACTATTCTTGGTAGGTATATTATTTTAATTAATTTGGTCATATTAAATTTGGACCATACTGGCGGGCCTCAGATTGGCAAATACCGTGTTATAACGGTGACTATTTGGCAATATTACTAGAGAGGTCATCTCCACAATGATGTATGATAGCTCGTTTACATAATGTTACATCGTGGACTGTAATTTGAAGTGGTTATAAGATTGGTTAACAGTGATTAACTCTGATTTTATAATTCTTTTTACTTTTCAATAACTGGTACTTGTCTGTAGAAATCAACACTTAGATCTAAGAATCATTGATTATATAAAACAATGGTAGGTGCATACAAACTTAAATAGAATTCTGACTTTGAAAATAATTTATTTGACTTATACACCTTGAAGCAGTTGAAAGTTAAGTATTAATCTTACTTGTTGTATGTATGGTAGTCAATTGTGTTAGCAACAAATGATACTTCAATTAAGTTGATATGGTGAGTTACCCTTGTAGGTAAGCATTTACATACAAATTTACATGGATTCAATAAAGTGTACTTATAATTACTCAGCCTTTTAATTAATTAAATACATAATTTAATGTGATCAGTTCTTGCATAGTAACATAAAACATAAAGTGAAGTTACAGATAACATAAGACAAATAATTATCGGTAAGTACATAATCATTTATCCTGCTAGGAATTACCAAATAGGTAATTTACTTAATTTTTGAATTGGTCTCTTTTTAATACCAGAGTCAGTTTTTATGGATACTACTCTCAGAATACCATCCGTACCAGGATGTAATTCTGTTACTCTTCCCAATCTCCATCTCAAGGGCGGTTGATTATCCTCCCTAAGCACAACTAAATCATTAATTTGTAGTGTAGATGTCGTTAACTGAGTCCATTTCTTGCGAGGTTGCAAAGAATTGAGATATTCATTAGTCCAACGCTTCCAGAAGGTCTGGAATAGTCGACTTAACAGTTGATACCGATTAACTGCATGGATTGGAATATGATTCAGATCTGGTTCGGGAAGAGCGACCAGTGGTCCTCCGATAAGGAAATGACCCGGAGTCAATGGTAACAAGTCATTAGGATCGTCTGATAAGGGTGTCAACGGCCTTGAATTCAGACAAGCTTCGACTTGGATTAATAAAGTAGAACATTCTTCAAAAGTGAGGGTATGATTGCCCACTAACTTTTTAAATAAATGCTTTGCGCTTTTTACAGCAGTTTCCCATAGACCACCGTGATGGGGTCCCCTGGGCACTATTAGATGCCATGATATACCCTCATTGGCAGCCCATTCTTGGAGATGTGGCTGTTGCAATGTGAGCTGGTTTTGAAACTGTTGGATTTCTGCCTTTGATCCCACAAAGTTAGTTCCATTGTCGGAATAGAGGTGAGTACATTTTCCTCTACGAGCTATAAAGCGTTTAAAACAATTTAGAAAACAATTGGTTGTCAATTCAGTAACCAATTCTATATGAATTGCCTTCGTAGTAAAGCAAACAAAAATTGCTATGTAAGTCTTGTACCGACTTTTACTACGAGGGTTTCTATCGCGGGTTAATATAGGGCCTGCAAAATCAACGCCAGTTGTGTTAAAAGGACGACTTGGAGTGATTCTCGAAGCAGGAAGTTGTCCCATTAATTGGGTTGCAACTGGTGGTTTATGCCGAAAACATACAATACATTTTCTGACTATCTGCTTTACCAAGTTTCTACCTCTTATAATCCAAAATTTCCAACGTATAAACGCTAGCAGGTTGTAGGTACCCAAATGCAAATGTTTAAGATGCTGATCTTTAACGATTAAATGTGTGATTAGATGTGATGGATCTAAAATTACTGGATGTTTGTTTTCATCGGATATCATTGCATTGTTTAGTCTACCTCCCACCTTCATTAGCTGGTCAGTGTCTATATAAGGATTTAGTCTAAGTAATCTACTTGACCTTGGTAAAGGCGTGTTTCGTTCAAGCTGTGCTATCTCACTGGGAAAGCTAGCCCTTTGAGATATTTTTAGTAACACAATTTCAGCTTTTTTGATCTCGGTGGCAGTCAAAATGCCACGCCCTTGTGTTTTAAAACGTAATAAGTAGGCAGTTATACGTTTTAATTTGTTCCATGAAGAGAATTTTACAAAAAACTCATCGCTAGGAACTTCTGGAATCAAAAATACCTTCTTTACTGTCCTAGTTTCAGGTAAATTGTCCAGCGTTATCGACTTGGTTACTGGCCATTGCGAACTGGGTAATTTTAACCATGCAGGACCATCCCACCAAAGTCTGTTCGAACCGATTTCTCCCGGACTGATGCCGCGTGAAATTAGGTCGGCAGGGTTTTCTTTGGATTGGACATGTTTCCATTCCGCTCCAGTGGTAAGTGACTGTATCTCGGATACTCGATTTGCCACAAACGAGGTCCATCTAAAGGGTTGACTGGCAATCCAGGCAAGTGTTATGCTAGAATCTGTCCACAATGTGGAGCTTGTTATAACCAGGTTACTGGTCTCACTAACGCGTTTAAATAATTTAGATAATAATAAAGCTGCGTTCAATTCTAACCGGGGTAAGGAGATTTGTTGCAAAGGTGCTACCTTTGACTTGGCACAAAAAAGTTGAGAGTTAACTTCGAAAGTCAACTCGTTGCGAGTAACTAAATAGATACATGCTCCGAATGCTCGTATAGAGGCATCCGCAAAGCCGTGTAGTTCTACGGAGGATTTATGATCTGTTCCACATACATGCCGTGCTACATGTATGGAGGCTGCTAGGTTGAACTGATGCACAAAATTACACCATTCAGTTTTTGTTGGAGTAGATAACTCATCATCCCATTTACTGCTTTCTTGCCACAGCCGTTGCATAAAGAGTTTGGAAATTATAGTAATGGGAGAGAGCAACCCTAAAGGATCAAACGTTCTGGCTATCGCAGATAAAATTGATCGCTTGGTTAAATTTGCTTCGTTACATTCAATGTGTAAATTGAATATCAACGTGTCAGTACTAGGTTGCCACGTTAATCCTAAAGTTTTATAAGTGTCATGGTTTGCAATATTTACAGATGAAACACTTTCTTGCAATTGTAGGGAACTATTGGTTGTCCACTTTCTTAATGACATACATGCACTATTAAATATTTCAGTAATTTGGGTTTTAATCAAATTGAGCTGATTAATATCGTCGTGTCCAGTTATCAAGTCGTCCATGTACATGTCTGACTCGATAACTTGACAAGCTTCAGGGTACTTGTCCCTATTTGTTTGAGCGAGTTGCATGATGCATCTCGTAGCTAGGAAGGGGGCTGAAGCGGTTCCGTATGTAACCGTGTTTAACTGATACTGGCAAGGCAAGTGAGTCACACTGTCTCTCCATAGGATTCTTTGAAGAGGTCTGTCCTGTGGCTGAATATCTATTTGTCGATACATTTTCTCCACGTCAGCTGTCATCACCCACCTGGGCGTTCTGAAACGTAACAAAATGTCAAATAGATCTTGTTGCACAGTAGGTCCTATCATTAAAATGTCATTCAACGAAAGCCCAGAGGTAGTTCTGGCGCTCCCATTGAATACTACTCTCAGTTTTGTAGTCGTGGAATGTTCTTTTATTACCGCGTGATGCGGAAAATAATAAGCAATTTGAGTGTTATGTGGGGGCACAAGACTCATGTGTCCTAAAGCTAAATATTCGGATAAAAAGTCATCATACCGCGCCTTGAGCTGAGGATTGCGGTTGAGTTTGGATTCTAGCGAGATCAGACATTTTGATGCTCGCGCTAATGAATCGCCTAATACCCCAGGGTCCGACTTCAGACCTATGCGTGTCTGGAATCTCCCCTGCGGTGATCGGGTTGTGGTTTGGACGAATAGATCTTCCATAGCCTTTTCTTCTAAAGATTGATGTTTAGTATTCTCGATGGTTTCACACTTCCAAAAAGCTTCTACCAGTCCGTGAAGACCGGTTGACGCTCCTCTGCTGGGCCCAGACGTCCTTCGGGATCCTCCAGACGCCGCAGTCAGCATCGATGATACGAAGGTAGCTTGCATTGGTGCCAAACCGGTCGCCAACCATCCCAAGTGTGAGGGATAGAACCGGAGCCCTCCCCTTGACAGCGACGTCCGGCTGCAGCGCAGGATTCTCCAAAAGACGTCTGCGCCGAGCAGCATGGAGACTGCGCCAGCCTTGGCAAACTGTGGGTCTGCCAGGTCGCGCAGTGGTACGGGCGGCTCACACCTGAAACTGGTTTGGGGAAGATTTGTAGTTATGGTCTCTACAACAAGGAATGAACATTCAGTTTTAAAACCAGATAATCGAGAAGCTATTGTAGCCGTAACGGCTTCAGATGAATAACTTGTTTGTTGTTGAATACCTTCAATAGGCATTTTTAACGTAGATTTAGGAAGCTTCAATGAGTCAGCTAGTTCCCTTGTTAGGAAGTTTGCCTGCGACCCATTATCTAAAACGGCTCGTACAGCTCTTGACGACCCGTCTGAGTCATACAAGTGTACGCTTACAGTTGTTAACATAGCTTGAACATTATTGGAATTACTAAATGCTGCCAAGGCAATCTTATGGTCTATAGTATGTAACAATGTATGGTGATTGCTTTGACATTTTTTGCATTTGCTTGAGCTACGGCATTTGTATGCTTGGTGCCCAATGCGAAGACAATTGAAGCATAATCTATTACTTTTTGCGGAATCCCGCCTTTGAGAAACATTTAACTGTATGAATTGACTGCATGTGTGAATGTAATGTGGTCCTTTACAGATCGGACACTTGACACCTTCTATTGTAAGCAACGCTTTCTTGGTTGCAGCTTTGCTATTTGTGGGCTCGAGAGTGTATTGATTATACATTTCTAAATGAGATGCCTTTTTTTTTAGAAATGCCAAAAAATCATTAACCGATATGTAGTCCTTGTGGGACTTCCAATCGCTAATGCTTGGTGGGTCTAATTGCTTCAGAAACTGGTAGATGAGTAATTCATCCCAGTTCGAAGTGTCAACCCCCAAGCTGTTCAGTGCATTTAAATTACTACTAATAGTGTTGGTGAAATTGTGAATCTCATTGAATCTTCTCACATTAAATTTAATACTGTGTATGTTATCTAGATGCGTTTTTATTAAGATCTCCTTGTTGTTGTATCTGGCTTCCAAAATACTATATGCCAGGGGGTAGTTTTTCCCTGATACTTCTAATTGGTCTAAGATTGACTGTACTTGAGGAGATAACGAATTTTTCAGATACATGAATTTCTCTATATTTGAAATGTTTGCATTATTGTCTATTAAGGCCAAAAATAAATCTCTAAATGTTACCCAGTTGTCATATTTTCCATCAAAGATCGGAATTGACAATTTAGGTAAGTTCATGGGGTTACAGAATTCATTATTAACTATATGATTAATTTTTAGGCTATTGGCCTCAGATTGCTCTAAGAACCCTTCATACTTTGCTATTAAATTCACCAGGACCTCTTCCTGGTGTAGCATTGTTCTATGTAGGTCCTCATCATTGGCCAAAGCATCTACATTATGGTTATACAATTCATTAAATTTTGTTATTATTTCTCTGATTTGACATAGTTTTGATTTTACTAGTGAGATTTCTAAATTTTCCTTTAAAATATATTGTTCATAGGTAGCTAATCTAGCTGACAATGTCCTCGTCCAATTTGACAGTCTAGTCGTCATTTTGAAACACAATATACACTAATCACAAATAAATAGATAAATAACACTGGCCTGCCTGTGTGGAGGAATCCTCGGGGATCCCGTGGTTCGTACTGGGTCTGGCAGCTCGTGCGGCCCGTGCGTGGTGTCGATCTCAGCTTTGGTCAGCTGATATGGGGCGCCTGCCTGCACCAAGCAGCGCTCCTGGTTCGTCAGAAGGAGAAGCTCCTCCTGCTCGTGGATGATGATGGATGACTCTCGCACTAGGCCTGGGCCTGTGCGCAGTCGATGTGGGGCTCAGTTTGCTTCACAAACTGATGTGGGGACGCCTGCTTGTACAAAGCAGCGCTCCGCATTCGTCAGAAGGAGTGGTTCCCTCTGCCCGGCCCGCTGATGAAGGATGACTCTCGCACTAGGCCTGGGCCTGTGCGCAGTCGATGTGGGGCTCAGTTTGCTTCACAAACTGATGTGGGGACGCCTGCTTGTACAAAGCAGCGCTCCGCATTCGTCAGAAGGAGTGGTTCCCTCTGCCCGGCCCGCTGATGAAGGATGACTCTCGCACTAGGCCTGGGCCTGTGCGCAGTCGATGTGGGGCTCAGTTTGCTTCACAAACTGATGTGGGGACGCTTGCTTGTACAAAGCAGCGCTCCGCATTCGTCAGAAGGAGTGGTTCCCTCTGCCCGGCCCGCTGATGAATGTGCGCCCGCTGTATGGGGCCACGTGCTCTCCTCTCCGTCGCGCTGCGTAAAAGTCCGCTTTTTGTGAGCACAAAAGGGTCCTCGGTGGACGCAGATGACTCCAGATGCTAGTTCACTGAATAATCCGCTGGTATGGAGCAACAAGGTCGCTCATCCTGCTCGAAGTGACCAAAAATGGTCACGATGCGGCTCGATGGACCAAAAATGGTCGGGTTTTTGCTCGTGGACTGTATGTTCGGTGCTGACTTTAATTTTGAGGTGATGCGGGGTGTGGAGATGACTTGAAAGATGTAGTTAGTTAAACAATTTAATGGTCCTTTATTCCATAAAGATTACAAGGGGTTTTTACAAAGGATTACGTGAATAAAATTAGATGAACAGTTGGGACAAGTTACCAGGTCGACGATTGAGACAGAAGAGACAGAAGGAAGTTAGGTTTTAATGCGCCTGTGACATCTGTCAGAAATGCAATACCAACCCAACAGAATGTACCAAAGACAAAAAGATTACTATTCTTGGTAGGTATATTATTTTAATTAATTTGGTCATATTAAATTTGGACCAGTGTAGTTTGGTCACTGTGGTGATTTGTCACTGTGTTGTTTTGTCACCGTCATTTTTTGTCACTGTGCTGTTTTGTCACTGTGCTGTTATGTCACTGTGCTGTTTTGTCACCGTGATTTTTTGTCAATGTGCCGTTTTGTCACTGTGCTGTTATATCACTGTGCTGTTTTGTCACCGTGCTATTTTGTCACTGTGCTGTTATGTCACTGTGCTGTTTTCTCACCGTGCTTTTTTGTCAATATGCCGTTTTGTCACTGTGCTGTTATATCACTGTGCTGTTTTATCACCGTGCTGTTTTGTCACTGTGCTGTTATGTCACTGTGCTCTATTGTCACCTTCCTGTTTTTTCACTGTTTGTTTTGTCCCCGTGCTTTTTTGTCACTGTGCTGTTTTGTTACTTTGTTGTTTGGTCATGTATCGTTTTGTCACTGTTTGCCTTGCAACTTAGATTACAGATTATAAAGAATAGATATCAAAATAATTTCCTTATCTTATAGGTTGGTATGAGGCTGTCCACCCATACTGTAAAAATGGTTCACTTTTCTAACGTCACCCCTGTTTGAGGGAAGATGGGCAAGAGTTGCAGAGCTTATGTTTATTAGAGATTGTGTTTTTATGTTGTAAGGACACATGCAGCATGTGTAAGCGCGAACTTATAAGTGTGTGCTTGTATCTTTGCAACTTAGATTATAGAACTAAACAAAATAATTTCCTTGACTAAAAGGTTAGTATGTGGCTGACCACCCATACTGTAAGTAATGGTTCACCATCTAAATCTAATTCTAAATGTAAATCTAAGCTGCAAAGATATGTATCATTTGAGATTCATATTAAATGCATTCCCATAAGCAGACATGCATAATTTCGTGCTCACACATGCCGCATGCGGACCTACAATATAAAAAACCCGATCTAAAATTATTATAAGCCCTGCAACTCTTGCCGACCTTCCCTGAAGCAGGGGTGACATTGGCAAAGTGAACCATTTTTTACAGTATGGGTGGTCAGTCGCATACCAACCTATCAGTCAAGGTATGCAAATTTTATCTCTGTTTGAGGAAAAGTCGTGTTGTAAATACACATGCAGCATATGTAAGCGCGAACTTATACATGTCTGCTTGTAAGAATGCATGTAATATGAATCTCAAATGTTTTATATCTTTGCAACTTAGATTACAGATTTAAATCCATTTTTATTTTGTGTATTTTTTTTTTAATTTGCATGAAATAAAAGAAAATATAAAAAAAACTTTCACGTTTTGCCGCTAGATGTCAATTTATTTCCATACATTTTCAGTATGAAGAAACAGGTTAATTGAAAAAAGTTTTCATACATTTTTAAACACAAACGCGAAAGCTCGCAGCATTGCAGCATATATACAAAAATTAATTTGCCATTGATCAGGAATGTTTTTCATCTTCTGTGATGGCATTAATTTTGAAAATTGAAATTGTAAGCGAATGACGACGGCGAAGGGCATTATATATATAGAAATATAAAATAATAATAAAAATATATACAATTGATGTTGTACCTTCCCAATTACAATGTTGACATTAAATGTAAGTATTAAAAATAAAAAGAATATAAAAAAGAATATAAATATATATTGTTCTTCTAAATTGATATCTTGACCCAAATTAGGCCTAGTTTCTGTGATTTCTTGCTGCTGTAATGCAACATCGGCTGTAAAAAAATCTTCTAGGCCTAGGCCTACTTCAACAAGAGATAGGTCTTCAAAAACATTGGGCTGCGGGTATTCATAAACTATGTCCACTTCCACACGATTAGCAATATCATCACCTTCGTTATACACTAAAAGGTCATTACCCACAAGAAAAATAGACTGTTCACTTAGTGCTGGGGTTGGGCTGGCATTGTTATGTACAAGATCTACACTATTAACATCAAATATTTTAGCAGGCCTAGGCTCATTTTCATCAGGAACGTTTAGGCCTATTTCATTTGATGCTGTAGGCTCAGTTAGATTGATTTTTTTAGAGTCTGGCACAGCAATATCAGCAGTAGGCCTAATTGAACATGGAAAAACAGTTTCAGTAGTTGAACTGTCATCAGATTGATGCACATTCACATGTTCTGAACTATAACTGGCTAACTTCAAACCTCTCTGTACAAGCAGTTTAGTTCTTGATGAAAACTTGCTAAAACTCGACATATTTTAACGGTATAACTTTTCTAAACACTGACTCACTCAAAATAACTCACAACTTAAGTATTAAACACTCATAAGATCACTTGAAATCTTATTCTGTGCTTGAGATCACTCACATAACCTCAAAAACACACTGACAGTTTAGCAGAACTAAGCAGTATCTAATAACAGCTGTTTTAGGTATACCAAGCATAACAGCAGTATCTGTGTTTCACTAAGCAAAAGAGCAGTACCTTGCAACAGTTACTGCTCTTTTGATTGGGCAGCCGTACTTACTGCTCTTTTGTTTAGGAATTGTATGATTTTTAATACACTTACTGCTAGTCTGCGTGCTTATATCTCAGTAACCATAGGAGATACAGCTTTTTTACTTAGCTTATTGGATTCAGCGTCGTTTAAAACATGGAAATACATATCGACGCTTGAAAGGCAATCTTGACTAAGCGACACTGAGTAAACTTTGTAGGAGAGCCATTTAAAGTTTTTTTTTTGAGAAAAAAAATTGTAGAAATTTGACAACTTGTCGAATTAGAATCATTTCAAAAGCCTTGTACATATTTATTTTTTCGTTATTTAACGTCATTTAAATAAATAAGCTCGTACTGTAAGTTACGTAAAAAATGTCGCTTAGATAAAAATTACCTCAATTTAAGAACAAGTAAAAATATCTAAGCGATCACCGTAAGATTTGCAACAACGAGTAAAAGTATCCAAGCGACCGTTGTTTTGTAAACAGAAACAAGTAAATTTAGGCATATCAACATATTTTACAATATAAGTACGGGAATAATTATCTATGGATATATTGATGTCAAAAATATGTTAGGTAAATTTTCTTAAATATTTTTAAATGCTTTCTAAGATCGTAGAAAATATAACTAACTTTAATGTAAGTTTCAAAGTTTCCCATCGTAAGCGACATTTCCCCACAACGTCCTCATAGAAAGGCCTATAATTAAATAAATGCAGTTTTAGATGATACAAACATATTTTTATTTGTGAACATATTTCTTAGACATGGATCAATTTAATCGATTTCGTCATCAAGAATGGTCAAATTAGAAGTAGAAGAAATAAGTTGTGTGAGGAGTCATATACCAGTGATGGAATTATGCTTAGATAAGGAAATCTTTTCTTTTTGCTTACCTCGCATGGGACACTGTGTGATGGGAAAAAATACACATTTTAGTAGATCTTTCAATTATTTTATTGAGTAGGTAAGCAATATCTGGATTTTTGTAAGTATTCGAATAAATAAACTTATTATAATTGGATGTTTATTTAATTATTACTGAATTATAATGAATAATTTATCCTTTTTTGGAACATGGAATCCGATATTAAAATTTTCTGAAAATATTTTACGAAAAATTCTTTCACTCACTACATCCACCCCTTGATTGATATAATGCTTTCTGTAAATGTTGTATAATGTGGCAATATTTTTATAATCTTGTGGAAGGTAAACTTTACTTGAGTCTTGACGACAGTAGTGCGAAGGCACTGCTCGTAAATTTTTAATAAATTTCATCACGGTATCTATAGTCGTTGACTTAGTTTTATTTGGTGGTTCACATTTTCCTCTCATATCTTCTTTTGCACATCCCCAAGCAGCAGATTTTACAATATTGAGAATTGTTTTATTGCATACGTTGAGAGTTGCTGACAAAAATTGTTGACATATTTGTCTTTTCCCTTCTCCTTCGTTAATAAAATATTTGAATGTGCAATTGCGGATTTCGGAATCTAATCTCTTGCGCTTAATACTTTCTTTTTTAGATACAGATACCAACCAGTCACGACGGCGCAGTGTATCGAAAGACCAATAATGTTTATTTATACTTTCTCTCCTCTCTTCAGTAATCAAACCACAATCATTGCCACATTTTTTTCCAGAACAAGGATTATTTAATACCCCTTTTTCGGCAACAATATCACCTTTATTTGTCGTATACTCTTTTCCTGAGTTTCTGTTTCGCGACCGCTCTTTTCTTAAATTAGTTTTTTTAATCTTAAGAGCTGAATCTGCGATCAATTCTTCTTGTGTGGGAAGTATGTTGTTTTTGCCTTTCGTGCCCTTTTTTCCCCTTTTATTTATTTTCCTTTTAGTTCCAGGTATTTTCAAAGCTTCGTCTGATGTATCTTGCCTATTTGTTAGATCTTGGCCTTCTGACCAACTATCTGAGTCGTATTCGTCAGCGTAAATAAAAAAATCTTCTTCATCTGACAAATAATCAATATATTTAATATCTTTTAGTGTTGATCTGTTAACACAGTGAAAGTCCATTTTTATAAATATTTAAAAATATAAATGGAAAAACATTGTTTTCATTCACTTTATTTTATTTGTTTATGCTCGAATATTTTCGCCTAATGAGGCATTTTCAAGAGCAGAATGGTTACCAAATAGGTAACCATTCTGCTCTTGAAGATGCCTCATTAGGCGAAAATATTCGAGCATAAACAAATAAAATAAAGTGAATTAAAACAATGTTTTTCCATTTATATTTTTAAATATTTATATTTAATATCTTTTTTTGATTTCCTTTTACCGTCATTCCCTTTTATATTATTATTAACGTTACTGGGACCAGCAGATGTAGATGGTTCGTTTTCTGTTTGATTAATTGTATCTGGTTTGGCAGTTAAAATGGTATTCAAATTATGATCTTCCAATGTTGTTGATTCCAAAGTTGATTCAGGAAAATTTGTTACACCCCTTTCAGGTAAGCAAACAACGGTCTCAGGAAACTTTAAAGCATCCAAAGTAGTAATGTTAATGGATTCTTGAGTTGGTATTTCGTGAAGCTGTCTTTCGGTGTCATTAGTAGGCCAACAAATTGTTTCATTGCAGTTTGAATCAACAATGTCAGTCAGATGGCTTCGATTTTCGCATGTACTGTCCTCCGAATTTTTCGAAGGCACCTGTAAAGATTAATCAAATTATAAAATAATAAGTTAGATTTCGTTTTTGAGTATCATATTAGAATAGAATATAAAAATTCTTCATTGATGTCACAATACTCTGGACATATAGAAAAATAAACAAAGATTTTTTGATAAATTTCAAAAGGCGGGCTTATTACCTGACGTAAACTCTTCAAGCCATCTTTGAATATACCAGAAACTACTTACAAATATAATTATGTAAGTACATGTTTTAATCCAATTGAAATAGTAGGTTTATAGAAAGAAATTAATAAAAATCAAATTGTGTTGTACATAGTAGACAATGAAAGAAGATAATTATCAGTATTATGGGCCACTAGTCGTATGGAAACTTTATCTAGTCAACACCATTACGATCAACTAAGCATGTACGACTATAAAATCACCAAAACTATGTTTCGTGAAAAGTAAAAAACAAGGAGCTTATCAAAAATCACCTGTTATTTGATTTTAAGATCGTGTAAAAAGGACATCGAATGACTTGTGTGACAAATAGTTTAAGAATTGTTACATATAGGGAATAAAAAAACTTACCGAATTTCCATCGAAATTCAGTTGTTTCCGACAATTCAAACTACTTCGTATTCCGGCATTTGCTAATGCAAGGTCAATCAATGTAGAAGTACGACGGCGTCTTTGAAGATCCATTATCTTAACTGTAATCAAAATAATGAGGAAGGTAATTTTAAAAAAGCATGAAATAAATTAATTTCATTAATTTTGGCAAAGGTAGGCCAAGTACTTTGATGGAATACTTACTATAACTAAGTGAAATACGCTCCGAAATTGCGATACAACGAGATGCACAACCACTCCAAGCGACGTCTCAAACTTAATTGTCGTATTTTAAACAACGCATTAGTGATGATTTTAGTACGATCGTTGTTCCTAAGCGCAGATATTATTATTTTTTGTATCCACGTAAAATATCTAAGCGACATTCACAGCACATCATTAGGTGGAGTAAAATTATCTATCCGACATAATTAATAATAAAAGTTATCACGTATAATATCTATGCGACATTTTATACCATCTCACGGTATTGGGAAAATATGTCTAACCTACATTTTTTATGTAAAAAAAATCAAGTAAAAATATATAAATAAGGAAGAATATATTAAAATTGTTCAGACAAATGTATGTAAGTAACAATATTTTCCTAATTTGTTCCAGGTTAAGTTGAACATATACACTTATGTAAAATAATTATGTTTGGTAAAACTATTTATCCACATTATCATAAAAAATCAAAACATGCTAAAATGTACAAATCACAATAATTATAATTTATCATACAGGTAAAAAAGCTGAGTAACCAAACAGTTAAAATAAAAATACATGAAAAAATCACTTTGTCCAAAATATAATTATTTAGAATATCCTAACCCTTAACGATCCATGAAATCATACTTTTTTTGTCGCTTAGTAGGGACAGAATTGAGAAATTTTATAAAATCACGTTGTAGCTAAGCGACAAAAAAATTGTCGTAGAGTTATAGGACCCAGACCAATCGACGGAGAAAAAATTTCTGGTTCCAATGGTATACATAACTCAATATCGCAAAATCTGTCGCTTAGTCAAGATTGCCTTTCAAGCGTCGATATATAGCTCAATATCGAAAAAAAATCAGTTAGGTACTGCCTTCTTTCTTAGCAGGGCAGTATAGTTAAGTGCCATTGTTTGGGCCTGAAATACCATTGGTGTTGAACATTGGTGTTGCCATTGATGAACAAGGTGTGATTCACTCGAAAACAGCGCTCACCAAATACATCATCCTGAAATTTATTTAAAAGTATTTATATTTTTTATGGTTTGTGTATAAACACTGAAAATTCATGTTTTTTAGTTGGTTATTTAATAAATAACACCTTCAACTTTTATTTAAAACACTGTTTATATTTATATATTATTTCCTACCTGATAAACGCAAACGCAACTAAGCTACACATATAGTGTAACTTCTTGCCACATTATCCCCGAAGGGGTCGCATGTGGCTAGTTGAACCTATTTATTTTTACAGGTAAGGGGGCCGGCCTTACGCCAACCACTTCAGTTGAAGTGGAGGTTTCCCAGCTCCCGAGAGTGCTGGTACTCATTTCTTTGTGAAGGCTGAGTAAACCTTGCCGGTATTTTATTTTGGGGTTTGAATTAACCTCTCAGGCGCCAGCGATTTTCTGCCTAATTCAGACACCCAACTCGTGGTTTTTTATATTAAATATCTCCAAAGATACAAAACATATCTCCTGTGGGTTTTTTTATCTCAAAAAACAGTGAAATAAAGTTTTTTTAGGGCCTACCAAAAAAAAAAAAAATTTGGTGAAATTATTATTATACTCGATTATAATTTAGATTATGGAAAAAAGATTGAAATTCTAAGAATAGATATACCTCATTAGTATGCGTAGGCACGAAATCCAAATACATCGCAAAAGATAGAAGAATTAATGACCCTTTTAATTTACACAAAGATTTTTTTTTGAGTGTTAGTGTTCTTATGTCAAAAAATTGTGGAATTCGGCTTTTTCAAGAGTCCGTTTTCAAGGTCAACTTTAATATTATATTTTAAATACCTACAAACAAAAATTAATGATTTGACTTTATTGGTGGATGGTTCTACCCAATAGCAGTACTTCACGCGATTTTCGATCTTATTGCTTTGTAAAAACTAAAGAAAAATTAAAAAAATCGCGATTAGTACTATGTGACGCCTATAGGCGTTCCGGCACTTGAGGGGTTAAACACCGAAATGGGAAATCATTTCTGACACCCTCGGTGGGATTCGAACCCGAGCTTTCGGCATGGAATGCAAGCACTCTACCACCTGAGCTATCGACCGGACTATGATGATGACTAAATAGTCGAAAACGTTTGTAGTATAATTTAAACCCACAAAAAAATTTTCAAAAATTTTCAAGAAATTTGTTTTGAAAATTATTTTATAAAAATATATTTGTAACCATTCTGCTCTTGAAGATGCCTCATTAGGCGAAAATATTCGAGCAAAAATAAAAAGAATAAAGTGCATTAAAACAATGTTGTACCATTTATATTTTTAAATATTTATATTTATTTAAAAGCTTTGTTGTTAAAAGGGATTCCACTGTGCATAGGTTATTTTGTATAAATATAGTAAATTTGATATAAATATTATTGTAAATGTCAAATTGTTAAAAAAGTTAGTTTTTACAATTATGTAGTGATGATGTCATAGACCATGTTAAATTAAAAATTATCTTATTATACTAAGAATGCAGGGTCAGCATCATGGTAATCAAGGAATGTCAGCAAAAATAAAAAAAGTAATCTACAAATGCCAACTAGTGGCATCTGTGTGTACCTATCTACTGCAAAATTTGTAATGCAACAACAGTCGCTATTACAGTTTATGGCGGTATTTCCGGTTCTTTATGACAAGCAATACCCATGAGTAATACAGACTTTAAATTTATCATTTTCATTTACTCAAAATTGTGTTGTTCTTCCCCTGTAGTCTTCATATTGAATGTAATAAAAAATTAAAATAAACACCCATTATGCTATGAAGTTGACTTGAGTTTTATTTATTTATTCTAATAAATTTTACACAAACTGTTCATCACCTATGCCAAGGCTTACATATATTTATTTTGTAAGTTAACCCATTCCGTACCACATACATTTTGCTTCAATTTGGACCAAGCTACCAGACTGTTTTCAACGCAAAATTGGCCATTTTTTCCTTACAACTTTAACACCTCGAAACTATGTTAAAAAAATTAAAAAAAAAAAAAAAAATGCACATTGTACCTACCTAAGAAATTTTCAATAAAATTTGTAGCTTTATTTTTTTTATATTTTTCAGCAAAGAGGTCGTAAAATATTCTTAACTTAAGCATTTTTACAAAAATTCAGGTAAAAAATAAAAAAACATGTCTTTTATCTAAAAAAAAACATTATTTACAATTTCTTTCTAAATATATTTATCCGAACTCATTGCTATACTTATTATCCACAAACTTAATCACTATGGTAGACCTAAAAACTTATCAGAGTGTGTTTTTACGGGAAAAGTACATCGGCCGGCCATTTTTGGCACGTACAAATGTCAGTTTGACCGCTAGAACAAGTGTCACTTCACATTAAAAATAAATATATCAATATATAAAATATAACAACAAAAAAATGCAGTTCATCGCTTGTTAATGATGATTGAAAAAAAAAATCACCAATAATCCAAAAGATGTGAAAAAGGCACCAACCCGATTGTCGAGCGGGGTCGGTATTTTGGACATGTATTTTTACCCCGCGCGAGAGACTGGGTCGGTACGGAATGGGTTGAGGGCCGCAAAGGACATACATGAAATAAAAACCACTGAGGGGGAAAAATCTGCATTAATCATCAAGCCACTGGGGGACAGTACGAAGGGACAATCTTATTGTGTTTTAGTATCTTCGGCCAAGTCCATCTCTTGAAGGTCATCCAGACTGTCAGCCATGGATTCCTCTGTCACCACAGCATCAGGATTTTGATTCGCCTGAAACATGATGATCGAAAAAGATGAAAATAAAAACTGGAATAAAACAATTTGGGTTGTAGTGCCATTCGAGAGAGGGAAACATGGACGGAATACTGATTCATATCAAGGTGAACTATTGATTTATATAAATTTAGAGAAATCAACAGTCTAAATGTCGGCGATGAAGGAATTAAGAACTACTATCTAAGTGACAAAGGTATATCAACATTTAAGATTCATATTAAATGCATGCCCCCAAGCAGACATGTGTATGTTTCCACCTACACATGTCTGCTTGTGCACTTACAAAATAAAGACCCAAATCTAAACATAGTGAACCAACTTTTACAGTGTGGATAATCAGCTTCATACAACCTATCGTCAAGGTGCATATTCAAGGCATTTACATAAGACAGTGTTGAGTGATTGCTGTTCAGTCCCTCTTAACCTCCAGAATGCCGGACCATGCATGCTAATAAGATATGTCTATTTTTAGAACACAATTCTTTTTGCAACCATAATATTGTTAGACAGGTCTATTGAATAGGGTCAGTAAAATATGTTTCACTAAATTATGCACCAAAAAAACTTCATTTCACTGTCTTATGAGATAAAAAAAAAACAGATAGGAGAAATATTATGTATCTTTGGAGATATTTCAAATCAAAATCAAGAGATTGGTTGCTGGATAATGGTTAAAAATCTCCGGAACACTATAGGTTAAAGGGCGATAGTGTTGACAAGACCAGGGTTATTGGCTGCCAAAAAATGTCACGCTTCCCCATCGGTCCACGCCATAACAGAGATCAGCTGTTTTCTCATGCTCAAACCCTGCATGTGTGTTGGTATGCCGAACTATGATCGCAACACACGCAGGCAATAAGACAATCGCCAATGTGCTTTCTACAAGACTTAACATTTTTATGTCCATCTTGATTCATAATAATGTTGTAACAATATGGAGGATCTCACCTGTTCAGCCTCTTTCATTTTTTCTAGTTCCAATTTCTTTGTTCTTTCGAAGAATCCAGCCTGAAAAATAAAAGTGCACAACTGTTTAATGAAAACTTCTCGAGGCCCTTTTTAAATGGGACAGTTTGGTGCCAATTGGTAACTCAAGTACCTAATTTGTGTCAAAACACAAGATGGAGAAAGCAGAGAAACATAGGCAGACTGCCCAGGATAGAGATGCCTGGAGAGATATGGGGGAGGCCTATGTTCAATAGTACGCCCTCTTGGTGCTTGTTTATCTTATGACCATCAGAGGTAAAATCACATGAGCAATGTTTGTACGTGTGCTGGACCAACGTGTCTTATGAAAACTGCACATTGATTTAAAAAAGATTTCAAACAACTCACACACTATTTTACGTATTTCTCTTAACTCAAATTGTGCTCCTTGATAGGTTGGTATGAGGCTGAACCCCCTTGCTGTAAAAATTGGTTCACTTTTCCCAATGCCACCCTGGTTTCAAGAAAAGGCGGCAAGGTTTATGTTCATGAGGGGTTTTGTTTATTTGAATGCACACATGATGAATGTGTAAGCGCAAACTTACATGTGCCTGTCTGTGGGCATGCATTTAATATGAGCCTTAAATGTAAACATATCTTTGCAGCTTAGATTATAGATTATAGTGTAGAATGTAATTCTTAGATAATTTCATTGAAAGGTCACCTTTAAATCAAATGGTGGATATGCCAAACAAGCACTCTTGAACCGGTCCGTAGTTCAGTGGCAACACTTCGGACTCGTAAATGGAAGGTTGTGGATTCGGATCCCGTCGGAGCACAAAAAATATACATTTATATTTCCAAATATGCTCTTCGCTGGGTTGAAAAACAATCATAAAAAACCTTTACCAAAGACCGGTCACAAAAAAGGTCCATCCAGACTTACAGCACCTGGGTCTTGCTTGAGTATTGGCGCTTTGTAGCGACGACCAAGCTCATACACCTCTGCGGCACTACAACACGTGTCATATCGAATCGTAATCATAATAGAATCTAGGGAGTCTCTGGCACAGGATTTCTTAAAAATAAAAAAAGCACTAGGGGGAGACGAGTCGACGGGTATGTCAGGCTAAGAGAGAGACAGTGTACCTTGAGGAGGCCCATGGTGACTGCGGTGAATATGATGAGTCCTATGGCTACGGCTAGCGGGATGACCCAGGGTGCCACTGGCTCCGCCCCTGGGGGCAGCAACACATGGGCGGAGGTCACCACTGTTGGTGCGTGGGCGGGGGCATCCACCACTCCTGGCACAGACATCCTAGCGGCCCAGCCCAGCGTCTGAAGCACAATGATATCCTTGGAGCCCATCAGGGAGCCTGTAAGAATCCACAGAAAGTAGGGTAATTGCAGTGGTAGGGAAAACGGTTGAAAATAATATGGTGTATTTAACCTACATTTCAAGGATCACAATTTATTTTAAATTACAAATGATAAGAGAGCGCCGTTTTTGTGTGTCACACAAAAATAAAAAGGTGTGTCTTGAGTGCTCCGCGAAATACACCCACAGATTTGGAGTTCTTCACTCCGGGTGGCAGTCTGCTCCACTCCACCGGACCCGAAACCCGGAAAGCGCGGTCTCCAAAATTTGTACAAATGTGACGGCGCGGCTGAACCAAATTGACTGCTCCATCGCCCGCGGATCTGAGTGTCTGCCTCCTTACACCCATTTCAACAGGCAAAATCATGTCAGTCAAATAAGCCATTGATGGCTTTATATACCATCACACAAATACGGTAGACCACCCTCTCCGCGAAACGAAGCCAATTAGTTTTTTAACAGTGGAGTGATGTGAGCGATTTCTTATATATTTTTTAAGTGGTAAAAATAAAGATATTGATCATTTTCAAAAATAAAATGCCGAGAATTTGAGTCCCACCATTTTGATGGCCGTCTGCCTGTTCCTGTCAATACCTTCACTCTGAAGATCCGAAGATCCATTTACGTCATATCCGCCTAAATAAAAAATGACCTGTTTTACCGGAAATCGAAAATGTGTAAATTTTAAAGAGCTATAATTTAAAAACTAAGCCAGATATATATTTTTTAAAAACAATCTCGCACCCAGGCATTAGGATAATAAGCCATGCTGAGGCTGTGGAGGCATTCAACAAGTACTCGTACATTCAACAGGCTGACGAAAAGAGCGTGTCAAGTCAGGACACATTGTTGCTGCGGTGATTGCAAATGCATTTTAAAAAATGTAGTTATATGAATAAGGAATGAAAAATATTCCAAAACGCCACTTAGCCAAAATTGTGGAATATACCACTATTGCCTTGATAGCCTCAATTGCAGTTTAATTAAAAGAGAGCCCCAGTAAAATGAACAAAATCGCTATATTCCGCACATTGACCGGTCCGTAGTCCAGTGGTAACACTTTGGACTTGTAAATGGAAGGTTGTGGGTTTGGATCCCGGCGGAGCACAAAAAATATACTGTTTATATTTCCAAATTTGCTCTTCGCTGGGTTGAAAAACTCATAAACCTTTACCAATGACCGGTCATTAAAAGGTCCATCCAGCCTTACAGCAACTGGGTCTTGCTTGAGAATTGCCGCTTTCTACAGTGACGAGCAAGCTCGCAGAGGGCTCTTGAGGTGTGAGAAACACAAAAACAGCGCTCACCAAATAAATCATCCTAATATTATTATTATTCACATATGTTCCGCACATTGTAAAATACTCGGAGTCCATTGGAACTCACCTTTGATGCTGGAGATATTGAGGTCCATGGTCAGCTGCAGGGAGGCGTCGTTGCGGTGCCTGCGGAAGGGCCCCACCATACACAGGATCGTGTGGCAGAGGACGCCAGAACTGTCACCGCAACGCAGGAGTACGGTGCGGTTCAAGGGATAGTTGCTCTCCTATAATGTCGAAGCCGATTTATATTCAATGCGGTAAGACTTCAATGGTCACTGAAAAAATACTAGTCGTTTTGCTATTGTGTCGTTCTATCATGGAACCATGGGGGAGTCCTATGTTCAGTAGTGGACAAAAAATTGTGATGTTAAAATATGTGCGGGTTACTACGGAAAAGGAAAACAATATTTAGTCATTGTTTGCATGCCAATGAATGGTAAGCCAAAGTTGTAGAGTGTATGTTCATTTTCAATTGTTATCTATAATCTAAGTAGCAAATATATATTGACATTTAAGGCTTATATTTAATGCTCACCCTCAGCTGACTCGTGTAAGTTCGTGATTACACATGTTGAATGTGAATTTACAAAAAACAAAACTCACATGAACATAACATTGCAACTCCTGAACCAAGTTTCACAGCATGGGGGTCAGCTTCATACCAACTTAAAGTCAAGGAACCAAAAAATATGAGAAGAGAAAATAATGAAGTTAGCCTTTTAAGAAATACCTCTCGCATTGAATACTGAATACTGATAGTGATTTTACATTTTTAAATGCTGACAACCCTTTTCTTTTACCTATTTTACAGGGAATATCTCGTTTTGTTTGTACAACCCAGTGATACAAAGATTGATTATTTATCTTAAGATTATGTTTTTTTGTTCATCAAAGTTTATTATAGACAAATATAACGATAATGAATATTAGCAAGTATTTGTGGCATTTCCAATATTGATACTTACTTGCATATATTCCTCAATATTCACATTTCTTTTTGTTCTTTTTGAATACTGAAGGTTTTCACTTTTGGGTGAAACAGCATCCACTTCTAACTGCAGACGATTATCTTCAAGAATCCCTTTCTTCATTTTGTAAGAGCTGGAATTCTGTTGCCTCGTGTCTGGCCACTGAAAGTCAGTCATATTTTTGTCTTCGGCGTCTTTTTCTTCGATATGGTGACACGTGAAAGGTTGTCTTCCCTGCATGCCAGACATTTCAAGTCTCCCGATGAAGTTGACTTCATTGGTGTCATTCTGGTATTTGTACGGGATCAGAATTGTGAGATTCACAAGCTCAATGTCGCTCTGGCCTATCTTGTTCAGCTCGTAAAAGTGCACAAATGTTTTGGTTTCCGTCTCATTTTGGTTTTCCGGAATCGCAGCTGTAGTCTTTTCTAACGAGGTACTTTAAAAAAAAAGAGATAAATGGAATTTAATTAAAAAGACACATAAATTAAATTCTATAAGAGACAATGATGGGGTGAAGTAACATAGAGACATAAATGGGATGCAGTAAAATAAAGACATACATGGAAGTAACACAGTAAAAAAGAGACATAAATGGGATGTAGTAAAATAGAGACATCAAGTAATTGTGTTACTTCTTTAGGATATCTAACTACTTACTTGTACTTTAATCCAGCCACCATTCTTGCCACCACTTTGTTCTATCCTTCAACACTTCATTCATCTATTTGACATTCATCACCTTTTCATGCAAGCTCTTTTCTTTTTCTCACTCTGTAGGTTCCAGTCACTTATAATCAGGCTTATTTGAGCAATCATCTCTTTCCTCGGTCTTCCCTTCTATGCTTACTCTTGACATTCTCTTTATACCCCCTTTTTGTCATTAGCTCATCATCCATTCTTTCTAGATGCCCAAACCAAAAGTCCCGCTGCGCCAAACACCCTATCCCTAAAGCACTTCTGCTCCGTTGAGGTGGCATTTTCAGCCTGTTAATAGCATCACCTCTTGCTGAGTGAAGGGTGCACCGCTTACCAACATTCTCCTCAACCTCACACAATTCAGTCAAATAATACAAAGCCGCTCCTCTGAGAGAGTTGAATACCATAAGGCACACTTTATTCTCCACTCTCTCCGGGACACACAGCCAGTGAAGACGCTGCAATAGAATGATGATGAGTTGATGATTTCTTTATAGCGCCGTTTCGTGATGCAGTCACTCCAAGGGCGCTGGTGCAAACGATGCCAGAAATTTGCTTGTCTTCAGTGCATTCCGGAACTTTCCATGGTCCTCTAGCTCTCTCACATGATTTGGCAGGTGGTTCCAGGCCAGAAGGCCAGCAACTGCAAATGCACGCTCTCCAAATATTGTGTTAACTCTTCTTATAGGTTCTTCAATCCTTGATTTGGCTCCAGTCTCAGCCTCAGAGATATTTGGGTGTTTTTCCAAATAAAGCTTTGTGGACCATCGTGCACACTTTGAACTCGATGCGCTCCGGTATACGGAGCCAGTGAAGCTTGTGGAGAAGAGGAGTAATGTGTGCAAATTTCAACTGACCAGCAATCATGCGAGGCCACGCATTTACAACCAATTGTAGCCTATTCAATTGACATTTTGGTTGGCCTGCATATAAGCTATTGCAGTAGTCTATTTTAGATACCACAAATGCATATACTAAAGCTTTCCTTGCTTCCATTGGTAGACAGTTATTAACAAGAAGAGCGACGTAATCGTTTTTATGTCCTCCAAAAATGATGACGATGTTTGTGACTTACCCAGTTAGAAGGACGTCAGCTTCGTAGACAAAATCAACAACTGCGATGTGAGGGTTCATATCCAGATTCAGTAATTCTCCATTCTTGGCCACCTCTATGATAAACTGCACTTCACCGAGGCCAGAGAAGCCCTTGATGTCAATCTTCAAGGTCAGGGGTTTCTGAAAGTAAGTCCTTAATTAAGGAATGTCTTATAGGGTTTGCAGGTTCACACAGTGAAAATTCATTTTATGTAATCCCTTGACTTATAGGTTGGTATTAGGCTGACTACCCATGCTGCAAGAAATGGTTCATTTTGCCAATGTCACCCCTGTTGCAGGCAAGGATGGCAAAAGTTACTGGGCTTATGTGCATTTGAGGTTTTGTTTTTTTGAAATGTGAGTACAAATGCAGCATTTGCAAGCAAGAACTTACACGTGTCTGTTTGTGGGCATGCATTTAATATGAACTTTTAATGTTAATATGTCTTTGCAACTTAGATCAGATGAAATAAATTAGATAAAATACAATACTGTGACATCGGTTATTAGTCGGTGTTGGCCGAGGGGGCCAAGTGGGCTGATCTTTCTAGCGTATTTGGAATAGAATAACATTGCTTCAACCCTCACCTGGGTCGTTGGACCATAACTTTGACCCTGGTTCAACAGATGTAATTGTGTAGGTATTTATTTATTAATAATTCATTAAAGAAAAAAAAAAAAAGAATTATTAATTCATGATAATAATACCTCTTTCTGGCAATGCAGAATAGGAAGGTGAATTGTATTCCTCTTCACAAATCTATTTAAAAAAAAATCACACGGTCAGGCTGTTACGGAAAATGCAAACAAATATATTAATTATTGGTTGCTAAAGGATTGCAGTAAAGACTGATGTTTGCTCCCCGAGAATAAAGTTGTTCCGAGACCATTAAAATTTTCAAGACAAAGTTTGAATTCACTTAAATTAACTAAATTTTTTTTGGCCCTCTTCCACTCTTTTTTTACAATTTCTAGATGAGAGTTAGATACCGAGATGGTGTTGTTCTCCATGCGCTTGGATATATCGCACTGCGGCATGTTCCTGGAGCTCTCGTAGAAGCAGCTGCTGGGCAGGCCCACCAGGGAGGTGCCCCGGGGCAGGGTGACGAGCGCCCGCACCAGATAAGCAGGCTCACCAACGTTAGAGACAGAGATCTGGAGGTCGATGGAGTCACTGGAGCCAAGGATGAAGCTGCCGTTCCTATCAACAGAAAACAATTTGTTTTTTGTGTCAATTCAACCATCCATCCAGAGTCATAATAAAAGGAGAGCTTGTAATGAAGAAGGTTATTACTCTGGATGAAATCCCGAGGTCCATGACGATTGAGAAGCTAAAGAGGAGGATGAAGACATACTTTTTTACGCAGTAAACTACTAAGCACCCGTTGAGTGACATTGAGTCACAAAACACCGCTGATAAAGAAATCATCATCATCATCGAAATGAAAGAAGTATTTAAGGACAGAAAGAAATAGCGGTCAATATTGTAATGTTTTTAGGTTCGAAAAGTCTATAAATTAAAACACACAGGTCTTTTTTCAGGATCTTTATTTACACTTAATTAATTTTACAAATTTACATTTATTTTTAACTCTTTTGGTAACACAAATTTATTTTTCACAGTTTGGTATCGCTTACACTCTTCAATCAAAGCCAACTATCGCACTCTCTTAGCACACTCAATTCTCCGCTTTATATACTTCACAGACAGTACTTTCCAGTGACTAATTTTGCCAGCACATTCCCGAATATTCTACCAAGTTGGAGACTACAAAAGTCTCATTAAATTTCTAGATTTCTTAGGTCTATTGCTACCTACGGTGTACACCTATATTAATCTACTTTTGACATAATGCTATACTAACTATTACTACCTACGATGTATACCTATATTAATCTACTATTTACATTACAGTATGTTATGTTGATATGTTACATTTAAAATTCATATTACATGTTTTTTAGGGTTTGGTGGTTTACACAGTGAAAGTCCATTGTATATTAATTAAAAAACGCACTGTTTCAATTCACTTATTATTTATTTTAAATATGCCAAACGTTTTCGCCTAAAAAGGCATCCTCAGGACAATGACAATATTCATTGTCATTGTCCTGAGGATGCCTTTTTAGGCGAAAACGTTTGGCATATTTAAAATAAATAATAAGTGAATTGAAATAGTGTGTTTTTTAATAAATATCATATTACATGCATTCCCATAAGCAGACATGAATAAGTTCACGCTTACACATGTCACATGTGGACTAAAAACATAAAAAAAACAATCTCAAATGAACATAAGCCCTACAACTCTTGCCAAACTTCCCTGAAACAGAGCTGCCATTGGCAAGGTGAACCTTTTTCTACAGCATGGGTGGTCAGCCGCATACTAACCTTTGAGTCAAGGAACATGCACAATCAATTACATTTTACAATTAACCAGTAATCCATATAAATACAAAATTCTAATCTAAAAATCTTGCCGCCAACATTACAGATCAACCGCCATTTCTTTCTGTCCTTACATACTTCTTTCATTTCATCCAGAATTATAACCTTCTTCATGCAAGCTCTTCTTTTATTATGACTCTGGATATTCTTCTGGATATATGTACCTACTATGAAAACTGGAAATTGATTTTTAAAATATTGAAAACATTTATTCCATCCATTCGCTATTTAAAAAATTTGGTCCATCCATACCTTTCTCGGTCTTCCTCTATAACAATGGTACTCAACTTTTTTTTGTCTTCGGGCCACATAGATATGTATGCTTGAAAATCTACAAAGAATGCCAGATTTTGAAAATCACGTCCGCGGGCCGCACAGAAAAGCTTGTCGGGCCGCAGGTTGAGTATGGCTGCTCTATAACAACATCCGTCTATTCTTGCAACATATACTTTCGTATCATTCATTCATGTGTACCTTCTAAATCTGAAAGGAAATGACTGGCTTACTTGAGATTGGGGAATGCCGCTGTGACGTACAGACTTGACTGGCAGATTTGGTCGCCTCCGCAATTTGTGGCAAATGGCAGACGGAGAGTCTTTGGAGCCACATCCTCCATCCTGGGCTGCAAGCTAAGAAAACTATCCGCACCTGTGAAAATAACCAAAGAGCAAGTTTTCACATTTTTCTTCTTGTAAACATAAATCCCTTTATATTTTTTAGGGTGGATTTATTAACACAGTGAAAGTCCATTTTTAATTATTTAAAATTTTTAAATGGAAACAAAGTTTTAATTCACTTATTTATTTCTTTTATGCTCGAATATTTTCGCCTAATGAGGCATCTTCGGGAGCAGAATAGTTACAAATATATTTAATAAAATAATTTTCAAAAAAAAAAAACAAAAAAAATAATAATATATATTTTATGCTCGAAAATATTCATTTGAGATTTGAGTTTTTATAATGTAGGTTCACATGCGGCATGTGCAAGTGCGAATTTATACGTGTCTGCATGTGAAAATGCGTATAATGTGAATCCCCAATGTTACATATATTTGCAACTTAGATTAAATTAGAATCCTGTGCTCTCCCAATTCTTGAAAGTCTTGGGGATCTATGTCACCCTGGAAAGGTGCCACAGATGTGTTGCTTGAATTTTTGCTTCTGACGTGAGGTGTTGCAAGGAAGTGGCGATTGATGTTGGTTTTGAATAAAACCGGATTAAATTTGGAAGGTAACACAGATACTGGTTTTTATATTTCATACACGGGCAGTTTGGCAAAGGAATGAGTCATGAAAAGCCAAGTTCTCATAGTTTTGAGATTGACTGTAAAGGGATGAATGCGAGTCGTACTACCCCGAAATCCTGTGCGGGAGGCTCCCCAATTCTTGAAAGTCTTGGGGGTCTATGTCACCCTGGAAGGGTGTCGCAGAGGTGTTGCTTGTGTTTTTGCTTCTGTCGTGAGGCGTTGAAAGGAAGTTGCGATTGATATTGGTTTTGAATAAAACCGAATTAAATTGGGAAGGGAACACAGATACTGGTAGATCATTCCATAAACGGGCATTTTGGCAAAGGAATGAGTCATGAAAAGGCCAAGTTCTCATAGTTTTGAGATAGACTGTAAAGGGATGAATGCGAGTCGTACTACGATTTTCCCTTTCTGAAATGCGAGGAGGGATTATTGAATGGAACTCATTAGAACAAGCTCCGTGGTAATATCAATAAAAAAAGTCTGAGATATTGGACAAATCACAAAAAAAATGTTGAGTAATGCCGAATACCGAATAATAGTGAGTATTCGCGGCAGCTCTAATAATTACATACCTGTGGTCACATAGTATACGCTGCGGTAGTAGATTTTAGTTTCCTTGTTTAAATCTGATATGGTTGTTTTCATGTAAATCTCTATTGGCTCCAGATTGTTAGTTACATCTTGCTGAAAAAAAAAAATTGCAAATGAGCTCCATACATTTGATCCCACTTATAAAGACTTCAAAAAACCAAAGTCTGTTAAGGCGGGATCAGATTTATATCATTTGCCGGATCCGATCACTGTGATCGTATTGCCGATGCGTATCATGATCGCGTATGTGGACGGGCGATGAAACGCGTATCATGATATGCGATCTCGATACACCATTATGATACGGCCCGTTTCATATTGTGTCGGTTTTTGCAAAGGTGTAAAAAAAAAAAGTAAAAACAATGTGACATAAAAACAATGACTTTGAACAACAATGAACGGCGTTGAAATGTTTGATCGAGAGCTGACATAGAACTGGGCAATTTGATACGCGATCATGACTATACGGAGCAAATCGAGGCGTCCACAACTTGATCGGGGGGTTTGATATGTGATGCGGATACGATGATTGGATTGGGCAAATGACACATATCTGGCTCCACCTTTAGAGTACTAACCCTGATGATGACATCAAAATGTTCACAGTTTATTTTGCCGATTGTTATAGGAAACTTGTTTCTTGGTAATGTGCGTAGAGATGTCCTTCCTCCGATGAAATCCACTATCAGCTCTCTATCCACATCTGAATAAACAATAAATAATTAAATTTTAATTTTAATTAATTCAAATGGTTCATAGTTTAGTTTGTAGAATGCTTGTATTGCATGCCAGAGGGCTAGGGTTTAATGCCCACCGATGGTGTCAGAAATTGTTTTCCGTTTCAGTATTTATTTCAAGCCCAATGTTGAAAAAACCACACGGTCTACTTAGACTTTACAAATAATGAGAAACAGTCCTTCTGTAGCTGATAAATCCACATATCAAATGAAGTGGTTGGTGTAAGGCAAGCTCGCTTATCTGTGAAAATAAATGAGTTAAATACACAACGTAAGACTCCTTTCGTAATAAAACATTTATGGTGAGAAGTTACACTATATTTCATAGTTTTTAACATTTAATTTTCAAATTAACTATTTGCTCAGTTAAAAAGTTCCATTGCCTGTACAAAAGTTGAATTTTTTCTGTAAAGCTGGATGAATCCACCTTAACAGAAACTGGGTCTTGCATGGAAATTGCCACTTTCTACAGCAACGACAAAGCTCGCAGAGGGCTCTTGAGGTTTGCACATAAACAGTACTCACCAATTAAATCATCCCAATATTTTTTGAATAAGCAAAAAGTGCATAGAAAAATGCACAAACAGAACGATCAGCATACTTACATACTATATCTGTATGGAATGGTGCAATGGCTGTGATTGTGAGGCAGCTTTTGATTGTGAAGTTCTTGGTTTCGGTCTGCAGATGATTTGGTCTCACCAGATCCAACGTCTGCTCTAGATCTACGCGAGGTATTCCACGAAGAATCACCACCTGGTCACTCAGCGGGGATCCTATCGCTACATCTGCAAAACAAACGGGAGATGAGATACGCCACACAGGTTCTAATGTGAGAAATGAATATTCTTTCCTACCTAGGGTGAAATGCTGTGCACATTCTAATCTAATCTAATCTAAGTTGCAAACATATGTAACATTAAAGATTCACATTATACGCATTTTCACAAGCAGACATGTACACGCCGCATGTATAGTGCCTTGACAACCGAATCACTGCGTGTGAAATGCGGGTCTACCGTCGGATTTGAAGGTTTCCTGGACGAATCGAGTCACAAATGTCAAGGTTTTTTCTCATATTAATACCAGAGCCAAACTCCTCATATCCATCAAAAGGCAAAAATGGTTTATTTCAGCCACATTTTTTTTTTTTTTTTTAAGAAATCCTGTGCGGGAGACTCCCTAGATTCTAAAGACTCTAGGGGTCTATGACACTTGTTGTAGTGCCGCAGAGGTGTACGAGCTTGGTCGTCACTACAAAGCGCCAATACTCAAGCAAGACCCAGTTGCTGTAAGGCTGGATGGACCTTTGGTGACCGGTCATTGGTAAAGGTTTATGAATTTTTCAACCCAGCGAAGAGCACATTCAAAATATAAATGGCATATTTTTGTGCTCCGCCGGGATCCGAATCCACAACCTTCCATTTACGAGTCCGAAGTGTTGCCACTACGGACTACGGACCGGTCCAAGATGCCAACGACCCGCGGTGTACCTGAGCGGTTACCCATCCAAGCACTGACCACGCCCAATGTTGCTTAACTTCGGTGATCTATGGGAACCGGTGCTTTCAACATGGCTAACGTCGTTGACAAATGATATTGAATAATGAGAAATGAGAAGTATTAACTCATGCATCTCATTATACAGGAAAGAACTGAGGGAAGATGAGCTCCAGGTCAACGAAGAACATCTTGTCAAAGAAAAGCATCCATAAACTTGTGACAGCTGTATGGCAAAAGCTCAAAATTCCTCTTTAGTACCGCATTATCAAAAGTGCAAATTGCTACAATGATCGCCAATCTTCATTGAAGATTGGCGATCAAGAATTAATTATCAACGGGGCTATTCTTAGACATTGTAGTCGCCCGTTGAGCCCACGCTTTGACAAACTAATGATGCATTTGTATGAACACCTGTCAATCCAAGATGGCCCCAAGTGAACAGCTGATTTGTCTGCATACAAATATTACCAAAATGCGGTAAGTAATAATGACCGTGGTGACGAGACTTTCAGCCCATGCTCATTAGTTTGTCAAAACGTGGGCTCAACGACTAAAATATCTAAGAATAGCCCCAAAAGTGTCTAGGCTTAGTTTGAAACAATCCTTTGTTACCTGGAAAGCCGTCATCATTCACGTCAAATGGTTGCGCTAGGCCCATTCCGAACCCTTTGAACGGCACATTTGCCGGTAGGTATTGTCTGTATGTGGATGCAAAGATGAGCTGGTGGGGCTTGCGGCTCTGGGGCCCACCCAGAGCTCCCTTGTATACGGCCACAGCACCTCCCCCCGGGGCGCCTGGTGCTCCCACGATGACATCTGAAAGCAAAAGAAAAAAAAAACCTTGCAGTAGTTACATATATAAAATGATGACACTCTGCATACGAGTTGTGTTGTGGAGCAGCAACATCTGTTTATTTTTCTCCCATCCATTTATTCTGCTCCACAACACAACTCATATGCAGAGTGTCATCATTTGTGAATCTGTGGAGATTGCCAATGGTTTAGTATTGAAGATTACCATCATAGCCATCAAGATCCAGATCCGCTGTGGTGATGGCAATCCCAAACTGTGACATGTGTCCCAAGTCTGAGCCACCTTCCAAGTACTTTACATCTCCAGCTGGGGCAGTGAGATGTTTTCCCTGGAACAATGTGTAAATGTTAGTGCCTACTAGGCTAAATGACATGATAAGGGTCTCCAAACTATGACATTTGTCCCAGATCTGATTTTACTGAAGTTACTTCACATCTCCTAGAAAGCCTGAGCCATAGAGAGGTCGACCCGAAACTAGCTTACGGCATTGAAGCTGAGTATGAGACTCAACTGTCAGCCAGACTTGTCCACTGCAATAGTAACCTCCAAATCTTATGTTTTATTGCTTTTTGCATAATGCGTTTCATAAGCCAATAATTACACATGATATATAATTTACAAATGTCTTATTATAATGCATTTTTATTGAAAAAATTGACAAATTTAATGACCAAAACGGGCACAATTTCATACCACTCTGGATCCCAGGTAAATGAAGACCTTGGGCTCGGCCAAGTTGGGTGCACCGACGAGAAGGTCGGAACAATTGTCTCCTGACAGATCTCCTACAGCCAGGGTGCCTCCAAAGAAGCTGTACAGCGGAAGGTCACTGCCTGAGTGGATGAACTGCCTCACGGTTGGCTTAGAGCTTTCTCCCCGATGAAAGGAGTACACCAAAACCTTAAGACATCAAACACACTGTGAGTTCATTATTTTATTTATTGTTTATTGATTTAATACAGGGCATGAACCATTTACAATACATAAAAATGAAATATTTTATACCTACATATTTAACAAAATATTGTTGCAATTTAAAAAAAAAAAAAAACTTTGTTTTAATTCACTGTGAGTTTATTTTGTAATGCACGACTAGTTTCGACAGAGCAGTATCTAGGTACCATCGACAGGTGCTAACTTAAAACTTTTTTTAAAACAAGTCACTAAAGTTTTAAGGTTTACTGCTCTGTCGAAACTAGTCCTGCATTACAAAATAAACTCACAGTGAATTAAAACAAAGTTTTATATTATTTTTCTTTTTTTAAAAATTGTAAAGATGAACTTTCACAAAGTTACTGCAAAAAACCTAGATAAAATATTGTTGATATAAATGTGTAATTTAGATCTGTGTGAGTCTGTGAAGTCTCTAGATGTATGTACTTAAATAATTGTATCTGTATTTGTTGGAGATTGTGATATTGTGATTGATTGATAGTTTACTTGAATATTGTAGGCAGAATGTTTTGGCAAAATCTCGCGTGTGCCAGTTCTCAATGTTTCGAGAATCACCAGTATTCTTACCTATAAAAAGAGACTGAGATGCTCTGTAGCCAGACTAGTATGTATGTAAGCCGTCGAGCTATACAGTTCAAAAGCAACTCTGTGTACGAACCGAATGTGACCCGTATTCAAAATAAATTGTGCGAAGTAAATAACCACAATTTTCTTTTTAATTCAAAACCGTTAAGTCATTGGTAACATTGACAACCTGGGATGGGTAATGGCCTTAAAGTGATTAGGCCTACGTCTTAAGTTATTATACTTCTATTCTTAAAAAGCAATCACATCACTTATTGTTACCATCATCGTACATAGTAAGGAATGTGAAACAAACGCTATGAGTTAGGTTTAAGTTAGAATTACGGTCGTTTGACATTTTGACAATTATATTAATTTTTTAAAACTGAACAATTTTAAAACTTAATTTAAATCGGATATTTAACGAACCGTTTAGAGAGAACTTACATCATTCTCGACGTTTCGTCAGCAACGTAGCCGACGTCTTCAGGAAAGTTCATTCTCAGTCGCCGTATAGAGAGGATGTTCTCCTGAAGACGTCGGCTACATCGCTGACGAAACGTCGAGAATGATGTAAGTTCTCTCTAAACGGTTCATTAAATATCCGATTTAAATTAAGTTTTAAAATTGTTCAGTTTTAAAAATTAATATAATTGTCAAAACGCTATGACTCTTCTAGTGACTTGCTTTTGTCAATACTAGTGTAGAATAAATATTTGGTGAGCGCTATTTATTTATATTGTAAGGCGATTTTAGATTTACTAGATTTAGAAGGCGCCAGAAGGCCATTTCTAAAGCTCTCCTTGACTGATAGGTTGGTATGAGGCTGACCTCTCGTGCTGTAAAAATTAATTCACTTTTGCCAATGCCACCCTGGTTTCAGGGAAAGGCGGCAGGAATTGCAAGTGAGTTCATGTGAGGTTCTGTTTATTTGTATGCACATATGCGGAATGTGAAGGCGGGAACCTACATGCGCCTGTCTGGGCATGCAATTAATATGAGCCTTGAATGTTAACATATCTTTGCAGCTTAGATTATAGATTATATATGTAGAAGATAATGATGTGACATAAAAGAGAATTAATATTCCTTGACTTATAGGTTGGTATGAGGCTGACCACCCATACTGTAAAAAATGGTTCACTTTGCCAATGTCACCCCTGTTTCAGGGAATGTCGGCAAGAGTTGCAGGGCTTATATTCATTTGAGTTTGGATTTTATTTGTAAGTACACAATCAGCATCTGTAAGCGCGAACTACACGTGTTTGTTTGTGGGCATACATCTGAGAGCTTTGAATGAATATATCCTTGCAACTTAGATTATAGATTATAGATTATAGAATCATATTTTGTATTGTTTGTGTGTTAACACTGAAGTATTACAATCAAATTGACAATTTGATTGTAATACTTTATGGTACCATTGACTTTTATTTAAAAAAATTATACCTGACTATATCTAAGATCGAAAACGTTAGTAAAATTAAAGGATAAATAATTGTAAAAGTGAAAATATAAAACAGTGTTTGATTTAAATCCTTAAACTAAATAAATTAGAGAATTAATCGTTTTGCAACGTTACCATGCCACCGTAATTGTTTCCTGATGGAGCTCCGGCTGCCCAGATCACCTGGTCTCCGAAGAAGTTCCCTCCAACAATGCTGTAGCCCAAGTACTCTCCACCCCGGATCTCATTGATGGACATGGAGTCTATGCTGGACCTCAGGCTCATGTACACAAGGCTCCTGGAAAATCACAATTGTTGGTGTTATGGCAGAGCGGGTCAAATGGGCTGATCTTTCTAGCGTGTTTGGAATAGAACAACGTTGGTTCGATCCCCGCTTGGGTCATTTGATCATAAGTTTGACCCTGCTTCAACAGATATTAATAATTAACAATTAATTAAAATAAAAAAATAATTAATTATTAATTGATGATATTAATACATATTAATTAAATAACACACAGTTTTAATTCACTTTTATTTTATTTAAATTATGTCTAACGTTTTCGCCTAAAAAGGCATCCTCAGGACAATGATTTAGTCATTGTCCTGAGGATGCCTTTTTAGGCGAAAACGTTAGACATAATTTAAATAAAATAAAAGTGAATTAAAACTGTGTGTTATTTAATTAATATACAATGGACTTTCACTGTGTTAACCACCGAACCCTGAAAAATATATTAATACATGTTTCTGGCCAGGCAGAATAGGTTGGTGAATTGCATTCCTCTTCACAAATATATTTTTTTTAATTAAAAAAAATATATATACCGGCCGTATTCACATCACTTCATGTCACAATCAAACCATGACGCCCTTGAGATGGTCCTGGGCTGGAAGTCTCATCACCACGGTAACTCTTACCTACCGAATATCGGTAATATTTGTATGAAGAGCTGTCAATCCAAGATGGCCGCAAGTGAACAGCTGATAAGTCTAAGGAAATAAAACATCTATCCATTCTTTGGTATGAGGCTGACCACCCATGCTGTAGAAAATGGTTCATTTTGTCAGTGCCTTTGCTTTTTCTTTTAAAAATTGACAATTTTATCGATCACAAGATTTATACCACATGCGTCTATGTTCGGACTGCTCCGGGCATTGTACGCACCTGGCAATGCTGCCACCTTTTTACATTTTTTTTTACATTCGCTCAAGATTTTTTGTACACATGGAAATGCAACTTTGAAGTTCTTTGTTCTCTTTCTTACTAATGACCATCTTCATAAGTAGGTTAAAACAGATACCTACACAATGTTTATTTTCATTACAATAATTTCTAGTCCACAGATATCATAGATCAATGTGAGAAACTCACTTTTCCACGTCTCTTTTCTTTTGGTTGGCGCCATGCTTGCCAAAGATACCATAAAGGACCGTAGTTCCACGGCTGTTGTCCACACCAGGGGCACCGATGCCCAAATGGATGTCAGGATCGTTAGAGAACTGGAAGTCATCATTTAGAATATCATGTTGCCGACCCTGATGTATGGAAGCGAGTCATGGACGGTGAATGAAAGAGAAGTAAATAAGGTATGCACCGTAGAAATGGCTCATTTAAGAAGTATGACAGGAAAAACACTGAAAGATAGAGTGAGAAACGAATGGGTTCTGATTGAATGCGGAGTAAAAGAAAGCGTGAAAGTGAAAGTTCAAAGAAGTGTGATGCGATGGTTTGGACATATTGAAAGGATGAATGAAGACCGACTGACAAAAAGAGTGTATAAAGGGAATGTAATAGGTAAGGGTGGAAGGGGAAGACCTAGAAAAGAATGGATTGATCAGATAAGTGAGATTGCGAATGAATGGAATTTACAGAGTGGAAACAAGAGAAGAGCATGCATGAAAAGAGTGATGAAATTAGATGAGATGAAAGAAGTATGCAGGGACAGAGTCAAGTGGAGGCACTTATGTGGAGGTACTGGCCACCCCTAGAGGAATGGCGGCAGGATACAAGACAAAAAAACAAGACATGTAAAAATAAAGTAAAGCAAACAAGAATGTGATGAAATGGTTTGAACATGTAGAAAGATGGATGATGAATGACTTACAAAGTGTATATACGGAGGAATCGTAGAAGGAAAAGAAGAAAGGAAAGACCGAGAAAGGTATGGCTGGATCAGATTGGTGAAATTGTGAAAGAATGGTATATACCAAGCGAATGTCTATAATCCATAATCTAAGTTGCAAAGATAGATTAACATTCAAAACTCATATCAAATGCATGCGGTCACAAACAGACACGTGTAAGTTCGCGCTTACAAATTCTGAATGTGTACTTACAGATTAAAATCCACACCTTGAATGAACATAAACTCTGCAACTTTGGCCGACCTTTCCTGAAACAAGGTTGGCATTGGCAAAGTGAACCATTTTTTACAGTATGGGTGGTCAATCTCATATCAACCTATAAGTCAAGGAATAAGAGAAGAATGAAGATGACGATCGTCGGTGTTATGACCAAGGGGGCCAAGTGGGCTGATCTTTCTAGCGTGTTTGGAATAGAACAACGTTGGTTCGATCCCCGCCTGGGTCATTTGATCATAACTTTGACCCTGGTTCAACAGATGTTATTGGGTAATTATTATTTAATATTCAATAAAATAAACAATAATGAATTGTTAATTGATGATATTAATACCTGTTTCTGGCCAGGCAGAATAGGTTGGTGAATTGCATACCTCTTCACAAATCTATTTAAAAAAAAAATGATAGACTGACAAAGTACATATACCTACAGAGAAAGTGTGAAAGGAAAAAGAGGTAAGGGGAGACCGAGAAAGGTGTGACTGGATCAGATTGGTGAAATTGTGAAAGAATGGCATGTGAAAAGCGATGTATGTAAGAGAAGGAAATGCATGATAAAGGTGATGGATATGAATGAATTAAAAGGGGTAGGTACGCAAGGGTAGGAAAAAACTGATGTTACCTTGTCTTCAGCAAAGCTGGCTGAGAATCCCGCCTGCCCCAGCGTGTTGTGGTTGATGTTGCGATGGGAAATCTTGTCTTTTGTGGAAGTTTCGTAAACTGCGGATTCATAACATCGAATTAAGTGCTTGAATTTAAGTTAGTTAAAAAATAACGCAGCTACAAATATACAGTAGAGCCGCTCTAGTCCGAACCCTGCCTAATCCGTTCTAACTTATCTAATCTAATCTAAGCTGCAAGGATATATATCATTTAAGATTTATAATAAGTGCATTCCCACAAGCAGACATGTATAATTTCGCGCTAACACATGCCGCATGTGGACTTACATTATAAGAACCCATCTCAAATGAACATAAGCCCTGTAACTCTTGCCGTCCTTCCCTGAGACAGGGGTGACATTGGCAAAGTGAACCATTTTTTCACAGTATGGGTCTGTCCTGGGAAGGGTCTATCTGTATGGGTGTGTATGGGTTTTGTCCGGTCGATAGCTCAGTTGGTAGAGTGCTCGCATTCTACCCCGTGAGCTCGGGTTCGAATCCCACCGAGGAGGGTGTCAGAAATGATTTCCTATTTCGGTGCTTATTTCAAACCCCATAATAAAATTACCTGCAAGGTTTACTCAGCCTTCACAAGAAATGAGTACCAGCCCCCTCGGGAGCTGGGAAACCCCCACTTCAACTGAAGTGGTTGGCGTAAGGCCGGCCCCCTTACCTGTAAAAATAAATAGGTTCAACTCGCCACATGCGACCCCTTCCGGGATAACGCGGCAAGAAGTTACACTATATGTGTAGCTTAGTTGCGTTTGCGTTGCGTTTGCGTTTATGGGTGGTCAGCCGCATACCAACCTATAAGTCAAGGAAGGAGTTGATCGTGGTAATCCAAACGATCTCGCACCCAGGAATTCAGATAATAAGCCATGCTGAGGCTGTGGAGGCATTCAACAAATGCATTCAATGGGCTGACGAAAACAGCGTGTTAAGTCAGGACACATTGTTGCTGCGGCGATTGCGAAGCGATGTTTTTTGCCAAAAAATTGCCAAATGAAAGCTAAAGTCAATGCTAGATTTTCTTGTTCCAAAGTAGTATGCAGAAATAAATATGTAGGAGAATATAATATATTTGTTACTTTTTTTTCATTTGAATTACGATCGAAGATTACTTAAATAAATAAAATACAAACAAATCCCAATTTGTTATTTTTCACCTCCATAGAATGTGTCCCATACTATAATCCGAACACCCCGTTATTTCGAACCCTCCTGTGTTTTTAGGGGTTCGGATTAACGAGACTCTACTGTGCATTTTTTACCACGTTGGCTCCGAGGAGTCGAATGTGGCGAGTGGAAGCTATTTTTCACAGGTAAGGTGGCCGACCTTACCCCAACCATTTAGTGTTTTTACCGTTTCTCCTGCTCCCGAGGAGACAGGTTCTCATTTATTGTAAAGACTGAGAAAACTGACTTTAATGTATTTTCATTTTGGGTTTGAAATAAACACACAAAATGGGAAATCATTTCTGATACCCTTGGTGGATATAGAAACTGAGTAGTCTGGTATGAAGCGCAAGGGCTTGACGAATTGAGCCACATGCAAGCCCTTTAAGGACAACGCAGTAAGAAGTTGCACTATTTGTGCAGTTGAATTCGTGAATAACTTACACTTGATGGGCGCAAACACATCAATTTCTGGTGCTTCATTGTTTTCCATGTCTGACCTTGTGGCAATGCATATTCCTGGCACAAGGAAGCCATTGCGCATGGGGATTCTGAATCGAGGAGCGCACACCTGAAAACACACATCTTGAAAGATTATGGGTGGTTGGCAATGGAGAGTAACTTCCATTTCTTTGTATCCTTGCATGCCTCTTTTGATTTCTCAACCGACCTCTTTGTTATAAAATTTATTGTTTCAAGGCTCCAAATTTTATCTATCCGTATAATCCTATCCTAGTTGCAATATTTTAGTTTGTTATGTCTTAGTTGCAAATATATATATTACATTTGAGATTCATATTAAATGCATTCCCACAAGCAGACACATATAAGTTCGTGCTTGCACATGTCGCATGTGAACCCACAACATAAAAACCCAAATCTTAAATGAACATAAATCCCGCAACTCTTGCCGACCTTCCCTGAGAGAGGGGTGATATTGGCAAAGTGAAGCATTTTTTTTACAGAATGGGTGGTCAGCCTCATACGAACCTACAAGTCAAGGAATAGAGGTATCTATAATCTATAATTTAAGTTGCAAAGATATATTGACTTGATACCCACAAGCAGGCACATGTAAGTTCGCACTTACAAATGCTGCATGTGTCCACACAAAATAAACCAAACCTCACATGAACATAAGCTTAGTAACTCCTGCAGCTTTTCCCTGAAACTTGAGTGCAACCAAGTGAGTGAACCAAGTTTTTACAGCACGGGGGGTCAGCCTCATACCAACCTATCAATCATGGAAAATATTATACTAACCACTATCATAGATTGAGTTCTATCAATTGACATGGATCCTCCGAGCCAGCTCTTGTCCAGAGTCAACGCAGTGTCGTACAGCTTCTGATCTGAAAACAGTTGAAAAGATAATGTTAGATGACCGTCCTAACTGTGATGGGCTGAAGGTCGAATTTCTCAACGCTACGTCTGAGTCGTATCCAATGCCACCAGGGGTTGAGTCTCTTCTAACCCAAACGAGGCTCGAACACCAGGCAGTTTGTGGAGTAGAGCAGACACAGCTTGTGATGACATCTAATATGAATCGACAAAAAAAACTCAACTAAAGCACCAAGCCCCTGTTTCGAGATGCTGCATCCAAGATCAAAATAGCTATGATGATTGCCTTTGCAATCAAGCTTTCCAAAGCGCCCAGTTGCTTTAGGGCTGGATGGACCTTTGGTGACCGGTCTTTGGTAAAGGTATATGAATTTTTTAACCCAGCGAAGAGCATATTTGAATACATAAATGGTACATTTTTTTTTGTTCTCCACTAGGATTCGAACCCACAACCTTCTATTTAAGAGTCCGAAGTGCTGCCACTAGACTACGGACCAGTCCATTCAACATTGATCATATGCAACAGTCCGTCCTTTTCCCCTCTAAGCACATGTCCCGAGTATGCTGTATGACACCTTGTGATGAGTTATGAAGCAGCGACATCTGTTTACTATTTATGGAAAACTGCGGGGTATTTCACCACCTGTCTTGCTTCTTCATTTCACTTTCACACTGAAGAAGCCCATCGTAGACATGGGCGAAACGCACAGCTCCCCCAGACCACGGCAACAGATCAAGAAAAGCATCTCTCCCGCATATATCTATGTTAGCGGAGTTACTTAGGGTTACATTCCGAGTTTAAGCATGCGGCACCATGACATCGGTACGGAATAGCTAAAGACCATGACGTCTGCCCCGGCCGTAGTCATCCAGCACACAAAGCTCTCTAACAGCGTGGGACTGTCTAGTAGGCTGTTGTAATAGTAATCTTTAAGTAATAATAATCTTGTAAAAAATGTAGGAATGAGCGTGATTAGCTTGGTTTGGATCATTGAGTAATATCATAGAGGAGAAGAAACTAACTCACTGTATTGATACATACTATAGCCCACATTTGTCTCAGTCCTGTAAAACGTCACAGTGGTGTAGTCATACGAAACATGCTTTTATGTGTCAAATTCTATGTTTTCTTGCTGTCTCCATTTTGTGTTGCACATGCCATAATGTCATAAAATAATGCCTTTTTCCTTTAAAATTCCTCAATTTTATCGATCACAAGATTTATAATGCCCGCGTGCTATGTGGTGCTATGTTTGGACTGGTTCGGGCAGCCCACAAGGCAGCCATTATATTCGCGATACTGCCAACTCTTTTAGAAACATTTTTACATTCGCTTGAGTTTTTTTGTACACATGGAAATGCAACTGTGAAGTTCTTTTTGTCTTTCTTACTAAGGACCACTTTCGTAAGTAAGTTGAAACAGATATATAATGTTTATTTTCATTACTATAATTCTAGTCCACAGATATCAAGTTTATGGTTTGGATCATACTTACTCTTGACTTTGTCATTTATCAACACAGCTTTGCAAGGATATTCCGTCTCGCTGACAGTCAGGTAGCATCTGTAGACCATTCCGGGTTCAAAGGAAATGAGCTTGGATTCCGCATTGGTATAGTTGGCACGAGGAGCTCCAACTAGGACCCTGGAACATTAGGGAAGATAAAAATGTATTAGGATGATTTACTTGGCGAGTGCTGCTTTTGTGTATATCACACCTCAAAGCTCTTCTGCGAGCTTAGTCGTCGGTATAGAAGGTGACCATTACTCAAGATCTAGTTGCTGGAGAATAAGATATGTACAAGTAAGAGCTGTATAACATTTATGAGGCTCGCAGGCTCTCTGTACATGCTAAATTTAACAGGCTAAGATGGGCCGGGTGCAGAGAATTCCATCTTCGCGAGTACCAAAAAGGATCCTTGAGGGGCATCCGGGTGTGAAAAGAAGAGTTGGCAGACCTAGGCTGAGATGGGAGGATGAGGTGAGGAAGGACGCAAACCAACTACTGCAGGTGATAGACTGGAAAGCCGCAGCGGTAGATAGGATGCGTTGGAGGCGAAGGCTGATGGAGGCCAAGGAGAGATATGAGCTGTAAGGCCATCCAAGAAGAAGAAGAAGATCTAGTTGCTGTAAGGCTGGATGGACTTTTGGTAAAGGCACATGAATTGGAAGGGAAGAGGAGATTTGAAAATGAAATGATTCCTTGAGTTCCTTGACTTATAGGTTGGTATGCGGCTGACCACCCATGCTGTAAAAATGGTTCACTTTGCCAATGTCACCCCTGTCTCAGGGAAGGACGGCAAGAGTTGCAGGGTGTATGTCCATTTGAGATTTGGTTTTTATGTTGTAGGTTCACATGAGGCATGTGCAAGCGCGAACTTGTACGTGTCTGGTTGTGAGAATGCATGTAATGTGAATCTCCAATGTAACATATCTTTGCAACTTAGATTAGATTAGATTAGAAATGTTAATTTTGTTATGTTCCGCCAGGGATGATAACACAACCTTCCAATTACTAGTCCGAAGCGTTAATATTAGTTAAATTGATCATACCATATTGTAATCCATTGGAATTAAATGTTTACCAGCTTGTGTTGAACAGTTTATTGGTATTTAAGATGGTTGTGTAGCCAAAGTGGGAAGATCTGTCAGTCTCAGCGAGCTTGGGACCCTCAAAGACTATGGGATAATGCATATCCAAGAGATCAGAGAATTTGGCAAGACTTGGGGTCACTCCAAACAAAGAAAATATGCACCAAATTATCCACGACATCATTTTTATGAGAAGTAACTGAAACATACAAATTTCAGACCAATCAAATTAGTGAAATAGTAAAAATACTGATTAGGAGTTTTAGGCTTACACGGCCGGCTGATAATTTTTTTTTTTTTTTTTTTTTTTTTTTTATTTATTACAGAAAACAACAGCACATACACATGAAACAAGTAAAGATTTATAATAAATACATATAAGGCCAATAATAGTTTTCTTAAATAAAAATAATTACAATAAAAGCTTGTCTACAGCAAATGTAACAGCAAACGAAAAGAACAAAAGAAAAATAATATGAATGCGGAGGTTTTTATCAGAGAAGATTTGGGAAAATAGGATAGAAAGGACAATGGAAGGGGAAGAGGATGCCATTCAATCAGTTTTGCATTTTCTCAAGTAGTACATCCGCACCCCTTGAAGAAATGCGTTTTTGGACAAACAAAAAATGTCCAGGTGATTAAAATTTGAGTTATAACAAAACATAGCTCTCGTTAAAGTCGAGTTCCTGGCATAATTTGTAGTGTGCGCTCCCGTATAAAAAAGTGAATTTAACCTAGTGCGCCTTGTAGGTACACGCAAAGTGAGCCCCTCACAAAGAACGGTGGAGTCAATATGGCCGTGTACTATATCGTACAGAAAAGCCATATCTAATAGCGTTCGACGGGCTTCTAGGGACATAAAACCGTGATGACGGCAAGCATCATGATAATTATTAAAAGTTAAATGTTCCCTGTAATTTAGATGCTTTAGGAATTTCTTTTGTATAGCTTCTATTTGTTCCTTATAAACACTGTACTGTGGATTCCAAATAGGTGAAGCGAATTCAAGCCTACTGCGAACATACGCGCAATAGGCCATCTTAACGGCATTAGAACCCCTGAAGGGCTCACAGGTCCTTAAAATAAATCCCAGCATTTTGTAAGATTTAACGGTGGTAGAGGAAATATGGGCATCAAAAATTAATTTAGCATCCATAAAAACACCAAGGTCCCTCACCCCAGTCACAGTGTCAAGGTATTCACCCTTGAGTTGATAATTAAACTTTAAGGGGTTTGTCTTGCGGGTAAGAGATATCTTATGGCACTTAGATACATTAAGATCTAATTTGTTTTTAATACAATAATGTGTAAGGTTGTCCAAATTATCCTGCAGCTTCATGCAGTCCTGAATGCTATTAATTCCTAAGTAAATTTTAGTATCATCAGCATATAATAAACATTTTGTAAAATTAAAACACTCTTCAATGTCATAGACATATACATTGTAAAGAAGCGGTCCGAGGTGAGAGCCCTGGGGGACACCAGACGGAATACTAAAGAAGTCCGACTTGCAGCCACCAAGAACAACCGCTTGAGATCTTTTTATCAGGTATGATGCAAACCACCGCAGCAGATTCCCATGCACGCCAAGTGTTTGTAGTTTATCCAATAATATGCTATGGCTTACCCTGTCAAAGGCCTTTGAGTAGTCCGTGTAGATTACGTCAATTTGGCCACCCTTTTCCATCTCATCAAACACGTAATCTGTGAAGACTGCTAAGTTGGAGACGACTGATCTTTTTTTGAGGAAACCATGTTGGGATTTGGGTAGCTGAGAAACGAGTAAATGATATATTTGATCATAGATCAACTTCTCAAACAATTTACCAAATACGGGTAAGATGGATATAGGTCGATAGTTTTCTGCAGAAGTTTTAGGACCAGATTTGTGTATTGGAACTATGTGCGCCCTCTTCCAGGCATCAGGAAATATACCTGTAATAAGGGACTTATTGAAAATCATTGCCAGAGGGAGTGATAGTTCATTAGCGCAACTAATAGCAAAAAACGAAGGAATGCCATCACTACCCGCTCCTTTGCTAGCATCAAGTGTGTTTAAATATTTGCAAACCATAATGGGAGTAACCGCCAGTCCACAAGCAATGTTTTGATTTGTAGACAATTCACCAAAGGACGGAGGACAAGCGACAGTAGATGAATCAGTGATATCAGAAAAATCAGTGTAAACAGATCTAAAATATTTTGAAAACAGATTTGCCATACTACAAGCATCAGAGGCCACTTGCCCCTCAAATAATAATTCTCTTGGTAGTGAACTGGAATTTCGCACACCCTTGAGATATGACCAAAATCTCTTTGGCTCTTTAGACATGGATAGCTCTGAGTATCTGATAAACCTGGCATGACACTCACCCTGTATGCGTTTCTGACGAGAACGTAAGAGGGAGAATGTTTGATAATGCTGGAGAGATATTTTTCGGGATCTGTCTATGGGGGCTGGAGCTTCCAGATGTTTCGTCCATGTCTACAATGGGCTTCTTCAGACAAGACCAGTAATAACGGGGGCGATAAATGTAGAAAAAGTTATATTTATATTCCAAGTCTCACAATGAAATTCATAGATGGCGCTTTTTAACTGACAAACACGTACTTGTAGAAGCAAGATGGTTTGTTGTAATACTCCACAGTTTCACATGCAAAATCAACAGAAGATGTCACTGCTCCACAACACAACTCATGCAGAGTGTCATCATTTTTCACATTTAAACCCTGAGTGTACGCACACTTTAATCAACAGTTTTCATCAAGATCATCTTTAGGTACCCCATCACCTTCATCCCATCGCGATCGTAGACACGGGTGAAATGTCCGGAAGCTTCAGCTCCCATAGACCATGGCAACAGGTCCCAGAAAACCTCACTCCAGTAAAAATACTGCTACGAATGTATAGGTTCATGCCTGCGTATTTTTGTGACTGTGTGCCTAGGCGTGTTTACTTGCTGTGTATGTGTGTGTGTACAGGGGCATTTTAAGCTATTTTGGGTAGGGTCAACGCTGCTCATGCCCCCCCCCCCCCATATAAGTAGGTAATGACATTTTTTGAAACACAATTTAGACACTTTTTTAGAAAAGAAGGTATTTTTTAAAAATTAACCCAAAAGGGGCCCCTTGGGCCTTGGGGCCCAGTCCGCTGCGGGCACTGCGGACCCCCCTTAAACTGGCACTGTGTGTGTAGACGTATTTGTTATTTTGTGCTTAGTACTTTTCGCAGTCCCTGGAGACATCCATTCTAGAGGCGTCGGGAACACGCTAGAATAGGCCTTGGTAACATATAAATATAGGCTGCGGTTCTGTGAAGCAGCAGTGACCGATTAACGCCCAAGTCGTGAAACCGACATAGACAGAAGTTGCAGAGTGAACCGTATTTTAATATTAGGATGATTTATTTGGTGAGCGCTGTTTTTGTGTGTATCACACCTCAAGAGCCCTCTGCGAGCTTGGTCGTCGCTGTAGAAAGCGCCAATTCTCAAGCAAGACCCAGTTGTTGTAAGGTTGGATGGACCTTTTAGTGACCGGTCTTTGGTAAAGGTTTATGAATTTTCCAACTCAGCGAAGAGCACATTCGAAATATTAATGGTATATTTTTTGTGCTCCGCCGGGATCCGAATCCACAACCTTCCATTTACGAGTCGGAAGTGTTGCCACTGGACTACGGACCGGTCCAAGATGCCAACGACACGCGGTGTACCTGAGCGGTATAAGCCCATCCAAGTACTATCCGCGCCCAATGTTGCCTAACTTCGGTGATCTATGGGAACCGGTGCCTTTAACATGGTAACGTCGTTGATTATGTACTCAACTTGTTAAAAAATAAATGTACATAATTGCAATTTTATTAAAAGTGAACCCGAGACAATCACAACAATACATAAGAAGACCTACAGATTTATATATTTGTTCATTTCAGTTTAGAACTTCCCACTCTTCTTTCTCCTCCAGGGTGAGAGGCCACATGATCGTGCCGTAGTCCAGTGGTAGCGCTTCGGCCTCGTAAATGGAAGGTTGTGGGTTCGAATCCCGGTGGAGCAAAAAAAAAAACCATTTATATATTCAAACATGCTCTTCGCTGGGTTGAAAAATTCATATACTTTTACTAAAGACCGATCACCAAAGATACATCCAGCCTTGCAGCAACTGGGTCTTGTTTGAGAATTGGCGCTTTCTATAGCGACGACCAAGCTCGCAGAGGGCTCTTGAGGTGTCTATAAAAAAATTAAATTAGGCTGATTTATTTGGTGAGCGCTGTTTTTGTGTGTATCACACCTCAAGAGCCCTCTGCGAGCTTGGTCGTCGCTGTAGAAAGCGCCAATTCTCAAGCAAGACCCAGTTGTTGTAAGGCTGGATGGACCTTTTGAAGACCGGTCTTTGGTAAAGGTTTATGAATTTTTCAACCCAGCGAAGAGCAAATTTGAAATTATAAATGGTATATTTTTTGTGCTCCGCAGGGATTCGAACCCACAACCTTCCAGTTACGAGTCCGAAGTGTTACCACCTGGACTACGGACCGGTCTATAATCTACAATATCAATTTTCACAGAATGGGGGATCAGCCTTATGTCAACTTATTAGTCAAGGAGTGGCAATGGAAAAAGCGTCGATTTTTACAGCACTGGTTGTCAGCCTCACACCGACCTTTCATAACAAATAATTAATCTATGTACTTACATAACAGCTGATGATATGGAGCTCTATATTTTATAGTATTTTTTTAAATGATTATTTTATTTTAATTAACACAACAATAATTTAAAAAAAACTGTACATTTATTAGCCCATTTTATGACCGCCTCCCACGCAATACATGCATAACTGATTACAAAGGACAAATCGTTATTTTAAGTAATTGTTAACACGGGTGTACAGAAGTTCTTTTCCTTATAAATCAAGTTGTAAATCTTTATAATAAAAATGATATGACGTTCGTTGGTAACCGTATCATTGGAGACAAAATTTGCCTGAAATCTAGAAAAGGTAATCTAGAAAAGGTAAGGATACGAAAAACTTGTAAAATTATCGCGGAATATTTTGAAATTCGAGAAAAGCTAAACGCTGTTTTTGTATTGGAGCTTAGTACACAACCTCTATTTTTTCTACATATTAATGAAATGTTTAAAATTGACGAGTTAAGAAATCGTGTAGATTATCTTTGAGATGGCTCGTGTGAAGTTTGATGTCAACCGGACAGTTAACTCTTTTTTCTTTATAATATGAACGTATGAAAGAACTTTTTCTCTATGCCAGGCTATCCATCTCATAAAACTTTTTTTTTTTTTTTATGCAATGAGGTCCAAACATATCTGAATCGGGAACTTTTTTCTCCGCGAGCAAACGTCAGTGTTGTATGGAACAGGCGTTCTTAGAAACCAATTACAAAATATTTGTTTGTCTTTTCCCTAGTAAGCTGACCGGGTGACGAGGTTTATTGTTGCGCCTTTTTCAATGTACCGATCTCATTGTTTTAAAGAAATCTAATTCTCTAAGTAGTCTCTGGGGTGGAAGTCTCGACGGCCTTCTGTATTATGGTAAATAAATATTTGAAGATAGGATGGAATACAACATGTCGGTGCCTGAACAGCTGATCATTGTTCCATATAACATGGATCAGCTGTTGGTACACCACCACGTTTTATTTCGTCTATCTTCAAATAGTTAGGTTAGGTTATAAGATTTACCGACGATCGTACAAACTTCTACCCCAGGTCGTTAAAAAAAAACAACGAAAGTGGTCACTGGTCGGAAAAAGGTTAAAAGTTAAGGGAAATAAAGACTCGCCCAGGGTTACAGATTAGGCTAGGATTATGACGATGTGCACTCGTCTTAATAACCTATATATTTGTACAGTGTAGGAACATTTTTGCGGTCAGTAGAGGAAACTGGGTTACTCATTATGCGTTATTTTAATTCAAGAGACTTCAACATTTAAATAAAACATTATGGCATAAAATTAGCGATAAAATACATATTTTTGGTTTCTTATCTGAATAAAGCCGGGCTTTTATTATTAAATAAAAATACCTTTTTTACTTTTAGGTTATGGATAAGCGTGCATCCCATACAGGCACATGCACCTAATAGGTAGGAATTATATGGTAAAAAACACCCAGATTTAACATTCAAAATTTGAGTTCGAATGGAGCTGTTGTTAGCACTTCAGTCAATTTCAAATGCGTTATTTTAAAGGAATTGGAGAAAATGTTTATTCTCAAATGTATTTGCCTATCCCCTATGCACGCGCCTGCGTAGGCCTGACCTACCGTCATGTTAAACATGGTTCGCTTTGTGAATGTCATCGCTGTTTCAGGACAGGGTGTCTATTCACAATAGGGGATAGAGAAGACTCATCTCGATTTCCCCCGAAAAAGGAATAAAGGTATTGTGCTTCACAATACCATTTATTGCTTTTTCGGGGAAAACGAAATGAATCTACTCTATCCCCTATCGTGAATAGACACCCTGGTCGCCTAAAGTTGCAGGGTTTATGTTCATGTTATATTTGGGTTATTATTTTGTGAGCACACACATAAATGTGTGAACTTATACGTGCCTGCTTGTGGGCATGCATATAATGAAATGTTGAAGAACATATCGATACCTTTGCGGTGGCGATATATTTGCAACTTCCATTAGGTATGGATTATAGTCTCGAAGTTATTGCTCTCATGTAGGTACACCTCTCATCTCTTACTGTAATATTTACAAGTGTGATTCTTTCAAGACTTAAATAAAGTTTTAAACTTTCACTTTCTAAACAAGACCTACTGTTTGAGCAAGATATTGGGTAGATTTGTCTATGTGTCACAGGCTGTTCAATTCCTTTATCCTTTAGCCCAGTGGTTCCCAAACTTTTAATTTCGCGTACCACTCACGAAATTATAAATCAGTGGCGTACCACTGAAGTGCAACAGTTAAAAAATCGTTCAAAATGGCAAAGTAATATAAACTGCAACAACTGTTTATGGCAACATTATGTTTATTTATTAATTATAGAAAACAAACACAATACTCTTACGGTGCTATTCTTAGACATTTTAGTCGTCCGTTGAGCCCACGCTTTGACAAACTAATGATGAATTTGTAAGAAGACCTGTCAATCCAAGATGGCCGCAAGTTAACAGCTGATTAGTTTCCATACAAATATTACCTAAATTTGGTAGGTAAAAATGACCGTCGTGATGAAAATTTCAGCCCAGGCATCATTAGTTTGTCAAAGCGTGGGCTCAACCGACGACTAAAATGCCTAAGAATAGCCCCGTATGGACTTAGTGCGAAAAATGATGCTGCATATTCGAGACAAGAGAGGAAAAAATTGGCTCAGTTGTACTTAATTTTTAGCGCGAAATTGAAAAAAACGTTTTATCTAATTATTTACTATGTATTTCCTATGGCCATGGCTGCTTGCGTACCACCTAAAGAAGCGCCGCGTACCACTGGTGGTACGCGTACCATAGTTTGGGAATCACTGCTTTAGCCTATTAATAATAATTATTGTAGTAATAATAATATTGGGATGATGTGTGAATCACACTTCAAGAGCCCTCAGCGAGCTTTGTCGTCGCTGTTATAAAATAAATCATCCTTATATTACTATTATAGCCCTACTGGACTGTCAGTCATTATGATAGTGATATGGAAGCGAGGTGGAATAAATATTGCGTAAATCGGTCGTCCCGGTACATATGCCACCCCCTTAGTGCTTGTTTGTCCTATGTCCAACAGAGGTAGTTTCAAACGAACGATGTTAGGATGTGAACTGGACCAATGTGTCTTATGAAAACTGGAAATTGATTTTAAAAATATTTAAAACAACTCTCACATAATCGTCTTTTATACTTTTTTCTTACCTCAGATTGTTAAGAATATGATTTTATAGACAATTTCATTGAGAGGTAACATTTGAATCAAATGGTAGATAAGCCATTTGATCTGATCTGGAGTACATCCTCAATGTCAAGAAAATGCCTAGTAACCCGAAACGCAAGGTCTTTGAGTCATGCGTGCTTCCAATATCCACCTATGGCTTAGAAACAAAAGGGCTCACTCAGTAAAGCGCAAACAGAGTAAGGACGTGCCGAAGAGCCATTGAAAGGAGGATGCTGGAAACCCGCCTCAAAACCAGGAGATCCTTAGACGCACTGGTGTCACTGATGTCATGCAGCGAGTGGCCTGCTTAACTGGCTGGTCACGTCGCAAGGCAGGACCATGACAGTTGGCGACCCATGATGTCCAAACAGGGAGCGGGGAGACTCCAACTGAAGTGGCTGGACGACATCAAGAGAACTGCAGGCAGAGGATGGCAAAACACAGCAGCCGATAGACAGGAATGGGGAGGATTGGAGGAGTTCTACGTCCAGGAGTGGACTGTTAAATGCTGAGGAAGGACGGAAGGAAGGTAGATAAGCCAAACAAGCACTGAGGGGACGGTACATAGAAAAAGTAAAAAGCACGCGCGAAGCATTATATATGCATTATATATGAGTTTGTAAAGACACAGAAGGCAAGACGGCGCGCGGCAGGTGTTTGCAGGGAAAAAGCGAAAAGTGTGGAGAATAACAAGGTTTACCCAGCTCTAAGGAGGGCTCACTGTAAACCTACTTCCACTTTATATTGTTCTACGGGAAATATTGGGAAATTCCCTCAATGCGAGGATTTCCTACGAGAGCGCTCCGGGCTAGCGGGCAACCAACAGGGTCGAACATTCTTACATTTTTATTTATTGGAAACGTAGTAGCTAGTAGAAACGCTCAATGATCGTCATTTTTATATAAGATCAACTATCACCATGATGACTATTAGATAGGAATGCCTTTGAAAAGCTGAAATCCTTATTTACTGATGATATATATACAAGGATAATTTATTTATAAGGTACACAATTAAAGAGCGCCGTTTTTGTGTGTGTCACACCTCAAGGGCCCTCTCAAATCACGGATAAGATTTTTTTGTGAAGATGCGTCTTAATGCTCCTTTAAAGACACCAACAGTTTCTGCCTTCCTCACATGAGGTGGTAGTCTATTCCACTCCATTGGGCCCGCAAACCGGAAAGCACGGTCCCCAAAATTAGTGCGTGTCTGACGTGACGGCTGGACTAAGTCAACCATCCTACACCCCACAGATCTAAGAGTTTGGAGTCTCAAATCTATCTCAACAGGTGAGAACATGTCAAACAAGTATGAAGGAGCCGTACCATTGACAGCTTTGTAAACCATCAGACAAACACGGTAGACCACTCTTTCTGGAAAACGAAGCCAATGCAGTTTTTTCAACAATGGAGAAAAATGATTAAATTTGGACATCCCGAATATGAGTCTCGCTGCAGAGTTCAGCACAGATTGAAGCCGGCTGAACTGTTTTTTCGGCTGACCTACATATATACAGCGTTGAGCAATAGTCAACCCGAGACATAACAAAGGCGTTAACCAGGGTCCTGACCGTCCCTGATGGTAAACATCATGATTGCCTTTATCTGGCGAAGTTCAAAAAACGAGGAGGATACCGTATTATTTTTCAACTACTCTCCCATTGTGAGGTTCCGATCCAGTGTGACTCCTATAGAAGTCTCACTGAATCTGACGGCTGAATCAGCTGTTGGATGTGGTGGACAGACAATGTCAAGACTGACGCCGAAGTTCTGGGAGTAAGGGAACCATGGAGGGAAGCAGCAAAAGACAGAGAATCCTGGAGGATTGTGGAGCCGTCAAAGCCTCTGAGCCGATGTTAAACAAGTTTTCTACTTATAGAGTAGTTGTAAATGAAAAATAAATACTCAAATATAATGAATCGTAGAAAAAGGATTGATAGAAGGTAGATTTTTTTGGCACAACCCTGTTGCTTCCTTCACAAGTAGGTATTTATTTACTTTCTCAACTGCTTCCCTTATCAAATTATCCCTACCGCTTGTTCTGCGTGTTCAGATAAGTTGTTTTTATAAATTGAGGTTAAGTAAATCCTATACTTTCATAATTGCATCGACAACCCTAGCATCAACTTGCTTCTCTTCGATATTCTTCTTCTTATTTTTCTATCGATCATATTACAGGGTTGAGTCTATATTAGACTATATATTTTGTATAAATTAACCCGAGTATAAAAAAATGACATAAACAACCGTACATTTACCGGTCCGTAGTCTTGTGGTAACGCGTCGGACTCGTACATGGAAGGTCATAGGTTCGAAACAATTTGACTGCACTGCCCGCAGCGCTCCAACCACCGATATGTCCTGCTGTCTTCACTTGATCGGTCCATCGTGTGGGGAACTTCCTCTTCCTCTCTTCCCCTCCGAGCCACCGATCACAACCAGTCGTTCCAGGATATCCTCATTGCCACGGACAACGTGTCCAAAGAACTGATGAATACGGCGTGTACATATATTGGCCAGAGTCAAGCCATCCAAAAGTAGCTCCCGAGGAATGGACTTGTTGGTACGTCTAGCCGTCCAAGGGATTCGAAACATGCGCCTCCAGCACCACATTTCGAAATCGTAAATTTTTCTCCTTTCTGCTGCTTTTATGGTCCATGTCTTAGCACTCGGCATGGAAAAGTTGCTACCTACTTTTGAAGTGTCTCATTTTATTGTCTATGCTTCACTTCTACACATCAGTGTCCGTAAAAACACCGCCTAAGCTGTTTCCTACATTGTATGATACCAGGAGGCAGGAGCGCTAAAGTAGCGAGGAGGTATTTCTACTTTCGTTATTCGGCATGGAAAAGTTGCTACCTACTTTTAAAATGACTCATTTCATTGTCTATGCTTCACTTCTACACATCAGTGTCCGTAAAAACACCGCCTAAGCTGTTTCCTACATTGTATGATACCAGGAGGCAGGAGCGCAGAAGTAGCGAGGAGGTATTTCTACTTTTGTTTGGAAAAGTTTTTGGCATTCTGCTCATATGGAGGCATCACGTGCCGGGAATATGGCACACCCGTAGGCGGATTGTGCGGCTAAATGAATAGGTAAAAACTCGCGTTTGGCGGGAATATGCGAGCCTATTGTAGGAGGTATATTGTACTTGTCTAAGAGGGTTACAAAGGATAACATGCTGTGGTTTTGTAGATTATTTTGTGCGTTTTGTGGGTCAACTATTTAAAAATGTGTTTTCCAATCCCATTCTTTCACAATCACCTGTTTTTTCGGTCGTCCCTTACCTCCTTTTTCTTTCACACCTTCTTTGTATATGTACTTTGTCTATCATCATTCATTCTTTCCACATGCCTAAACTTTCTCATCACATTCTTTTATACCTCAACTTTCACATCCTCTTTCAGCTTACATTCTTTCTTTACCCATTCATTTCTAGCTCCATTCTTTAGAGTTTTTCCAGTCATTGTTCTTAAAGGCTTCATTTCCAACGTACTCAATTCACTGTCCGTGCTTCACTTCCATACATAAAGGTCGGTAAAAATACGCCATTGTGTACCGCCATTCTCAGATTCATCGTCAAACGCTTGTTCTTTGCTCTTCTTCCTTTTACACCAACCACTTCGACCGGTCCGTAGTGAAGTGGCAACTCTTCGGACTAGTAAATAGAAGGTTGTGGATTCGAATCTCAGCAGAGCACAAAAAAATACATTTAAAAAATACAATAAAATACATTTATATTTTCAAAATATGCTCTTTGCTGGGTTGAAAAAATCATGAAACCTCTACCAAAGACCGGTCACTAAAGGTCCATTTAGCCTTACAGCAACTGGATCTTGCTTGAGTATTGGCGCTTTGTAGCGACGACCAAGCTCGTAAACAACACCTCTGCGGCACTACAACAAGTGTCATAGACCCCTTGAGTCCCTGAAATCTAGGGAGTCTCCCGCACAGGATTAAAAAACAAAACGCTTGCTTCCCCATACATTATAAATGATAGTACATCTATAATATATAATCTAAGTTGCAAAGATAAATATTAACATTCAAAGTTCAGATCAAATGCATGCACACATACAGACAAGTGTAAGTTCACGCTTACAAATGCTGAATGTGTACTAACAAATTAAAATCCAAACCTCAAATGAACATAAACCTTGCTTCTTTTGCCGACCTTCCCTAGAACAGGGGTGATATTGGGTAAGTAAACCATTTTTTACAGCATGGGTGGTCAGCCTCATACCAACCTATAAGTCAATGGATCAATGTTATGAATTAAAATGACAACAAATACAGATTTCTGACTATTTTAGCGTCTTGGAAGGCGTCACTCTTGTCGGAGGGGCGCAAGCGCTGTGGGCGGTGGGGAGGAATGGGGGCGGAGGCCTAGGGCGCCAGTCGAGAGTCGCCCCCCCAGTGGAACGGTCGCGTTACGCCCCTGACCAAATCTAAAAGAAATATCAAAGCTTGTATGGGTACGGAGCGCCCTTACAAATAAATGTGAACAAGTCGTTAAAAAAAAAATACAATTAAAAAAAAAAGTGTTTTAAAATTAAATCTTTTAAAGTCAAAATAGTGTTATTATTGAAAGCTATTACTGTTAAAAAAACTTTTAAGAAACATATAGAAATTTTTTGACTTAATAAATTAAAGTTTATTTTTAATAAGTTGATAACGTAGAGATTAAATAATTTTAAATAGAAATAAAATAAAAGTTGTAAAAGAAACTGGATTAATAAATGTGTATTTTTTTGTTGAAATGAGAAGATTTGATGCATTGGTATGCCAGTTGAAATGTGTTTTTTTTCTCGAATGAGCAATCTGTAATCTATGTTGCTAGAAAGTAGAAAATAATGCCATTCCTTTTTCAGGGAAAAGCGGTGATAGTTGTAGTGATCATATTCATCTGGGATTTATATTTGATTACGTAGCATGTGTTCACTTTGCCAATGTCACCCCGTTTCGTGAAGGACGGCATTTGGGTTTTTATTTTGTAAAGACACATCGCACGTTTAATAATAAAGAGCAATAACTCAAAAAACATGAATGTTGGGAAATCACGTTTGAAGTTCAGACAGCCAGTACAACTTGTATGGGATGAAAAAGGCGGCCGATGTTTTATCTCGGTCATATTCGTCCAAATTGAACGGCTGTCGCATTCTACCTATTCTTCTCGCATTGTTCTTGCGTTTTATTACAAAATCTCAATTTTCCCAATTTTCGAGTTATTTATCTTTATTTTTAAACGTGCGACATGCAGCATGTGAAAATGCAAACTTACGCGTGTCTAATTGTGGGCATGCTTATAATATAAATCTTAAATGTAGATATATCTCCGATTAGGTGTTTTTCTCAAACCTCAATCAGTCCTTTTCATAAAACATTTGATCTATAGACCATAGCTGATGTATCATCATTTTTTGCTCTGAAAATTCACTGTAGGCTGCGGATTAGCCATGGCTTTGCTGTTGTGATTGCCAATGATTTTAACCCAAAATTGAAATACCAGAAGGGTTTATTCAGCCTTGACAAGAAAATACAACCTTTCTCATTTGAGAGCAGAGCACCCCCTATTTCAACTAAAGGGGTTGGTGTAAGGCAGGCCTCCTTGCATATGAAAATGAAAAGGTTCCAATCGCTTCACACAACGGTAAAAATGCACTATATTGCAAGATTAGGATTATATTAGGAAGATTACAAAGATTACGTAAATACTGTTTTGTGTGAATCACATCTCAAGAGCCCTATGCGAGCTTGGTCGTCGTAACAAGAGGCGCAAATCACAAAAACAAAACCCAGTTGCGGAAAGGCTGTATGGACCTCTGGTGACCGGTTTTGTTAAGGATATGAATTTTCCAACGCAGCGATGAGCATATTTTAAACAAAAAAAAAATTATGCTCCAACCAAGAACCTTCCGGTTATAGGTCCGTAGCGTTAGCCACGAGATTACGGAGCGGTACATATGTAGGTACATGCTGATGGTGTAGTAGGTACTACAGAAAAAAAAACGCAACTAAGCTACACATAGTTTAACTTCTTGCCTGCGTTTCCCCGAAGGGGTAGCATGTGGCGCTTCGGGACCTATTTATTTTTACAGGTAAGGGGGCCGGCCTCACAACAACCTCTTTCAGTTGAAGTGGGGGTTTCCCAGCTCCCGGAGGGGCTGGTACTCATTTCTTGTGAAGGCTGAGTAAACATTTGGGATCGAACCCTTGCTCTCGGCATCATGGAATGCAAGCATTCTACCAATTGAGCTATAGACCTTTTTACGAGCTTGATCGTCGTCGCTACAAAGCGCCAATTCTCAAGCAAGACCCAGTTGCTGTAAGGCTGGATGGACCTTTGTTGACCGGTCATTGGTAAAGATTTATGAATTTTTCAACCCAGCGATGAGCAAATTTGAAAATATAAATGACATATTTTTTGTGCTCCGCCGGGAATCGAACCCACAACCTTCCCATTCAGAGTCCGAAGTGTTACCACTGAACTACGGACCGGTCACTAACTACAAAATAAACCATAATAATAATATAATAACAAATAGAACAACATTATTTATTGAAAAGGCTTCTGTAAAATATTTTTTTGGATAGTTTTAAAAAGGTGAATGTATTGTTGTTTTATGGAAACTTTGAAAATATATTTTTCAGGAAAATCCCTATTCGAACATTTATCTTAGAAATATGTTTTTTAGGGGAAAGCAATTTTCACACAACAAAAACAAATTAAAAAGTTAATGGGAAAATAAGGAAATAAAATAATTGCTTTCAGAATTATGTACAAAAAATGTTTGCAATTTTTTTGAAATATAAAAAAAAAATAGTTACTCCTTGCAGCTTATCCCCCTAAGTAGTCGTATGTGGCGAGTAGAACCTGTTTATTTTTACACGTAAGGGAGCCGACCTGACGCCGACCACTTCAATTGAAGTGGGGGTTTCCCAGCTCCCAAGGGGACTGGCATTCATTTCTTGTGAATGCCGAGTAAACCTTGCCGGTATTTTATTTTGGATATGAAATAAACACCGAAACGGGAAATCATATCTGACAGCCTCGGTGGCATAAGAGCTCTCGGCATGGATTGCAAGCACTCTACCAACTGAGCTATCGACCGGACCGATTTGGACCATTTTCGCTTTGACCCTTTGTTTCCCAATTGAGGGAGGAAAATCTTAAAAGGATTCCTGCCATTGTTTCCGCAGGGTATGTGAGATTTTTACTGACCAAAACCCCGCTCTACATCTTGCCACACCCTGGAACTGCCGTCAAGCATGACTTCAGAGTGTGGTGTGTCTTTACATGCAGAGCATGTCTTCACATTTCAGTTGCGTCAATTGGCAAAACTACACTATCTACATTTTCTACATTTACTATGTTCTACATTTGCGGTGTTCCTTGACTTATAGGTTGGTATGCGGCTGACCACCCATGCTGTAAAAATGGTTCACTTTGCCAATGTCACCCATGTCTCAGGGAAGGACGGCAAGAGTTGTAAGGTGTATGCCCATTTGAGATTTGGTTTTTATGTTGTAGGTTCACATGCGGCATGTGCAAGCGCGAACTTGTACGTGTCTGGTTGTGAAAATGCATGTAATGTGAATCTCCAATGCAACATATCCTTGCAACTTAGATTAGATTAGACTACGTTTTGGCGGGTCGTGTCATCCTTCGACTTTCTTCGCTTTGACCCTACAGTGTTCAAGGGTACCCACAGTTTTCGTAATGATTTTTAATCCTAACAGATTGCAGCTATAAAACTCCAGACAGAGTTTGACTATCGATTATATGGAAAGGGTCATCCATCATTATTTGACCCTTAGCAAGACTGACCCTTTACTCTGGCTCCCACATGCCGGCGTTTCGTCCTAAGGTCGTCCTAGGGTCGTCCTTGGGTCGCCATCTGTTTATAGCACAAAGAGCGCTTTAATTCTATGCTGGAATATTGGTAATACATCAAAGATGGATTGAAATATCTGGCAGGCATGAACAGAGAGGCGAAAACAAGACAACTATAGTATAACCCAGGGGTCGGCAACCTTTTCCAGCTTTAGGGCTCATTCTAAAATATTTTTCTCCCGAAGGGCGCATGAATGGTTGCACAAAACATGATATACAAACAAAACATGAACAAAAAAAATGTTTATTGCATGAGGCATACATACAGTCAAATATTTAAGTCATAGTTAAAACAAATAAACAAATATGTCAAAATAAAAATAGCCACATATTATTAATCAGATCTCTGGCCTTGCGTTTCTTCCGACGACTTGATGAAATCTGGCTCATAATTTGAAGTGCCTGTCCTCTTGTAAAAACGCAACTACGCAACTAAGCTACACATATAGTGTAACTTCTTGCCGCGTTATCCCCGAAGGGATCGCATGTGGCGAGTTGAACCTATTTATTTTTACAGGTAGGGAGGCCGGCCTTACGCCAACCACTTCAGTTGAAGTGGGGGTTTCCCAGCTCCCGAGGGGGCTGGTACTCATTTCTTGTGAAGGCTGAGTAAGCCTTGTATTTGCTTATGTATATACTTGCCGGTATTTTATTATGGGGTTCGTAATAAACACCGAAATAGGAAATCATTTCTGACACCCTCCTCGGTGGGATTCGAACCCGAGCTCACGGGGTAGAATGCAAGCACTCTACCAACTGAGCTATCGACCGGACTAATGTAATGTTCCAAATTTACATTTGTCATTCAGCTTCTATACTTTGATTTTAAATGCTTCATTGTTGAAAATATGGATTCGCTTACATGCGTTAATGCACGATAGGCGTGTATTTTAAGAGATATGTAATACCCTTATAATCTGATATTTGGTTTCATCAACAAAATTTCAAAAGTTTTTGTCCCTCATGTATAATTTCAGGCTCAATTCGTTTTTTATGCCTATTATTTCCAGTTCTAATACATCTTAATTTTCTATGTCAAAATAGTTTTGATCTTTTCAGTTTGCGAAAAACCGTGATTTTTTTTAAGGGCGCGTCACACAGCCAGCGCGGGCGCACGTGCGCCCGCGGGCACAGCGTTGCCGACCCCTGGTATAACCTATAATCCAAGTTGCAAAAATATCGCCACCTTAAAGGTGAAACTGAATAAGTGCTGATTCACCAATTGGCGGAATCATGGATAAAGCATTTTGTTGGGAGTAACTTTTCATAATAAGTGATCTATTTATAAGGAAGCGCTCATGACCAACTTCAAAACTTCAGGATTTTTGCACTTATTCAGTGTTATTCATTAGATTCCGCCCATACCTGTTTAGTGCGAGATTTTGAGAAACCAATTTAAATTTGTACCAGCCCGCTAAACCAAAATAAATAAAAAGGTGATTCATTAGCGAAATACGTGCATTATTTTTTTTGGTTTACCGAATCCTGCTTAAACAGACTTCCGGTAGCTTTTTCTGTATGAAAAAATACGAAATGCTCGACATTTATGTAGGTATTTAGGTGTCTATGAATTTTTTTGAGGTTTTTGTGGGTTTTTGCATGATTTTTGACAACTTTCGGAGACGCTCGGAAGCGTTCGGGTAAACGCCCCCTCTCGAACGTTTCTCGACACTCCAGCTGTCAAACTCATGTCGGCTGCGACTTCGAATGAACCAAAAATGGAAACAAGTATTTTTCAAAGCATGACTTTATTGTGACTTCAGGTTTTGGCTGTAGGCATCACGAAGAAAATCTCAAAGATGGGCCTTCATACTTCATCTACAACAAAAGTGTCAGTTTTACAAAATTGGCGACTTGAAAAATAACACGACGCGGTATCTGTCACTTTTTTTCTTGTCACAGTTTTTATATTTGTTTCGTTGCTGCATACCGTAGATTTGTTGTTATAGTGTAAAATTCTAATGTCTTAAAGTTACTGTAATTGCTGAAACTCTTATTTGATTCATAAATCATTTATTCTGAAAGTTATCTCGTACATTACGATCAGCTGGGGAATGAGGAAGATCGCCATTTTGCATATGTCGATCTAGTTTAGAACGAAATAAACCTACTCCGAGGTGGTTTACAAATGTGATCATGTTTTGAAACACGTTTAGTGTTAAACTGAATTATAAAGTTGTTATGAATCACCTTTTTTGTAAATTGAGATTAAATCGAAAAATTAAACCAGATCTCTAAAGAAATCTGGTTTCAAAATTCTAATGAATAACACTGTTTGTCTTTTCTCTCATAGAAAATAGGAAAAAAGGTGCATTTATCTGAGACACCTAATCTAATCTAAGTTGCAAAGATATGTAACATTGGGGATTCCCATTATATGCATTCTCAGAAGCAGACAAGTCCAAATTCGCGCTTGCACATGCCGCATGTGAATCTAATCTAATCTAAGTTGCAAAGATATGTTACATTGGGGATTCACATTACATGCATTCTCACAACCAGACACGTACAAGTTCGCGCTTGCACATGCCTCATGCGAACCTACAACATAAAAACCAAATCTAAACGGACATACTCCCTGCAACTCCTGCCGTCCTTCCCTGTAACAGGGGTGACATTGGCAAAGTGAACCATTTTTACAGCATGGGTGGTCAGCCGCATACCAACCTATAAGTCAAGGAACATACACGATAAATTACATTTTTTAAAATCAATAAATAAAAACACGTATGGACTTCAAAACTAAAACAGAAAACAAATTCCAATTTAATAAACCCTAGCCGCCAACATTACAGATCAACCGCCAGCCCATGTTAGCCCATGTCACTTATTCAATTTTACCTTTAGAGTATCGATACATTTGAAATTCATATGAAATGCATGCCCACAAACAGACACGTATAAGTTCGCGTTTATCATATCTTTCTAACTCAGATTATAGATGGAATAGGAAGTCAGCCTCATACCACCCTATGAATCAAGGAATGGAGGAAAACACGGGCAAAAAATACGTTGGACCAAAAATTGAGATTCCGAATTGTAAATTATGTTTCAATGCGAATTGTATATTTTCTAAAGCCAAACTATTTGTGAACAAACTTCTTTGTGCTTTTAAACAACTACCTATGTATGTTTATTTATGTTGACCAATCTTTTCAAGGTATTGTCAACGACGATATCTACCATGTTGAAAGCACCGGTTCTCATCAGATCACCGAAGTTAAGCAACATTGGGCGCGGATGCTACTTGGATGGGTGACCGCTAGGTACACCGCGTGTTGTTAGCATTTCTTGGACCGGTCCGTAGTCCAGTGGCAACACTTCGGACTCGTAAATGGAAGGTTGTGGATTCGAATCCCGGCGGAGCACAAAAATATACCATTTATATTTCCAAATGTGCTCTTCGCTGGGTTGAAAAATTCATAAACCTTTATCCAAGACCGGTCACTGAAAGGTCCATCCAACCTTACAAAAACTGGGTTTTGCTTGAGAATTTGCGCTTTCTACAGCGACGACCAAGCTCGCAGAGGGCTCTTGAGGTGTGATACACACAAATCAGGGCTCACCAAATAAATCATCCTAATGTTATTTATTATATTATTATTGAATATTTAAAAAAAAAACTGAAGTTTTCCAAAAAATAAAAATAAAACAAAATATGTGACTAAAAGTGAAAAGAAATGTAGTACTCCTGAAAAGTGATGGAAATAAAAATGTGTGCTATAAGAAGAAGCTAGAAGACCCCTTTTAAGGGAGCCAAGATGACGTCAGGGGTCTTTATGAGACCCCCAAAGGGAGCAAAGGTCTTCCAGATGGCGGTCCTTGCAGTGCTGTTAACATTGGCTGCAGGTAAGATATTTTTATAACGTCTTTTTTATTTTTATGACAATATATCTTGTAAAAGAAGATTGACAAGATAGCTCTTGTATTTTTTTTTAATTTATGTAGTAGAAGATACAATTTCTATGACAAGATCTTTCGTCAAAAAGGTGTAAGGCAACAAACGAGATAACTTGTCTTTTAAGATAATTTGAGTCACAGCACAAGACAAGATATCTCACCTTTGTTGAAGGAAACACAATTTATATGACAAGATATTTCGTTAAAAAGGTGTTAGGCTACAAACGAGATAACTCGTCTTATGGGGTTGCATGAGTCCCGCCACAAGATGAGCTATTTCGCCTGTGTTGCGGGATACATACATATGACAAGATGTTTCGTCAAAAATCTGTTATGACACAGACAAGATTACTCTTCTTATATGGCTGTATGTGTTACGTCAGAAGACGAGCTATTTCACCTGTGTTGCGGGATACATACATATGACAAGATATTTCGTTAAAAAGGTGTTAGGCTACAAACAAGATAACTCGTCTTATGGGGTTGCATGAGTCCCGCCACAAGATGAGCTATTTCGCCTGTGTTGCGGGATACATACATATGACAAGATGTTTCGTCAAAAATCTGTTATGACACAATCAAGATTACCCTTCTTATATGGCTGTATGTGTTACGTCAGAAGACGAGCTATTTCACCTGTGTTTTTTTCGATAGATTTGTGAAGAGGAATGCAATTCAATAATAAAAAATAAAAGGATACCAAAGAAAATGAAAATGGCGGTACACAATTGTATATTGTTGCCGACCCTGATGTATGGAAGCGAGTCATAGACGGTGAATGAAAGAGAAGTAAATAAGGTATGCACCGTATAAATGGCTAATTTGAGAAGTATGACAGGAAAAACACTGAAAGATAGAGTGAGAAACGAATGGGTTCTGAATGAATGCGGAGTAAAAGAAAGCGTGAAAGTGAAAGTTCAAAGAAGTGTGATGCGATGGTTTGGACATATTGAAAGGATGAATGATGACCGACTGACAAAAAGAGTGTATAAAGGGAATGTAATAGGTAAGCGTGGAAGGGGAAGACCTAGAAAAGAATGGATTGATCAGATAAGTGAGATTGCGAATGAATGGAATTTACAGAGTGGAAACAAGAGAATAGCATGCATGAAAAGAGTGATAAAATTAGATGAGATGAAAGAAGTATGCAGGGACAGAGTCAAGTGGAGGTACTGGCCACCCCTAGAGGAATGGCGGCAGGATACAAGACAAGACAAGACAATTCTGCCTGGCCAGAAATAGGTATTAATATCATAAATTAATAATTCATTATTGTATATTTTAATGAATAATTACCCAATGGCATCTTTTGAACCAGCATCAAAGTTATAGTCAAGTGGGAATTGAACCAGCGTTATCTAATCTAAGTTGCAAAGATATGTTACATTGGAGATTCACATTACATGCATTCTCACATGCCTCATGTGAGCCTACAACATAAAAACCAAATCTCAAATGGACACACACCCTGCAACTCTGGCCGTCCTTTCCTGTAACAGGGGTGACATTGGCAAAGTGAACCATTTTTACAGCATGGGTGGTCAGCCGCATACTATTCCAAATACGCATGAAAGATCAGCCACTTGACTCCCTCGGCCATAACACCAATGTGTTGTGGGAGAGACAATTTTTATGACAAGATAATTTGAAGTGAGGGTTTCCCACCTTGCCGGTATTTTATTTTGGGTTTGAAATAAACACCGAAACGGGAAACCATTTCTGACACCCTCGCTGGGATTTGAACCCGAGGTCTCGGCATGGAATGCAAGAAGCTCTGTATCAAATGAGCATTTTTCCACGCTGCATACATTGGTAAAATGACAAAAAGATAATAATATTTTGGGAGCAACTGCACTTGGCTTGCAACATGTAAGCCAATCATTATTCCTTCACTTGAAAATGGGCTGTTTTCAATTGAGGGGCATGTGGCCAAAATTTCATTTAGCGTTTCAAAGCGTGTTGAATTATGAGGTTCGCTTGATACGAGGGCACTTAGCTCCGTTCGCTGGACTTCAAATAAAACCCAGTGATATATTAAGTATGACCTCAATATTCGTTCATTCGAAAATCAAAGCAGTTTTACAAATCGACACCTTAAATTAAAGGTATTACTGAATAAGTGCTGATTCACTATTTGATAAATAGTGGATAAAACATTTTATTATGGGTAACTTCTCATAGTAAGTGGACTAATTTTAAGGACTTCTACACGGTACTTAAGGAAACTACACTTAAGGAAACTACAGGATTATTACTCATTCAGTGTTTTCTCTCGTAGAAAATAGGTAAAAAGGTGCATCTATCTGAGAAACCCACTTCATTTGACTTGCTCTATTTACGGTACCTACACTAACAGTTCCTCGATTAATAGGTTGGTATGAGGCTGACTTCATGCTAAAAACTTGGTCCATTCTTTCCAATGCACTTGGGGACATTGGTCCATTTGAGGTTTGGTTTATTTTAAAAGTAAGCGTAAGTGCGAACTTACACGTGTGTGCTTGTGAGCATGCACACATATGAGTGTTTAATGTTGACATATCTTTGCAACTCAGATTAAAGATTGTATAGAAAAAAAATCAAATGGATAAAACATAGTTTTAATTCAGTTATTTATTTCTTTTTTTGTGCTCAAACATTTTCGCCTAATGAGGCATCTTCAGGAGCAGAATGCTAACAAATATTTTTATAAAAATAATTTTCAAAACAAAAATTCATAGACAAAATTTAACTGAAATTTCCATTCTGCTCCTGAAGATGCCTCATTAGGCGAAAATGTTTGAGCACAAAAAAATAAATAAATAAGTGAATTAAAACAAGGTTAAATCCATTTGAATTTTTAAATAAATGAAAAATGGTCTTACACTTTGTAAATAGATAACACTAAAAAATATATAGAGACTTATACTAAGCATAAAACATTCGAAATTGAAAGCATACGATTATTGAGGTAGCACTGATATTTTCGTTATATAAAGCCTCTTGACCATAGAAACGGCTGCACTTTGCAGATTGTTTACATATAGAAAAATACGTTCAAACTCAGTCCAAAAATTTATCAAAGGTAGTACGCTCACTAGTGGCAATGCTTTAGTTTCCATAAATTTTCTCGTAAACGCTTTAAATAAGTTTTACATGTGTAGTGCTGGAGATTGTTTACATGTAGAAAAATTTACGATTCGCAGACTCGATAAACGTAAATCTCGCGCACTGCGTTCACGGGAATTTAGTCTTTAGGGGAGATGCAAAAAATATATGGCCCGGCTTTTCGCGGATCCGCGTCGACAAGGCCGTAATTAGCATGGCGGCTGGACCAACTCCAAATGGCGCAAGACGCTCCAAAGTCTTGTCCATAGGTTCGATATAGCTCAAACTTTGACCGGGACACTCAAAATAAAAAGTATATATATTTTTAAATTTAAGCGATTCATAAATTTTGTAGTCCGGTCGACAGCTCAGTTGGTAGAGTGCTTGCATTCCATGAAGAGAACTCAGGTTCGAATCTTACAGAGGGTGTCAGAAATGATTTCCCATTTTGGTGTTTTTTTCAAACCCCAAAATAAAATACCGGCAAGGTTTACTCAGCCTTCACAAAAAATGAGTACCAGACCCCTAGCGTGCTGCGAAACCCCCACTTCAACTGATGTGGTTGGCGTTGGGCCGGCCCCTTTACCTGTAAAAATAAAAAGGTTTCACTCGCCACCGCTTCGGGGAGAACGCGGTAAGAAGTTACACTACATGTGTAGCTTAGTCACGTTTTGTAGCATATTATAATTATGTAGGTCCGTAGTTCAGTGGTAACACTTCGGACTCTGAATGGAAGGTTGTGGGTTCGAATCCCGTCGGAGCACAAAAAATATACCATTTATATTTTCAAATTTGCTCTTCGCTGGGTTGAAAAATTCATAAACCTTTACCAATGACCGGTCACCAAAGGTCCATCCAGCCTTACAACAACTTTGTCTTGCTTGAGAATTGGCGCTTTGTAGCGACGACGACCAAGCTTGTAAAAAGGTCGATAGCTCAATTGGTAGAATGCTTGCATTTCCCGCCGAGAGCAAGGGTTCGATCTCAAGGTTTACTCAGCCTTCACAAGAAATAAGAACCAGCCCCCCCCGGGAGCTGGGAAACCCTCACTTCAACTGAAAGTGGTGGGTGTAAGGTTGGCCCCCTTACCCGTAAAAATAAATAGGTTCCGAATCGCCACATGCGACCACTTCGGGGATAACGCAGGCAAGAAGTTACACTATGTGTGTAGCTTAGTTGCGTAGCCGAACCACAATCCTCCAGGACTCTGTCTTGTAACGCTTCCCTCCATGATTCCCTTACTACCAGGGGTGGAAGTCTCATCACCACGGTAGATCCTACCTACCGAATATCGTTCAGATTAGTATGAAGACAAGATGGCCGCAAGTGAACAGCTGATTGGACATTGGCAAGTCTTCATACAAATATTACCGATATACGGTAGGTAAGAATTACCCTGGTGATGAGACTTCCACCCCAGGACTTCCGCGTCGGCCTCGGTTTACTAGGACGTCATGACATCGAAGGAGGCAAAATCCAAGACATTTTAATCATTCTGGAGTCCTCTGCCCGAGTACCGCATTAAAGGACCATTAAACTTTTCTTGATTTTATTACTTACACAATGTTTAGCCTCTTGCAATATGGACTTTAGCTCCACTTTGGTACGGATACACACTCTGTCACCCTCTAGTACAGGTCCGAGAATGCGACGAAGCATTTGTTGCCTAATACCAAATATATTTCTCTTGTCTTTGAGTTCAGACAGCGATTTTTAAAGACAAATAAAATATGTACCATTTATTTGACCAGTTTTTCGACTCAAATATCGCAACAGCGACCTCCATCTCCTCAGTATTAACCGTGTATCTATGTAAGTATAATATGTTTTTTTTTCTCATTTTCAAAACATCTTTTCGGTGCTAGAAATAAGTTGTATCCTTGCCCACTGGCGTAGCCATCAGGATGGCACTGTCTATTGAGAGCACCATAAGGGACCCGTTGTGCCTGATTTCCAGGATTCTGACACCTGTCACCCGAAGTAAATCCTCATGATGCGTAAATTGTAAATAATTTCAACGCATCCTCACGAGGAGATACATCAGTCATTTTTTGGCCTTGTTCTATCATATCTATGTACTTCCACTGGTAAGGAATCCAAACCTCAACAAATCACTCTAATTTGGATCGTATAATGCAGCTTAAGACGTCCACCATCACTCTGGGCTCAGTGAGCTGTTTGCACACTCTGATTACTAATCCCAGCATTTGGTAGCACTTGGTCATCATCTGCGTTATACGGTCAGAAAACTTCAGTCCTGGATCAAATACAACTCCGCATTTACCGCATTGATTTCACGCGAGACGGCAATATAATATGCTGCTATAAAATATGCTCTTCACTAGGTTGAAAAATTCATCAACATTTACCAAAGAGTACCTACTTAATACTAAATTGAAAGTTCTTAGAATGATGATTGGCAGAGTACTAAGATATATAGCTTACACAATAAAGAAATACGAAAAACCTGTGAAATAGAGGACGTAGTGAGATGGAGCAGATCAGGAATGCGATTTCTGTAAGATTGTGTATCCAGAATGAGTCATGAAAGTGTCCCGCTCTGGACCAAGATGCTGATGGTCCCACTACATTCAGATTGTATGCAGCGTAAACTTGTATGGAGCCGTGATTTAGTGGAAAGCTGTGAAGGGGATTTCCAATGTTAAATTGCTCGGAAAGGAAACCATTAAATGAGGCTTCTAACTAGAACCGAAAAACAACTCCAACTAATATAATAATGAGGTCCGAACATTCAAACTATTCCTTAGCTATGTGGCGTCACTCATAGTAAATTCCCGATAATCAGGGAATTGTTGCTAGCTTACAGCATTTCGCGGGACAAAGATGACACTGATAATTTATAATTTTTCATTAAAGATCACTAAGAAAAGCACATTAATACTGAAATTATTTGTAGAGATTATTTATTGTTGTGAAATCACTTTTCAAGTTGAATTTCTTGCATATTAAAATGTAGGTACTCGGATTTACGTTAAATTGAAATCGGAGATTTGAATAATTCAAAAATATTTTTGTTGTTATTACACCCAAGTAAGCGCAACTAAGCTACACATATCTTGTAACTTCTTACCTGTGTTATCCCCGAAGAGGTTGCATGTGGCGATTCGAGATCTATTTAAGTAAAATTGTATAATATTTGAATGATTTCGCAGATTCAACTAATTTAGTAGGTCGAAAGTACTCGAGTTGGAATAAATGAAATAAATTTCTGAAAATAAAATTGTGTTTATTAAAATAAATAGGTATACCTTCTCATAAAAATGAATTTTCCCTGTGTAAATATACAAACTTTAAAAAGTTTTCTACCTGACAGATGAGAACAACAATTAAAATTACTACCTACCTTCCAAGATGATTTTAATAGGGCACAAGATTGACTATTGTTGACACAATGTGGTCCACTCACACCGGACAAATCATCCATCTTCATTAACAGTTTAACAAATGACCTGAGCGAGAGAGAGTTTGAGTAATTATTTTAAGAATTTGTCGTGAGATCACAAAGGGGAATTGTTTGACAAAAAGTTGTCGACATTCTTTGAAACGAAACAACAAAGAAAAGCGCAGTTTTCCGGTATTTTGAGTATGAAACATTGTGTGGGTAGCCCCTCGATCGCGAAAATAGTAAAATGTAAGGAAGATACGACAGCACCGCCAGTGAGAAATGTAGTTTTAATACATTTTTCTGTGTATTCACGATCGAGGGAAGTTAATAAAATGTTTTTTTTACTTGGAGTACTGGAAGAGAGAGAGAGAAATCAACTGTCCATTGAGTAATCACTTAGAGGAGCAGACACTAACTTCCTGCATTGATACATATTATCGACTACATTTGTCTCAGTCCTGTCAAACGTTGCAGTTGTGTAGTCATACAAAAAATGTTTTTACGTATTCAATTTTATGTTTTCTTTCTTTCTCCACTTTGTGATTTGACAACCGATTATAACACATGCCATGCTGTCTTAAAATAATGCATTTTCTTTTAAAATTCGTCAAGTTTATCGATCACAAGATTTATACCGCATGCTTTTATGTTCGGACTGGTCCGGGCATAGTACCTACGCACGCGGCAATGCTGCCACCTTTCTAGAATATTTTTTTACATTCGCGCGAGTTTTTTTGTACACATGGAAATGCATCTGTGAAGTTCTTTGTTCTCTTTATTACTTAGGACATTTTCGCAAATAGGTTGAAACAGATATATAGGTAATGTCTATTTTCGTTAAAATAATTTCTAGTCTACAGATATCATATGTCAATGCAACTGACAAATAGAGATTGCTATTTGAACTGTCGATACCTATTTCTATTTGAACTGTCGATACCTATTTCTATTTGAACTGTCGATACCTATTTCTATTTGAACTGTCGATACCTATTTCTATTTGAACTGTCGATACCTATTTCTATTTGAACTGTCGATACCTATTTCTATTTGAACTGTCGATACCTATTTCTATTTGAACTGTCGATACCTATTTCTATTTGAACTGTCGATACCTATTTCTATTTGTGATCTAACTTTGTAACGCTCTATCTGTGCTGGAAGTGATCATTTTAAGTGACGCAACTAAGCAAAATATACAGTGTAAATTACTGTCTCGTGGCATGCGGCGAGTGGAACCTACTTATTTTTACAAGTAAAGGTGTCTTCCTTACCACTTTAGTTGAAGTGGAGGTTTCCCAGCTCTCAAGAGGGCTGACAATCATTTCTTGTGAAGGCTGAGTTATACCTTGCAGGTATTTTATTTTGCGTTTGAAATAATCACCGAAACGAAAAATCATTTCTGGCACCCTCGTGCCAGAAATGTGTAAGCGCAAACTTATACGTGTCTGCTTATGGGAATGCATTTAATATGTAATATATCTTTGCAACTTAAATTAAAATATTAAAGACTCCTTGACTTCTTCAGGTGGCAACTTTTCTGCGCGACGACTGAGTTTTTTTAAAAAATCAGTTCCTTGATTTATAGGATGGTATGAGGCTGACCCCCCTACTGCAGAAAATGGTTCACTTTTGCCAATGCCACCCCGGTTTCAGGGAAAGGCGGCAGGAGTTGCAAGGCTTATGTTCATGTGAGGTTTTGTTTATTTGTATGCACACATGCAGAATGTGTAGGCGCGAACCCTACATGTGCCTGTCTGTGGGCATGCATATAATATGAGCCTTAATTGTTAACATATCTCTGCAGCTTAGATTATAGATTCTAGATAATAGAAAGTCTAAGAGCCTGTTGTACCAACCTCCAATCAATATTTGATTGACACATCAAATTTGATTGCTTAATTCTGGTAAGGACCTCAATTAAACATTTCCCTGAAGTGGGTAATAATATGATGGAATTTGAACAGGAAACATGATGTACATCAGCTGATTAACGTATATGCAACCAAATTTTTGATTTTTGGGAGAAATCACAGTTAATTTTGTATTGGAGTTTGGTGCAACTGGCCCTTACACTTTTTTCATACCTATCCATACCTAAATATCTGATCTTCCGGGATTTTTTTTCCATACTGTTGCCTACCCACACTTGAAATTCTATGTACGCCCCTGATATACTCGTGGGCGACCAGTACACTTAGTACGAGTTGCAAAACTTGAGAAAAGTAAAGTTTACGGAAAAATTAGAGCGTGATTTCTCCCAAAATCTGCCGTTTTTGTTTCTTATACTTTATGGTCTTAGCAAAAGAGTTACAGTAATGAAGAAAATCAAGTTCAAACAAACAAAAACGGCAGATTTTGGGGAAATAACTCTTTATGAATTGCCGTAAACTTTACATTACTCAAGTTTTGCAACTCGTACTAAGGGTACAGGGCGAGACTGTACATAAATAAAAAGAACTAGGTAGTACGTGCTAGTTAATGTGTCTTTTTGTAGCAAAGCTGGAGTTAGTTGGTTTTGTAGTCGAGTTAGGAGTTGAGAGCTCGGACAATTTGGAGTTTACGTAGGTGGCTTTCTTTTTACCGTGAGAAGCAAAAAGTTTCAACAGGAGATGCCAACCTTTTGAAACCAAAAAAGTATGTCAAACTATGTAATAATAACTACGTTAAAGAAAAAATAATTTTATTTTAAATTTATGTAACAATAGACTAAGGTGGATAGAGATTATTTCCCGGCGGGCAATCGTCGCACTTGTATCTACGGTCTTTAGAAATCAGTGACAAAATATTATTTTGTTGGTCTTTTACATAGCAACCCCCCCGTTTGACATCACAATTTTGTATTTTAACACCTTATAGGGTAAAGCCGAAGAAGTGACATGAAGCTTTGAATGAATTATTTTTTATGTACTTAAGGTTATACGAGAGCTTAAGAAGATTATTAATATCGGGACTAAAGAACCTCTTTAATTGTTTTATGAAACTAAAATCGTAATTTTATGTCAAATAACTTTGACTGATCGTGGCCAGATGTCGTTGCTGAAGTATATAACTTAATGTTCTTACTCAAGCATTACGTTTCATAAAAAAATAATGTAAATTATCTTGACACTCTTAGCGAGCGTTTTAGTTTTTATAAACTTGTGTTTAAGGTTATACGAGAGCTTAAGAAGATTATTAATATCGGGACTAAAGAACCTCTTTAATTGTTTTATGAAACTAAAATCGTAATTTTATGTCAAATAACTTTGACTCATCGTAATCAGATGGCGTTACTCACCAGCGTTTTGGTTTTTATAAACTGTTGGATAAACGCTATGGTTGGTAAACGCTTTTAGAATTCACCGGTAGGGCTTAGAAACTTTTCTTAGCCATTTTGTGTTTCTTTTTTATAATACATCAAAAAAATCCTGACTTTTATTAAAAGCAATAAGTTGTACATTTATTAAATAAAAGCATTTACTTTATTTCGAAATAAATTAATTTATTATTTGTTACACATTTCATTTTTCACAAAAATGTATAGAAAGTAACACAACGCTCCTTGAGAGCGTTTTACTTTTTATATAATTATGGACAATTCTATGGTTGTGTATCTTCAGATAAAAGATTCAGCACACATATGATAGAGTGTTAAACACTCTTTAACAATTTATTGCATCTTGAATACAAACATGGATTTGTGTGCAGAGCACGCAATATTTTTATTTACCCTAAGTGCGACGTTCCGCTGCTCTGCCCTGCTTACGAAAAAGGCAGTATCTGCAAAATATTTGTTTTGAGATAATCTACTTCAAACTTTGAAGTTGGGCTAACTTATTTAAATTTAAAGATTTCAGTTTCAATTTTTTACCATGGTTTTTGTGAGTGACCCTTTACGTATAACTATTAAAAAATATGAAAATAAATGAAAAATTCATAAAATTATAACACTTACTGCTTTTTGGTTATGACTGTTATGAGAAAAACTAAGCATAAAAGCAGTAAGTGACAGATACTGCTTTTTTTCTCAGTAAATGTACAATTAAAGAGGCAGTAAGTGCTTTATTTCTGCTTAGTGATTTTTATAGCAATGAAACAAAGCAGGTTAACCTTAATAATTTACTTATCTAATCTAAGCTGCAGAGATATATATCAATTCTAATCTAATCTAATCTAATATAAGTTGCAAAGATATGTTACATTGGAGATTCACATTACATGCATTCTCACAACCAGACACGTACAAGTTTGCGCTTGCACATGACTCATGTGAACCTATAACATAAAAAGCAAATCTCAAATGGACATACACCCTGCAACTCTTGCCGTCCTTCCCTGAGACAGGGGTGACATTGGCAAAGTGAACCATTTTTACAGCATGGGTGGTCAGCCGCATACCAACTTATAAGTCAAGGAACGTACACGACAATTTAAATCAATAAATAATCATTTCTATGGACATCAAAACTAAAACAGAAAACAAATTCCAATTTTATAAACCCAAGCCGCCAACATTACAGATCAACCGCCATTTCTATCTGTCCTTACATACTTTTTTCATTTCCTCCAGTCTTTGGTAAAGGTTTATGAATTTTTCATCCCAGCGAAGAGCAAATTTGAAAATATAAATGGTATATTTTTTGTGCTCCGCCGGGATTCGAGCCCACGCCCTTCCATTCTTGCAACGTATACTTTCTTCGTCAGTATTTCCTCATTCATTCTCTCCATATGCTCAAACCATCGAGTATGTAGTAGTTATGTAATATATAGAAAGAAGCACTTAAGCAAAATAAAAATATTTTTTGAGATACGAGGTTTTGAAAGTAAGGCGACGATATTCTGAATCAGCAAATAACTTTTGTTTTGCCAAAATATTTGCCAATGAATCTTTCTAGTGGAATACCTGTATATACTATTATACTAAGCCACAGCGCTTATGTATACGTAAGTTCTCACTCGTGCATTTCCGTCGATATACGAAGATATACGAGTATACCCGAAGTGTAAAATTCTCGTAACTATAGGAAATAGACCGCATGCGAAAAATGTATCGAATCTCAAACAGCATCTCGAGCTGGCGTTTTGGTTTTCATGCATTTTTGTACCTGTTTGGTCCAGTTTTAACGTAAACGCTTGAACTCCGTTACACTTAAATTTCATTTTTTGGTCAAAAACGAAGGAGATATTATATTTAAAGCCAGTTCACGAATCCGCCACAGTTTATCCGTGGCGCCAAAGACTGGATCATTTTTTGTATGAAAATCTTTCTTTTTCCATTATTAATTATAAATTAGAGGAGAAAAAATAAAACAAGTAATGCATTGAAAACATAAAAAATATCACTTCAAATCCTAAAAGGAAAATAAACCATTAAAAGACGAATTTAGCTACAATATCGTATGCAAAATTTGGGTACTTTTTAAATAATCATAAAAAATCAATGAAAAGTAAAAAAAAACAACTAACAAGTAGAAAAAATAAAACTAATCAAAAGGAATGTTTTGAAATAAAAAAAAGTTAGGATTTATTCATAAGAACAGTGGAAATCTCCATTTAAGGTATCTCCGTAAATAAAATTATTTTGAATTGGTATTTTATGGAAAAAAATACCTAATTTTATGTGTTAATTTAAACTGGAGAAAAAATACTACCTTACCATTCAAAATATGGGTTATTTCGGTCATCAAAGTTGGGCGCGCTGACCTCTCAATCACCCTTAAACGCTATTGTTGAGTATTTACGACCGCATGGCTCATTCCGTAAGTTATGCATCAAAAATTGCAAAAATAAATGATTTGACACAAGTATTATTCTATGTTAGAATTATTTAACTTTTTTTGCATCTTTAATCCACACGGAGAAAGTGTGACCAGAGCATGTTTTGTCGTTTTAACAAAGGCGTGGAAAAGTACTGTTTCGTCTATCTCACACATACGTATTTTTTTTATATTTTCAAAGTGTAGGTCCTAGTGATAGCAAACCAGTGTATTAAAACAAGTTTGGCCATAAAAAATATTTTCATTTTATTTATCATTTTTTATCTTCTTTTATATCTTATCAGTCCGTAGTGTAGTGGTAACACTTCGGACTCTGAATGGAAGGTTGTGGATTCGAATCCTAGCGGAGCACACAAAATATACCATTTATCCTTGTATATAACCAGTTAATATACCAAATCCTTGACTAATAGATTGGTTGATTGTCGGTTTTGGTTTCAATTTGTAAATACACATGCAGCATTTGTAAATGCGATCTTACAAGCGTGTATGCTTGTGAGAATGCGCTTTATATGAATCTTAAATGTTAACATACCTTTTCAACTTAGATTATAGATTGTGGTTATCAAGCGCAAAACTTTGCCAATTCACTTTGCCAATGTCACCCCTGTGTCAGGAAAGGTCGCCTAAAGTTGTAGGGCTTTTATTCATTTGAGGTTTTTCATTTGTAAGTTCACATTCAGCATTTGAGAGCGCGAACTACATGTGCTTGTTTGCGGGCATACATTTGAGAGCTTTAAATGAATATATCCTTGCAATTTAGATTATAGATTATTATTATTACAGATCATCAGTCACGTAAGTCTATAATGTTTAATCTAAGTTGCAAAAAATATTGAAAGAATGCGACGTACAAGTGAATGCAAAAGAAGGAAACCTATGAAAACGTTGATGGATACGAATGAATTGAAAGAGGCATTCACGGATAGGGAAAGATGGAAGCAAATCTGCAGAGGCTCTGACAACCCCTAGCAGAATGTTGACAGAGTTACAGTTGCAGTATAATAACATGTTGGATTTAGACTCCGTCTACACCCCTATCCGAAATTATCCGAATCTTTTGTATCGGTTTCAGTTCCGAACATGTTTTTATTTTTATTTCGGATACTTGAATGTTTAAATAACGATTACAATTAATATCCACAACATCTCTAGTTATACTCACACATTATTACCGACGTTACGTTAGCATTATAGACAATTTCTCCAAGAGGCACTATTTCTGATTGAAGATTAAGTACTTATGTACTTTTTAACTTTAATTTTCGTCTTAATAGCCAAAATTTAATAAATTTTAAAAATTAAAAAAGGTTTCACATAACTTTACAGAGAATGTTGTCAATACTTTATTAATACATCAACAAAATATCGCTCGCCAACACACACACACATATAGTTTTTTTCACCATAATGTTAATGTTCTAGAGGTCGACAACCGTTTCAAAATTCAATATTACCGAAGAGAGAAAACATTTACCATGAAATATTTTTTTGTTTTGTTTATCATTTTGATTATCCAGCACATAATTTCGTACAGTTAAATGATATTATTTCGGATATCCGCTAGTTTTGGAATGTTTCGGTCACGGATATTAGATTTTTAAGAGATTTTGAAAATAAAATACCTACAAATAAGAACATTGATTGTATGGCATTATTTCTAGGCTATCATTAAGTTTTTTAATCAATCACACAAGAATACGTGATTATTATTAAAGCTCCGTATTAACTGAAAAATGCAAAAAAAAATATTGAAACGATGTTACAGACGACATTTTCATTACATTTTTCAATCTGTTTTGGATACGGATAAGAGTTTTTTTTTAGTTTCGAGTATCCAATAGTTTCAGTTATGGATACGGATGTCCATTTATTACTCTAAAATCTAATCTAAATCTAAGCTGCAAAGATATGTATCATTTGAGATTCATATCAAATGCATTCCCACAAGCAGACATGCATAATTTCGCGCTTACACATGCCGCATGTGGACCTACAATATAAAAACCCCAATCTCAAATGAACATAAGCCCTGTAACTCTTTCCGACCTTCCCTGAAGCAGGGGTGACATTGGCAAAGTGAACCATTTTTTACAGTATGTGTGGTCTGCCTCATACCAACCTATAAGTCAAGGTATCTAAAATCTAATCTAAATCTAAGCTGCAAAGATATGTATCATTTGAGATTCATATTAAAGGCATTCCCACAAGCAGACATGCATAATTTCGCGCTTAAACATGCCGCATGTGGACCTACAATATAAAAAAAACCCAATCTCAAATGAACATAAGCCCTGCAACTCTTGCCGACCTTCCCTGAAGCAGGGGTGACATTGGCAAAGTGAACCATTTTTTACAGTATGGGTGGTCAGTCGCATACCAACCTAGTATGCATGTAATAAATTACGTTCTAATCTAATCTAAGTTACAAAGATATGCCACATTGGGGTTTTACATTACATGCATTTTCAGAAGCAGACACGTTTTACACGCAGAACCAATTTCTACAGCATGGGTGGTCAGCCGCATACCAACCTATAAGTCAAGAAATGTACACAACAAATTACATTTCAGAAATAAACGATCTTGATAAAAAAAATCTTAATAATTTACAATTTACAAACAATGTTTTTAACTTCTGGAACACTTTGGACCATTGGAAGCCGGCGGGCGAATTTAAGCTCCAAGTATGAAAGTCAACGTTTTAACTGAGCCGTTGCGCATACAAATAATGTATCAGGATGTAAAGCAGCACCTCTCACGAGCGTCTCAATTTCTATATATTATAATAAAACTCTGTGGTTGAGTATAAAACATGATTTGTTTACGTTCATTCTTCCGTCCGCAAAAATACGTACATGCCTCGAGTATAACATTTGACGTTTAAACTCAAACACGGAGAAAACAAAAATAAAAAACGATTTTAAACAGCGCCGTGTGGCCGTCTTAATTTTGATGCATTTTTATAAAACGATAACTCCAAGTTACAACGTAAAAAAATATTTGCTTCTGGGGAAATATGAACACCGAAAATCGTCATGATTTTTGTCTCTCGGAAATATAATTGTTTGAATAGTTCAAAAAAACGACACAATGGCGCACTAGGGTGGATCGCGTTTAGTATGAAAATCATTATTTTTCCATTATTAAATATAAATTGGAACAGGAAAAATAAAATAAGAATTACATTAAACACATAAAAAATATCACTTCAAATCCTAAAAAGAAAATATACCATTAAAATGCAATTTTAGCTACACGATCGTATGCAAAATTTGGGTACTTTTTAAATAATTATAAAAAACCAATGAAAAGTTTAAAAAAATAATTTTCATCTAGAAAAAATAAAACTAATCGAAATGAATGTTTTGAAATAAAAAAAAGTTAGGATTTATTCATAACAACAGTGGAAATCTCCATTTAAGGTATCTCCGTAAATAAAATTATTTTGAATTGGTACTTTATGGAAAAAAATACCTAATTTTATGTGTTAATTTAATCTGGAAAGAAAATACTACCTTATCATTCAATATACGGGCTATTTTGGTCATCAAAGTTGGGCGCGCTGACCTCTCAATCACCCTTAAGTACCTACCGAAAAAAATGGCGGCTGGTCTGTAATGTAGGCGGCTAAAAGGCTTTGAAGTTTTCAGTTTTCGTTTATTTTTTAGTTTTTAAAAATTTTGGTCTAATTGTTTTTGCTCTGTTTGTTTGTTTTGTATAGCTGGATGTAATTAATTGTTTGTATTCCTTGACTTATATATTAGTATGAGGCTGACCATTCTTACTGTAAAAAAAATGGTTCACTTTGCCAATGTCACCCCTGTTTCAGGGAAGGTTGGCAACAGTTGCAGGGCTTATGTTTATTTGATATTGGGTTTTTATATTGTAAGCCCAGATGCAGCATGTTTAAGCGCGAACTTATACGTGTCTGCTCGTGAAAATGTGAATCCCCAATGTTACATATATTTTCAACTTAGATTAGATTAGACTTCCTTATAATTAGTTCACTTACTACGAGAAGTTACTCGCAATAAAATGTTTTATCCACGGTTTCTCATATCAGTAAAGCCTGGACGGTGAGTGAAAGGGAAATTAGTAAAGTCCATACAGTAGAAATGGACTATCTAAGAAGTATGATTGGGAAAAAACGAAGTGACAGGGTGAGGAATGATTTTGTAAGAGAAGAATGTGGTGTAAGGGAAAGTGTGAAAGTGAAGATTAAAAGAAGTATGTTAAGATGGTTCGGGCATTTGGAGAGAATGAGTGATGAAAGATTGACGAAGAAAGTATATGTTGCTAGAATAGATGGATGTCGTGGTAGAGGAAGACCGAGAAAAGTATGGAAGGATCAAATCTCTGAAATAGCGAATGAATGGGATATCCAGAGTCATAATAAAAGGAGGACTTGTATGAAAAAGGTTATGACTCTGGATGAAATGAAAGAAGTATGCAAGGACAGGAAGAAGTGGCGGCTAATCTGCAGTGTTGATTTCTAATGTTGGTGTATTCATTTGCTACATTTTTTGCATAGGAAATTTTTGACTTTTTTTGTATAGATTTCTTTGTAAGGTTTTGTTCTTTTTTATATTTAAATGTAATTTATTATTCATATTCCTTGACTTATAGGTTGGTATGAGGCTGACCACCCATACTGTAAAAAATGGTTCACTTTGCCAATGTCACCCCTGTTTCAGGGAAGGTCGGCAAAAGTTGTGGGGCTTATCCGCTTATGTTCATTTGAGGTTTGGATTTTATTTGTAAGTACACATTCAGCATTTGTAAGCGCGAACTACACTTGTAGGTTTGTGGGCATACATCTGAAGGGCTATTCGGGATCTCAAAGGCGAGGCCGAAGGCGACTGATACCGATTCGTTGCCGAATGAAAGGTGAATTGTGATTCTCGTTTGAAAATTTGGCTGAAGGCTATTTCTTGTAAAGGTGAGGAATCTCCCGGAACTGTCAAAATATAGCGCGGCCGATTTACCCCGCCGTACAGCGAAGGACAGAAATTGTCAGTAGATTATTACAAATATATGACTTATTTTCTTTAATGACCTAAATAAATGTATTCGCAAACTCATTCCTTATGTTTATTTGTGACCCACGTGACATTATTATAGGAAATTATGACGTAGAATAGGAATTACGATCTTACGAAAATTGGCATTCTGAACGGCATAATATGCACGTCGCTAAGTACGTCATGCAGATAATTATTATGCTTTTGACAACAATTAATTTGCACAAAGAAATTGCGTTATTTTTTCACAGTTTCATCTTCATTTGTGATAAATTGTAAACATAATTATTTACAAGTGATTTTCAATCATTATAACGCTCAATTTACAAAGATTTAAGCATAGATTTAATTGTCAAATGTCAGTTGACAGCAGACGTGAAGTTAGCCTGATTTGCCAGCCTGCTATGCGAGAGCTGTGAACTATGAGAATTGCCCCCAAAGTCCAAGGAAAAATAATTTCACATACAATGTTATTTATAATCATTTCCTAATTTTAACATATTTGAAATAAACAAATCACCTTAAATTTTTTAATTAAAATAAATTGGGCTAGTTTTAACAAGTTGAAGGAGTAAAAGTACAATATAAACAATAGTTTTCACCAAACATTGTATTGTTGAGAACTGAGTTTTTTATTACATTGTAATGTAGTTTTATGTATTTTCATTCCGTTGTTTCGTACTTATTTGCACTTATTATTGTTTTACTACTTTTTGATGAAGTTTTAGTATTTTTTTCAAATATATGGGGAAATTTACCTTTTGGGCTGGCACCTGTCGGACGATTATCACATCGATCATCCGTCAGTCTGGCCAATCGAGAAAAAACATACAAAACCCATTGCTGTCCCTTGTAAGGATAGTCGGAAGGTCGGTAGGAACGAGAATCGCAAAACGGCAAAGGAACTCTTTCGCAAGGGCTATTAATCTCCACCGGCAACTAATATCTTTAGTGCAACCGAACATCGAGAATTGCACTTCTGAGAGCTTTAAATGAATATATCCTTGCAACTTAGATTATAGATTATTATTATAGTGAATCAGCACTTAAGTATTCAGTTATTTAGATTGGTCAATTCCTGTAAGCCCAGTAAGTGTATTTTATTTTAAAATTCTTACCTCAATCCTGAAGCATTGATTAGTCTTCGAACGAGTTGTTTTCTACTTGATATTTCTTTGTTAGTAGTTCCAATGTGATAACAAAACAGTTTTTTTAAATGTCAAAGAATGTTAAAAAGTTCATACACTTTCTTACTATTCATATAATCATAATATAATTGCTTGTATTGAAATAATATTGAACTTTCAAATCTTTCTCTTTTCTCTTTTTGATCATTTTAATTTTTGTCGATAACACAAATATCGTAGAAGAAAATTTTACCGTAGAACATAAAAAGTTTTTGGAAAAAATCTCTAGATGTCAGTATTTAAAAGTAAAAACACTCCCACAGTCACTTTACTAATTTCCGTTGATTTACGTAACATTTCATTAAAGTAAGTATAATTTGAAATAAATATATTTTTAGAATATAACACAGTAACAGTTCTTGCAAACAATCTTATCAAAAGTGTTTGTTGTTTTTGTTGTTGTTATTGTTGACAAAGTGACTGAGACGACCACTCTTTTTCAATCACGAATTAAAAAGATAAGTTTACATTGATTAACAAATATATCAAACACAATATATACTTTGTTGACTACTTTAAAGGTTTAACACTACAATTTATAGGATAAATGTTTTATTTTGTGTTAAAAGTAGGAAAGTAAAACTTTTTTGACAGATTAGCTTCGTGCCGGCGCGCTGTGTATTTTTGTCTGCAGTGTTGGCCAGCCTGGCGTTATTCGCTAGGAGTAGCTCGCTTCCCGCACGGTAAGAACTACCTCGGGAGCCGGCACTGCAGTGCGATGCGCCCGGAATAAATCTCGGCGACAGTTGGACCGTGAATGCGCCATTCGTCTTGTCTAATTTTAAAGCGATAGTTCAAGACAAACGGCCATACAAAGTTGGGTGTGTTTCCACCAAGAAACGCTGTATCATATTAGTAGTTTGTTTAGGAATTTTCAGCAAAAAGTGTCGCCGTGTGTGAATTATGGGAACAATGAAATATTATGCCTCGCGGGAACAACGCTTTTGTAATAATTACAAGGAAATAAGTAGGTACAGTTTCTTGTTACTTGTTTACTGCGGAAACAATAACCTGTTGTGCTTTAATATACTTTTATATTTTACAGTTTTCCAAGTATTTTTCACCTACCCATTCCATGACTTATAGGTTGGTATGAGGCTGACCACCCATACTGTACAAAAATCGTTCACTTTGCTAATGCCATCCCTGTTTCAGGAAGTTCGGCAAGAGTTGCAGGGCTTATGTTCATTTCAGATTGTTTTTTTTATATTGTAAGTCCACATGCGGCATGTTTAATCGCGAACTTATACGTGTCTGCTTGTGGAAATGCATTTAATAAAAATCTTAATTGTGAAATATCTTTGCAACTTAGATCGTAGATTAAAGATTATAAACCCATTTTCACAAAGTATCAGCATTCGAGTCGGCAGTACCTACGTAATATGAGAAAAATCGAGTGGGTAGGGGAAAAAACTAACAGTTACCTAATCTAATTTTCCGAAGGAAAAATTTATAAAAATAGAAAAAAATATTTGTGAAATGCTGACAGAATGATTATGTTTGTCTCTCTCGGTGTTTTTTTCTAATCGATGTGCCATGGAACGAAATAGGTACCTTTCACGTCTTGGGTATTTTGATGAAACTAACTTTGAGGAGATCTCAGGTGTAATAGCGAAGTCACCCAATAAGCAGTGCGATCTTGACCCTGTGCCGACGTGGGTTCTGAAAGAATGCATCTCACAGTTGGCCCCATTTATTGTAAAGGTTATCAATGGTAGCCTAGTGGAGGCCACTGTCCCTGCGTCTTTGAAGATGGCATTCATAACTCCCATTTTAAAAAAGCCCCAACTTAGTCCTTGTGATCCTTCTAACTACAGACCGGTGTCGAATTTGCCATTCTTGTCCAAGGTGTTGGAGCGGATTGTCTCTCTCCGGCTGGTATCGTATCTGGAAACTAATAACCTCATGCCGAAATGGCAATCAGCATATCGAAAAGGTCACTCTACAGAAACTGGTATGCTCAAGGTCACGTCTGATATGATATCGGCAATGGAGCAGGGCAATCTTGCTTTGTTGGCACTTCTGGACATGAGTGCGGCTTTCGACACTGTTAGTCACGATATACTGATAAATAGATTGGAGGGCTCGTATGGTTTGAGAAATGGGCTGGCAGTCTCATCAGGACGGTAGATAGCCTGTTACCGTCGACGGTACGTTAGAGATACCTATTTGAAAGTTTGCAATAGCGCCGCTAGGTGTCAATGCGTGCATATGATTGGTCGAATAGTTTAATACCTTTCATCGGTACAATGTTAACGAGCTTTGGTAGACTCAACTGACGGTAACGTTCGTGGTAACTACCATATTGATGGTAGCGTATCAAGCAAATTGAACTGCCTGATACGCAAACGATTGGAGTAAACTAGTATCTGCAGTTATTTGAAATATTCTTATCTATGTTTTTTTTTTAAATACGAAATTACATTTAAGATTTATACGAGTATTAAATGTATTACCAAAGCAGACACGTATATGTTCTCGCTTACACATGCTGCATGTGGACCTAGAATATAAAAACCCAAATTTCAGATGAACATAAGCACTGCAACTTTTGCCGACTTTTCCTGAAACAGGGGTGACTTTTGCAAAGTGAAACATTTTTGTACAATGTGAGGGTTCAGCCTCATATCAACCTACAAGACAAGGAATAAATTTTAAACTGAATAAAATTCATAAAACAATATTTAAAAAAAACAGTACCTAAAGAAAAATAAAACTTAAAAAAATAAATTTAAAAAATTAAAATGGTAAGGGTAAGGGTTCCTTGACTTATAGGTTGTATGCGGCTGACCACCCATGCTGTAAAAATGGTTCACTTTGCCAATGTCACCCCTGTCTCAGGAAAGGACGGCAAGAGTTGCTGGGTGTATGTCCATTTGAGATGGTTTTTATGTTGTAGGTTCACATGCGGCATGTGCAAGCGCGATCTTGTACGTGTCTGGTAGTGAAAATGCATGTAATGTGAATCTCCATTGTAACATATCTTTGCAACTTAGATTAGATTAGAAAATAGTTAATTTCTTGACGTATAGGTTGGTATGAGGCTGAACCACAATGGTTTCAAAAATGGTTCACTTGGCAAATGCCACCTCTGTTTCAGAGAAGGTCGGAAAAAATGCAGGGTTTATTTTAACGTGAGGTTTCGTTTATTTTATACGTACACATGCAGCATGTGAAAGAGCAAACTTACACGTGTCTGCTTGTGAGCGTGCATTAAACATGATCCCCTTGAATATCAATACAACTTTGATCTTTGATTATAGATTTATGATATTTATAATAGTTGTGAATAACTTAGGATTTCATTTTTGGATTTATTTAATTTAATTTTAATTTCATTTTGTTTTTTATTTTTTTTTACAAAATTTATTTTGTTTATTTTTTATTTTTTTATTTATTTCGTAAATTTTAAACACGAGCAAATACGCGGAAGTTCGTGTTTACTCATGCTACACGTGAACTTTCTAAATAAGCGTCATAAACCCTGCAACTTAGGTTATATACTTCGAAGGCTGCTGGCATATCATAGCGGCAGATTTGGTCAACAATAATGAATGGTAGACCTAGTAGAAAAGATACGTTGACCGTGTCCATACAATAAAGCCATACAAAATGGCGTCAAGGGAACAGCTGATCAATAATTCTACGTATTTCTTACAAAATACCTAAACGTCACTCGGTACATTTGGCGACCTATCATTCCGGTAGCTGACAATGTCGAGACTCGCATTGATACCGCTTACCGTCGTTACCTGTCCCCATACAAAAAAAATAAACAAAATGGCCGCAGGTGAACAGCTGATTAATAATTCTACGTATTTCATAAAAAAGTACCTAAACGTCACTCGGTACATTTGGCGACCTATCATTCCGGTGGCTGACAATGTCGAGACTCGCATTGATACCGCTTACCGTCGTTACCTGTCCCCATACAAAAAAAATAAACAAAATGGCCGCAGGTGAACAGCTGATTAGAGATTGACAGGTGTTCATACTAATCTGAACGACAATCGGTAGGTAGGATCTACCGTTTGTGTTGAGACTGCCAGCCCTGGAGTGGATGACCTCCTACCTGGTAGGTCGCAAGCAGGCGGTACGTATTTGTGATGATGTCTCACCTGTCTACTCACTCGCCTCTGGGGTTCCGCAGGGGTCCGTGCTGGGTCCGGTCCTTTTTTTACTTTACACAGCCGACATTGAGATCACACATTTAACATAGACATAAGGTTTTATACTACCGGGTTGCTGGTTGAAGACGAACTGGAGTAAAATTACGTAAAAGTGTCATGTTTGCCCGCCGAGAAAAAAACAACTTTGGAACATCTATGCGGAGAACGCTTAGAATATATTGTGAGCATATATCTGAATATACTGCATTATGAGTTATGACTTTCATATTTCCAGAGGAATGTAGTACATTTATAAATTGTAGGGGAGTAAAGTGTTAGTCTAACTTTTCCTACAGCATACTTCAACTATCTGAATTCTTTATTTACTTATTCCTTGACTTATAGGTTGGTATGCGGCTGACCACCCATGCTGTAAAAATGGTTCACTTTGCCAATGTCACCCCTGTCTCAGGGAAGGACGGCAAGAGTTGCAGGGTGTATGTCCATTTGAGATTTGGTTTTTATGTTGTAGGTTCACATGAGGCATGTGCAAGCGCGAACTTGTACGTGTCTGGTTATGAGAATGCATGTAATGTGAATCTCCAATGTAACATATCTTTGCAACTTAGATTAGATTAAATTAGATTTTATGAAACCTTTGTTAAATGTAAAATGTTATTCTGGAAATTTCATTTTATTTTGACATGCATATTTTAATATATCCTTAACTGACCTTAACCGAACTTAACCGAACCATAACCGAACTTAACCGAACCTTAACCGAACTTAACCGAACCTTAACCGAACTTAACCGAACCTTAACCGAACTTAACCGAACCTTAACCGAACTTAACCGAACCTTAACCGAACTTAACCGAACCTTAACCGAACCTTAACCGAACTTAACCGAACTTAACCGAACCTTAACCGAACTTAACCGAACCATAACCGAACTTAACCGAACCTTAACCGAACTTAACCGAACCTTAACCGAACTTAACCGAACCTTAACCGAACTTAACCGAACCATAACCGAACTTAACCGAACCTTAACCGAACTTAACCGAACCTTAACCGAACTTAACCGAACCTTAACCGAACTTAACCGAACCTTAACCGAACTTAACCGAACCTTAACCGAACTTAACCGAACCATAACCGAACTTAACCGAACTTAACCGAACCTTAACCGAACTTAACCGAACCTTAACCGAACTTAACCGAACTTAACCGAACCTTAACCGAACTTAACCGAACCATAACCGAACTTAACCGAACCTTAACCGAACTTAACCGAACCTTAACCGAACTTAACCGAACCTTAACCGAACTTAACCGAACCATAACCGAACTTAACCGAACCTTAACCGAACTTAACCGAACCTTAACCGAACTTAACCGAACCTTAACCGAACTTAACCGAACCATAACCGAACTTAACCGAACCTTAACCGAACTTAACCGAACCTTAACCGAACTTAACCGAACCTTAACCGAACTTAACCGAACCATAACCGAACTTAACCGAACCATAACCGAACTTAACCGAACCTTAACCGAACTTAACCGAACCTTAACCGAACTTAACCGAACCTTAACCGAACTTAACCGAACCTTAACCGAACTTAACCGAACTTAACCGAACCTTAACCGAACTTAACCGAACCATAACCGAACTTAACCGAACCTTAACCGAACTTAACCGAACCTTAACCGAACTTAACCGAACCTTAACCGAACTTAACCGAACCATAACCGAACTTAACCGAACCTTAACCGAACTTAACCGAACCTTAACCGAACTTAACCGAACCTTAACCGAACTTAACCGAACCATAACCGAACTTAACCGAACCTTAACCGAACTTAACCGAACCTTAACCGAACTTAACCGAACCTTAACCGAACTTAACCGAACCTTAACCGAACTTAACCGAACCTTAACCGAACTTAACCGAACCATAACCGAACTTAACCGAACCTTAACCGAACTTAACCGAACCTTAACCGAACTTAACCGAACCTTAACCGAACCTTAACCGAACTTAACCGAACCTTAACCAAGAGTTGCAGGGTGTATGTCCATTTGAGATTTGGTTTTTATGTTGTAGGTTCACATGAGGCATGTGCAAGCGCGAACTTGTATGTATCTGGTTGTGAGAATGCATGTAATGTGAATCTCCAATGTAACATATCTTTGCAACTTAGATTAGATTAGATTAGATTTTATGAAACCTTTGTTAAATGTAAAATGTTATTCTGGAAATTTCATTTTATTCTGACATGCATATTTTAATATAATAACTGTAGGGGAATTCTGTATCATAGAATAATGAGATCTCAACCCTTTTTGTCGTGTTTGAAGTGTGCCATGTGTTTCGTAAAATTATTGCTATCTCGTTTTAACCTGAGAGTACAGTGCGCGTTATTCGATGCAGAAGCGGGATAAAAACTGATTGTCTCCTTGCATCTGCATTAAAACGTTTCCAACGGACTTCGGCTTGACATTTTTTTCCTGATTGTATGATGGTTGCGACTCTATAATATATGGGTAACGCCGTTTAAATTTGTACCATAACTGTCGACCGGCAAGATTCAAGAAAACGAAAACATCGTGAGTTAAATTAAGGTCTATTCAAAATGATGGACAGGTTCGAAAAATTAGGTTTTTTTACAATTCGATATCTCATTTCTTTTTTCGACGACGAATACAAGATTTTATAGCAGTTCGTAAACACTGTTCAGTAAAAAATATAACAGCACCATTTTGAATGTCTATAAATATGAATGTTGTTTGTCTATGAATGTTTAATAAAAATATGAATACGCACATTTAATAACTACCTAAAATCGTTCGTTTATTGTATTTCAATAAGTTTCCTTGACTTATAGGTTAGTATGAAGCTGACCACTCATAGTGTAAAAAATGGTTCACTTTACCAATGTTACCATTGTGTCAGGTAAGGTCGGCAAGAGTTGCAGGGTTTATGTTCATTTGAGATTGGGTTTTATATTTTATTTTAGGTTCACATGCAGCATGTTTAAGTACGAACTTAAAGTCTTAAATGCAAAATATTTTTGTAACTTAGATTATAGATTATCATAGATTTAGATAGATTGGCAATGTTTTTTTTTGCGTACATTTTTCACAGTATCCAGCACCGATATAAAAATAAGGTACCTCTGTGGTCCAAATTTCATTTAATCGTTTAGCCCACAGATCACGGAATAAACCTTTTTGCTATTTTGAATAACAAACATCAAACGGTGCATTTAAAATATTAATAGCATGTAGTAAGGTTGATTAGATAGTTTTATGTTTCAATTAGGTACGTAAATGTTATTTGTTAGTCAACCATAAATTAACGGTAAGTAGGTGTATTTTTTTAAACCTACGTGAATACACCTTAATACTGGTAACATACGGTAAAGATTGTAAATAAAAAACCGCCCGACATTACCTTAAACTTGTGCCATTTGAAAAATAATACTGTCAGCAATGATAAAAACATACAATCATTAGAAGAATTAATGGATCTAAGTAAAAAATATACAACTGACAAAATATTCGAATACATACCTTAATAATGCCAAGCTAACTTCCACTCAAAACACACACGACAAATTCCCGAGTCTGATGTAAACGTTCTCAAAAGAAAATGAAGGTATCGAATGAGTTTTTTTGTGTTGTCCACACTACATCAAAGAGTTACCATACGTGAACAAATACTTAAGATTGCAAGATTTTTGTCAGTTCCAATGGAATTGGTAACATACTAAAAGAAAAATTTCGGAGCCAAAAATGGAGACAACCCTTAGCAATCAATATTTCGTGTTTAAATAAGTAAATATTATTGTGGCTAGTACAGAAAATGAAAGATACGTTACTAAGGTATATGCAAAAATACTCAACTTTAAAAACGTTTGACTATTTTGATTGTATCATGCCATCAAAGGGTCAAAACCGGGTTGCGGACATGTAAAATTTGTATGGGAATGGAAAAAAGGCGTTTTTGTTTTATTTTTTAATTACATCGCCACTTAATGCTTTTTGCAGTTTTTTTTTGTATTTCGATACGCTTTTTATTTACTTTACTTTGATAATTTTAGAATTGAGTAGAGTTCACCAGTTTGTATGAAAAAGCTGAAAATCATTAGGGGACACACGCACAAGACAAAAGGTACAAATTTCGACGGCGATACCCTTATATCTCAATGGATTTGACACATCAAACGGTTCTGATGATCCATCTTACTTTTACCTTGATCAATAGATTTATCATTTTCTTAAGATTACGCAAAAGCATTTTTTTTATGAGTAATTACTTCACAACACCCAAAGATAAGACTTAAGTTATGTTGGTGTTTATGAGGTAATAACGGATTAAGATGTGTCCGAAAGTATAACCCTTTTATTTTATTCAAGAAAGGTTTGGATGAAAGGATGGAGTTGCAAGGTTTATGTCCATGTGAGGTTTTCTTTATTTGTATGCACGCATGCAGAATGTGTAGGCGCGAACCTACATGTGCCTGTCTGTGGGCATGCATTTCATATGAGCCTTAAATGCTTACATATCCTTGCAGCTTAGATTATAGATTATAGATTATAGAAGGTTTCGCTGACAAGCTATTCAGTTTTTATAGTGACCGTATTGTAAGAAATGGCGGCGAAAGACGTAAAGCTGGTCCCATTAAAACGCTGTAATGGCGAAAAAGTAGCAATAATAATTGTATGTGGATAATTATGTAAAAGCGTCGTTATGTTTGGTAAACTTTTTCTGATCTGCCATTGAATAATAATAATAATAATAATATTAGGATGATTTATTTGGTGAGCGCTGTTTTTGCGTGTATCACACCTCAAGAGCCCTCTGCGAGCTTGGTAGTCGCTGTAGAACCCAGTAAGACCCAGTTGTTGTAAGATTGGATTGACCTTTCAGTGACCGGTCTTTGGTAAAGGTTATGAATTTTTCAACCCAGCGAAGAGCACAGTTGGAAATATAAATGGTATATTTTGTGCTCCGCCGGGATTCGAACCACAACCTTCCATTTACGAGTCCGAAGTGTTGCTACTGGACTACGGATCGGTCTAAGAAATGCCAACAACACGCAGTGTACTTAGCGGTCACCCATCCAAGTAGCATCCGCGCCCAATGTTGCTTAGCTTCGATGATCTGATGAGAACCGGTGCTTTCAGCATGGTATCGTCGTTGACGTTGAACTAGTCGGTCAAATTATTATTGGGCTAAAATAATTGCTGATGCTCTCTATTTCATGATATGTACCTACAGTTTGCAAGTTGCGATTTGTCAAAATGGAATTTACTTAATTAGTTTAATATGATGACAAATAGGTACTACTAATGGAAAAAACTAATGGAAATACTAATAGAAAAAAAACTCGCATGATTTGTAACATATTTATAGCGTTTTGATCTACCTATAATCTATAATCTAAGCTGCAAGGATATGTTAACATTTAAGGCTCATATGAAATGCATGCCTACAGACAGGCACATGTAGGTTCGCGCCTACACATTCTGCATGTATGCATACAAATAAAGAAAACCTCACATGGACATAAACCTTGCAACTCCTGCCGCCGTTCTCTGAACCGGGGTGGCATTGGCAAAAGTGAACCGATTTTTACAGCAGTCAAATTTATCAGTCAAGGATCAATTTGACAAAATGAATGTACAGCAATTTGAGCATTACAGGTCAAGTGAAAGTCAGTCCATTGACTGACTTAACATGATCAAAGCAATTTATGATTAGGAATTTTGTAATCTAATCTAATCTAAGTTGCTAAGATATTTAACATTGGGGATTCACATTATATGCATTCTCACAAGCAGACACGTAGGTATAAGTTCGCGCTTGCACATGCCGCATGTGAACCTAGGTACAACATAAAAACCCAAATTTCCAAAAGAAATGTACACCCTGCCACTCTTGCCGACCTTCCCTGAAATAGAGGTGACTTTTTTTTTAAGAATCCTGTGCGGAAGGCTCCCCTATACTTGAAAGTCTTGGGGGTCTATGTCACCCTGGAAGGGTGCCGCAGAAGTGTTGCCTGAATTGTTTCTTCTGTGATGAGGCGCTGCAAGGAAGTGGCGATTGATGTTGGTTTTGAATAAAACCAGATTAAATTGGGAAGGGAGCACAGATACTGGTATCTCTTCCATAAACGGGCAGTTTGGCAAAGGAATGAGTCATGAAAATGCCTTACCAATGCATATGGCAAGTCGTGTATTTTATATACGATGCAATCTTATCTAATCTAAGTTGCAAAGATATGTTACATTGGAGATTCACATTACACGCATTCTGACAACCAGACACGTACAAGTTCGCGCTTGCACATGCCTCATGTGAACCTACAACATAAGAACCAAATCTCAAATGGATATACACCCTGAAACTCTTGCCGCCCTTCCCTGAGACAGGGGTGACATTGGCAAAGTGAACCATTTTTACAGCATGGGTGGTCAGCCGCACACCAACCTAAAAGTCAAGGAACATACACGACAAATTACATTTTATACATCACTAAATAATAATATCTATGGACAACAAACAGAAAACAAATTCCAATTTAATGAACCCTAGCCGCCAACATCTGTAATGTTTTTGATCCATTACAGATGTTGGCGGCTAGGGTTTAAAGGCTTTAGGTTTTTAGGGTTTATGCAAAAGTTTTCATTTTTCTTATTCTTTCCATTAAAAAATCCTTGAATGCATGGCGATCACTTACAAAACTGTTTCTCTGCATTGCGCAGCTCGTGATAAAAAAATAATGTTTTTGAATATTCAAATACCGATTTGAAAGCGCATGACACGTCACTCTGCGCCGCAAAATTCAATTTGTGTCTGTAATATCGCACACAATGGCGCGAAAACAATTGCCCGGCAAAATTGAACAAAAACACAAAGTAAGGTTAAGTTTGTCAATCATCAATTTTTGTTATTACGTGCAAACAAGCACTTTCTGTCTCAGTAATTGCGGCGGTCACGCACCGGGCTGTTTGCCGTAATTTGGCAAAGCCATGCTAACGATACGAATCGTTTAATGTCCTCGTGTGTGTATATCGTATGTTTCTCTCATACAATTTGCTTGCACGGATTTGTACAGTCTGAACGGCACTTGTGTTTGTTCAACCTTAATTATTTTGAACGGAAAACATGGCGGTCGTTAATCGGGGATTGAAATAAACGACTTGATTGAAAGAGAACATTAAATTTATATACCGTTGAACCAAATAATTACTTTTCAATTATTGATTATAAATAGGTACCTACTTGATTTTGATTCAAACATGTTTTTATTATTCCAGAAATGTATCCATGTCTTGATTTTTGTATGCTTACTCTTCGGAAGTGCGTTTAAAACTGCCAATTTAATCTGCAGCGCTGGTTTTTATATCTGCATTGCTCTGTTGACTTTTGGTTTTAGCCAATCACAACGCACTTAAGGCTAGTTCGCACAAGGCCACTGATTTAGTCAAGTAACGAGTAATTTAGTAGTGGGCGGGGCGCTACTCGCCCGTGAAGCGTTCGCATTACGGTCCAGTACAGTACACAAGTGCGAAGTTGGCTGCAGAAAGCCCTTTCTATAATGGCGGAAAATTTGAATTGGCTGCAGTTTGAAAATATTAATTGAGTATTAAAATCATGTTATTATAAAGCCCTTTAAATTGGCTATGGTTTGGTAATATTAACTGATTTATGCCCGGCCACCTAGCTAGGAGCCTGTTTAGCAAACAACTTCGGAACTCGACTTTTGTAAATTCGAAATGTATTTTATGGTTTATAAAATAATATACACATTTTAAATAAAAACAACACATGACTATTTGATGTTTATAATAATATCTACCATTTACGCTGCAAACATTATTTTTTAATTGAATTTTTATCTTTTCAATGATGTGTACAAAGTATATTTTGTATGCACACACTATAATACGGCTCTAGTCTGCAGCTGCATTCAGATGCATTTCTCTGTTGCGTTTTTCGTTGTTGACAATTAACATCAATATTCGACATGTAAAATCGGCATTTTCAAATACACGGCGGTCACCAATCAATTATCAAGTTAAAGAAGAAACATGGTTCAACTTTTCAGAGGCTGACCGCGAGAAACTTGTTCAATCCTGCTACATACGCCTCTCACGTCTGTCACAGATACCAGCTGATGGCTTACAGTGGCATAAAATTGTAATGCCTCTAATTAGTTATCCCCGTGTGTCACTGAATTGTTTCTGTACAAAACAATAAGTAACAATCCATCTGAAGGATATCAGAAGGCCTGTGATATGACAAATTTATGGTAGGTACCTATAAACATCGATCAATGTAAAAGATCGATGTTTTTAAATACGTAATAAATTCATGGACGATAATAGTTATTTCCACAACATCTTTACCAAAACTATATTTGTACAGCTCTATTGTCAGCAAGGAGCTACATGATTGTATTTTTGACAGCTGATATCCGCACCAAAAATCGATGTCATACTATTCTTATCGAAAAAAAATTACCTTTCTCAAAACTTTTTGGACGTAGATAAGTCCTAGCAACTTCTATATTCTCAAGAGTTTCTAAAAAACCAAGGATATCGGTGTGCATATCCACTTATTTACAGTTTAAACATGACATAACCTCACTGACAGGTCGCTAACTTTAGGGAGCGGAACATCGGGCTCGCAAATATAAGAAGTTCTTAAGTACTTAAATATTTTTAAACAGCACTTTATCTTTAAATATTCTTGCTGAAAACGGGCATTATCTTTTCAAACTGCAGCCAATTTAAATTGCCGCCATTCTTGCATTTCCGTTTCCCCGCCAAGAGTGAGCGGCCAATGGCGCGGCCGCTAATAAACTCGACTCGGACTCGGGCTTTTCCGTGGCTCTTCGGACTCGGACTTTTCCGTGGCTTCTCGGCAACACTCGCCCACGGACGGTGGGCGGGGCCGCTACTTGCCCGAAAAAATAGAATGAAATGGATCGGCTTGACTAAACCATTGACTTAACTACTGGACTAAATTGTTGGGGTTCGCACACGTTTAGCCACTAAATTACTCGTTACTTGACTAAATTACTCGCCTTGTCCGAACCAGCCTTTAGGTACCGGTAGCTCGTTTGTAAATGCCAGTATTCGTCAAGTTTATATATTTTGTTGTTGTATGAATAAGTCAATATATCACCGGACATATTGGATATATTGGACCGGTCTGTAGTCCAGTGGAAACACTTCGGACTCGTAAATAGAAGGTTGTGGATTCGGATTCCGGCGGAGCACAAAAATATACCATTTATATTTCGAATGTGCTCTTCGCTGAGTTGAAAAATTCATAAACCTTTACCAAAGACCGGTCACTGAAAGGTCCATCCAACCTTACAACAAATGGGTCTTGCTTGAGAATTGGCGCTTTCTACAGCGACGACCAAGCTCGCAGAGGGCTCTTAAGGTGTGATACACACAAAAACAGCGCTCACCAAATAAATCATCCTAATATTATTATTTATTTATTATCACAGACGTAATCTTTAGGAGTATGTTGGAGGTGGATAATATTTTTCTGTCATTTTGTAATTTGAATAATGGCACTGCAGATCAAAAAAATATTGTGATACTCGATCGTACTAGAGAAATGTGGATAATTGCACAGGGTCTGTACAGGTCAGCTATCCTCCAGAAAAAGTCCCAGCATTATTGTACCATTATTGCTAGTGAAAAATGTCCACAGCGTTTATGGAGACTTCTGGAGAACGTGTCTGGTAATGCCCGGGCCGGTGCGGGTCCGGTGACGACTGCTAGTGATCTCGCTGCTTACTTTCAAAGTAAAATACCGACCAGATATTCTCCCCTAGGGGTTAGTCCTGGTTCTCTGGGACTTTTGTGTAATTCACAGCTTGAAGTGCTTGGGCTGACCTCTATTGAAGAGGTGACGCGAGTTGTAGCGGGATCGCCAAATAAGCAGTGTGATCTGGATCCTGTGCCGACGTGGGTACTAAAAGAGTGCATTCTTCTAGTGGCTCCATTTATTGTTAGGTTTATCAATGGATGCCTAATGGATGCCACTATCCCCTCCTTTTTAAAGGAAGCGCAAATAACGCCAATATTAAAAAAGCCAAATCTCGATCCTAACGATCTCTCCAATTTCAGGCCGGTGTCAAACTTACCGTTTCTGTCTAAGGTACTGGAGCGCATTGTCTCTGATCGGCTGGTATCTTATCTGAGTGCTAACGATCTGATGCCTAAGAGGCAATCAGCCTATCGAAAATATCATTCGACTGAAACTGGCTTACTGACGGTGGTCTCAGATCTGATATCGGCAGTGGATTGCGGAGATCTTGCTCTCTTAGCGCTTCTGGACATGAGTGCGGCGTTTGACACCGTATGTCATGATATTCTGATAAGGAGGTTGGAGGGTTCGTACGGCTTGAGGGATAAGGCGCTGGCGTGGTTCTCCTCCTACTTGGCGGATCGCAAGCAGGTAGTGCGTACTTGTGACTGTGTCTCACCTTCCTATTCGCTGATCTCCGGGGTGCCGCAGGGGTCTGTACTGGGACCGATCCTGTTTATTTTATACACTGCTGACATTGAGAGTATAGTTGAGAAATGGGGCCTCATTACACATGCATTTGCAGATGACTGGCAAATTTACTCTCAGTGTCAGCCACATATGGCACAAACTCTCAGTAACAGGGTGGCAGCTTGCATTGCGGAGATTGGTGAATGGATGACAAGCAATGGCCTAATCCTTAACATGGGTAAGACAGAAGTGATGTGGGCGGCTACAACCAGGCGTGATCATCTTTTGACAACTCGAGTACCACTCTCCATTGGGGGAGAGCTGATTCAGCCCTCCGACTCAGTCAGACTTCTAGGAGTCACACTGGATCGGAACCTCACAATGGGAGAGCAATTGAACTCGACTGTATCTTCCTCATTTTTTGAACTTCGCCAGATAAAGGCGATCAGGAGATGTTTACTGTCGGGAGCAGTCAAGACCCTGGTGAATGCCTTTGTGATGTCACGAGTTGACTATTGCTCAACGCTGTACATAGGTCAGCCGAAAAAGCAGTTCAACCGTCTTCAGTCTGTGCTGAATTCAGCGGCAAGACTCATATTCGGGATGTCTAAATTTACTCGCATTACTCCATTGTTAGGGAAACTGCATTGGCTTCGTTTTCCGGAGAGGGTGGTCTACCGTGTTTGTCTGATGGTGTATAAGGCTGTAAATGGTACAGCTCCTTCATATTTGGCTGACATGTTTACACCCGTTGAGAGGGATTTGAGGCGCCAAACGCTCAGATCTGCAGGGGATGGCGTGGTGGACTTGGTTCAGCCACACCGTCAGACACGCACTAATTTTGGGGACCGTGCTTTCCGGTTTGCGGGACCAATGGAGTGGAACAGACTGCCACCTAATGTGAGGAAGGCAAAGACTGTTGGTGTCTTTAAAGGAGCACTAAAGACACATCTTTACAAGAAATCTCATCCGTGATTTGAGAGGGCCCTTGAGGTGTGACACACACAAAAACGGCGCTCTTTAATTATGTGTACATTAAAATAAATTATCCTTATATATATATACTAACCATAGTTCTTTGGGCTTGTGGTAAACCCAAACCAGAAAGGTCGGTAACGCAAAATACACGATCTCAGAAATGGGCTGTGTTGTATTTGTGAGGATTTCTGAGCTTATTTACAGCAACGTTATGCGTAGACCTCCGAGTTTTCCATTAACCTTCTATTGCGTCCACTGGAAAAAGCTCTAAGACTTAATTCAGAGACTGTTACATAATTTTCACTCAGATCAGTTATATTTACAGTTTTTATGCGGTCCTCCAAAGACATGTCTCTCATCTAATCTTAGCAATAGAAGGTTAATGGAAAACTCGGAGGTCTGCGCATAACGTTGCTGTAAATAAACTCAGAAATCCTTACAAATACAACACAGCCCATTTCTGAGATCGTGTCTTTTGCGTTACCGGCCTTTGTAGAACATCTATGTAAATCATGGAGTTGTTCTTATATATCCATGATGTAAATACCTTTAAATTTGAACCAATTGTCTTTTTTCTCAGGTGGTGAGCGTCCTGAATCCAGTGGCGCCTCCCGCCGCTTCCTCACAGAGTTCCTGCAGGAGGCCCCCGCGCAGCCAGCAGGAGGACCTTACTTCGACCTGAGCGTCAACAGCAACCTGACTGGGCTGGTGGGGCAAGCCGTGCAGCTGCTCTGTCGGGTCAGGGGGCTGGGGAACAGGACGGTCAGTACAACACGCACCGAGTAATCTTAGTTAACTGCCTGGTGGGGCAAGCCATGCAGCTGCTCTGCCGGGTCAGGGGGCTGGGGAACAGGACGGTCAGTATAAGGGCCATCGCATTTTGCCTGGATTGTCTTTGGATTTTCGGACAAACTGTGAGAAAGCTTTCATTCATGTCCATACACTACTGATTTCCCATGCGGTGCTGTATTGAAAAAACCGGCAGAATGGTGGCTGAGTGTGTCTACTCTAAAATAGCTGTCACACTTACTATCTAAAGATAATGTTAGCGTGATTTATTTGGTGAACGCTGTTTTTTTCTTTGCAAACTTGGTCGTCGGGACCCTTGGTGGCCGGTCTTTGGTAAAGGCAAATGAATTGCTCAACCTAGCGTAGAGAAAATTTGAAAATAAGTATAAATATTCTATGCTCTCCGCCGGAAATTGAACTCACGATTTTCCGATTAGGTACGAGTCCCCAGCGTCAACAACTAGGCTATGGACTGAACAAAACTTTTGCAAGAGGTTAAGGTGGTGTTATCTGATATAGTATGGGCCTGTTGCACCAACCTCCAATCAATATTTAATTGAAACATCAAATTTGATTGCTTAGTTCTGGTAAGGACCTCGGTTAAATATTTCTCGAAAGTTGGTAAAAATGTGATGTATGAAATATGATTCACATCAGCTGACTTACGTATATGCAATCAATTGTTTGATTTAAAAGGGAAAAATCACACTTAATTTTGATTTTCGTCTGATTGGAGTTTGGTGCAACAGGCCCTATAACTTGATTTCACACACATGGAAGTGTATAAGCGAAACGGGTATGAGGCTGGGCTTTGGAAGTTCTTCCTGCTTACTCCTTGTTTTGATACGCTACCCAAAGTTTGTTGTTGATAGTGATTGCTAACGTGAAGACAGTGCTGTAATACAATTATTATGCAACTGGCAGGAAACTTGCAGTCAAGTGCATTCGTGTAGGAGAAAAGACATGTTATAATGTTACTTTCTCAGTTGTACAACGTGCCGTGTTGTAAAACCAACTACACTGTATTATTATGATTTTACTGGATTCTCTTTTAATTAAACTGCAATTATTTATTTTAGCAAAATTTATTTTACACGGTTTGATTCAAAATTTGAAGCAATTGATAATCCCTCCTTATTGGTATTCACGGCAAAATGCTTGGAGCGACTTATCCCCCTCGCACCATCGCAGTACCTACATATAGGTATAAAATAAATCTTTCTCGCATATTCCAGATCAATCTATCTCTCGCTCATACCAGGCCGCCGTTCTATTGCATTTAACACTTAAAATTCATATTAAATGCATGCCCACAATACACGACACGTTCGCGCTTACAAATTCTGCATGTGTACTTACAAATTAAAATCTAAAGCTCCAATAACCAGAAACCCTGTAACAAGGGGGGCATGTGTGGTCAGATTCTAATCTAATCTAATCTAATCTAAGTTGCAAAGATATGTTACTTTGGAGATTCACATTACATTCATTCTCACAACCAGACACGTACAAATTCGCGCTTGCACATGCCTCATGTGAACCTACAACATAAAAACCAAATCTCAAATGGGCATACACCCTGCAACTCTTGCCGTCCTTTCCTGTAACAGGGGTGACATTGTCAAAGTGAACCATTTTTACAGCATGGGTGGTCAGCCGCATACCAACCTATAAGTCGAGGAACCATACCAAGGAAGATTCATACGTGGAAAACTTTGATCGCCTCAATCGAAAAAAATCATGATAACTAAATAGCTCACCAGGAGTGCTGTCGTATTTTCCATACTGTGTACACATCGTCGCCTCAGTGCTTGTTTGGCTTATCTACCATTTGATTCAAATATGACCTTTCAATGAAATTATCTTAAGAATCACATTCTACACAATCCGAGCTAATAAAATAACGTAAAACACGATAAATATGTGAGTTGTTTAACATATTTTTAAAGACAATTTCCAGTTTTCATAAGACACATTTGTCCAGAGCACATACAAACATTGCTCATGTGAGATTACCTCTGATGGACATAAGACAGACAGAGCTGATGTTCGTGTTTCAAGATCCAAACATAGTGTCGGTAATGAAATCAAGAAGACTCCAGTGGGCCGGACATGTAGCACGTGCAGAGGACTCCAGGATCATCAGAACAGTCTTGGATGGTGCCCCCTCAGGTGTTAGACCACCCGGACGTCCCAGGATGCGGTGGGCAGACAACGTTGAAGCCGACGCCGAAGTTCTGGGAGTGAGGGGACCATGGAGGGAAGCAGCACAAGACAGAGAGTTCTGGAGGATTGTGGTACGGGAGGCCCTGAGCGTTCAAGGCTTATGAGCCGAAGAAAGTAAAAGTAAGTAAGGACGATGGATCTGAGAATGGCGGTGCACAATGGCATATTGTTACCGACTTTGATGTATGGAAGTGAAGCATGGACAGTGAATGATAGCGAAATGAGTAAAGTATGTACGGTGGAAATGAAGCATTTGAGAAGTATGACAGGAAAAACTTTGAGGGATAGAGTTAGGAATGAATGGGTAAAAAAAGAATGTAATTTGAAAGAGGATGTGAAAGTTAAAGTACAAAAGAATGTCATGAGATGGTTTGGGCATGTGGAAAGAATGAATGATGATAGACTGACAAAGTATGTATACAAAGAAAGTGTGAAAGGAAAAAGAGGGAAGGGACGACCGAGAAAAGTATGGAGTGATCAGATTGTGAAAGAATGGGATATACAAAGTGAGCGTAAAAGAAGAAAATGCATGAAAAAGGTGATGGATATGAAGGAATTGAAAGAGGTATGTCAGGATAGGAAAAAATGGAGGCAACTCTGCGGAGGCTCTGGCCACCCCTAGCGGAATGGCGACAGAGTTACAGTTTCAGACATAAGACAAACAAGCACTAATGGGACGACATGTGTGTGACGCCAAAGTTGGGAGTGCACCCTGTAAGTTTGCGTTGATAGTTGGTAATTGCAACCGTTAAAGAGTTGGCAAACTTTGCTCGTAAGCAAATTTAGCAAACGCTTAAGGAAATGAGATTCGCAACTTATTTTCCGCATTAAAAACATACATAGTGATGAAATAAACGTAACAGCGGCCAAAATAACCCCACGGTATATAAAAAATAAATATATCTGTAATAATTAAGGTTTTTGTATTAACACTGAAAATTAAAACAAACATTTTAAGTACTCTAAAGAGAACATGTCTTTCTTTATTATCAGAGTTTGGTCAACAGTTCAGCTGGCAGTATATGTATATCTGTAATAATTAAGGTTTTTGTATTAACACTGAAAATTAAAACAAACATTTTTTAAGTACTCTAAAGAGAACATGTCTTTCTTTATTATCAGAGTTTGGTCGATAGTTCAGTTGGCAGAGTGCTTGCATTTCATGCCGGGAGCTCGGGTACGAATTCCAGCTAGGGTGTCAGAAATGAAACGGTGTTTATTTCAAACCGAAATTAAAATTAACGGCAAGGTTTACTCAGCCTTCATAAGAAATGAGCACCAGCCTCCTCGAGAGCTGAGAAACCCCTGAAGTGATAGGCGTAAGCCCTTTTGGGAGCGCCCTTGGAGTGACAGCATCACGAAACGGCGCTATAAGAAATCATCAACTCATCATTATCATGAAAATCTATAATCTATAATAATGTATGACCTTTTGTTTTGTTGCAAAGGTATATTAACATTAAAAATTCATATAAAATGTAGGTATGCTCAAAAACCGACCTGTGTAAGTTCGCGCTTACAAATGCTGAATGTGTACTTACAAATTAAAACCAAACCTCAAATGAACATAAACTCTGCAACTTTTGCCAACCTTTCCTGAAACAGGGGTGACATTGGCAAAGTGTATCATTTTTTACAGTATGGGTGGTCAGCCTCATACCAACCTCATACCAATAAGGAATACAAATAAGAAATAGTATTCAGCTACAAACAGGCAGACAACAAAATCTATCCAAAAAAAGTCAATAGGTCTACAAAGAACAAAACATAAAATTATGAATAAATATGCCGCCAACATAACAAATCAACATTACAGATTAGCCGCCATTTTGATGCCATCTTCATCGAAAACACGCCAAAAAGTGACAGTATTAGTGTAGCTTAGTTGCGTAGATCATAAATCGTAGATGAAGTGAGAGAAACGTGGTCAATTATAAAAATGATAACCACAGTTGACGGGCAGCGTGTTTGGCATGCCTGTTTTATACAGATAGACAGACCTTATTGGTAAATTTATTGAAAAATGGCCGAACATCGTAGAGTTAAGTATGATACACAACATTTCATTGGCATGATTAAGTTTATATACTGTTATCGTGCGATACAAACCCCACAGGCTTTCTGCGAACTTGCTCGTCGCTGCAGAGCGCCAACACAAGCAAGACCCCTTTGTTGTTAAGTTGGGAGAATCTTAAAGACACATGAATATTCACAAGCCCACGGAGAAATTTTCAAAATTAAATCATATTTTTTAATTTAAAATTCTGTGGGGGATTGGACCAAACGCCTTTCGATGTCAAGTCTGTCGCGATAATCAGAAGCCAACAAAAATAGGTCATTTATTATTTAACATAAACTGGTTGTTCCTTGACTTATAGCTTGGTATGCGGCTGACCACAAATGCTGTAAAAAATGGTTTACTTTGCCCTGTTTTAAGGAAGGTCGGCAAGAGTTACAGGGTGTATATTAATTTGAGATTTGGGTTTTTATGGTGTAGATTCACATGCGGCATGTGCAAGCGCGAATTTGTACATGTCTGCTTGTCAGAATGCATATAGTGTGAATGCCCAATGTTACATATCTTTGCAACTTAGATTAGAGATTAGATATTAAAATCGGTAATAGTTGGTTTTGTAAAACAACGGCTCTAGGTACCATAATGGGCAAACTGAGAAAAGAAATGTCGTTGACCGAAATGTTGTGTGGACAAAATGTCGTGTGGACGAAGTGTCGTGTGACCGATTTGTCTATGGCCGAGTTGTCGTTGACCGATTTGTTTTTGACCGAAATGTCGTTGGCCGAAAAGTCGTGTGGACGAAGCGTCGTGTGACCGATTTGTCAATGGACGAACTGTCGTTGGACGAGTTGTCTTTTACCGATATGTCGTGACACGGCTTGACTCTGGTTAATATAAACACACGCCGTATTCTTCAGTTCTTTGGACTCGTCCGTAGCAATAAGGATAGCCGGGAATGACTGGTTGTGATCGGTGGCTTGGAGGGGAAGAGAGGAAGAGGCAGATCTTCCAAGCGATGGGCCGACCAAGCGAAAGCAGCAGCAGGCCCCTCGGTGGTTGGGGCGCTGCAGACAGCGCAGACCAGAGAAAACTAGAGAAGAGTGGTTGCTTCTAAACGAGTCACAATCCTCAACATTGAGGAATACGTTTGAGAAGAAGAAGAATAGGCTAATTTTTCAATGCAGCTAACACGACGCGACGCCCTGATCTTCGTCATACATTTTAGTGCAAAAGCTGCAAAGATATATATCATTTAAGATTCATGTTAAACGCATTCCCACAAGCAGATATTGTTATATTTAAATAATAAGGTATCTCCCAGGATGTACCTACAGGATACTTACATCCAGCTAGCTCTCATCAGCATCACTCTCAGGGCGGGGGGTTCTTTCTTTGGTATTGCTCACTTGTATTTTGGGAAGGGTTATGTATTCAAAGATAAGTTTAACATGAAAAAATAAGGGTTTATTTACTTTAGTAATATGGGGAAAAAGGTGAAATATGGGAATGGCGCGACCTGTATCTTGTCACTAAAACACTCCCTACTCTGTTGACTGGAGTTCCGAACTGAAGGCCTGGGGCAGCGCCCCAGGCTAGCGGCGGCTCACGAGGCAGACGCCTCCACACGTTGGAACCCCTGGGTGGGCGCTCCTATGCCCCCGTCTTTAGTCCACGAGGCGGGTGCCTTGCTGGCAGGAAATCCAAGTAGATGGGGAGGAGGGAGCTCCATGGTAATGCCCCCTCTTGCACCGCTTGGTGCTTGGTCGCCGACGTCTGAATCGGTTTACATTTTGCCGAGAACTGATGAGCGACGGCCCGATCAGATCACACGGCGCAGTTCGGCCGCTTCCGTGACCGTTCGGCTCCGTTCGGCCCACAAAACACACTGTACACTTCGAGAATGTTCTTTTATATGTTATTTAGTAAAATAAAATAACAATATGTATAAGTTCGCGCTAACACATGCCGCATGTGGACCTACAATAGAAAAACCCAATCTCAAATGAACATAAGCCCTGCAACTCTTGCCGACCTTCCCTGAAACAGGGGTGACATTGGCAAAATGAACCATTTTTTACAGTATGGGTGGTCAGCCTCATACCAACCTATAAGTCAAGGAATAAAATCCAAAAGTTGAAGTCGCAGTATTTAAGTCAATTTTAAGGAGGTGAAAGAATTTTTCAGCGACTGAGGCCTTTATATAAATTATGTATATTCCGTGGCATATATAGAAAAAACCTCATACCTTGTTTTAAATATAATATTTTGTGTTTATAAGCAATCATCTAAGGTAAATTCACTTTAAAGATTTATATTAAATGAATGCTCACAAGCAGACACGTGTCATCTCTCGTGTACACCACTTTCAAAATATTAAAGTACCTAAAAGTCTACTACGAAAATAAGCCCTGCAACTCTTGTCACCCTTCCGCGAAACAGGGGTGATAAAATAGATTAATAAATAAGTATCAACAAAACAAACATTACGGACATTTCAATTAACATTTTAAATAATATTGAATTATCCAATATGTTTTAGGTTACAATTTATTTCGCCTATGATGAATAATAAATTTAATTTAAAATGAACTACATATTTGAAATGATGACGCGGGGAAATTTTAATCATTTGGTCATCGGATCGGAATTGTAATGAAAGGCAGCAAATTTAATTTTTGTTTTTTTTTTTTAATTTTATTCAAACGACAATCATAAACTTTTAATTAATAATTTAAGTTGCAAAGATTAATTTAAATTTAGGATTTTTTTTTTTTTAAGGTTTTGTTGTTTCTTTTGTAAACTTAAATGTCATTTATTACTCGTATTCCTTGACTTATAGGTTGGTATGAGGCTGACCACCCATACTGTAAAAAATGGTTCACTTTGCCAATGTCACCCCTGTTTCAGGGAATGTCGGCAGGAGTTGCAGGGCTTATGTTCATTTGAGTTTGGATTTTATTTGTAAGTACACAATCAGCATTTGTAAGCGCGAACTACACGTGTTTGTTTATGGGCATACATCTGAGAGCTTTAAATGAATATATCCTTGCAACTTAGATTATAGATAGATATATAAAGATTCAAATAAAATGTGTACCCACTAACAGACACGTATAAATTCGCGCTTACACATGCCGAATGTGTACTTGCAAAATAAAAAAATCTCAAAATTTACAGGTCTGCAACTCTTTCCGACCTTCCCTGAAACGTTTAATACAAAATCATATTGCTATTCCTTGATTTATAGGTTGGTATGAGGCTGACCCCCACATGCTGTACAAATTTGTATAATATTGCCACCCCGGTTTTATGGACAGGAGTTGCAAGGTTTATGTTCATGTGAGGTGTGTCTTATTTTGTAAGTACACATGCAGCATGTGTAAGAGCATGTATATGTGTCTGCTTGTGAGCATGCATTAAATATAAGTCTTAAGTGTCAATATAATAAGAGTTTTAGGCTTACACGGCCAGCTGATGATGCTGGAGTGATGCTTTCCAGGATCTGTTGCCGTGGTCTGTGGGAGCTGGCGCTTCCGGACGTTTCACCCATTTCTACGATGGGCTTCTTCAGCTTGAAGTATGATGATGATGATGATATTGATCTTCACAGTTCTCATCAAGATCATCATCATCATCATACTTCACGCTGAAGAAGCCCATCGTAGAAATGGGCGAAACGTCCGGAAGCTGCAGCTCCCACAGACCACGGCAACAGATCCCGGAAAGCATCACTCCAGTACGTATTAATGTTCTCCTTCTTCTTGTATCCGGCCACCATTCTTCTATGGATGGTCAGTACCTCCGCATATGTGTCTCCACTTTGTTCTGTTGTATCCTTGCACACATTTTTTTCATTTCTTTCATCTTCAAAAAAAAAATCTTCGCTAAGTTGAAAAATCTAACCATCAAAGACCGGTAGAAAAGAGTTATCAAGCCTCACATCGAATTGGTTCTGATTAGCGAAGAACAAACATACAGAGAGATCTTTAGGTGTGATTCACACAAAAACAGGGCTCACCAAATATATCATTCTGAAATTAATTTATTTACAATTTATGAAATGTTTCAGCGGAAAATTTGTAGAACTCCATTTTTTAATTTAAGAAATATGAAAAAAAACACTGTTTTGTTCTACTTATTTTGTTAATTTGATAAAATTTGATATAAAAAAAAAATGATGAAAAAATAAGTAGGATAAAACAGTGTTTGTTTTCATATTGAAAAAAATATATTTACAAATGTTTTTGTTGCTGTTAAAAAAAAAAGTTAGTAAGTAGTATTGGTTTTTTAATACAATTTTTTATCGCATTATTTTACATCAATTTATTTTAAAATATAAACATGAAATCGGTTATTTTATTAGTACAATAATACTCAATATGCAATTATTATGAAATTCATTGATTGTAATTTGAGTTTTCCATCTGATTTGACAGATGAATCCGATTTATAATAATCGGGGAATTTTGTGTAAGCTACAAATGGAATAATTTGATTCCTGAAATATATTGTTAACAGTAATAATTTTATTTTCATACGAGTATTAATAACAAGGGAATAAAAAATTGTAGCTTTTTGTTTTTATTACTTTTGTATAACTTTATTGTTTATTTCCCAAAATGAGATAAAAAATATTAATACAGGGAAAACGATATTTCCTATTTTCAAAAATAAACTTTTGATTTCAATTGAAATTACGGTCATTTTTACATATTTCCAATTGTAATTACTTCACGGTTAGGTAATTCAACTTTTCGGATAATAGACGAAACGTTTTGGGAGAACTTACATCATTCTTGACTTTTCATTGGCGACGTAGCTAACGTTTTCAGGAGGCACCCTCTCTGAGGACGGCCTCTCAGAACTGAGGATGAACTGTTCTTTTTGAAAGAGTTAAATCCAGTTTTGCCTTTTGATGGACATCAGCGGCCTTATTCATTAGATAGGTTGAACCCAAAACCGGAGTTAAACCAACTTATTAGTATTGGAAAACCGACGTTATACTGGTTTATTTATTTTATTTATTTATTTATTTATTTATTAAGAGGTGCAATACAGACAATACAGGTTTAAAAATTAAAACCTTTTTATGAATAAGGCGGACGGAGTTCAGCTCTGAAAGTCATACAGAAAACAACCTCGCTATTAAGTAATTTATATTATCAATGATCAACAGCGGTAAAGAGTTATGTTGATAACCAGTGAGGAATGAGGATAGTCAGGAGTATTGTTGTTTGTGTGCAGGTATCGTGGGTGCGGCACCGCGACATCCACCTGCTGACTGTTGGGCGCTACACCTACAGCAGTGAGGATAGTCAGGAGTATTGTTGTTTGTGTGCAGGTATCGTGGGTGCGGCACCGCGACATCCACCTGCTGACTGTTGGGCGCTACACCTACAGCAGTGAGGATAGTCAGGAGTATTGTTGTTTGTGTGCAGGTATCGTGGGTGCGGCACCGCGACATCCACCTGCTGACTGTTGGGCGCTACACCTACAGCAGTGAGGATAGTCAGGAGTATTGTTGTTTGTGTGCAGGTATCGTGGGTGCGGCACCGCGACATCCACCTGCTGACTGTTGGGCGCTACACCTACAGCAGTGAGGATAGTCAGGAGTATTGTTGTTTGTGTGCAGGTATCGTGGGTGCGGCACCGCGACATCCACCTGCTGACTGTTGGGCGCTACACCTACAGCAGTGAGGATAGTCAGGAGTATTGTTGTTTGTGTGCAGGTATCGTGGGTGCGGCACCGCGACATCCACCTGCTGACTGTTGGGCGCTACACCTACAGCAGTGAGGATAGTCAGGAGTATTGTTGTTTGTGTGCAGGTATCGTGGGTGCGGCACCGCGACATCCACCTGCTGACTGTTGGGCGCTACACCTACAGCAGTGAGGATAGTCAGGAGTATTGTTGTTTGTGTGCAGGTATCGTGGGTGCGGCACCGCGACATCCACCTGCTGACTGTTGGGCGCTACACCTACAGCAGTGAGGATAGTCAGGAGTATTGTTGTTTGTGTGCAGGTATCGTGGGTGCGGCACCGCGACATCCACCTGCTGACTGTTGGGCGCTACACCTACAGCAGTGAGGATAGTCAGGAGTATTGTTGTTTGTGTGCAGGTATCGTGGGTGCGGCACCGCGACATCCACCTGCTGACTGTTGAGCGCTACACCTACAGCAGTGAGGATAGTCAGGAGTATTGTTGTTTGTGTGCAGGTATCGTGGGTGCGGCACCGCGACATCCACCTGCTGACTGTTGGGCGCTACACCTACAGCAGTGAGGATAGTCAGGAGTATTGTTGTTTGTGTGCAGGTATCGTGGGTGCGGCACCGCGACATCCACCTGCTGACTGTTGGGCGCTACACCTACAGCAGTGAGGATAGTCAGGAGTATTGTTGTTTGTGTGCAGGTATCGTGGGTGCGGCACCGCGACATCCACCTGCTGACTGTTGGGCGCTACACCTACAGCAGTGAGGATAGTCAGGAGTATTGTTGTTTGTGTGCAGGTATCGTGGGTGCGGCACCGCGACATCCACCTGCTGACTGTTGGGCGCTACACCTACAGCAGTGAGGATAGTCAGGAGTATTGTTGTTTGTGTGCAGGTATCGTGGGTGCGGCACCGCGACATCCACCTGCTGACTGTTGGGCGCTACACCTACAGCAGTGAGGATAGTCAGGAGTATTGTTGTTTGTGTGCAGGTATCGTGGGTGCGGCACCGCGACATCCACCTGCTGACTGTTGGGCGCTACACCTACAGCAGTGAGGATAGTCAGGAGTATTGTTGTTTGTGTGCAGGTATCGTGGGTGCGGCACCGCGACATCCACCTGCTGACTGTTGGGCGCTACACCTACACTAGTGACCAGCGGTTTGAGGCTCTACACAGTCCACACTCCGAGGACTGGGCCCTGCGCATCAGGCCTGCTCAGAGGAGAGACTCTGGGGCTTACGAGTGCCAGGTCAGCACCACGCCGCCCATCGGCCACCACGTCTATCTCAGCGTAGTCGGTGAGCACACACAGCTTCTTTACACACATATTCTTCCCAGACTTTCTCTATCCTCTCACACATAGGTCTCCTCCAATTCTCTCCAAACTTCTCTGCCTAATACCTTCTTCAGCCTACATTCCCCGCTTAGACATATCGAGTCGTAATGTAACAAAAGGATTTAAATAAGTATGTAGGACAAATAAAGAACATAGGAAAATTTGAATGTGGAATAGAAAAAACAAAAGAGGATCGACAATGAAAAAAAAAAGAGATTGCTTGCCTTGGTTCAGAGCCACAGGCTTGCGTAAATTATGATTATAAAATATTGTTTTGTTGTGTTAACTTTCTGATGGCAAATAAAATAAAAGTGTGGTATAAAGTTTTGGTTTATTATCCTCTTCTATAAGTAATATTTTTCTTGCGCTCTACGTTCTAGCAAGACTCTTAATCTGCGATGAAGAAATATTCGTAGCGCGGCTTTAAATCTTGAAGCAGATTTTAGACAAACACCTCGTTGAAGATGTGAACATCATCGTATCATCATTATGTTTATCCTCGTTGTTATTATTGCCACAGTAACAAGATGCTTCTTTTCAGTCATCTTCATTCATCTTATCTTGTGATATAACCTGAACAAAGCCACTTTGGAGAAGATATACGTTGTACAAAATCTGCGACATTATTCGAATCATCAACTCCTTGACTGATAGGTCGGTATGAGGCTGACCCCCCGTGCTGCAAAAATTGGTTCACTTTTCCCAATGCCAACCCGGTTTCAGGGAAGGCGGCAGGAGCTGCAAGGTTTATGTTCATATGAGGTTTTATTTTATTTGTATGCACACACGCAGAATGTATAGGCACGAACTTACATGTGCCTATCTGTGGGCATGCATTTAATATGCGCCTTAAATGTTAACGTTTCCTTGCATCTTACATAGATTATAGAGTAGATATACATCAAGACAGGTTATTTGGAACCGGATAACGCTGGTTCGAATCCCGCGACGATAACTTCGACCCTGGTTCAACAGATGCCGTTGCATCCACACAAGCTTCTGCTTTATGAAGACAACTGGCCAGGTAAAATAGGTTGGTGGATTGCATTCCTTTCCACAAATATTAAAAATATATATATATAAAAAAATCAACCTCTATTTATTTAAAAAAAATTTTTTAAGAAAAGTCAATGATCAGCTCCAATTGAACGGAACTGGCATCCTTGGTACAGATTTGCATTTGCATCACATCTTGCAAACATCCAAATGATATCCACACATTTAAAATAGAGAAAAAGATGTGATGTCACTTGGTTGAGCTTGACCTGTAGTTCCGGTCTTGATCACCACCGTCCTGCCGCTATAATCTAATCTATAATCTAAGTTGCAAAGATATATTCATTTAAAGCTCTCAGATGTATGCCCACAAACCAACAAGTGTAGTTCGCGCTTACAAATGCTGAATGTGTACTTACAAATAAAATCCAAACCTCAAATGAACATAAGCCCCACAACTTTTGCCGACCTTCCCTGAAACAGGGGTGACATTGGCAAAGTGAACCATTTTTTACAGTATGGGTGGTCAGCCTCATACCAACCTATAAGTCAAGGAATTCATACCAACCTATAAGTCATAAAAAGCAATAATCAAATGGATTATTGATGTTATAAAATGATTCCATTGATGATGATGATGATGATGATGGATGATTTCTTTCCTGTGGCGCCATTTAATGGTCCAGGACCATCTCAAGGGCGCCATGGCTTCTCGAGAAAAGTAGTGTCTTCAGTTCCTTTCTGAAGGTGGTGGTAGGCTAGGCTAGGCTAGGATGATGATGATGATTTGTAGAGCGCCGTTTCGTGACTACTGTCACTGCAAGGGCGCTTTCAGGCTTGACGCGACGGCGGAGAAATGGGTCTGCATTCCCTTCTTAAAACTCTCAATCCGTTCTTTGGCGAATCTGGAATTCGACTAATTTTTGGTGGTTCAAAACTCTTATTGCTATTTTAGATTAAGATTAGTCCACGAGTTTAATGAAAAGGTAGTTGTCCTCTTTTTGAAATCTCAATTGGCACATAAAAGCAAAGATGTCTGGAACAAAAGGCTGTTTAATTTGCAAATTGCAAAAAATGGAATCTGGATTTGTAATTAAGCACCTTTTGGCAGCGCTCCATTTAACTTTTGGCCGGTAAGCTCTGCCAATAGCGTAAGTGGATCTGACTGCAGAATGTAATAGAGAACCAAGTTTTAAGTTTTGCGTGGCAGGTTCCAAAATTCAATTTTCTTGCATGCGTTTCTTTGTTGAAAATTGATGGATAAGGTTTTAAACAATTAAATCCAGAGCCCTTTATACCCTAAATCTGCCGTTTTTGTTTCATACAGTTTACGGTATTAGCAATAGAGTTACAGGAACGAAAAAAATCAAGCATGTTTAATATTTTTTTTATCTTAATTATATAGTTTAAACAGAGTATAACTTAAAAATTGTCACCACAAAAAAATATTAAAAAAAAATCGGGTTTTTCACATTTTTAACTACTTTTTCGTGAGCGCTATATTTTAGAAATATTTTTTTTCTATTTAATTACTGAACTATATCTGGTGGCTCAGAAGTCAAAAAGGCTCAAGACCTCCCGCACCACAATCCTCCAGGACTCTCTGTCTTGTGCCGCTTCCCTCTTGGTTCCTTTACTCCTAAGACTTTTAAATCCTGCAATACCAAACATTTTTATTCTGCAATAAAATTAAAAGCGAAATAGCTTTCTTAAAGACGCAGACAAAACAGATTTCACGCATGCAAAATCTGAGACAATAATACAATTTAAAAGCGGCTTTCTCCTCTCTATTTTGTATTTCCCCTGACAATTTCCCTCCGAGCAAACACGGACTCCTCCAGCCTCAAGATGAACAATTAAACCCTTCGTTAGCTTTATTTACCATCCACTTGATTAGGGGAAACATGAGCATATTTTATTCATCCGATTCCACAGGCATTTAATTTAGTCTGGTGGTGGAACAGCAAGCCACGCACAAAATCTACCACCAGCTTATTTTGTATGCAAATTCGGAACGACTATCTTGTAAGGAGTACGACACGGGGCGAGACAAGAAAGCTAAATGGTTTAAAGGCACTTTGAGGAAATGCAAAGTAAATCTTATCTTTTGGGTTTTATTTCATTTGCTTACATTAATTTGGTAGATGGAATTTTCTGAGCAAAGAATTCAAAATTTCAGTCAAGATGATCGTAAAATGTTGATTTAGAGCCCGTTCCCACTTGTCGGGTGTCGGATCCGTATATTCATCGGAGGTTCCAGTTGTAGGGCATTTCGGACAAAATCGGTTTCCGACAAGTGTAAATAGTTCCATACATAATGTTCTGCCACTGGAACCTCCGATCAATATACGGATCCGACACCCGACAAGTGGGAACGGGCTCTTATTGTTTGAATTGTCTACCAGCATTGGTTCTCCTTCCTCTTCTGTCTGAATTCTGCTTCTCATTATTATTTTTGCAATACCTCCGTTTCTTTGGCATCGTAGGAGGAACAGCACATATTTGTAAATACATCCTGAATTAGCAATTAGTTCTTGTTTAAGACTTTTTGATCATTGCGAACATCGTTCACTTTGCCAATGCCACCCCTGTTTCAGGGAAAGTCGGCAAGAGTTGCAGAGCTTATGTTCATTTAAGATTGGGTTTATATATCGTAGGTCCACATGCGACATGTGTTAGCGCAAACTTATACGTGTCTGCTTGTGGGAATGCATTTAATATGAATCTTAAATGATACGTATATCTTTGCAATTAAGATTTAGATTAGAGGTAACATTTAAATTAAGTGACATGACATGTAAATTCTTGGGTGAATCCATTCACAATCTCGTTGTCTTCACTCTGTAAGATTTTTTTAACCATGCCAATTTCAGAGCTATTTTGGAGGTGCGCATATTTCCAGAAGTAAAAAAAAAATCCCTGAAGGAAGGATTTCCATAGAATTTTTCTGATGATGGTTTTTTTTTTCACAGAGGCTGAGACTGAAATCCTTGGTGGACCTGAATTGTTCATCAACCTGGGATCAACAATCAATTTGACTTGCCTAGTGAGGCATGCTCCAGAGCCACCAACTATATCTTGGGCACATAAAGAACAGGTAATATGCTTCGATCCATTCAGTGTTACATAAAATATTTTGATCTTCTAATATTGATGTGTCAGTCATTCTCGTTCACTGCTGAATATAAACCACACTCACATCTCTCCAGGCATCGCTATCCTGGACCTTCTGTATCCAGTCACCACCAATCCTCTTTATATCGTCTGGCCATCGATTTGGAAACATTTCTTTAGTTTTGTCCTCACGAGGTCTCCACGTCACTTCCCGCCATTAAGTTATGGTATTTTCAACGTTAGGATAGCGCCTTAATGCTGAATGAAAACGACGCACCTTTGACAATCGTGTAGGTAGTTTTTTTTATCAGTTTAAAGTCACATATGCTAACATTGATATTGCCGGACTTAAACGATCTAGATAACTTGAAAAATACATAGTCTGATACGATAATGTTTAAACAACACAGCAGAACTAACAGACAATCGTATTGGGGGAGAAAATTTGCCAAAAAAGTTAGATAACCCAATCCACAGGAATCAGGATAGACAACGGCCAAGAACCAAGAAGAATTTCGGAAACCATCGGAGTAATGGAATTCAAGCACGGCAAAACTTAGATTTCTATGTTGTGAATCTTTAAGTTCACCATTAGTTTTGTATGATTTGACTTGGGGTTCTTTGAATTAAATTACGATTTAAATTTATTTCACAAGATTGATTTTTCATAATATAGGTTACAAAGTACTGTTCGCTCTTCACTCTTTGCTTACAGGTCTTCGCGTTACAATGGTCAAAGAAACTTTGTCTGTTCCACACATTTTTTGCTGTATTTATGTGTGCGGCAGAGACGATTCTTGCGTGTTCGAGAACATGTTAGATACTTCCATAATGGATGGTACTAGAGCATTGTTCCACACTATACCGGAGACGTGACACACAACAACCAGTGTGCCAAGGCTCACGTACGAGCGAAACCCATACGTTCGTAACAGTATAATGGGGGATTCACAGTCCTGGACTTAAATCAAGATGTATTTTCTGAGTGGTGGGAGACTGTCGTGCAGTAGGAACATAGAATAAGAAGAGATGTGTTGTCACACATTCACATATCTAACTTCTAACTAACTTCTAACTTCTTAATCTACATTGGATAGGCAGTCGATCAAATAGTCCAAAACCCACCACGGATAGTCACACCATTGACGATAATGATTATCGATTATCTTTGTAGCTTATACATTTTTTTCAATGTCATCATTGTCTCTGTTGTCTCCATTAGACCATCAACTTCGACTCAGCCCGAAGTGGCATCGGCCTTGTGATAAAAGAATAGGACTGACGCAGGAAGGCGTTGGACAAGCAGCAGCAGTGGATGCGGTTGATCAAAGATGCAACGATTCACCCCAGATTGTCGTGCCATTGTTGATGTACTTAATGGTTATTTCTGTTGTCTCCTTTAGACCATCAACTTTGACTCTGCCCGAGGTGGCATCAGCCTTGTGACTGAGAAGGGTCTGGCCAGCTCCAGCCGCTTGCTGGTGCAGAGAGCTAGACCTTCAGATTCTGGTTCCTACACTTGCGCACCTTCCAACGCTCCACCCGCCCATGTCAGGGTTCATATCCTCAATGGTTGGTACACCTCTAATATTATAAACCTTCTTCCTTTGTTCAATTCTGATTTCTGTTTTTATTTATCAAGACCTCATTATGTTGAGTCATGTGAATGAGTGAGATGGTACAAGTAGAACTGTGTCTTCTTGGCAAGGTGTTGTCCATTGTGCATGATTAAGATACTACATTCTGACATTACGTCCTTCCAGTGCTTGTTTGGCTTTTCTACAATTTGACTCAAAGATGACCTTTAAATGAAATTGTGTTAAGAATTACATTCTTTACAATCTGAGCTAAGAAAAAACGTAATGTGAGAGTTGTTTTAAATATATTTAAATATCCAGATTTCATTAAACACATTCGTGCAGTACACATACAATGATAATAATAATATCAGGCTAATTTATTGTAAATTACAAATGATAAGAGAGCGCCGTTTTTGTGTGTGTCACACCTCAAGGGCCCTCTCCGACCATGGATAAGACTTTCTAAAAAGGTGTGTCTTGAGTGCTCCGCGAAATACACTCACAGATTTGAAGTTCTTTACTCCGGGTGGCAGTCTGTTCCACTCCACCGAACCCGCAACACAGAAAGCGCGGTCTCCGAAATTTGTACGAATCTGACGGCGAATACAAACATTGCTCATGTGAAATTACCTCTGATGGACATAAGACAAACATGCACTAAGGGGACGATTAAGTTCACATGAGTTTCTCTGATAAATGCCCCCTTTTCCTTTTTTCTACGAGAGAAAGTACTACAAAAAGTGTGAATATACTGTTGTTACGATGAGCACTTTCTTATAATTAGTTTACTTACTAAAAGAAGCTACTCCCAATAAAATGTTTTATCCACAATTTCTTTAATCAGTGAATCAGAACTTATTCAGTCTTATCTTTAAGGTAAATATGTTTGATTTCAAATTGTTACTTTTTATTAATTTTAATTTGAGTTTTTTGTGTAATATTCTATTCTACATAGGTGAACATCCAGCCGCCATTTACGGACGCGCCTGTCTCTGGAAGTCGTCTTCCCTGATGATATTCTGCCTCAGTCTGGTGATGCGGGTCTGGATTTCAAGCCTCGAAATGTCAGGATCTGAAGCGACCTTTCAACACCGTCTTGGAGTGCGGTGATCCAGTGAACAGTGGTGAAAATTATGACTTTTTGATGATAACTAAAAGTTTGACCCTCCAACGAATTATTGTGATAGAGTAAAAAGCTTAGAGTAAATAAATTATTTTGTATTTGTTTTTAAAGTTGGATTTCCAGAATGAGTCATGGAAAACAGACAATTTATTGTAAGATCACGTTCAAAACGCCTATGAAAATATAGAGAAAATCGTGAGATGGAGCAGATCCAGGAGGTGATTTTGAAGAGATCATGTCGCCAGAAGCGCTATTCTGCTAAATTCCTCACGACCTTAAAGTGACGAGATGGCGATTTGTGTCCAAAAAAAAGGTGTACTGTTATTTTGTTTAACTATGGAGTTTTTTCACAAGCGCTAGCAAGCTCCGATTTTAAATTCATATCCAAAGTGTAAGGAATTTAGCGAATAGCGCTTCATAATGAGTTATGAAAGAGATGCCTATAGGTCAACACCCTGCTGGAAGGACTTGTAAAAGATGGAAATAAAACTCAATATCGTCATGTCAGAAATCATGAGTCGGTATGAAGTTTATTTGTGTGAATTGCAGATCGAAAGAGCAAGTCGTTAATTATTTTATTCATCCCATACAAAATGCATAAACTATCGAATTTGCAAAAGCTTTCGGTGGGTTTCTCAAACAGTAAAGCAGGGAATTTTCCATACAAAAAAAACAATGATGCGTAGATCAGTCATGCATCAAGGGTGTTGTGAATAACATTGTTAGTGTTAACAAAAAAACGCTTGAATTACTTTGATATCTGTAAAAATTGGATGATTTATTTTATAAACCGCCATTTCCGTCTCACATCTCAAGAGCCACTTTGAAAAATAATTGGTCAAATTTGGATAGACCATAAAAATTATAAAAATGTGATTTTTTTTTAATAACTTTCCATTTTGTGAATTAAATGTACCTACGAAATAACTACGATCAAAGTTAAATAAAATGTTGTGCTCTTTCAAAAATCAAGTTTTCCTGTAATGACATTTTACCCAGGAGTTGTTAATTTGTTTGAAAATATTTAAAATTATTTGTGTGAAAAATTTTCCGTGATAAATAGATTATTAAAAGTAGGTTAATTTATAAATTATATAGTAAATACTATTTAAGAAATACATAATATGGATCTCACGTTAAAAGTTAACACATTATAGAAATTTATAGATAGAAACATATCGCTAAATTTTTGTATAGTAAATAAGTAAGTATAATACGTTTAAATGAATCCGCACAAAACAAAAATATGGATAAATTCAGTTCATCTTTTTAATAACAAGCTAGATACAATATTATATGTTACGCCATATTTTAACCCTTTCAATGCCAACATCATTAAATTAAAAAAAAAAAACTTTTTTCAAATAATAAAGAACTCACTATACTTCTTCGAATCACTTAAATCTAAGCGATATAAATTTATGGATATATATTTAAATTAAATTGTAAAAATAAACTACAAGGATTAGCCACTTTTGTACCTGTGATATAAAAAAACATAGTTTTGAGGATTTTTAGTTTGTATAAATTAGGTATCTAATGTAATTTACACAGCTATATTATATAGTCAGAAAAAAATGTATTAGTGTGAAACAAGATAATGGATTATGGAAATCTTTTTCCATTCCTAGTTTTTGAACTGAATCACTATGTATGTTTTTGTAACTACAATATTCATGATCTCCTTCACTTGGTATCTGTTTAAAGATCAATTGAATGATTGGTTAAAAAAACGCACTAAGTACCATGGTTATAAAACCGAGAAAAATACGAAAAAGATAAGAAGTATAATTCATATTTGCGTACGAAAATGAAGCAGCTCACACGACGCTCTTATCTCCATCATACATTTTGGTATACATTTTCGTTTACCGTACGCGGTATTTAGTAAACATTTTATATTTTCGAAATCCAAATTGCATTTTTTATATTTACTGATTGACAATGCTAACGGTATTATTCACGCACAGCAAATCTATGGCTCAACTGCCACCTTACGTGAATTTTCCATGAAAAAAAGGTAATCCATGGATCAGCTATGGGGCCGTCCATAAATTACGTCATCGATTTTGGCCAATTTTTGACCCCCCCGCTTACAATCATCCTATAGTCATTATCTAATGACCCCCCCCCCTCTTGCTGTAATAATGGATGAGCTTAATAATTAATAATGTTATATTACTTACATAATATTTTGTATATTTTGTAGAAATTGGATTTACAAGAACGACGTCACTTTTGGTACTCGTTCATCATTTGCCATCATCCGCAGACCAGACTCCCCCCCCCCCCCCTTAATGCGAATGACGTAATATATGGATCAAATGCGTTATAAATAGTCCTGTTAGTTTTTTGCGATGTTTTATTTGATATTCGTTGAGTTTAAGAAAATAAAATCAACATCAAAACTAATTCCGATTTTTTTTTCTAAAAATATCAAAGGTTATAAATGCATAGCAAGAAAATTGATCGAAAATTTATTTGCTAACTCAAACATTTTTATATGGGCTAATATTGTAAACATTTACATTTGAAAGAAGCTCTTAAATTCAAAAGAAATGTTCCAAAATAACTTTATTTATTTATATACTTAGGTAACAATAGCCATATATGTATGAGGAGATTTTTTTTGTACTTTAAGTATATAATTATAGAATTTACCCTTTTAAAATAAAGAAAAAATCTTGCATTGATGCTTTTTAATTCAAAAAGTCGAATGTTAAATCAGGAAGAGAAAAAATGTAAATATTTATCGAGTAAAGAAAGTAAGTATGTATGTATTAAAAAATCAAATTTTTATAATAATGTCTCATTTATGTATGATTAAATAAGATGATGATTATTATGTTGATTATGAATAAAATATGATTTATTACAAAATTAATAAGAGCTTTTTTCAATTGAACATTTTTTTCAGATTCAATAATGCTGTGTTGAACGTATTTAAACAAAAGAGAACAACAATGTGATGGTTCTAGTAGATGGACAGAATGTACAGTATACGACTGTAAAAAAGAGTGAGTGAAGGGAATGGTTAAGGTAAGTGTGGTAGGGGAAGACCAAGAAAAGGATGATAAAATAAGTGAAATTGCAAATGACTGGAATCTGTGAGAGAAAAAGAAAAGACCGAATATAAAGGGAGCTATAAAAATAGATGATATTGTTATGTCGGTATATGTCTGCTTGTGGGAATGCATTTAATATAAATCTTAAATGATATATATCCTTGCAGCTTAGATTAGATTAGATTAGAGATTAGTTTTATTTTACTGGGGTTCTTTAAATTAAGCTACGATTTATTTATCTAACAAGATTTATTTTGCACAATATTGATTATAAAGTGCTGTTCACTCTTCTCGCTCTAGCGTATAAGGACTTCGCGGCACAATGTTGAAAGAAACTCTAGCCCCCCGCAGATTTTTTGCTCGTATATACCTGTATATGTGCGGCAGTGACGATACTTGGGTGTTCGAGATACTTCTATTAGAATTGTTCGACACTTTTACAAAGACGTTACGCACGCTACGTGCCTAGGCAAACGTACACACGAACTCATAGTAAATTATGCTAGAGGCAGACACAAACACCAGCAAGCTACGATTTAGGCTCATGTCCCACGAACTCATACGTTCATAACAATATCGAAGAAGTTTGCAAGGAAAAAATAAACATTTATATGATAATAAAATAACAACAAATAACAAATAACATAAAATAAACAGTGTTTTCTTTGAATTCCTTCAAAAATTATAAATTAAAAAAATTATATTTTCTTTCAATAAAACAGGCGTTTCAGGCCCCTTGAAGAGAGTTTTTTGCTTAAAAAATAAATGATGACATATTCAAGGTAATTTTAAACGAGATTTTTTAAGCGTTTGCAAAATAATAACGTAAAATTAAATTTAAAATTAATTAAGAACTCCGCGTTTTTGGGTTCGTGATAATTAAAATAGGGCAAAGTTGCGGAGCTAATTAAATGGGGATTATTAATAATTATGTTGGCACGGCTTTTGTCTCGCAAATGAGGTTTTTTGCCACATAAAGGTTCACGCATGTCACGAGACGGTGTTCGTGCGGACGCGGCACGCATAAGGTTTTGTCTGTTGCTCCAAACAAAAGCGTATTGTTTTAATTATTATTGTTTTGACACGTCGTTACAAACGAATGCGCCGTTATTTAATTTTGACTGGCGGGCGCGAATGGGTTAAACGCTCTGCATACAAAACATGAAATAATTCAATATAATTATTTCATAAATCGTTTTCGTGTACGAAAAAAAATATGGAATAACAAGAAAATTAATGTAAAACGTATTTTTCACGAAATATTATAAATCCAGCGCTAGCAATCTTGACATTAAATAATAAATAAAATAGGCTGATTTATTTGGAGGGCGCTGTTTTTCAAGAGCCATCTAAAAACTTGGATGGACCTATGGTGACCGGTCTTTGCTAAAGGCAGATTAATATTTCAACGCAATGAAGAGAAAATTTGAGCAATGAAATATGTTTTTATGCTCTGTCGAGATTCGACCCCACTACCTTCCAACCACGAGTTTTAAGTGTTAACCACTGAAGTACGACCGGTCAAATTACATTGACTTTATATCGATACCTTGAAGGTAAAAAATAATACGATTAGACCGATCCGTAGCTCAGTGGTAACACTTCTGAATGGGAAGGTTGTGGGTTCGAATCCCGGCGGAACACAAAAAAAAAACCATTTAGATTTTCAAATTCATAAACCTTTACCAATGACCGGTCACCAAAGGTCCATCCAGCCTTACAGCAACTGGGTCTTGCTTGAGTATTGGCGCTTTGTAGCGACGACCAAGCTCGTACACCTCTGCGGCACTACAACAAGTGTCATAGACCCCTAGAGTCTCTAGAATCTAGCGAGTCTCCCGCACAGGATTTCTTTAAAAAAAAACAAAAAAAGTGACAAATTAAGCTTACATTGTTTTCTCGAATTAATGCACCTTTTCCCTTTTTTCTACAGGAGAAAACACTTATGAAGTGTGAAAATCCTGTAGTTTACAAGTTTTCCTTATTATCAGTTCAGTTTCTATAAAAAGTTTCACCTAGTGAAATGTTTTATCAGCAATCAGTGAATCAGTACTTATTCGTGGCGATATATTCGACGTGCAGAAAAAAAAAATGTATTTTTTTTACAAATTTAACATGTCCAATGTCCATCCCCCCCAGTTTTGACATACTTAAAGATTTTAAAGAATGAAAAAAACGGATTTTACTGACCGTGCAAAAGAGAAGAACGATTTTCTCTACGTTTCGTCGGAGTCATATCCGACGTCCTCAGGAGACGTGTGTCCTCTATAAGGAGAAACCACGAACTGTTGAATTGTTGTTGTAAGATCGAGGCCGAAGGTTGTAGGTATTTTTAGTATCCTTCGGAGATACATCCATAGATGTCGCTATAGCTCCAGTTCTACAGAAGGACGATATTATGTCTTTTTGTGAAATCGTCCGATTAATGAAAGGGTGGATCATTGAAGTTAGAACTGGCCTCCATATACTGGAAAGCTTGTAGCTATCATCTCTGTATCATACTTAAAGATGCTCCTTTAAAAAAACAAATTCGAAATATAATTTTGGATTTGTTTCATAAACCTAAAATCAAATAAACATAATATTTATGTCGCCTTTGTGGTGCTGAGAAATTATAGCATGCGTATTTTAGTTTTTAAACAAGTCTAAAATTTGCCATTTAAAATCCACTCCAGTACCCTTAGTACGAGTTGCAAAACTTGAGAAAAGTAAAGTCTACGGAAAATATTAAAGAATGATTTCTCTCAAAATCTGCCGTTTTTGTTTCTTACACTTTGTGGTCTTAGCAAAAGAGTTACAGTGATGAAGAAAATCAAGTTCAAACAAACAAAAACGGCAGATTTTGGGGGAAATCACTCTTTAATAATTGCCGTAAACTTTACATAACTCAAGTTTTGCAACTCGTACTAAGGGTACAGAACAATTAAAATTTCAGATTTTTTGGTGAAAAGGGGTGAATTTCATCTTGAAGATGTAATTTTTAAGTTTGATTTATTTTTCACCGCGTCTCGCCTTTATTGGCCTCTACGGAGCGCTCGCCCCTGAGTTGAGGGTAAGTATGGCTCGGCGTTTAGTACCCTGCCCCGCCCACCACTTACGCTTTGTTCCTACAAGAAGAGTTTATTGCGGGGAAGACTGCTAAATGACAGAGTGGGGGATTCTGGAACTGAGATGGCAGCTGAATTTAAAAATCATAAAAATTGTTTTCAAAGTTTATTTTTACAATAAAAATGAGATGACGTGCGTTGGAAACTGCATTGCTCGAGAACAGATTTTTTAGCTGAGTAAACCTTGCCGGTTGTGGAGTCTAATTCAAACCTAAAATAAAATACCAGCAGGGTTTACTTAGACTTCGCAAGAAATGAGTACTAGCCCGTTTGCGAGTTGGGAAACTCCCATTTAAGAGTGTTAGATACTCTAAATCTGTCGTTTCGGTTTCTTAAATTTTATGGTCCTAGTGAAAAAAACAAAACTGACACTACTTAATTAATTATATTTCTTAAAAACAATTTTTCAATATTTTTTTAAAAATTAATGACATCCATAATCTATAATCTAAGTTTCAAGGATATATTCATTAAAAGTTCTCAAATGCATGCCCACAAACAAACACGTGTAGTTCGCGCTTACAAATGCTGAATGTGTACTTACAAAAAAAATCGAAACCTCTAGTATGTTCATAAGCCCTACAACTTTTGCCGACCTTCCCTGACACAGGGGTGACATTGGCAAAGTGAACCATTTTTTACAGTATGGGTGGTCAGTCTCATACCAACCTATAAGTCAAGGAATAATAATAAAAAAATGGCCTCATATGTGACTCAACAATGGACTCAATAATTCTGTAATTTAAAAGAAAAAAATAAATTTCCAAATATATAGCACATACAAAAAAAAACAATAAAAATGTGAACAAAACGTGTTTAAAAAAATAATTTATTATACTTTTTAAGTTATGTATATTTTTTAACCTCTCTTATTTCGATAAATAATTAAGGAACACGCTCTTAATACCTAACTGTCACTCTTTTACTTTGCCGCTTGAAGTGCTTTGCTTAAGACTGCCCCCCTGACCTGTAAAAATAAATAGGTTCTACTTTGGCCGCATGTGAGCCCCTTTGAGGAGAACGTGGCAAGAAGTTACACTATATCTGTAGCTTTGTTGCGCTTTTTTTTACTTGCAAATGTAAATCATTTATCAAATGTTGTAAAATGCCAAATGTAAATGTAAAATTTTTCACAGTACGTCACTTAAAATTATCTCCAAAAAACAAATAGATACACTGTTTTCTCAGCTTATTGCCGACATTTCGGCGTCGGAATCCTTCATCTTTCTTAGATATTGTGTGGTGATGCGATACTGAAATTTTGTACATGTAACAAAATATTGTATCAGATACAAAGTGGTCAGTTAGAGAGTAATACGTTTGTGATAGATCCACATTTACTGCGCTGTTAGGGTAACGAGATTACTAGAGAAATCAAGACAGAATGGTGCACCAGCAATATAATGGGCTTTCTGTAATACGATACATTTTATGATATATGTAGGTAACTCATTTTTATAGAAGATTGTAAGGGCCTGTTGCACCAAACTCCAATCAGACGAAAATCAAAATTAAGTGTGATTTCTCCCTTTCAAATCAAACAATTGATTGCATATACGTAAGTCAGCTGATGTGAATCATATTTCCTGTTCAAATTCCATCACATTTTTACCAACTTTCAAGAAATATTTAACCGAGGTCCTTACCAAAACTAAGCAATCAAATTTGATGTTTCAATCAAATATTGATTGGAGGTTGGTGCCCTAGTGATATTGTTGTGTTTTTGGTTCGAAAAAGTCTCTAAATTTAAACATACTTTTCTTCTTTCTGAATATTTATTTTCACTGAATTTATTCTACAATTTACATTTATTTTCAACACTTCGATTTATTTAATTACACTGGTTTCAGTTCACTGGTCGAATTTGTTTATTGTATTGGTGGAGCTCCAAGATAAGACTCCTCAGTGCAAACAACTTGCACCCTTTTATACAGAGAGAGTAGAACACTCCGGAACACGTTTTTGCTCGAAGCTTCTCGTAGTACTTAGTCTAGAGACTTCTCTATTTACACACAATTATCAATCCTACCCACCAATACAATAAAGAATTCCTATAACTAATAAATATACCTATTTCAATATTAGCATTGCCTATTTACATAACAATATAACTGTATTATACTGTGACAAACGTATGGGATTCGTTCGTACGTGAGCCTAGGCACGCTGGTTGGTGTGTGTGTGACGTCTCTGGTATAGTGTGAAACAATGCTCTAGTCCCGTCTACTAGGAAGTATCTACCATGTTCTCGAACATGCAAGAATTGTCTCTGCCGCACGTATAAATACGAGCAAAGATTCTGTGAGACAGAGTCTATTTGTGACGCAAAGACCTGTAGGCAGAGAGTGAAGAGTATATTGTAAACAATTTTGTGAATAAAAATTCTAGTGAAATAAATTGAAATCGAAAATTCGTTGAAAGAACCCCAAGTCCAATCATAACAATACATAAACAACGATCAGCTATGTACGAAAATATTTAATTTTTGCGATTCCAGCCTTTTTTTCCTATATTTACAGGTTGGTATACTGTATAAAATGGTTCACTTTGCCGATGTTACCCCTGTTTCAGGAGGGTCGGCAAAAGCTGCATGATGATGATGATGATGATGATTTCTTTATCAGCACCGTTTCGTAACTCAATGTCACTCCAAGGGCGCTTAGTATTTACTGGGCGAAAAAGTGTGTCTTCATCCTCCTCTTTAGGTCCTCAATCGTCCTAGACCTCGGTGCTTTAAGCATGCTTTATATTCATTTGGGGTTTGGATTTTAAATGTTAAAAAGTTCGCTAAAATGTTCCTTGACTTAAAGGTTGGTATGCGGCTGACCACCCATGCTGTAAAAATGGTTCACTTTGCCAATGTCACCCCTGTTTCAGGGAAGGACGGCAAGAGTTGCAGGGTGTATGTCCATTTGATATTTGGATTTTATGTTGTAGGTTCACATAAGACATGTGCAAGCGCGAACTTGTACGTGTCTGGTTGTGAGAATGCATGTTATGTGAATCTCCAATGTAACAAATCTTTGCAACTTAGATTAGATTAGATTAGATTCGCGCTTACAAATGCTGAATGTTTATTTAAAAATTAAATCCAAATCTCAAATGAACAAACACCCTGCAAATTTTGCCAACCTTCCCTGAAACAGGGATAACACTGGCAAAGTGAACCATTATATACAATACGGGTGGTCAACCTCATAACAGCCTATAAGTCAAGGAAGTCATCTTCAGGAGCAGTCTGCTCTTCAAGTTGCCTTTTAAGGCGAAAATATTTAAGCAATAAAAAAATAAATCTTAAAATAAAGAGTGAACTAAAACTGTGTAGTTATTTTACAATAATTGAATGAAGACCGACTGACAAAAAGAGTGTATAAAGGGAATGTAACAGGTAAGCGTGGAAGGGGAAGACCTAGGAAACAATGGATTGATCAGATAAATGAGATTGCGAATGAATGGAATTTACAGAGTGGAAATAAGAGAAGAGTATGCATGAAAAGAGTGATGAAATTAGATGAGATGAAAGAAGTATGCAAGGACAGAGTCAAGTGGAGGCACTTGTGTGGAGGTACTGGCCACCCCTAGAAGAAAGGCGGCAGGATACAAGACAAGACAAGACTTAAAAAAAAAGTTGATTTTTGTACGAACCAAATAAATTTATTTATCTTAGCAACTAGGCTTACAGAATATACAAATAAATAGCTAATATAACAATGCAGAGCAATTCTATAGTCTCAATTTTCGCTGCGTTGAAAGCAAGTGTCAAAGAAGGCATTCATTTAACTTAACAATGTTGTCATATAAAATTGAAAGGGCGAAAAATATCTTTGTCCCGCTTCCGATTGTTCATGGGGGCTGATAACCACGCTGCGTCCCTTTCTCTCGCACTGAAACAAGAGGAAGAAGAAGCAGCCGCTCGTTTCTGTTGTCGACTCTGTTATCAGTCCTGCCCTTTACAACACACCAAAGGGAGAAGATTTGAACTTGGGGACATCTTGGAGAACAGCCTTGCGAAGGATCTTTTCGAGTCGTCTAATGAAAAATGATGTAAATCAGATGATTTACGTAAATGCAACCAAATTTTTGATTTGTTGGGAGAAATCCCTCTTAATTTTGATTTCTGTCTGATTGGAGTTTGGTGCAACAGGCCCTAAATCTTATAATCTATAATCTAAATTGTACAGATATATTAACATTTAAAGCTCATATCAAATGCATGCCCAAAAACAAACACGTGTAGTTCGCGCTTACAAATATCGCATGTGAAATACAAAAAATAAAAACCCAGTCTCAAATTAACATAAGCCCTGCAACCCTTACCGACCTTCCCTGAAACATTGTCAAAGTTTTACATTTTTTCAGTATTTTATTTCAGTAACCGAAAGCAAAATTGTTAATATTTTTATCTAATAGAGTTATTTTCAGCTGTTGACGTCTGTCAGAATGCCTTTTGATTAGGGAAACCTTTTGTGCACAAAAAAAATGTTCTAACAGTTTTTCGCCTATTCATTTCACCGGTAAGGGGTCGACCTTAATCTAATCTAATCTAAGTTGCAAAGATATGTTACATTGGAGATTCACATTACATGCATTCTCACAACCAGACACGTACAATAACGTACACGTACAACGTAAAAACCAAACCTCAAATGGACATACACCCTGCAACTCTTGCCATTCTTCCCTGTAACAGGGGTGACATTGGAAAAGTGAACCATTTTTACAGCATGGGTGGTCAGCCGCATACCAAGCTATAAGTTAAGGAACATACACGACAAATTACATTTTATATATCGGTAAATAATAATATCAAAAGTACAACTTTCACCTCAATGGAAGAGCCCGGGCTAACATGTTGACCTGGGGATTTCTGGGACGGGAGGACTCTACACTATGTGAGTGTGGAGCTCAGTAAACAATGGAGCACCTGCGGTGTTGTCCCTCCTGTCCGACAAGCTGCTCCATGGATGATCTCTTTGCGGGAAACCAAAGAGCTGTAGACATTGCTCGTTACTGGGCCAATACGGTGTGAAGCTGACACGAAAAAGAAGAAGACCTCAATGTTTCTCTAAAGTCTGGTGTCGGGCAGGGTTTGTAGTCGCCTCTATTGTTCAGTGTCTTGTGAAGAAGTTGTCTTATCAGAGGCCAATAAAGTGCGCCCCAGGCGTGCTCAGTAATAATAATTATAATGTAGATATCTGGGGCGCGGGCGACACAGATATCGCTCTCATTCGGGCATTGAGGACTACACACAATCACAATTGTCGTACGGCTTTCATTACTTTGTATTGTAGCTTTTGTTGAACAAAGTGCAAGGCTGTGGAAGATTTTTCTGTATTGATGGCATAAAATTACAAGAACTTTAATGATGATGATGGATGATTTCTTTCCTGTGGCGCCATTTAATGGTCCAGGAACATCTCAAGGGCGCTATGGCTTCTGGAGAAAAGCAGTGTCTTCAGTCTCTTTCTGAAGGTAGGCTGGTTCGCGCGAACACCGACAGGCAAATTGTTCCAGGCAACCGGCCCGGCCACCGCAAAGCTCCTGTCTCAAAAAAAATAATATTACTTGGGGTGACAATTCTATCGAAGATAAGTATTCATCATCATAATCTTTATGAGTTCAACAGCCCTGGGTATCCAAGATTCCATCCAAGATTCCAATCCAAGATTATCCAAGATTCCAAATCCAAGATTCTCCTCCACTCTCGCCTGTCCATCACCTTTGATTTCCAGCTACAAATACCCGCCTTACCTGCATCTGTGTTGACACTGACTATCCATTTGGCTTGCTTGATGAGGTTAATGAGGAGGAAAACTTAACCAAAACCATTCTTTGAAAACACAGTTGTTTGCTTGGGCATAAACAACAACAAAAAAATCATCGTAGATCTATGGGAGTTAGCGCATTAAAAAGAGCGGAAAACTTTAAGTAGGATAGCATTCATAATTCATGTATGACCAAAACGTCGCTTCTTTTTAACCGTCGATATGTTGTTTGCAACTCAGGTTATAGAAACAAAAAAGTAACTATTTTTGTATCGTTATTTTTTCTTGAAAGCGGCAGCTAAAAATAGTACAGTCTAATTAATTCAAAATCACTTTAATATAGAGTAGTTAAAATGAAATTTCTGCTTTCTCTTACGAACCAAGGATCCAGCAGTCTCTTCCAAAAACAACGGACAGGCTCTTTAGGTTTTATACGAGGAATTAAATATCGACATAACAGTATCAAGATATCGTATGTCTAGTCCCAATTCAAGGAATTTGCTGATGCTTAATAATTGCAGATTTTCTATTCCCAAAATAACGTCGTATGGTTGATTTTAATACGAAAGCTAACGTGTATTTAAATATTGTTATTTTCTACTGGAAATAATCATTTTGTGATTTACAGTTTTGAATTTTTTTTTTAAAAAAACTATATTTAAGCATAACAATGATATAACAACGATCAATCTGTTATTGAATAAAAAAAAATGTGTGTCTGATAGATAGCATAGGTGGTAGAATACTTGCGTGCAAAGCCAGAGGGTTAGGCCGTTTGTCCACCGCACGCCGTCACCGTCACGTCACCGAGAACGAGATTATTTCGGGTCGAGTTTAATTGATGTGACGGCGATCGTTTGTCCACCGCGACCGATTTCGCTGGTTATAGGTTATGTATTGTATTGCCTATAACCAGGCAATAAAATAAATACATTACATGTACCCCTTCTTCGGCGCCGTCATCTCGTTCCCGGTGACGTGACGGTGACGGCGTGCGGTGGACAAACGGCCTTAGGGTTCGATCTCCACCAAGTTTGTTAGAATTGAATATGGTTAACGCTACCATTAAGGGACCGGATGCGATACGAACCGTTGCGGTTTTATTTCAAACGCCAGTGAAATACTGCGGTCTTGATCTCAAGTAAAAGACGTTGCGTTTACACCCCTCGATCGTGTGAAGTGAGCACAATGTATAAAAACTAAATCACCCACTAGGCGTGCTGTTTCCTTTCCTTTACTTCCTTTCCTTTTAGGTTGGTGTGAGGCTGACCACCCATACTTAAAAAAATGGATCACTTTGCCAATGTCACCCCTGTGTCAGGAAAGGTTTGCAAAAGTTGTAGGGCTTATGTTCGTTGAGTTTTTGGATTGAAGTACACATTCAGCATTTGTAAGCGCGAACTACATGTGTTTGTTTGTGGGCATCCATTTGAGAGCTTTAAATGAATATATCCTTGCAACTAGACTATAGGGGAGGTAACACGATGTTTATGCTCGGGGTACTTGTCCGTTCGGCCAAAGCGCCGACTTGTAATGATAATAATTCTACTTTCAAATGTTCTAATAATAATCGTTTTATTAGGATGATTTATTTAGCGATGTTTTCTTTGCGAATCACACCACAAGAGCCCTCTACGAGCTTGGTCTTGGTAGAAAGCGCCACTTCTCAAGCCAGACCCAGTTGCTGTGAGACTGGATAGACCTTTGGTGACCGGTCATATAGAATACGGTCAATTGTTGGTACTACCAGTTGAATCGCTTATAATAAATATTATAAAAACTATAAATTGGTAAAACAGGCCACGCGTTGCTGTGGGTCTAATCGAACCTAATCTTAATTGCAAAAAAATTATATTGGCACTGATTGCATATTATTGTTTGATTAGTGTAAGCATATTTCTTCTCTCATTTCGTTTTATTGCTCCAGTTTTATTTACACAGAGATCTAAGTTTACATGTAAACAATAACTCATATAAGTTTATCACAATCTGTTCAGCAGTTTAGTAGTCCATACAGGACAATCATACATACAAACATACATCCGTTTGATTTTATGTAAATAGATGTATCGAAAAGGCGTGGTCTACGATTTCTGATATCTTTTTTTGAAAACAGTACAATGTGGCTCAAATTTTCAGAAAAGCAAATTAAATTTTAGTGAAATATTAAGACGCCGTGCAGGGTCTGGACGCTCAGACAATTGCTCGGGGGCGAGTGGGGCTCCCTCTGCAGATCTGTACCTCGGCTCGGTGGCACAGTGGTAAGAGGAGCGCGCTACGCCGAAAAGGGTATTAGATGCTAATTAATTTCGTCCTATAAAATAAAATAGAAGAGAATAAAAATACCATTTTATTGTTCAAGCTTTGCAAAGTACTTTGTTATATTTCTGTACCTTAGAGCATAAACAACGGTAGTCACATTTAGTAAAATGTGCAGGAGACGAGTTTAAGTGAAAATGTGCACTTTTTTAAAACATCATAACTTCTAAACTAGACGAGATATTTTTGATCTGTAGAAACTGTTTATCTTCTTTTATCGATATTTGTTTAATGTGAAGGAATGTGAACAACGTATGAGGAACTTCCGTGGTTTATGCTCGCACTTTTATGTGCATCCCATATTTATTATACTTGATATCTCAGTAACTATGAGTCCGAGGACTCCAATATTTTTACCACTTATAGAACAGCTAATTATAATAATTTCTGCATCATTAACTCAAAAACGCAAAAAAGAGGATTTCCGTTGTTTATGCTCTATAGTCCAGATTTTCTTGGTACAAAAAAAAATGGCGGAATCAGAACCGACACACTCAGGACCAAGAACTTTCTTGGAACGTCTGAAATGAGAGTAGGTACTGTAGCAGGAAAAAAACTCTTAGAAAAACTATTATAGGAAGTATTATAGGAAGTAAAAAATATTAAGGAAACCTGTCAATGACAGATAATATTGTTGCGAATAAGCAGTATGTGGTGTGGTGGTGTAGATGTGTAAGAGTAATAATAAGTCTCTCTAGAAGTGAAAAGACGCCTAAGTTTATAATTTGTGACGTAATTTTTATTTGATAGTAATTTGTATGTGTTTCAGATTTGAATCGAATGTTCTCGAAAAGTCTAGCAGGGTGGAATGTAGTGATTCTCCGTGTTTCTAGAATGATCTTCATTTTTAGTTTTAATTGAGAGCTGAGATTTCATGTAGCGTCAGAAATATCCCAATCGTCAAAATAAACTGTGCAGATGGAACTCCGATGATGGAACCGAAAGTGCATAAATGAATCGTCGGGATTTGAACCCACAACCTTCCATTTACGAGTCCAAAGTTTTACCACTTGACAACGGACCGGTCAACATTTTTTTTTATTGATATATATCTTCCTTATTAATATATATAAAAAAAAGTGTTTGATCTACGCCTATCTCACGACGTCTTTCCTTTGACTTTCTCAACCGTAACTTTGTAGATCTGCCGAGTCGTAGAGGGGACGAGAATAACTCAGCCGTGCGCCTCTACGCAGATATGAAGTGATATTGTAGCAGTGTTATTGTGTGCCTGCAACTAATTCAATTAAATAACTTTGTATTGTGGCGTAGCGATTCTGCAGATCGATACGAAAATGTTCTACGGCCTACGAGAGCCGTAGATGTTTCAGATTTTGATTTATATACTCACCGAACTAACAAAACTTATTCTGTACTTTATCAACTAGACCGGTCCCGTAGTCTAGTGGTAACGTTTCAGACTCGTATATGGAAGGTTGAAGGTTCAAATCCCGACGGAGCAAAAAAAACTACCATTTTTATATTTTCAAAAATGCTCTTCACTGTTTTCGATCATGTCGATCATCTTCAGGTAAAAAATTGATAAATTAAAATAAAATAAATATAATTGTGAAAATAAAACAAGTTTATCTTAGAATTTTTGAGTTGAAATAATTTCATAGAATTCAATCAATATGAATTTTCACAGTGTTACCACACAAACCCTACAAAATTAATTTTAATTTTAGTAAATTATAAATTCGATCGGAAATACAATAGTTTGATTCACTTTTATTTATTTTGTTGCTCAAACGTTTTCGCCTCATATGAAATTTGCTTATAGATTACAGACGCTTCTCTTTGGCTGTTATTTGGTACATTACATTAATAACATAGACTGAAAATCGTGAATCATTATGAAAATTGTTGAAAAATTATGCTGCAAAAATATTTCGCAAATTTATGCCTGTCACGCACTTACTTCCATACGCACATATTTTTTATAATTTATAAATGGAATAAGTTTTCTGGGATTAACAAATTAAACTTTTTTAAGCAGACACGCCCTCCCCTCCCCTGACCCGGCAGACGTTGCTGGGAAAGTTTTAATGGATTCAGATGTGTATTTCGGGGAGTCACCATCCACGGGCTTTATATAAAGTCATGGATCTCATTTATGTGGAGGATAGTGGTGTGGGAGAAAAGGAATAGACTGATCAAAAGTAGACAAAAGATTTCATCCTCTTGTGATTCAAGAGATTGTAGAAATATGAGTGAAAACAGGGATAAGAATGTCCAACTATTTCTTGAGTACCAGCTGGAAACCTCCACTTCAACTGAAGTGGATGGCGTAAGGCCAGTCTCCTTACTCGTAAAATAAAAAGGTTCCACTCGCCACATGCGACTCCTTCGGGGAGAACGCGGCAAGGAGTTACACTATCTGTGTAGCTTAGTCACGTTTTTTTTTACTATTTAATGGGAGGCTTGGGTTGCAATTTTTAAAATGTAATGTCCTTGACTTATAGGTTAGTATGAGACCGACCACTCACACTGTAAAAATGGTTTACCTTGGCAATGTCACCCCTGTTTCAGTGAAGGTACCCAAAATGCGACAAAGCATTTCTATATCTATAATGTAAGTTGAAAAGATGTAATAACATTCAAAGCTCATATCAAATGCATGCCCACAAACGTGTAAGTTCGCGCTTACAAATGCTGAATGTGTACTAACAAATTAAAATCCTAACCTCAAAATAAGAGTCGGTGTTATGGCCGCGGGGATCAAGACAGGTTATTTGGAACCGGATAATGCTGGTTCAAATCCCGCGACGATAACTTAGACCCTGGTTCATTAGATGCCATTGCATGCACACAAGCTTCTGCTTTCGCATGAAAACAACTGGCCGACAAAATAGGTTGGTGGATTGCATTCCTTTCCACAAATCTATTTAAAAAAAATAAAAATAAAAACATGAACCATGCAACTTTTGCCGACCTTCCCGGGAACAAGGGTGACTTTGGCAAAGTGAACCATTTTTTTTACTGTATAGGTGCTTAGCCTCCTACCAACCTAGAAGTCAAGGATTTTTTCGTTCCTAAAAATCTAAAAAAATATCTTTATCTGTCTTCCATTGTAAGGCTATGTGCACCTATCTTATAATTTTTTTTTTTGAGAAAAACATCTTTTAATTTTTAGGTTAAATTTTCTACGCCGTAAGACGCCTAGACAGTTTGATAGTCTAATTGGTGTGGACATAAAACACCGGGAAATTCGCAAGGTAGAACTATAAAACAATGATGCCCTGCTGAAAGAGAGAGGGGAGGTGGGCAGGTGGGACCCTTGCGGGGTAAACTGGCGGGAGAGATAAGTGGGGACGATTTATTTAATCAAATTTTACCCCGAATGTCTTACATTACCTTTAAAAGGGTAAAACTGTTGACTGTGAAGAGTGTGGACAAGAAGAGGCATTTCTGAGAGTGAAATATATTTTTGTACTTCCACACAAAATATATAAAATTATAGAATATATTAAAATGAGAAAAAAACAAAACGATTTTATAAACAGTGCTTGCAAAGAATTTTTAAGTGAAAAGGTGAATGAAGAGGCGATTGATATTGGTTTGGAAACACAGATACCGGTAACTCGTTCCATAAGCGCCCGCTTATGGAAACTGCCCAGTAATGAATAATAAACATTAAATAAAATAATAAATACTAAACTGCCCAGTTTGGCAAAGGAATGAGTCGTTCTCATAGTTTTGATATCGACTGCAAAGGGATGAATGTGCCTTTATATGAAGAACCAAACTGCATCTTTAATCTATAATCTGCGTTGCAAAGATATATATTTCGTGGAATTTCGTGGAATTCACTCAAATAATTACTGCACTACTTGTGGAAGATTGTTGAGAATGTTTATTTTATTAATTACAAATTTACACCAGATTACAAAAATTATTAATTATTATATTTTATTAATTAATATTATTAATAATTATATTTTTATATTTAAATGTAATTTATTATTCATATTCCTTGACTTATAGGTTGGTATGAGGCTGACCACCCATACTGTAAAAAATGGTTCACTTTGCCAGTGTCACCCCTGTTTCAGGGAAGGTCGGCATAAGTTGTGGGGCTTATGTTCATTTGAGGTTTGAATTTTATTTGTAAATACACAATCAGCATTTGTAAGCGTGAACTACACGTGTTTGTTTGTGGGCATACATCTGACAGCTTTGAATGAATATATCCTTGCAACTTAGATTATAGATTACCTATAGATAATGGATGAGAGCAAGCGGACATGTTGCTGCTGTGAGAGTTAGAGAGAGAAGCCGGAAGTAGGATACAGCTCGCTCCCCCAGTTCTTGTTTGCCGTATAGACCAATTTTGTCTGACTTTTTAATGCATTTGTCTTAAGAATCAAATTCTACATCATCTGAGTTAAGAAGAAACGTAAAACTCGATAATGTGAGAGTTGTTTTAAATATTTTTTAAATAATTTCCTGTTTTCATAAGACACATTGGTCCAGTACACATGTTAACATTGCTCATCTAAAATTGGCTTAATGGTTTATACGGGAAACAAGAACTTAGGCAGCGAGCTGTCAAACATTGACATGAAGTTGGGAGGAAAAGACACCATAGACAAAAATACAACTGTATCATTATTTTTTTTTTAAATTAGGCTGATTTATTTGGTGAGCGCTGTTTTTGTGTGTATCACACCTCAAGAGCCCTCTGCAAGCTTGGTCGTCGCTGTGGAAAGCGCCAATTCTCAAGCAACCCAGTTGTTGTAAGGCTGGATGACCGGTCTTTGGTAAAGGTTTATGAATTTTTCAACCCAGCGAAGAGCAAATTTGAAAATATAAATGGTATATTTTTTGTGCTCCGCCGGGATTCGAACCCACGACCTTCCAGTTACGAGTCCGAAGTGTTACCACCTGGACTACGGACCGGTCTTATTCTATCTTTGGTAGGTATGTTAAATTCTTAACACTCATTTCATAATGATACAAATAGCACAAGTATTACACATTGTGCAGACTCTCCTCGATTGCGTAAATCGGGAAAATGCATGAAAGCTCACTCTCCAAGAGTGCCAATAATAAATAATAATATCAATATCAGGCTAATTTATTTTAAATTACAAATGATAAGAGAGCGCCGTTTTTGTGTGTGTCACACCTCAAGGGTCCTCTCCGATCATGGATAAGACTTTCTAAAAAGGTGTGTCTTGAGTGCTCCACGAAATACATCCAAAGATTTGGAGTTCTTCACTCCGGGTGGCAGTCCACCGGACCCGCAACACGGAAAGCGCGGTCTCCGAAATTTGTACGAATCCGACGGCGTGGCTGAACCAAATTGAACACTCCATCGCCCGCGGATCTGAGTGTCTGCCTCCTTACACCCATCTCAACAGGCAACATCATGTCAGTCAAATAAGGTGAAGTCAAGCCATTAGCCAACTTACATGTCAAGGAATAATCATAGAATTTCTACAAACATCTACATGTCAGTTGTTTTTTTCAGGAGTTTCAAGTCTTGCAGCTTAGCTAAGGTGGCGGGTGGAGGTGCTGGCCTCAAAAGACTCGCTTAACGTCCCACTTCCTCATTGTTGGGAGGAATTTCACTTAATCGACTTTTGGCAAGTCGTTAAATTTTACATGGTGTTTCGGGGCAGACGCCAGAGTAAGCCAGCAGCGTAGAGCAAGGCATTCCTCAAGAATAACAATTGTATTACATCCCATCATGTAATAAACTTGCTAAGTTCTGAGAGAGTTGCAGAGCTTATGCCGATTTTTGCTGTAATCAAAGTTATTGTAAATACACAAGAAGTGTGTTGTATCTAATCTAATCTAAGTTGAACAGATGTGTAATAATTATTTAAAAAATTCAAATGGAAACAAAGTTTTAATTCACTAATTTTTTTTTTTTTGCTCGAGTATTTTCGCCTAATGAGGCATCTTGGGGAGCAGAATAGTTACTATAGTTATATAATAATTAATAGTTATATTATTCCTTGACTTATAGGTTGGTATGAGGCTGACCACCCATACTGTAAAAAATGGTTCACTTTGCCAGTGTCACCCCTGTTTCAGGGAAGGTCGGCAAAAGTTGTGGGGCTTATGTTCATTTGAGGTTTGAATTTTATTTATAAGTACACAATCAGCATTTGTAAGCGCGAACTACACGTGTTTGTTTGTGGGCATACATCTGAGAGCTTTGAATGAATATATCCTTGCAACTTAGATTATAGATTAAAGATATATAATAATTAATAGGTAACTATTCTGCTCCCGAAGATGCCTCATTAGGCGAAAATATTCGAGCAAAAAAGAAATAAATTAGTGAATTAAAACTTTGTTTCCATTTGAATTTTTTAAATAATTAAAAATGGACTTTCACTGTGTTAATAAATCCACCCTAAAAAATAGATATTTTGTTTATATTTTTAAGAAAAAAAATCAAATAAAACACTGTTTATTTTCACAAAAGGTCTTTTTATTTTAATCAATATTACGAACGTTTTCGATCTTGTCGATCATCTTCAGGTAAGAAATTCAGGAAAAAAAGAGAATAACAGTGTTGTATTAGAATTTGCTTCTAAAAAATAAATCAATATGAATTTTCACAGTGTAACAAAATTTTTAAGATAAGTAACATTGGGGATTCACATTAAATGCATACTCTCAAGCAGATACGTTTAAGTTCGCGCTTGCGCATGCCGCATGTGAACCTACAACATTAAACCCAAATTTCAAATGAACAGACTCCCTGCAACACTTGACGACCTTCCCTGAAACAGGGGTGACATTAACAATGTGGACTATTTTTTACAGCATAAGTGGTCACTGGTCACTGGTCAGCTGTAAACCAACCTATACACGAATACATGTAATACACGACTAATTACATTTTAAAAATAAACAAATAACAATATATTTTGTAGGGTTTGTGTATTCACACAGTGAAAAATTATTTTATTTTAAATAACAATATGTATAGACATCCAATGAATATTTGAATATGAATATTTATCTGTAATTTGTAATCTATAATGTAAGTTGCAAAGATATATTAACATACAAAACTAATATCAAATGCATACCCATAAACAGACACGTGTAATTTCGCATTTACAAATGCTGAATGTGTACCAACAAATTTAAATCCAAAACTCAAATAAACATACACCCTGCAGCTTTCGCCGACTTTCCCTGAATCAGGGGTCACATTGGCAAAATGAACCAAATTTTACAGTATAGGTGGTCAACCTCATACCAACCTATAAGTCAAGGAAGTCAAGAAAGGTCATGCTTTGAAATGACTGTGAATCATATTCGTAATTAAAGTGGACGAATTTGTAACTATCATCCACCCTGAATGCCTAACCCAAGGGTGTTGAGTTAAGTCAAAATTTGTATGGAGTGAATGTATATTTTATGTGTGGGGTTTGTCGTATAAGTCCACCATTAAATAACAACCCTTTTAATGCCAAAATGTAAGACTTAAAGACCCCTATTTTCAAGACATAGCTGTATTCCTAAGCTAGGATAATAATAATATTAGGCTGATTTATTTTGTGAGCGTTGTTTTTTTATGAATCACACCACAAGAGCCCTCTGCGCGCTTGTCCGTTGCTATAGAAAGCGCCATTTCTCAAGCAAGAACCAGCTGAAGTAAGACTGGATGGATAATTGGTGACCAATCTATGATAGAGGTAAATTATTTTTTCAACCTATCAATGAGCGTATTTAAAAAGATAGATGGTATATTTTTTTGCTCCTCCGGGATTCCAGACAATGACCTTTCATTTACAAGTCCGAGGCTATACCACTAGAATCCGGACCGTTCAATGATGTTAACAAGTAGTTTTTTTTTCTTGGAATTGCGCCTAGTGTGAAGAATTCTATCTTACATTCATAAGATTGACAGTCTAAAGTCTAAATACTGGTGAACGCTGTGTACCCGTAAGCGAAAGGTTGTGGTTTCAATTCCCGGTAGAGCACAAAAAATATGATTTTATTTTTAATCATGCTCTTCGTAGAGTTAAAAAAAATCATAAGCATTTCTCAAAGACCGGTCATGAAAGGTCCATCCAGCCTTACAGGAAACATAAATTACTTAATAATTCATCAATTTCATTTAATGGATTTATCTAATCTAATCTAAGCTGCAAAGATATATATCATTTAAGTTTTATATTAAATGCATTCCCACAAGCAGATATGTATAATTTCGCGCTACACATGCCGCATGTGGACCTACAATATAAAAACCCAATCTCAAATGAACATAAGCCTTGCAACTCTTGCCGTCCTTCCCTGAAACAGAGGTGACATTGGCAAAGTGAACCAATTTTTACATTATGGGTGGTCAGCCGCATAACAACCTATAAGTCAAGGAACAGTTTTTTAAACTACAAATGAGATCGGTTAAAACAACGTCGAAGTTATTGTAGTCATTCGTGTCAGACGGGATTCGAACCGGCACTGTTTTATTAAAAACATGCACCAGTCAAAGTAAAATCAATTTGTCTTATTCATTTTCATAAATCCCCCTTTTTATATTCTTCTTTATTATTTCATCTCGTAATCTTTCAGAATAAAACCAATGGAATATCCTTGCCGGGTAATTGAAGAACAATCTTCTTTTATTGCAGCCCTAAAATTATCTTTTCATTAGCACAATCCACCACTTAATATCTATACCTTTCTCGATTTTATTCCTCCCTCATCTACCTTCACTTTCTCTCGCTCCTTCTCACTTTCTTTTTCACCTTTCCCCACCCTATTTCCCCCCGATCTCACGCCAAAAGTGGCGCAGGGTTACCAATCGGACTCTCATTCGAAATAAGATGAAAAAACAATTAAAGTATGATCCATTTGTTTCTTTTTTTTATATTTAATTAGTCGCTAAAGATGTTTTTAATTTAAAGATTCTTATTAAATGTATGCCCATAAGTAAATCAAGTGTAGACATTTTTTTTCTTTCTAGAGGCAATTTGTTCTCTGGTGACGTAGCCAAGGTCTTCAGAAGGTTCTATCTCTGTTCATTTAATTCTCACACTTCCCCTCGATCGTCGTGGAGAGAGGGTGCCTTCTGAAAACGTTGGCTACGTCACCAATGAAACGTCGAGGTTAGTGTGAGTTTTCCAATAATATTTAGTCTTATATCAACAAAGAGGAGTTGAAATTTAATTATAATCGGTGGATATGTAAAACAAGCGTAGCTCCAGCTATAATTCATCAATTTCAATCCATTTAGTTTGGTCGATAGCTTAGTTGGTAGAGTGCTTGAATCCCATGCCGGGTTCAAATTCCACCGAGAGTGCCAAAAAATATTTCCCGTTTCGGTGTATATTTCAAAGCCCAAAATAAAGTACCGGCATGGCTTACTCAGCCAAGAAATGAGTGCATGCCCCCTTGGGAGCAGGTAAACCCCAACTTCAACTGAAGTGGTTGGCGTGAGGCCGGCCCCCTTACCTGTAAAAATAAAAAGGTTCCACTTGCTACATGCGAAACCTTTCGGGGGTAACGCGGCAAGAAGTTACACTATATGTGTAGCTTAGTTGCGCTATTGTTCCACACTATACCAGAGTGTTCGACACTATACCAGAGACATCACACACACCAATCAGCGTGCCTAGGCTCACGCCCACACAAACTCATACGTTCTTAACAATGCTTATCCACAATCCACTCTAACAGTTATAGTTGTATAAATATTGTTTCTTACTTTGCCTTTTCTACAAAAAAACTATATCCCCGTCAGCCCTGTGCCCCCCCACATATTCTTTATTCACAGGTCCCTGCTTCGCTTTCCAGGTAATCAGGTTATATCGTCTCCACCTGAAGTAACATTAACGGGAGGACCTAATTCTCCCGGCGGTGTAATTTTTCCCTTCTACAAGGGCGGCTACATCCCTGACCATAATGTGAACTCTTTATGTGCTATTCTTAGACATATTGGTCGTCCGTTGAGCTCACGCTTTGACCAACTAATGATGCCTGAGCTGGAAGTCTCATCCCCACGGCCATTCTTACCTACCGAATTTTGGTAATATTTGGATGAGACTAATCAGCTGTTTACTTGCAGCCATCTTGAATTGACAGTTTTTCATACAAATGCATCATTACTTAAGTTTTAAGTTAGAATTACGGGCGTTTGACATTTTGACAATTATAAAGGATGAACTGTTCATCCTCAGTCGCCGTACAGAGAGGATGTTCTCCTGAAGACGTCGGCTACGTCGCTGACGAAACGTCGAGAATGATGTAAGTTCTCTCTAAACGGTTCGTTAAATATCCGATTTAAATTAAGTTTTGAAATTGTTCAGTTTTAAAAATTAATAGCATCATTAATTTGTCAAAACGTGGTCTCAACTCTCAAAAAATGTCGAATAGCACCGGTTATGTCTGTCGCCCTCTAGAGCAGGCGTAGCTCTCTGTAGACCTTTTATAATTTTATTTAGTTTTCATTAAATTGCAGTTTTTTTCAGATTTTGATGGTCATTGTTTTGAAAGATCTAATCTAATCTTATCTAAGCTGCAAAAATATGTTTACATTGGGGATTCACATTGTATGCATTCTTACAAGCAGACACGTACCAGTGCACGCTTGCATGTGAACCTACAATATAAAAACCCAAATCTCAAATGGACATCCACCCTGCAATTCTTGCCGTCTTTCCCTGAAACAGATGTGACATTGGCAAAGTGAACAGTATGGTTTGTCAACCGCATGCCAACGTATAAGTCAAGGAACATACACAACAAATTACATTTTTTAAATCAATAAATAATTATATGTATGGACATCAAAAGAAAAAGAGAAAAAAAAATCTTATTTAAAAAACCCTAGCCGCCAACATTATAGATCAACAGCCATTTCTTTCTGTCTTTACATACTTATTTAATTTCCTCCACAGTCATAACCTTTTTCACACAAGCTCTCCTTTAATCATGACTCTGGATATTCCATTCATTCGCAATTCCGGGTATTTGGTCCATCCATACCTTTCTCGCTCTTTCTCTAGGATGAGGAAGAGATGATGAAAATATGAATTATGAATAAAATTTGAAAATATTTTTCAGGGTTTGGTGGTTTACACGGTGAAAGTCCATTGTATAATTAATCAAATAAATATAATGTTTTAATTCACTTTTTTATTATTTTATTTTAAAATATGTCAAATAGTTTTCGCCTAAAAAGGCATCCTCAGGACAATGACAATGACAAATCAAAATATAAATAATAAATTAATATAAATATTAATAAAAAATAATTTTGATTTGTCATTGTCATTGTCCTGAGGATGCCTTTTTAGGCGAAAACTGTTTGACATATTTTAAAATAAAATAATAAAAAAGTGAATAAAAACAGTATATTTATTTGATTAATTATAAAATTTGAAAAAGTTGGAAGAATGACGAAGCCTTTAAACGTTACGATTAAAAAAACAGCGACTTTTTTTAAATATATTTTTCATTAAAAAGTTATTTTTAATTTATATTTTAAAATAAGTTTTCACTTCGTAGATGCGCAAAAATCAGAAAAATTAGATTTCACCTGAATTCTGTTGAGTATGCGTTTATTTTTGTTGTATTTTTTGAACCCACGTTTTTTCAGTGTTTATTTCAATAACATAATTTCCATTGTGTCACTTTTTATTATTAATTTAATTAACTGAAAATACATGTGTTAAATCACAATCAAAATAATTGCCCGTGTTTTTGTTGTTCTTGTATTTTTGCGTGTCCGCAGACAATATTTTTAAAAATGTTTGTAAAATTGATTAAATTACCATAATTTTGCAATTTTTTTTCTGTTTATTTTCAAAGAGAAAAAATATTTTTGTCGTTTATTATTTAAGTACAAATTTTATGCAAATTTTTTTTTGAAAGTTTTAATTTATAGTATTCGTTTTAAAAGAATAAGTTTATTTTCAGTAAGAATCTGCAATGTTGATTTCTAATGTTGGTGTATTCATTTGCTACATTTTTTTGCATAGGAAATTTTTGACTTTTTTTGTATAGATTTCTTTGTAAGGTTTTGTTCTTTTTTATATTTAAATGTAATTTATTATTCATATTCCTTGACTTATAGGTTGGTATGAGGCTGACCACCCATACTGTAAAAAATGGTTCACTTTGCCAATGTCACCCCTGTTTCAGGGAAGGTCGGCAAAAGTTGTGGGGCTTATGTTCATTTGAGGTTTGGATTTTATTTGTAAGTACACATTCAGCATTTGTAAGCGCGAACTACACTTGTTGGTTTGTGGGCATACATCTGAGAGCTTTAAATGAATATATCCTTGCAACTTAGATTATAGATTATAGATTATAGATCACAAAAGTGTTTCTAAATGTTAAAGGTTGACTCAGTTAAAAAATTTTTTTTTGTAAATAAGTAATGACGTCAATCAGTTTTTCTTCATATTATTTTTTATTGATAAAATAATATTGTTACGAACTATAGATTCGTAGCACGTGCGCCTAAACACGTTGGTGTGTGTCGAGCACACTGGAAGTGAAAAATCCATGATAGATAGATATATGTAGAATAATCTAGAACACGCAAGAATCGTCTCTGCCGCACATATATATACGACCAAAAATTTTGCGGAGAACCAGAGTTGCTTGAAACATTGTAACGCGAAGACATAAGCTAGAGCGAGAAGCGTAAGCAGTATGAGTGATGAATGTCGAGGAGATGAAAAAAGTGTGCATGGATTGATCGAAGTGGAGACGCATCAGCGAAGGTACTGGCTACTAATCTAATCTAATCTAATCTAAGCTGCAAAGATATATATCATTCAAGATCTAAATTAAATGCATTCCCACAAGCAGATATGTATAATTTCGCGCTAACACATGCCGCATGTGGACCTACAATATAAAAACCCAATCTCAAATGAACATAAGCCTTGCAACTCTTGCCGTCCTTCCCTGAAAAAGGGGTGACATTAGCAAAGTGAACCAATATTATGGGTGGTCAGCCGCATAACAACCTATAAGTCAAGGAACATACACTTAGCAAAATAGCGGTGCGATACAGTTATGGAAAAAAAAACACTTTAATTGAAACAGTCATGTTCTCCCATTGTTTTTCCTTTCTACAAATGGAATACGCACGCAAGAAATACACCTTTTTCGAAAGTTTCTCGTTATATTATCTGCCTCTCGCGCACTCGATTACTTTCAATGGATTTGTCCTCTTTCCTCACGCTATCGAAACACCAAAATAAAACTCTTGGTCACTTCTTCGTATGCCACATAATAAATATATCAACTAATATATTTGATGAACGCCTTGAATATATATTCACCAATTATCTCAAAAAGGTCCTCCGAATAGTTAAAATGTTTGGACATTTTTTTCGACGTCTTTTTAAAATATAAAGATACTTAATTGGTCGTTAAAAAAATCTTAATCTTCCTTTATGGATGCTTGAAAAAGTAAATGAGAAATTAACCTTCTTTAATACTTAAAAGAAAATGGACTTCAAATGATTTTAGAGATTACATATTATCAAAGCAATAGACATATTCCAAAAGAACTTCAAACTGTAACCGTAGTACGAGTTTTTTTCACAATACTCGAAGTATTAAGTATTTGAGAAAAACGTACGAGAAATTGTAAAGCACCTCTGGCAAAAATTGTTTTTTTTTTTTTTTTACATACAGTTTTCTCGAATACTCGATACTTCGAGTATTGTGAAAAAACTCGTTCTACGGCTACTGGAAGGGAGTTTATGTAAATGTTTTAAACTCGAGGTATACAAATAATTTTGATTTAATTTTGTGAATTTTTGCTAACTTTGAAATACTTGTATTCATCTACCTAGAAATGACAAGTAAGTACTGTTTTCTTTTCTCAAAATGATTGCGAGAAAAGTATGGAAGGATCAAATCTCTGAAATAGCGAATGAATGGGATATCCAGGGTCATAATAAAAGGAGGACTTGTATGAAAAAGGTTATGACTCTGGATGAAATTAAAGAAGTATGCAAGGACAGGAAGAAGTGGCGGCTAATCTGCAATGTAGATTTCTAATGTTGGTGTATTAATTTGCTACGTTTTTTGCAGGAAATTTTTGACTTTTTTTGTATAGATTTCTTTTTAAGGTTTTGTTCTTTTTTTATATTTAAATGTAATTTATTATTCATATTCCTTGACTTATAGGTCGGTATGAGGCTAACCACCCATAATTTTAAAAAATGGTTCACTTTGCCAATGTCACCCCTGTTTCAGGGAAGGTCGGCAAAAGTTTTGGGGCTTATGTTTATTTGAGGTTTGGATTTTATTAGTATGTACGCATTCAGCATTTGTAAGCGCGAACTACACGTGTTGGTTTGTGGGCATACATCTGAGAGCTTTAAATGAATATATCCTTGCAACTTAGATTATATATTATTATTGCGTAAATTTACCAGAGCTTTTTGACCATTTTGCGCCATTAAAAATCTTACAGATATTCTTCGTTTATATGTCCTATTTATGCCCTTAACACTTTCTCTGCCACAAATATATTATTCGTTCACTTTTATAATGGTTCAAAAGAATATGATGAAATGGTTTGGACATGTTGAAAGAATGGATGATAAAGATTTACAATGCCTTTATAAAGACGAAATTTTAAAAAGAAACGTAATAATGAAAAAAATTAAACAATGTTTTTTCTTCACGAGTTGATTTATTTCTCGAGCGTGTTCCATGTTTTCACACCATTATCAAGACATATTAAGCTACGTGGGTTTCTAAGATAAATATACTTTCCTTTATTTTTTGAGAAAACGCTTAAGAAATGAGAAAATCCTTCAGTTGAGAAGTTTTTTCATGAGCACCTCCTTACAGTTAGTTCACTTACTATGAGAAGTTACACCTTACAAAAGGTTTTATCCACGATTTCTTAAATCAGTGATCCAGCACTTATTAAATTTTACCTTTAAGGAGGCGGTATAATATTGTTATGATTTTACTGGGACTCTTTTTATTTAAAATGCGATTTATTTTGCACAATAACGGTTTACAATGTACTGATTACTTTTCTTGCTCTGCCTATACCAACTTTGCGTCCCAGCGTTACAAGCGACTCTGACTCTCCACATAATTGCGGCTCATATTTATGCCGTTTGTTTTGACTTTCCTCGTGTATTCCAGATTCTTTCATAGTGGATTTTTCCGTGCCTAGGCTCACGTACCAACACTCATATAATGGATCATATTAGAGCAGTCTACCACCATTAATTTCATCATTATACTAGCTGTTCGACATTACTCTAGTTACGCACACCAGCAAACTACGTGCCTAGGTACATGTACACATAAACTCACAGTTCGTAACAATATTAATTATTAGATACTTTACAAAATATTGAATCTCTAACAGACATCGGGTTAAACATAACATTCTAGCTCACTCTCTTCTTCTTCTTCTTAATCCCCCCCCATAAAATGTTGGACGCTTGCCAGCCGTATGGGAAAGCAATCAGCTTTTAATGTGAGGTTAGGATTCATCCATGTTATTCAGAATCACGAGAAAATAAATCTATTTTTGATTTCACACTAGATTTAATTGTGGGATTTTTTTCATACAATCTTGCAATGTGACATGATTCAATTGTATGTAACATTCACAAAACATATAAAAGCTTTTTTTCATCCAAAAATTGAGATTCGCTAGATAAAATGAGTAAAAATGTAGGTATACTTGTCTCAGGACGGACTTCGAATAATACGGTAATGGGATGATATTTTATTTCAGAACAATTTATTTTTGATTTATGTTGATATCGTTTTTATGAACTCGTATTTGAAGTGGACAATTTTGTTTTAATAATAATGATATTTGGATGATTAATTTGGTGAGCACTGTTTTTGTGATAATCAAACCTCACGAGCCCTTTGCGAGCCTCTACCCTAAGTACGAGTTGCAAAACTTGAGTAAAGTAAAGTTTACGGAAAGTATTAAAGAGTGGTTTTCCCTAAAATCTGCCGTTTTTGTTTGTTTGAACATGATTTTCTTCATCACTGTAACTCTTTTGCTAAGACCATAAAGTGTAAGAAAAAAAACGGCAGATTTTGGGGAAAATCACTCTTTAATACTTTCCGTAAACTCAAGTTTTGCAACTCGTACTAAGGGTACCTACTGGTCGTCGCAATCGAAAGCGCCAATTTCCAAATGAAGCCCAGTTGCTATAAGGCTGTATGGACCTTTGGTGACCGGGCTTACCTTTTCCAAAGACCGGTCAACAAAGTTGGCCGGCCCTCTTACCTGTAAAAATAAATAGGCTCCACTAGCTTTAGCAGAAAACGTGGCAAGAAGTTACATTATATGTATAGGTTAGTAGCGTGGTAGCGTAGCGGTTTAATCTATCAAATAAGAGATTCAAATCTCATATGTAATTTTAAGAGGATTACTACATAAATAAATAAATATTTTAAAATGTATGCCACTTCGTCTGTCTCATGAGGAAAAACATCTGTCTTGGTTTTGAGAATTTTGCCTGCGTCTAAATTTTTAAATTACATATTTTTTGCCTTCATGTTTATATTTTCTGTGTGTGAATTCAACGTTCCATAAAATAAACATAATTTGAAAAATATATTAAAAAATATGTAAACTACGAAAGTAGAGACATAGAAAAACATGGAAGAATATATTGCGCCCAAATTTAAGTTCATTGCCTTTTTAAAAAGGAATGCTGTTTAATTTTTATTTTCCACTTAAAGTAAGGACTCCTTAGATTTAAAGAATTTATAGTTTAATATTTTGGATGGTTGGTGCATTAACACTGTGAAAATTAATCTTTTATTTAGTCATTGAAACTCTGTTTTATTTTCACTCTTTATGATTTTTTTAATTTTTGGACATAAACGTTTTCGACTACACAGTAACCATCAGGTCAAATGATGACCTGAGTGCTTGCATTCCATGCCGTGAGCTTGAGTTCGAATCCCACCGAGAGTTATTAGTTCATAATTACCCAATAACATCGTTGAATCAGGGTCAAAGTTATCTTCGATAAGACACGACGGGATTCGAACTTGCGCTTGTTTCAATAACGCTAATTTGAGTGCCAATGCCTTATCCGCTCGACCATACAAGTCGACAGCGATTTATAGGTTCTTTCCAATGTTGAGATTTCTTAGTTTCGTTTTTAGTATTTTATTTATTTATTGATTATTAAATATGGTGTATGCATACTATTTTAGCTTAATATTGTTATGAAATATAATTTTGCGTGTACATGCACCTAAGCACGTAGCTTGCTGGTGTGCGTATCTGGAATAGTGTCGAACAGCTAGTATAATGATGAAATGGGTGGTTGTAGACCGCTCTTTTATGATCCATTATAGGAGTATTGGTACGTGAACCTAAGCACGCTGGGTGGTGTGTGTGAGTGTGGAACAATCCACTATAGAATAATCTGGAAAAGACGAGAAACGTCCATATGAACTGTATAAATTTGAACTGCAACCGTGTGGAAAGTCAGAGTCTCTTACAACATTGAGCCGCGAAGTCGATATAAGCAGAGCAAGAAAAGTAATCAGTACATTTTAAACCGATATTGTGCAAAATAAATCTTATTAAATAAGTAAATAACAGTTTGATTAAAAGAACTCAAGTAAATATATTACAAAATTGTGAAATTACACATCAAATTTAAATGTTAAACGTACTGAATGTGTTTTCGTTTCTATAAATTTTGGAGAAGGAGGGATAGGGAGAAAAAAACGAGTGGGTCTTTTGAGAATAAGCAGAACACAGAGTTAACGAGGCGTGTTGAAATATGGAGGGCTGTTTGAAAAAATGGGATTTAAAATATAATTCATAACAAGTGGTCAGACTCTATAAATTGGGTTGCTGACCTCTCTCACTTCATGCCTACGTCATATCGTAGCGAATCGTAGAGGTCGTGTGGATAGTCGTAGATGGTCAGGAATAGTCAACATTAAAATATTTTTGATTTTATTTATTTATTAATGTAATTGTATTGTAAGAATGATTTATTTGGTGTGCATTTATCTGAGAAACTCATGTTAGCTTAAAATGTCACTTATTCAGTTTCACCTTTAAGGATCGATGTATAAGTTCGCGCTTACACATACCGCATGTGTAGGTACAACAATGCCTGTCTCAAATGAACAAACACTCTACAGCACCGTTTCCAATTTTCACAGTACCTACCTATGGGTGGTCAGCCTCATACCAATCTTATCAGTCATGAAAAAAGTAAAATAAACATTTTACTAAAAAAGACAAAAAAAAACATCTATGATAAATCTAGAAAAAACCCTACATAAATTTGTAATGAACCTACTTTGGTCAATCTACCTACAATTTCATGTATTTAAAATGATGATTACATCTCGCATCTCGCGAGAGCACCACTCTAACCCTTAAAAATGATATCCCTGCTAACAGCCGCCAATCTCCCCATTTACTCACACTGGGCGGGCTTTTACTCGTACTAATAAAGCAGGAGAGAGGGTAATAAGCCATGTTAACACATCTACAAGACCTCGGGGAGATGCTTGCACGTATGTGTGCGTGCTTAAAAGAGAAAAAATATAAATAACGAAATTTACAAACATCTGTTATGATTTTACTGGGTTCTTTTTTTAATTAAACTGCAATCATTTATTGTAAAAGCATTTATTCTACACGATTTGGTTCAAAATTGATTTCTAGCTCTGGCTTCGACTTTTCAGCTCAATGTTTTAATCGACACTCTCCCTTTGCAGTCCCTTTATAAAGGTAAAACAAAGATCTTTCTTGCATATTCCAGATTATTCTATCTCTGTTTAAGATAACACTAGACAGCTGTTCCACTACCATAATGGATCATCCCAGACCTAGTTTTACACACACTATTGTACCAGTACAGGCGAACGTAGATACTTTGTAGTTCGTAGTTCGTAACACTACCACCACTATACCAGTGCCGAATTGTTCTATACACTTTGTATGCATGTACAGTCGCACGTAGGTACTCCAAGTTTGCCACACATCTGATATATCTCTAATAACCAAATGAGGCAATCTAGATTTTTTTGAGATAAATTTTGATCTAAACACTTTGTAAGGAAAGGATTTTATAGGTGTGTAGGGAAAATAAAGAATACAGGGAATTTTTGAATATGGAATGGAATAACAAAAGATGATAGACAAGGAGAAACAAAATGAGATCGCTTGCGTGGCTTCAAAGTCGCAGACTTGTGTAAATTATGGTTTTAAAAATTGTTGTTTTTTGTAGCAATTCTGATGGTGAATAAAATAAAAGTGTGTAATAAAGTGCTAGTTGGTAGTCTTCTTTCAAAAGTGTTACTGTTCTTGCGCTCAGCGCTCTTGCAAGACTCACAATTAGCGATGATAAAATCCCCGAAGCAGATTTAAAGCAGATATCTCGTTGAATACATGAACATTATCGTAAAAATCCACGCAAACATTAAAAATCATTAACATATTACTACATTTATCTCATTTTAGAAAAAAAAATCCGGTCGATGGTTCAGTTGATAGAGTTCTTGCGTTCAATCTGGGCCAAGGGGTCAGAAATGATTTCTTGTTCCAGGGTCTATTTTAAAACTATGACCAAAATACCGGCAAAATCTGCTAAGCCTTCAGTGAAAATGAGAACTAGCCCCCACTAGAGTTGGGAAACCTTTACTTCGAGTAAAGTTGTCGGCTTTTTATTTGTGAAAATAAATAGGTTCTACAAGCCACATCCAATAAGATGTTGCATTAGACGTGCTTCTTAGTTGTGTTACGTTAGTTTTTGCGATGATCAGTACCTTTAGTACGAGTTGCAAAACTTGAGAAAAGTAAAGTCTACGGAAAATATTAAAGAGTGATTTTTCCCAAAATCTGACGTTTTTGTTTCTTACACTTTATGGTCTTAGCAAAAGAGTTACAGTGATGAAGAAAATCAAGTTTAAACATACAAAAACGGCAGATTTTGGGGGAAATCACTCTTTAATAATTGCCGTAAACTTTAAATTACTCAAGTTTTGCAACTCGTACTAAGGGTACAGAACACCAAGACAAAGATTTTTTAAGCTATTGAAGTAATGAGTCTCAAATCTTGGATTTTTTGTTTGAAGGGTTTCATACACACATACATACATGATTTACATTATTCTCGTCCTAACAGCACCGTGTCTTACCGCCGACTCTCGAGGCGGGGGATCTTTTTATTATCGCGGAATAAAAGTTGCGAAAGATGTGAAATGTGGCATAATGTGTTTGCATAAAAAATTCAAAACCCAGCGCCGCAGATACGTGAGGTACGGAGGGCGGCAAAAACTTTAGTCTCTGTGTGGCAAGACGACACTGGTATGTACATGCGAGTCGTATAGAACCAAGGAGACACGGATGACAATGAGTTCGCAAAGCAACTAAACGCAAATATGCTGCACATGTAGTGCAACTTCCTACCACCTTGATTCAGAAAATGTCGCATGTGGCTTGTGAAAATTTTAAAAATCAAAATCTTCCGAGCTTTGACTGTGTGTCATAGTTTATTTTTTCTATCGTCTTACTTACGTTTCGTTTCCTCTGTTAGCAGCTTTGCTTAATGTTAAAGATGCTGGTGTAAGGTACAACTTCAGTTGAAATACATTCTTGGGAGTGTACGCGCGTTTATCGGCTTCGCGAAAAAGCCGAATTTGCACGACCGACTTCGGCTCACCCCATTGACTTACTAATATATAGACCGCGTGTCTCCTACAAAAGGAACATACAAATATGGACCCAACTCAACGAGAGTAAATTAACGAAAGTACAAGATTTATCACAAATAGGTATAAACTTGTAGTGCACAAATTTTTTTTTTTTGCATCTTCAGCCGTGCACTCTTGTGTTTAAAGCTTTATTGTTCATCTAATAGCTCGTTTAAACATTACGAGCGAGGTAAATATACTTTTGTCTCGCTCTGCCCACAGGATGAAACCAATGGATGCTACGAAATATTATTTTTGTGATAATGTAAAGCACCATACATAACATGATTTTTTCTTGTTATGGGTGTGAACAATAATATTAAATCACTTAAAAACCATACATGTATGTACAGACCTTTTACGAGAATAACGGTAAAACATGGCTCTTGCAAAAAATGGTACCAGAGCCGATTCAGGGTAAGAATACATAATAAAACAAAAAATATTTTAATATTTAATTATGAAAAATCAAAATATAAGTTGTATATGGTTACAGGACGAGTCAAATTTATTAATGTACAACCAATTTCGAAAACATGATTTAATTTTAATACTAAAAAAACAAATTTCCGTGACTTATAGGGTATGAGGCTGACCACCCATACTGTAAAAAATGGTTCACTTTGCCAATGTCACCCCTGTTTCATTTAAGGCTAGGATTTTATTTATAAGCATTCAGCATTTGTAAGCGCGAACTAGGGCATGGAATACCGGAATAATTTTCATACCGGTATTGATACCGATATTGAAATTTCCAATACCGGTATACCGAAATTTCGGTATTTTTTCGGTATTTTATTAAATACTGCTAATTACTGGTTAAATGATGCCAAAAACGATGAGTAAGTCATTAAAGCAGTTTTCTAAGCTATTTGTCAAGAACACTCGAACTATTGATCAACTCAGTAAAAACCATTTATTGAGTTATTATAGTTAAGGATATATTAAATAAAATACGTTATTGAATCCAAGAATTATTTAAGTTGTTTTAAAGGCACAAACATTACAATCACATTGGTATTAAAATCAGTCTTACTCTCTAATTATATGAAATCGTGCAACGAGAATTTCTTATATAGCGTACATAAGTTAAAACAAAATCAAATTGTGTTACTTTCTTAAATAAACCAAAATATAGGCGCAGGCGCAATTAACTTAAGTTTATTTTTCAGTCAGATCGCGTTTGTTGGAAAATCGTGCGAAGAAAACATAACGCGTCCAAACTTGCGTCGTTGAGAGATGATCTTATTTTGTTACATAATGTAACTTACAGCTGAAAATGCCCTTTCTGACTCAACGCTCGTCGGTGGAATGCTTAAGAGGTACTTGTAAGCTACGTCCAAAAATCTGCCTCTAGTACCTCCATTTTCATACAATGTCATTTCAATACGAATCAATGTTTGAATATTATCTTCTTCTTCCTCTCCGATCTGGCCAACCTGGGATCTGTTTTGATTTGTGGTCATAGATTGAGGGAGGGGTGGAGCGTAGACCATAGTGCCCGGATGCCCAAAAAGAACCGTGCGAGAGGTTTAATACTAATCCAATGTATGAGAGAGAGAGAAAGATGTATGATATAGCGCTTACGTACTTACGTATCGTCTTGTGTTGTGTTCGAGCGTGCGCGCGTGCCGGTAGCAGTTAATTGTAGAAGTAAAACATTAGACGAACAACTGAAAGCGATATCATTAAATACCAACTAGATACTATTAAGCATGCAGAATTTTGCGTAGTTGATATTGTGATGATTTTTTCTAATAATCGTGATTCGTCTCATATGAAAACTCATCTGAAGTATGAACAACACTGTGAACCATATAAATCGAGCGTTCTGCATAGTTTTTAAACACCTTTGCAATAATAATTGATATTTTTTTACGAAAAACCTAAATACCGGTATTTTATCCTCAAATACCGGTTTCAAAATACCGAAAATAACAGTTGGTATACCGGTATTTCGGTATACCGGTATCCATGCCCTAGCGTGAACTGCACTTTTTGGTTTGTGGGTATGCATTTGATATGAGTTTTTAATGTAAATATATATTTGCAACTTAGATTGTAGAATATAGAAAGGTTACAAAGTGAATGCCTCATCAATTAAAGATTTTATTATTTTAATTTTAAAAATAATACGACTCTTTTAAAATTGTAACCACATTAATTTAGATGAAATAATCGAGGAATCCACTTGCAAACCACTCTTAGTTTAAAAAAAAGTTTTTTTTGCAATGCCTGTCGTTGCATTGGATTTAAAAAAATGTTATTCTGTATTTTATTGTACTATTTCAAAACTCGCTAAGTTTCGTATAATTTGAGTTGTTATAATTTGAACTGTCAAATATCATAGCGACTTTTGCAAGAGTATACCGTATTAAGCCTCATTTTTTTTGTACATATATTCCATTTATTAGTCGAAGAATTCCTAAAATTATCATTTTTGTGCCACTTTATTTTTTAGTAGTCAGTGGAAAATATTTTTCAAGAGGCTCGATTATTTCGAGTACAGCCCTGGGCGCTGTTGTCCCTTTCTTTCACACGGTAGAACACTATCTTTAAAGTAGACGCACTCTTCTAGCACTCGCCTGTCAATACTTCGTACAAAATATAAATAAAACGTTAATAAGCGTATTAAAAACATAAATTTACATGTGAAATGTGATTTCATCCATTTATTTTACTTTTACGGACCTATTTTTGCGCCCTTTCACACAGAAAACCACTTTTAACGAGATGCTCACGATCCGAGCGCTGGAGAAATAATGAGACCAAAACCGAGCATTACAAATTGCACGCGGATCGAGGTTCAGCGCTTCAGTCCAAAAAAAAGGGGACATTATTTTGGCCTGGACTTCATCTCTATACCTTTATAACTCTATGGCTCACCCGGATAAATGGGCATACAAGCGGCCAGTCTACGACAGAGTGCTGTCCTGCACGGGTGTGCATTGCTGCGGAAGCCGTTCGTAAAATATGGTTACTAGAAAGTTTTTGCCGTTTCAGCCCCGAAGAGTTTTGCATGTGGCGAGTGAAACCTATTTTTTTTTAAAGATAAGGGGGCCGGCCTTATAACAACCACTTCAGCTGAAGTGGGTGTTTCCCAGTTCTCGACTCTTCGTAAGCTGGTCTTCATTCATACTGAAGGCTGCATAAACATTGCCGGTATTTTATTTTGGGTTATAGCCAAAGAAAGTTAGGTAAGTAAGTCACTAATAATTTTTTTTTACATTAATAAAACAAAACAGACTTTTGCCTCTATGATATCCTATCTTGGGAGAGTAAACACTAAGAACCAGATGGCAGGAAGTATGTGAGCGTGCGACTCGAAGCCGTTTCAATTTTTCTGTGCGCTTTCTTTTTTTTTATGTCCCGACAAAACAAGAGATTATTATTGCTTTCAATTTCTATGGAACGTACAAGTTCTGAACGAGGAGTCTGAAGGATGTTCCTACAAGAATATGCAATCGAGTTTCAAAGAAAAAGCTACACACTCCAAATATAATATTTCATTTCTACTGTCAACGTTTTCCATGAAAGAAAAGTGTACATTTTTTTTGTATTTAATGTTTATACTGTGATGTAAATAGTAGATTAATAAAGGTATACATCGAAGGTAGTAATAATTATTATAGCATTGTGTCAAAAGTAGGTTAATATAGGTGTACACCGTAGGTAGCAATAAACCTAAGAAATCTAGAAATTAAATGATCCTTTTGTAGTCTCGAACTTGGTAGAATATTCGGAATGTGCTGGCAAAATTAGTCACTGGAAAGTAATGTCTGTGAAGTATATAAGGCGGAGAATTGAGTGTGATAAGAGAGTGCGATAGTTGGCTTTGATTGAAGAGTGTAAGCGATACCAAACTGTGAAAAAATAAATTTGTGTTACCAAAAGAGTTAAAAATAAATGTAAATTTGTAAAATTAATTAAGTATAAATAAAGATCCTGAAAGAAGACCTGTGTGTTTAAATTTATAGACTTTTCGAACCTAACAACATTACAATACATACTATTATTTGTTTATTTAAAAAATGTAATTCTTGCCTTATAGGTTGTAATGCGGCTGACCACACATGCTGTAGAAAATGGTTCACTTTGCCAATGTCACCCCTGCATCAAGGAAGGTCAGCAAGAGTTGCAGGGTGTATGTTCATTTGAGAATCGGATTTTTATGTTGTAGGTTCACATGCGGCATGTGCAAGCGCAAACTTATACGTGTGTTCTTGTGAGAATGCACATAGTGTGAATCCCCAATGTGCCATATTTATTTATTTAAGAAGAATAAACGGCTATATAGCCTTTTACAACATTGCGATAAATATAAATATGTAGGTACATAAGTAGGTACTGTATCTATAGGTATAAAACTAATATCTTAAAATATAACACAAATAAATGACACATAAATAATATACAAAGATGTAAATATACGATGGTTATAAAGCAATAGAACTAACAATTTAAAAATAATAACAATAAACTTTAAAAATAATAATGCAAAAACCATAAACCAGTGTAAGCAATTGTTGTATACAAAAATTGTTGTAATAAACAACAAATCTTCATTATTTGATCAGGGTTGTCACAAACATAATATACTAAATCAGGTGTAAAATTTGCTAAAATTAATAGAATAAACAAAAGATCATTTAAAATTTCAAGGATTTTTTTATAAAAAAATTTCATACAATGCAATACAACATACAATTTACAATGTGTTGTGCAAAGAAAGAAAGAAGATGTGAAACTAAAGGTCCAAAAAAAATGTGTTGAGATGGCTTGGGACTGTGGAAAGAATGGATGATGAGAGACCGACAAAATGCGGATACCTACATACTATTTTTTTTTTTTTTTAAATGTATAGAATCCCGTGGAGAAAATATCAACCTCCAGCTTGTTCGCTTCCCTGGGCAGTCGCTGAAAAGGCGAGTAATACTGGTAGTTCACGGCACAGTCTGCCACATCAAAAGTATCCACGTTACGCGTGTTCCTTATTGGGACACGGAAATTAATTTTTGATAGGAGTTGGGGCGCGTCGGTCAAGCCATTAATGAGTTTGTATAGAAAAACCATGTCAGCAGCACTTCTCCGAGCCGAGAGCGGTGCAAGTTTATACGATTCTCGGAGTTGGTTATAATTGATATCCGAGATGGGTATTCCGAGTTTGAAGTTGATAAAGCGAAGTAGTTTGTTTTGTACCTTTTCTATACTACGTATATGTACCTGGTAGTGAGGAGACCACAACACGGAGTTATACTCCAGCAGTGGCCTCACCAAACTTGTAAAAATATAAATAAAGGTGTGCACGTTATAAAATTTTTCACACAGTCGTAAGGAAAATCCTAATGTTCTGAGTGCCCTATCCACAGTTGCCTTTATGTGTGGTACAAATGTTAATCCCGCGTCCAACAATACTCCCAAATCTTTGATTTGCGCAACCGACATAAGCTGTGTACCATCAATCGAGTAAGGGTACACCGTGGGATTCTTAATTTTGTGGAAACGCATTACTTGACATTTTTCTATGTTTAAAGTAAAATCATTCTTCACACACCAGTCATAAAGCACGTCAATATTTCTTTGTAATATCTCGCAGTCACCAATACAGTTAACCACTCTGTAAATTTTCAAGTCATCAGCAAACATGACAAATCTCACCCCGTCAAACCCGCTCAGGAGATCATTGACAAATATATTAAACAAAATGGGTCCGAGATGTGAGACCTGCGGCACACCGCTCTTCGCCAAAAAAGGAGATGAAACAACGCCCGACACACAAACCCTAAGTTCCCTTTCAGCAAGATAGCTCGAAAACCACGCAAGGAGTGCACCATCAATACCAAGAGAAAGAAGCTTTGCCAACAATATTGTATGGGAGACGCGGTCAAACGCCTTGGAGTAGTCTGTATATACACAGTCCGTCTGACTCCTGGTAACAAAAGCATCCATGATATCACAATGAAATTCCAAAAGGTTTGTCAAGGTCGATCGGTTTTGCATAAAACCATGCTGTTGGTCCGATATAACGAGTGCTAAGTCACTCTTAATCTTACTGAGAAGAATACATTCGAACAACTTCGGTATGCAGGATTGTATACATATTGGGCGATAGCTAGTGACATCAGATTTATCTCCCTTTTTGAAAATTGGAATAATGTTGCTAGATTTCCAAGCTGTTGGAAAAATTCCCGATTCAATAGATTTATTAAATATTTTTTGTAAAATCCAACACATAACATTTGAACAATTCTTAATAAAAACAGGCGGCAGTTGATCAGGACCTGCAGATTTATTAGTATCCAGCGAATCAATACCACGCTGCACGTCCGACACGGAAAATATCACACGCGCGATATGAACTCGATCAGTCAGCGGGAGCGCCGGAGTGTTGACACCCATGAGAACGTCCTCGTAGATTGACAGGAAATATTTTCTAAATAAGTCCACTACATCACTCACCCTATTGGCAGACCTGTCATTGAAATACATTATTTTCGGGTAATCGCTATGATCGTCTTTTAAAGATTTGGCAAGTTTATACAAATTCACGGAGGTTCCTGGTAACTGACTCTCTATGTTTCTATAAAATTCACGTTTTAGCGCTGCTGAAAGCACCTGGCACTCCTTTCTTACCCTACTGAATGCTTCGTAGTCACTGGGGTCCCCAGTTGCCTTATACTGGGCATGCAATCTTTTTTTCAAACTAATCTTATCAACAAGTTCGCGTGTGAACCATTTGGGGTAGTTCCCCCATGGTGGCCGTTTGATAGGCACAAAATCGTGAACGGAACTATTTATAACGTTGTAAAATTGTGACACAATTTCATTTACGTCGGTATTTGTATCAAGGAAAGACCAATCAACCTCATTAAGATGGTTATTTATGACGTCGTAGTCACAAGTTTTGAAGTTTTTTGTAATTCTTTCCGGCAAGGACTCCCTTTCATAATTCACAATAAAATCTATCTCTAATGGGGGGTGATGGGCATCAGCCGGCAGGATGATCTCCGCGGCTGTGGAAACATTAAGACCATCAATATCTGTAAATATTAAGTCCAGTAATCGGTTTAAACTGTTACGTACCAGATTACACTGAACCAAACCAAGGAACGAGGACATGTTTTTAATTTCGGCGGTACACTCATCATCTATCACCGCATTGGCCTCACACTCACACCATTCGGCACCCGGCAAATTGTAGTCCCCAGCAACCAAGATTTTAGCGTCTGGATATTTAAAACGGATTCTTTCCATATCTTTACAATGATTGGAGTAGGATTCAGAGTCTGAACCTGGCGGAATATATACGCAAGCCACAATTAAAATTCCAATCGGGAGAATGATTTTAACAAATATTTGCTCCAATGAAGTGTTCAGACATTTTATTATACAGGACCTGAACCTTTTGGCAACGCAGATCATAACACCTCCTCCCCTGGACTTGCCACTATCTTTACGATCACGATCTCTCCTATACACACAGTAACGGTCAAAACCAAGCTCTCCGTCACGCACACCTTCATTCAACCAGGTTTCTGTAAAAAACAATATATCATATTGTGGTGCATCAGTACAGAAGATGAAAGAAAACCAGATATCTGAAATCAGATAAAAAGAAGATAATCCGAAAATTGTGCGTGCCCACCCCTAGTAGTGGGCCCGCGAGAACGAGCGGGAGTATAAAACGCGTACGCCGCGCTCCAAACAGACAGACACACTGAGACCACGGAACGAGCAACATCTTACCGCGCTCCCGCCAAAATTGCAAGCCGTCTCGCGTTCCCGCCGATTTCCAAGCAGAGACGCAAAACAACTTTGCACCGTCGCCTGGACGTCTCCGCAGACCACTACATCATCACCAGAGAAACTTCGAGACCACCGAGCGGACATCTACATCTCCCGCCAAAATCTCAAGACATCTCTCGCGTTCCCGCCAATTTCCAAGCAGAGACGACATCTTACCTCGTGCCTTCGCCTGGACATCTCCAGCTTCATCATACCTTCACCTGGACATCTCCAGCTTCGCCACATCTTCACCTAGAAGATTCTCAAGACCTCGCCCGGAACAGACTTGAGGCAACCGTCTCCTACAGCACACTGCTCACATCACAACACAAAAGGTCCTTCTTAGGGCCACTTTTAATTTTCCTCAAAAGTTTACAGTTTTTTCTCCTGCTCACAACAAAAGGTCCTTGTTAGGGCCAATCTGAACTTCCTCAAAAGTTTCAAGTTACGTCCTAATTGCCACTTTCCATATTTCCTTTCCTTCCCCCACTTCAAGCATCAAGCATCCTGCTCGCCTATCAAGCACGTCGGCACACCACACAACTCAACCTCCAAAGTGGTGACGCCCGACGTGATTAAAACAAAAAAATTGGTGACCCGTAATAATCAAGTACAGTAACATTTTTAAACATTTAATCAAAGTGCAAGAACAATGGAAGCCGCCAAAGTACGCATCAAAATGCCGCCATTCCTTCATCACAACGTCGGTCTGTGGATCGCACACGCTGGAGCACGGTAGCCGCAGTAGTTGACCGCAATATCGAAGTTTTCCAGAGACCTTCAAACTTCGATATGGCGCAGTCTTCTACATCTCAACAAGTTTCTCACCAACCCCGCTGCAGCCGACTCCCCAATTCCACCCAGCGCAACAAGGCACTGGAGGATTGGACGTCGCTCACCATAGCTGCCCAGCGAACCACCATGCTGCACTGCCGAACAACGGCACAGCAACCATCATGCTGCACTGCCGAACAACGGCACAGCAACCGCACCTTGCTGCACTGCCGAACAACGGCACAGCAACCGCACCTTGCTGCACTGCCGAACAACGGCACAGCAACCGCACCTTGCTGCACTGCCGAACAACGGCACAGCAACCCCTGCTGCACTGCCGAACAACGGCACAGCAACCACCTTGCTGCACTGCCGAACAACGGCACAGCAACCACCATGCTGCACTGCCGAACAACGGCACAGCAACCCTTGCTGCACTGCCGGACAACGGCACAGCAACCGCCGAACTACGGCTCAAGCAAACACTGCTGCAACCAGCAGCAACTGCCGAACAACGGCACACCAACATCCTTCCTGCAACAAGCAGCAACAGCAATCCTTGCTACAACAAACAGCAACCGCTGAACAAACAACAAACAACCAACCCCGCTACAACAAGTAGTACAATTCCTCACCACAGGACAACAGCCTGGAAAAACCAGAGGAACTCCATAAATCTGGAGACAACCTGACGACGCCTCAAGATCCTCATCAGGACCGCTGCAGCTGACTTCACAATCCTGCCTCCGCATCCGCCTAGGAGGATCGTAAGCACACACAGCTAACAGCGAACACACCAGATACAACGTAGAATCTCTTATCCTGCTACGACGAGTAGTACCTTCATCTTCTGCACAAAAACATCGCATCAATAACGCTCACTTCAAGACGTCATTGACACTGGAGGGGGCCTCTGTGGTGCATCAGTACAGAAGATGAAAGAAAACCAGATATCTGAAATCAGATAAAAAGAAGATAATCCGAAAATTGTGCGTGCCCACCCCTAGTAGTGGGCCCGCGAGAACGAGCGGGAGTATAAAACGCGTACGCCGCGCTCCAAACAGACAGACACACTGAGACCACGGAACGAGCAACATCTTACCGCGCTCCCGCCAAAATTGCAAGCCGTCTCGCGTTCCCGCCGATTTCCAAGCAGAGACGCAAAACAACTTTGCACCGTCGCCTGGACGTCTCCGCAGACCACTACATCATCACCAGAGAAACTTCGAGACCACCGAGCGGACATCTACATCTCCCGCCAAAATCTCAAGACATCTCTCGCGTTCCCGCCAATTTCCAAGCAGAGACGACATCTTACCTCGTGCCTTCGCCTGGACATCTCCAGCTTCATCATACCTTCACCTGGACATCTCCAGCTTCGCCACATCTTCACCTAGAAGATTCTCAAGACCTCGCCCGGAACAGACTTGAGGCAACCGTCTCCTACAGCACACTGCTCACATCACAACACAAAAGGTCCTTCTTAGGGCCACTTTTAATTTTCCTCAAAAGTTTACAGTTTTTTCTCCTGCTCACAACAAAAGGTCCTTGTTAGGGCCAATCCGAACTTCCTCAAAAGTTTACATGGTTTCGTCCTAATTGCCACTTTCCATATTTCCTTTCCTTCCCCCACTTCAAGCATCAAGCATCCTGCTCGCCTCACAAGCAAGGCGGATTAAGGAGGACTTCCGCCTGGACGCAGCTTGAAGACCGGAAGATTGCAACCAATACAACATTTTGAATTACCTTTGATTGAACAGTACTGACTGCATTAAAAATATACACTTTCAAAAACGGGCTTTCAATTCTCACCACACACACAACCTCCAAAATATGAAGTTAAAGATGCACTAATAGATAATTCAGATAGTTTTGTGTTTACTCCACGGACGTTCTGATAGTAGGCAGTTGCGCCGATTCTCCTGGTAAGTTTTTTCGGAGCTTTACAATCTTTGGAATTGAATCGAAAAATTTCACCGTCAGCTCCTCCTCACCAGCCATTCGCCTCTCCTCGACCTTTATATCTTTGCAACTTAAATTGGATTAGATAAGTATTCTTGCTCCGATTGTTTGCCTTATTACATACAACGCAAACGCAAGTAAGCTGCACATATAATGTAACTTATCGCATGCGTTATCTCCGAAGGAGTCGCATGTAGCGATTCGGATCTATTTATTTTTACAGGTAAGGGGGCCGGTTTCACGCCAACCACTTATAGTTTAATATTTTTGTACTCTATTGGTTGGTATGTGATTGACTACTCTGTACTGTAAAAAATGTTTACCAATGTCACTCCTGTTTCGGGAAAGTTCGAGAAGAGTTTCAGGACTTATGTGCATTTGAGATTTGGGTTTGTACGTTGTAAGTTGACATGCGGCACATGTAAGCGCGAACTTGCACGTATCTGCTTTTGGACATGCATTTAATATTAATCCAGAATCTTTGCAACACAGATTAAAGATTACGTATAATATTATTTAAGGAACAAATCGCAAATATTTATTTACATTTGACCGGTCCGTAGCTCAGTGGTAACACTGCGGACTCTGAATGGGAAGGTTGTGGGTTCGAATCCCGGTGGAGCACAATAAATAGTATACCATATTTATATTTTCAAATTTACTCTTCGCTGGGTTGAAAAATTCATAAACCTTTACCAATGACCGGTCACCAAAGGTCCATTAAGCCTTACAGCAACTGGGTCTTGCCTGAGTATTGGCGTTTTGTAGCGACGACCAAGCTCGTACACGTCTACAGCACTACAACAAGTGTCATAGACTTCTAGAGTCTCTAGAATCTAAGGAGTCTCCCGTAAAGGATTTCTTTAAAAAAATCATATTCAATGCATGTCCACAAACAGACACGTGTTCGCACAAGTTTGCACTTACAAATGCTGCATGTGTAGGTACTTACAAGTTAAAATACAAACCTCAAATGAACGAACATCCTTCCCTGACTCTGGGTGACAGGCAATATTTAAACAAATGTTAGTTTTTTATGTCAATGTATATATTGTTATTTTATTGATTTTAAAAATGTAATTTGTCATGTATGTTCCTTGACTTATAGGTTGTTATGCGGCTGACCACCCATACTGTAAAAAAATTGGTTCACTTTGCCAATGTCACCCCTGTTTCAGGGAAGGACGGCAAGAGTTGCAAGGCTTATGTTCATTTGAGATTGGGTTTTTATATTGTAGGTCCACATGCGGCATGTGTTAGCGCGAAATTATACATATCTGCTTGTGGGAATGCATTTAATATAAATCTTAAATGATATATATCTTTGCAGCTTAGATTAGATTAGATTAGATTTATATTTTAATATTTGTAATGGGTCATTAAAAATATTTTCAGAAATCCTCTCATTTGGAACAATTTTTTTTCTGAGCGTAGTACTTTGAAAATCCCATTTATGCTAGACATACTCCTGGGATGATTTATTTGAAGTCCTTAAAAAGTCTGTCCTTTTTGAGGATATGTATGTATGTATGTAAGGGCTCTCAAGGGGCGCTCTATGAATACTAATTATCCCACATTAAGTTCACATATGTCTGAATTCAAATACGGCACAAAAGTTCACATGATGCTTTAGCTTATATATTGTTAATATGTTCAGAATCTGAATTCAGTTAACAGTACGGAAGAAAACAAAAACTAGTCGCTGTGAGGTTTGATGGACCTTTTGTGACCGGTCTTTGGTAAATGCAATGAATTTTGTCTTTGAAAAACCCAGCGAAGAGCATTTCTGTAAATATAAATTGCATAATCTATAGTTTATAATCTAAGTTGCGAGAATGTATAAATATGCAAGATTAATATTAAATGCACGCTCACAATATAAAAACACAAACCTCAAATGGACTCAACCCTCCGACTCTTGCCGGTCTTTCGTGTAACAAGGTGACATTAGTGAAAGTGAACTATTTGTTTACAGTAGTATGAGTGGTAAACCTCACCACAACCTAAAAGACATGGAATATGTTTGCGATTCAAAATCCCATAAGGGAAGTCAAACTGTTTCGTGATAGCGTCCCCGTGGTGCTCGTTTGTCTTATATCCATCATAAGTAATTTGACATGAGCAATGTTTGTATGTGTACTGGGGCAACTCTAACATCATCGTGTTTTTGTTTTTTTCTTAGCTTAGATTATGTAGATTGTGATTCTTAAAACTTGAAATGTCATATTTTAATTAAATGGTAGATATAGCATACAAGCTCTGGGGGGACGATAAGGCAAACACGAAAAAAAAAGAATGCTAGGACCTGAAGCATAAAAATTTCATTTTGTAATTTTTGTCTCCATGCATAGATTGTTCATCTTTTCGCCCCTGCAGTCTTAGCTATAAACCTAGTTGCAGTAATAATTCATTCATTGGTTTTCCCTTACTCAAATCTTTCTTCCCAAACTTGCTGAATTATAAAAATTAAAATCTTTATAACAATCTTGACTATAAATCTTAAAAGCTCTGCAGTTTCTCTGGCTATGTTTGAAACATATCGCTCTTTTTTTGATAGATATTCTTTTTCACCCTTTTTTGATTCATATTCTCACTCAAATATTCATGGTTGATATTATTTATCGCTATTGTCGTGATACGAACCTGATTTTTTATACTCGTTTTGTCGTATACTTTTAACTCTAAGAAAAAAAAACATTTCACCCTTCGCTGTGCTTGTTTTTTATTCGAATAAAGGTCCTTTTCACTCTTTTTGTTACTTATTCTTTTACACTCTTTTAAATTTTTTTTCTCGAAATTTATATTGTAACATTTTTTTTCGCTCTTGTTTTGATACTCATTATTTTACGTTCTTACCTCCATACACGTTATTTTACATTGTTTCCGTTATGCACGTTCTTTTCCGCTCATGGCATGATTCACATTATTTTATACTCTTTCTTATAGACAAATTGTTTAAAGCTCTTTCTTTGATGGGTAAACACTTTACACTTTTTTTCCGATACGTATACTTTCTCGCGCTTTTTTTTTATACACATTCTTTTGCGTTCTTTCCTTGATAATAATTCTTTGTCACTTTTTCTGTGATACACATTGTTTCTCATTTTATCCTTGATACACATTCTTTTACGGTCTTTCCTACGTACACATTATTTTTCGCTCCTTCCTTGATACACATCTTTGTACGCTTTTTTTTGTTGATAATAATTCTTTTTCACTTATTTGTTGATAAATATAATTTTTCACTCTTCTCTTGATACACATTCTTTAACTTTTTATTTTGATAAACATTATTTTTCGCTCTTTCTTTGATACGCATTCTTTTTCGCTCTTCTTCGGCGAAACTTTAGAGCGAGACAGATTTATATTTTACGAGGCTCTCAAAGTGTGGCGTCTCTTCTTTATGGGGACGTAAAAAAGAAGCTTTATCCAACCGCTGAGAAATAAATATTTAAAGAAGCCCTGAACTTTGGCTAAAGCATATTGTAACATAGAAAACATTGCCTTGTCTTATAACTTTTACATATTTTCTCTAAGGTTAGTTGCTACAGCTGCAGATTTACCTGAATAAAAATAGCACTGGCACATTTGAGAAGTATGTCAGGAAAAACATTGAAAGATAAAGTGAACAACGAATGGGTTCTGAATGAATGAGGAGTAAAAGAAAGCGTGAAAGTGAAAGATCAAAGAAGTGTGATGCGATGGTTTGGACATATTGAAAGGATGATTGAATACCGACTGACAAAAAAGTGTTTAAAGGGAATGTAATAGGTAAGCGTAGAAGGAGAAGACCTAGGAAATAATGGATTGATCAGATAAGTGAGATTGCGAATGAATGGAATTTACAGAGTGGAAACAAGAGAAGAGCGTGCATAAAAAGAGTGATGAAACAAGATGAGATGAAAGATTTTATTTCATCTAGAGTGATAACATTTTTCATACAACCTCTCCTTTTATTATAACTCAGTATATCCCATTCATTCGCTATTTCAGGAATTTGGTTCATACATACTTTCTTAAATCTTCCTCTACCTCGACATCCATCTATTCTTGCACGTAGTTTTCAAAATATGTTTTTCATTTTCAACATGAGCATAAGCCCTGCAACTTAAGCGTGAGTTTCCCAGAAATAGACAAAGCAACATTTGCAAAGTGAACCATTTCTTAAAGCATGAGGGGTCAGCCTCATACCAACGTAAAAGTCAATACACAAGTCTATATTCTATTATATAATATATAATCTAAGTTGCAAGATACATTGACAACTGACAGCTAAGGCTCGTATTTACTGCATGCCCAAAAACAGGAATATGTAAGTTCGCACTTACACATGTTGCATCTGTACATACAAAATAAACCAAACCTCACATGAACATAAGTCTGGTAACGCCTGCCGCTTTTCCCTGACACCGGAATGGCATTCGCAAAAGTGAACCAAGTTTTTAACTTACAAACTTGTTCTTAATTTTCTAGAGTTAGTGCATTCACAGAGTGCAAATTCATTTTAATTTTAATTAAACTTGTTCTTGTAAACTTAAAAAAATAATTTAATGAAATTAATATTAAAATGAATTAAATTAAATTAAAGAATCATAAAAGATCTTCTCACCGCGCAGAATAATTATAAGCACATATTTTAAATTCCCGAAGAACTTTTTTTTTTACATTTTCCTCTCAGGTCAAAGAGCAAGAACTTTTCCGAAGCAATAAAAGTTGTATGGTGGGGGAGACCCCGCAAAACTTGGAAGTGGAAGACTTCACCTTTGACCCCCCGTTTTCAACCCCTCGATTTTTTTTATTAAGACCCCCACGCAATTTCACAGCAGTTTTTTTTATGTTTATACGGGCCGTTCCTTTGAGGGTGTGAGATTTTTTGATTTTGATGTCGGAATGTCCAATTATTTGGAGGGATGTTTTTTTTACGATTTTGATTTTTATATCGAATGTTTTTTTTCTTTGTTTCGTGGTTTTATGTGATTGAATTTTTTGTAATTCACCCTTGGCTAATAGGTAAATATGAGGCTGACCTCCCATCTATATAATCTATAATTTTAGTAGCAAAGATCTACTACATTAAAGATTAATATTAAGTGCATTCTTATAAGCAAACACGTGTATAAGTTTGCGCTTACACATGCCGCATGCGGGCTTAAACATAAAAACCTAATTTTATTGATTGTAGAGGCATTCACTTTGTAATCGTTCATCATTAAGGATAAAAGAAAAACAGCTTTGTTTTCGATTACTTGAGAATGTATATATTTAATACCACAACCGGTTTCGCAAACATCCGTTTGCATTGTCAGGTGGTTGAATAAATAATTAACCACCTGAGAATGCAAACGGATGTTTGCGAAACCGGTTGTGGTATAAAATATATATCCTCAAGTAATCGAAAACAAAGCTGCTTTTCTTTTATTCATAAAAATCTTATCTCAAATGAACATAAGCCCCTCCACTCCCCGCTGAACTTCCCTGAAATAGGGGTGATATTGGAAAACTGAACAATCTTTCACAGTATGGGTGGTAAGCTAATAGCATCCATAGTCTTGCCACATCACTCCTCACCTTCAAGCTCTGCATTGGCTGAAAATCCCTGAGAGGATTACCTTTAAAGTTGGTCTGCTCACTTTTAAAGCACTACGTGGGAGTGCTCCGGGGTACCTGATGGAGCTGGTGTCTCCAACAACTATAACCTTGCGTGGACAAACACTGAGGTCAGCTGCATCAAGACGCAGCTGCCTGGAAGTCCCAGCAAGAAGACCCCACACTGTTTTTGGAGACAGGGCATTCAAGGCAGCCGCTCCAATGACCTGGAATGCTTTTCCTGACACACTGAGGGAACTGGATTTGGAGACGCAATTTAAAAGAAGTCTCAAGACTCACCGTTTCGTCCAATCATATGGACAAGCGCCTTTGTAGTGACACATTGTCATAAAAGGCGCTATATAAATTCTGTGTTTATTATTATTATTATTATATGTTTTTACTGTATAGTTCCTTGACTTATAAGTCAAGGAACTATACAGTAAAAAATTGTGAAATGTTTCAGCGGAAGCTTTGTAGAACTATTTTAGTTACAACGTAGAACTAAGTTTAATAAAGAGTAGGACATTTCCTAAGAATAAGATATTTTGTTTGTTTGTTTAACAAATAAAATAGTAGGATTAAACAGAGTTTTATTTTAAATTTAAATTAAAAATTTGGATCACTTTTGCCAATGCCACCTCGGTTTCAGGAAAAGGCAGCCGGATTACATGTTCCTTGACTTTACAATTTCTGTCACTTACTAATTGTCTAGCTTCTTTGTACCAACTCTGTCTCCCACAGTTAGCGTACTTGCTTTGTCAGAAAGGTGCGTTTGGCGTGTGCCAAGATATTGGTATGAAATTTCAAGATTATTTCAGTACGTTGTGATACTATTATTTATATTTTTTACATTATTTTCTTCATTGGAACAGTAATTATTATCTATTAACATAATTATCTAATGTAGGTATGGTAAATTATGGCTTGAAAACAAAAGGGCTCACTGAGTATAGCGCCAACAGACTGCGGACATGCCAAAGAGCCATTGAAAGAAGGGTACCTACTGGGAATCAGCGTCAGAGACAGGGTTCTAAACCAGGAGATCCGTAGACGCACTGGTGCGACTGATGTCATACAACGAGTGGCCTGCTTAAAGTGGCGCTGGGCTGGTCCTGTTGCAAGGCAGAGCCATGACAGGTGGCTGAAAAGGATCGTCCAGTGAAGGTCCAGGATATTCAAGCGGGGAGTGGGGAGACCCCAACTAACGTGGTTGAACGACATCGAAAGAGCTGCAGGCAGAAGATGGCTGAACTCAGCAGCCGATAGAAAGAGATGGAGAGGATTGGAGAAGGCCTACGTCCAGGAGTCGACTGAGAAAGGCTGTGAAAGAGGACGAAGAAGAAGATATAGAAGTCTAAATGCTGAAAAAAGTGTGTTGATTTTCAAAACAAAAGAAGAGAAGAAAAATGGCGCAGTGTCATAACTCAAAACCGTTGAACCGTTTAAAATTAATTGGGCGTGAAATTAGTATAGGCATTATCAATATACAGCGATTAGAGTGCTTTAATTATGCAAACACTGGCAGGCTTTTATATACTCGGATGTATATCCATCTATACCAGAGGTTTCCAACGTCTTTTGCCTTGTGGACCTCTTACTGTTTATTTTTATTTTCCGTGGACTCATAAAAAACAGTGCTCTCTTGTGAGTAGCTCTCTAGGTCGAAAACGTTAGTAATCTATAATTGAAATAAATTAATTTATTGAGTGAAAAGAAACAGTGTTTAATTAAGAATTTGTTTTTAAGAAAACATAAAATATAATTAATCAATGAATATGAATTTTCCCAGTGTTAATACACAAACTATAAAAAATAAAAATACACTACAGGCAGGATAAAGCTATAATTCAGGATGTCTCATGTTTGTCTCCGGATTGAGTCATGAAAGGTTATAGCTAATGAGAGACTAGAGGTCAACGCCCAGCTGGAGGGGATGCTAAAAAGTGGAAAGATACTTGGACTTCTTGATCTCAAGATATATAAGTCAATAATATTATTTTGGCGAATCACGGATAGAAAGATCTGAATGAAACAAAATAAAAATTTACATTTTTCTTCCATATTGATTCATGTTTTTTTTCTACCTCAAAAGACTATTGTGTTGGCTCTTTTGTTCAACAAAATTTATAGGTACTTCGATTGTTCGGCAAGTTATGTATGTTGTGTTTCATTCTAAAACAAAAATAATCTCTTCCGGTTTTTGAGAATCAAATGTTGTATTACATTCTCAGACCTTAACTTGAGATTCAGAAGATTCCAGTGGGCCAGTCATGTAATACGTAATTTCATACGAAAATTTCAGAACAATCAGGAATATCTTTGAGAGTAGACAATGTAAAGACCATTGAGACAAAGTTAGACCATGAAAGAAAGCGGTACAAGACCTCTGTCTTAGAGTCCTAGAGGAGTATGGTGTGATAGGTTCTAAACCTTCAATGCTTTTGGGCCGAATCAAGTAAATATTATTTAAGGTCCTAGTTGGATATCCTCATGAGAGTTATGGGAGACTCACACACACCTTAAACGAGATGTCAACATGTCGAAGCCCATTTAAAACAAACAAAAAACCTTTGTACCAACCGAGTCATGAAAGACTCTCACACATCTTAAACGAGACGCCAACAGGTCGCCAACAGAGAGCCCATCTGGAAAACATCATAAAAGGTAGAAAGATAGCTAGACGCCCTCCTCTTAAGATCCATTAGCCGACATGAATTTTTTTTCTGAATCACAGATCGAAAAGAAGTTTTACAGAGCCCCAATTTCTTGAAATTGACAACTGGTTGTGACAACTATATGTTTTTGTTTTGACCGGTCCATAGCTCAGTGGTAACACTGCGGACTCTAAATGGGAAGTTTGTGGGTTCGAATCCCGGCGGAGCACAAAAAAATTACCATTTATATTTTAAAATTTGCTCTTCGCTGGGTTGAAACATTCATTAACCTTTACCAACGACCGGTCACCAAAGGTCCATCCAGCCTTACAGCAACTGGGTCTTGCTTGAGTATTGGCGCTTTGTAGCGACGACCAAGCTCGTACACCTCTGCGGCACTACAACAAATGTCATAGATCTCAGAGTCTCTAGAATCTAGGAAGTCTCCCGCACAGGATTTCCTAAAAAAAAAAAAACTTTGGGAATCTGCGATCCTTGTGTAAATAATCGCATGCTCATATACTGAGAAGCGATCTCATTAAACTCTCCAAATACGCGCGCCCACCCTGATCAAGATCTCGCACCAATTATAACTTTATTCTTTGAAGTATCGGGCGATGGCGAGGACTGTACCCTTAGTACGAGTTGCAAAACTTGAGTAATGTAAAGTTTACGGCAATTATTAAAGAGGGATTTCCCCCAAAATCTGCCGTTTTTATTTGTTTGAATTTGATTTTCCTCATCACTGTAAATCTTTTGCAAAGACCACGAAGTGTAAGAAACAAACACGGAAGATTTTGGGAGAAATCGCGCTTTAATTTTTTCCGTAAACTTTACTTTTCTCAAGTTTTGCAACTCGTACTAAGGGTATTGATGATGGAATTCAGCGTTTCGGTTCGGTGACAGCTTTTTAGGACAGCTGATCTCTAATTTTTAAAGTGGGAAACAGATAAATTGACATTTAAAATATATATTCAATGCATGCCCACAAACAGGGAAGGGTAAGTTCGCGCTTACAAATGCTGCATGTGTACTTAGAAATTAAAATCTAAACCTCAAATTAAAATACGCTCTGCAACATTAGCTGACCTTCCCTGAAGCAATGTGAACCATTTTTTACTATGTGAGTGGTCAGCCTCATACCAACCTATACGGTGATTACCAAACTTTCTTATACCAACCTCATACCAACCATGTGGTGACTCAGGACCTATTATGCTGTTTAACGCTGTCCTCACGTTAAACACGACCCGAGCTCTCGGTATGGAATACAAGCATTCTACCAACTGATCCATCGACTGGACTTTTTACGAGTTCGTCGCTGCAATGCGCCAATTCTCAAAGGAGACCCATTCTCTGAATGGCTGGATGGACATTTTTCGACAGGTCTTTGGTAAAGGTTTATAAATTTCTGAACCCAGCGTAGAGCATATTTGAAAATATAATTGTAATTTTTTTGTGTTCCGCCGGGATTCAAACACACAACCTTCTTTTAAAGAGTCTGAAGCGCTACCACTAGACTATATAACTATCCTTTATTGACTGACCTTATCTGAACAGCATTTACATGAGTTTGTCACCCCTAAAAAAGGGGGTGTTGGGACCTTGATTTGTCCACCCATTCCGAAATAAATGCCCTAGGAACTGTGACCTTGAGGATTTAAGGGGGAAATGTTTCATCACTCGTAATATTTATTCCAAAATTTACCTCCAACAATTTCAATATTTCACTGATTAAGAGACTTTGATTTCTCTACGCTTTGATGTTTCTCTCTGCCTATTTTTGAATTACGTATTTGAGTTGGTTCCATGATACAACGACACATTGACAAAACGACATATGTCAGCAGAACACACGACAGAACGACACATGACAGAAGAATACACGACATAACGACACATGATAGAACGACACATGACAGTATCTACATCATATCGCTCCCCAAGTTCTTGTTTACCGTATACGCCAATCTTGTCAAATATTACTTTTTCATGCAGTTGTCTTAAGAATCAAATTCTACACAATCTGAGCTAAGAAAAACTGAAAAACTCGATAATGTCAGAGTTCTTTTAAATATTTTTTAAATAAATTTCTTGTTTTCATAAGACACATTGGTCCAGTACACATGCAAACATTGCTCATGTAAAATTTTCTCAATGGCGTATACGGTAAACAAGAACTAAGGCCATAGAAATTAATAAAAATTCAAGTACTGTCAATTCCTTACTAAATAACTTTTTGATTCCTAATCCATCTCCTCTACTGACCTTGTTTCCAAGAAATAATAATAAATCTGTCACCAGCGATCCCAGCGCTCTGTTCCCTTCCTCACCCCTCCCACCCTCCACTAGTCCCAGCCCTTAAAAGAATGATGCAGTAATTTATATTTTATTTAGTCAGTAATATTTTGTACCTGACGATGGAAACATTGTTTCCGAAACCGGTCGTACATTATTAAATTTTACTCGCCCCGTAACCTAACACAATTTGTTTTAATTTTTAATTTTAATTTTTTAAGAACTAAGGCTTTATGACAAAGAATCACAATGACAAAACATCACAAGACAAGATGTTTGTGATGATATGTCATATGATGTTTTTTCATGTGCCGTTTATGGTATGTTCTGTTTTAGGTATGTCTAAAATCTAAATCTAAATCTAAGCTACAAAGATATGTATCATTTGAGATTCATATTAAATGAATTCCCACAAGCAGACATGCATAATTTCGCGCTTACACGTGCCGCATGTGGACCTACAATATAAAAACCCAATCTCAAATGAACATAAGCCCTGCAACTCTTGCCGACCTTCCCTGAGGCAGGGGTGAAATGTGATGTTTTGTTCTTGTGTCATCTTATCAAAGTGATGTTTTGTCATGTGTTGTTCTGTCATGTATCGTTTTATCACTGTGTCGTTCTAACCTGTCACTTTTTGAGTTACAAAGAACCAAAGGCGGCAATCTAGGTTTGTTTACGAAAATAAATGAAATATAAGAATATAAAGGTAATCTATCATTTCCATATATTAATTGCATTTTAAAAATACCCTACATTGCCGTCTCTGATTTTATACGACTCATTTCAACGCTATAGGTTTTCATTTGAAAAATTCTTAACGCTTGTCACATTATTCACAAACATTTAATTCCTTAACTTTTTACAAAAATAAATAAAATTTAATTCTTAAAAATGTTTCACGGGTTATGTTTAATTTTGTGTGAGAATTTTTCTTTAATCTAAGACAGATTAGGGATTTTATGTTTTTGAATAACACTGCTTGTTATTTTTCAATTGATAAATTATTCCTTGACTTATAGGTTGGTATGAGGCTGACCACCCATACTGTAAAAAATGGTTCACTTTGCCAATGTCATCTCAGTATCAGGGAAGGTCGGCAAAAGTTGTAGGGTTTATGTTCATTTGAGGTTTGGATTTTATTTTTAAGTAGTATACATTCAGCATTTGTAAGCGCAAACACGCGTTTGTTTGTGGGCATGCATTTGTTATGAGCTTTAAATGTTTATATATCTTTGCAACTCAGATTATATATATAGAAAGAGATTATAGGTACAGCGACGACCAAGCTCGCAGAGGGCTCTTGAGTGTGATTCACACAAAAACAGCGCTCACCAAGAAAAACATCCTGATATTATTACTACGTTTGGAAAACGTAACGAAATATACTGTGTTCTTTAAAAAATTTACGTTAAAAATTATGTTATCCCCGGAAAAAGTGTTTAAATCCATTCACGCGGGTAATAAACAAAAAAAAGATGGAATCTCACACATTTTATGAAGATAATATTCATAAGGCCCGGCAATATGAGCGGCCCAGTGCTCGCCTGACCGTCTGCGACATATTTCCTACCCAGTCCGGAGTTACGACCACACCCGTCGAATGTGAAGGCTGTGTACCCTGTGCGAAGGAATAAAGTTAGTGAAAAGTAGTTTAGTAAAGTGTTTAAGGGCCGGTCTTATAAACGAGAGACCAAATATCCGGAAGTATCTCGAAAATTAACTTACGGATGGACGTTTACGGATTGATCTTACCGATGGTCGTCCTATAAGGCTTTTATAACCATCCGTTAGTTTTCAATAATGCCCTCGTATTTTCGAGGATTTCTTACGTGCATTCATGAACATACGTCACCCGTTTGCTGTCAGAGACGAAACATAACCTAAAGTTCTATAACCTATAATCTAAGCTGCAAAGATATGTTAACATTTAAGGCTCATATTAAATGCATGCCCACAGACAGGCACAAGTAGGTTCGCGCCTACACATTCTGCATGTGTGCATACAAATAAGCAAAACCTCACATTAACATAAACCTTGCAACTCCTGCCGCCGTTCCCTGAACCGTTGTGGCATTGGCAAAATTGAACCGATTTTTACAGCACGGGTGGTCAGCCTCATACCAAAAGTTGCTTGTGACAAATACGAAAACGACAAATACAGCCCAATTTTAATTAATTCTCTATCATTGTCGGAAGATATTCTCTTCAACAGGACAGAGCGTAGAAGTCCAATGACACGCAAAACTCACAGCAAAGAAACAATACTTTGACAGCTGACCTAACCTCAAACCTTACCTAACCGGCCGGTATCTGCCATTAATTGATGGGTCGGCTGTCGGTTAGATCTGTCGGTAACTTTTACCGGGAATAAAACTAACGTATTGTTATAAGACGAAAAACGTGACGTTTGTATTATATTTCGGTAAATTTGGTACGACATTGAACTAAAGGATGTTTATAAGACCAGCCCTAAGTTAGTATTGTTACGAACGTATGATTTCGGATGGTGTGTGTGACGTCTCTGATATAGTGTGGAGCAATGCTCTAGTACCATTTACTAGAAAGTATCTACCGTGTTCTCGAACATGCATGAATCGTAACGGCCGCACATATAAACATGAGCAAAGATTATGTGGGACAGAGAGTCTTTTTGACTATTAGGACATGAAGACCTGTAAGGAGAGAGTGAAGAGTATATTTTAAACGATCTTTTGAAAAATAATTTTTGTAAAATTAATTTAAATTGCGATTTCATTAAATGTAGCCCCAAGTCAAAACATAACAGTATTTTAGTGGTAATTGGTTAGTAGTTGGTGATACAACAATAAACTTACAACTTTTGTGTGAAATTGCCTCTGTAATTTAATTTACAAAATAACCATCTCTTTTTCGTATTTCGATACCTTAAAGGTAAAACTGAATAAGTGACATGTTAAACCAACAAGGGTTTCTCTTTATAACGCTGTTTTGTCTACTATGAGATGGCGGACCATTCTTTTAATACAACAGGAGTAAAGGTCCTCCACTCAGGGTGCAAGGGCAGACAACTTATTGCCCCTGAAGCCATTGAAATGCAAAACAATATAGATAATATTATTAATAAGAAAATACCTAGTGTCCTTCTCCCCTATTAGCATTACCTGCCCGAAAAACCCCACTCACTTTCCCTTTCCTACCTTGAATTTTGACCCTTTTGTTTTAACCAAAGTTAGTCTCTGAAGATGGACGGATAAAGTGCGATAATGCTTAGGCAATTTAACTCAAAAATGTGAAAATAAATCTGTGTCATTTTTCTTGTGTAGAAGACCACTTCATTTATATGACATCTTTGAATCAAATTGTAGATATGCCAAGCAAGCACTGGGGGAACGAATAGTCAAGTGCAATTTTTTACTCGGAGTGTGGTGTGAACGGTGTTTTGAGGGGGTGTTGGACCCCCATAAAGAGTGAACTGGGCGCAGACACGTGTTCCTACCGTACAATCATGACAAATGAAAGGTTGGCGCGCTGAAAATTATTATAACAATGTTCAGCTTTTATCATGAAGGCGCTGGCACAGTGGTTACACAGTTACACACACTTAAAGATGGGTTTGAATGTCGGATTTTATGGCTTTGGGGTCATGGAATAATACTCTGCCCGATCGAACAATAATAATCCGTTTTCGAGAATATAAAACATCGTGTTAACTCATCTTTTATTAATATATTATTTAATTTGCAAAGATATGTCAGAATTTTAAATCATATCGACGGTTAAAAGAAAATAAGGCATAAGGGACGTTTTTGTCGAAAATGAGTTATGAATGCTATCTTACTTAAAATTTTCTGCTCTTTCTAATGCACTCACTCCCATGGCTCTACGATGATTTTTTGTTGTTGTTTATACCCAAACAAAAAACTGCGTTTTCGAAGTATGGTTTTGGTGTAACCGACGAAATTTTTGTTTTTTTTTGTCCTAAACGCGCTCGTGACATATCTAATAACCTCGTAAAACAACGTGAAATCACAATAATAGAAATGCCAAAAAATGGTTTATTTTTTTCATTTTAGAGCTGTTTTGATTTAACAATGTGATATAAAATAAAAAAGTTATGCCATTTTTCTGCAATCTCAAACATTTAACTGCTCTCCTGAACAATTTAGTTTTTGTCGCTTGTGCCCTACTTTCTTTTAACCGTCGATATGAACCTTAAATGTCAATATATATTTCCAACTGAGATTATAAATTGTAGAATTTCAAATGAATTTTCCCAATTTCAATACATTAAACCTCTAACGTTTTTAATTACATCCTTAAAACCACACCACAAATAACCATTTTTACTTGAATTCCAATCCTTTTTGGAACGAATACATTAAAAAGAAAATTTTGGAACAATGTTGGCATTGAAACGTCTTAAAGTGGAGGTGGTGATAAAGAGCTTACAGAACGTGCGAAACGACTCTACTCACCTAAAGAATGGCTGTAGACCTTGAACACGAGCCTGCAGCTGTAAAAACTACTGCCTTATTACGTCTCGGGGACTACGTAGAGCACCTTTTAGAGCAAGGGTGAATTTATTTATCGTACTTAACATCTGAAAATATATAGATATAGAGAAACTGAAAATATAAAGATGAAGAAAGATTGAAAATGTAGAGGTACAGCAAACAAATATTAAATGTAAAAAATACAAGTCCTGGAGTATGTTTTTTTAAGGAATCCTGTTCCTTTCCTTTTTTTGGGAATTCTTAAAAGGCTTGGGGGTCTGTGTCACCCTGGAAGGGTGCCGCAGAGGTGTTATTGCTTCCGTCGTGGGGCGCTGCGTATCTAAGAAGTGGCGATGATGTTGGTTTTGCATTAAACCGGATTAAATTGGGAAAAGAACACAGATGTAGATCATTCCATAAGCAAAGGAATGAGTCATGCAAACGCCAAGTTCTCATAGTTTTGAGATCGACTGCAAAGGGATGAACGAGGGTCGTACTACGAGTTTCCCATACTGAAATGCGGGGTGGAGGGATTAATAAATGGATCTCATATCAAATGCATGCCCACAAATAGACACGTGTAAGTTCGCACATACAAATGATGCATGTGTACTTACAAATTAAAATCCAAACAATAACAAAATACAAATGACTACAAGCCCTCCAACTTTTACCGACCTTCCCTGAAACAAGGGTGACATTGGCAACGGGATTTTTTTTTACAATAATAGGAGTAACTCATACCTACCTATAAGTCGAATGAAAAACTTACAACGTTATTGGAATTTGAGAGCATGTAAAAAAACGTGATTTTAATGTGAAAAAGAAGATTTCTACTAAATTTTGTAGAACCAAAACAATTCCAATGAAGCCTTGTATTATTTTCACACGTTTTTTTTTACTGATTTCGTACAAAATATGTGAAAGAAGATACATTCATTGTTTTGAGGATTAACAAAACAAACATCTTTGGAAGTTAATTAATTTTTCAAGAGGTCGTAGTCCAGTAGTTAAAGCTACGGACTCGGAATCGGGATGTAGACGACGGAGATGACTGAGTGCAAAAAAATCTATACATCGACACTTAAAAGATAAAACTGAACAAGTAATGAAACTGACCGGTCCGTAGTCTAGTAGGTAACGCCTAAAGGACTCGTAAATTGAAGGTTGTGGGTTCGAATTGCGGCAGAGCACAAATAATAATGTACCGTTTATATTTTCAAATATGGTCTTTGCTGGGTTGAAAAAATCATATTATACCTTTACTAAAGACCGGCCACCAAAGATTCATCTAGCCATTAAGGCAACTGGGTCTTTCTTGAGAATTGGTGCTATCTACAGCGACGAACAAGCTCGCAGAGGGCTCTTGAGGTGTGGTTGACACAAAAATAGCGCTCACCAAATAAATCACACAAATATTATTATTTTATCTACTTGAAAAAGTTGCAGAGCTTATGTTCATTAGATGTTTGGATTCTTACTTGTAAGTACACATACAGCATTTGTACATATATACAAAATTACACGTGTCTGTTTGTGGGCATGCATTTAATTTGAATCTTAAATGATAACATATCTTTTTTTTTTTTTAAGAAATCCTGTGCGGGAGACTCCCTAGATTCTAAAGACTCTAGGGGTCTATGACACTTGTTGTAGTGCCGCAGAGGTGTACGAGCTTGGTCGTCGCTACAAAGCCCCAATACTCAAGCAAGACCCAGTTGCTGTAAGGCTGGATGGACCTTTGGTGACCGGTCATTGGTAAAGGTTTATGAATTTTTCAACCCAGCGAAGAGCACATTCGAAATATAAATGGTATATTTTTGTGCTCCGCCGGGATCCGAATCCACAACCTTCCATTTACGAGTCCAAAGTGTTGCCACTACGGACTACGGACCGGTCCAAGATGCCAACGGCACGCGGTGTACCTGAGCGGTTACCCATCCAAGCACTGACCACGCCCAATGTTGCTTAACTTTGCAACTTAGAAAACATTAAAGGGAGAACTAAATTCACACTTTGTCTAATCTTTTGTTTACTGGTTGTTATGGCTAAGAAACGTGCAACGTCATCGTATGTAATGATGAAAAATGAGAAAGTCTTTCAACGCATCAGTAGAAACAAACTCTCAACGAAGTTCATAAAGAGAAAATGAATGAACAAGTCCAAAAGAAGTTTCACAGGTATCTCCTCATGAGGCTGCGTGGAAGTTATCCACAATTCATGCATCATGAGGAGCTACTTCGGGAGACTGGATCAAAAGACTGGAAACGAGGCGCAACATGCCCCTTATGGTGCTCCCTCAAAAGGTCATCAACGGATTAATTTACAGTTTCTGTTGGAGGGCTACTGGTTGTATATACCAGATGACAACGCCCGAGTGATACTGGTGCCATACTGGTGTCGTGGCGCAACACCCTGTGACTCGGAGTATATAAGTCTAATATAGATATTTTTGAGTGTAATTAGTTAAGATTTAAAAAAAATGCAATAGAGTTCATCCCAGCGTGTAGATAGCTGTGAGGGTGCACTGTAATAAGGGTAACCTGTTGTGTAAAATAAAAAAAGCTGATGTTTCAACCTCGGACGCTTTATGAGGAACTAAAAATATGGAAATCTTGTCATACAAGGAACGGTTGAGGGGAGAAGAACTCAACAATTCTGGGAGTCATGGGTGAACAATCCAAAACAATGTTTTAACAAATTTCCCATTTCATTTTAGCGAATGAATGGGATATCCAGAGTCATAATAAAAGGAGGACTTGTATGAAAAAGGTTATGACTCTGGATGAAATGAAAGAAGTATGCAAGGACAGGAAGAAGTGGCGGCTAATCTGTAATCTGCAATGTTGATGTCTAATGTTGGTTTATTAATTTGCTACATTGTTTGCATAGGAAATTTTTGACTTTTTTTGTATAGATTTCTTTTTAAGGTTTTGTTATTTTTTATATTTAAATGTAATTTATTATTCATATTTCTTGACTTATAGGTTGGTATGAGGCTGACCACCCATACTGTAAAAAATGATTCACTTTGCCAATGTCACCCCTGTGTCAGGGAAGGTCGGCAAAAGTTGTGGGGCTTTTGTTCATTTTTAGGTTTGGATTTTATTTGTGAGTACACATTCAGCATTTGTAAGCGCGAACTACACGTGTTGGTTTGTGGGCATACATCTGAGAGCTTTAAATGAATATATCCTTGCAACTTAGATTAAAGATTTTACAATTATTCTTTGGTATTTTAAGAGTAAACAATTACGCGGGATCAAATATTTAAATAAGATAGGTAAAAGCAATACTTACCTAAATCATTTATTTTATGGAATTTGAATTTGCCAACCTGAAAATAAGAGTCTATGGTTTTGTTTTTACATTATTGAAGAAGGTAGTTCATTGAGAGTGCTGAAACTCGAAACAATGAATACTTTTGTTCCTTTTCTTACAAATACTTTTTCAAGTACTAACTTGGACCTTCTTGAAATTAAAGTGCTGCATCATCAAGACTGATATTTTCTGCAAATTGCCAAACCTCCAAACCAGAGCCAAATCCCATACAATTATTTTTCCTGTTAAATATTTGTTTTTACCCTTACGTGTGAAAATAAATATATTACAAACACATCATGCGACCCCTTATGGGACAACGCCGTTCGATGTTAGACTATATGCGCAGCTAAGATTTTATGTGAAAAATCTGTATGGAATGAAGTGCCAAAAAATCGTTATATTTTAACAACCCCTCTTCATGGAAAAGCTTTTGGTTCACAAAGACCCAACAGGGGTTGAATCAACCCCGTGGGAGTTTTGATGTTTTAGTAACCAAAGTTAGACATTGCGTTTAAACTAAGCTATAGAGTTTTACGAAAAAATATCTAAAACAAAATGTTAAACGGAAATGTTTTCATTTCATACATGTGTGACAGAACGAATGACTTACTCATTATTTTATCCACACAACTAAGCTACACATATCGTGTAACTTTTTGCCTACGTTATCCGCAATGGGGTCCGCACGCTGTGATTTGGGATGTATTTTTACAGGTGAAGGAGCTGGCCTCCTGCCGACCACTTTAGTTGAAGTGTTTCCAACTGCTGAGGGGGCTGGTTCTCATTTCTTGTTGAAACTGAGTGGGCTATATAATCTATAATAATCTATAATCTAAGTTGCAAGGATATATTCATTTAAAGCTCTCAGATGTATGCCCACAAACCAACAAGTGTAGTTCGCGCTTACAAATGCTGAATGTGTACTTACAAATAAAATCCAAACCTCAAATGAACATAAGCCCCACAACTTTTGCCGACCTTCCCTGAAACAGGGGTGACATTGGCAAAGTGAACCATTTTTTACAGAATGGGTGGTCAGCCTCATACCAACCTATAAGTCAAGGGCCTTGTCGGTATTTATTTTGGCTTTGAAATAAACACTCAAACGGTAAGTTGTTTCTGTCCCCCTCGGTGGCGATCGAACCCTTCCAACAACTGAGCTATTGACAGGACTTTTTACTGATTTCCAGTTTCGGTGTTTATTTAAAACCCAAAATAAAAATACCGGCAAGGCTTACACAGCCTTCACAAAAATTGAGTACCAGCCTTCTCGGGAGCTGGAAACCTACACTTCAACTGAAGTGGTTGGCGTGAGGTCAGCCCTCTTACCTGTAAAAATAAAAAGTTTCCACTCGATATATGAAAAACGCGGCAAGAAGAAAAAGTTTTATTTACAATTTATCCACGCTTAAGACACAGGTATTCCTACAAAGTTGGAGATGAGAGTTTTATTTTTGTAGTTAACCTCAAATAAACATAAGCCCTGCAACTCTTGCCGACATTCCCTGAAACTAGGGTGACATTGGCAAGAGTTGCAGGGCTTATGTTCATTTGAGGTTTGGATTTTATTTGTAAGTACACAATCAGCATTTGTAAGCGCGAACTACACGTGTTTGTTTGTGGGCATACATCTGAGAGCTTCGAATGAATATATCCTTGCAACTTAGATTATAGATTATAAAACGTCACCCAAGCTTCTATTAATCTCGGTACTTTTCAGTCTATTTTTTCCGTACCAGAACGCAATGATTAAGTTCAAACGAGAAGTTAGATACTCGGAGAAGGTACCAGACCAGAACCTGGGCCATCCATCAGATTGCCGGCCTATCAATCAAAGATTGGGGTGGCTGGATGAAGAGGCGTGTGCTGGTAGCATGCGATGAGTTGCGACTCCTATTTAGGAGTAAACTTTTTAATTTTTTCCTGAGATTTTGCATTGTGAATAGGAGATTGATAATGACAGGTTTGTATTTGAATAATTTAAATTTCAAAATATTTCGAGTTTTATTTCGAAATATAAATTTGATGGACTGATTTTGATATTTAGACTCAGACTAACATAAACTTTGCAACTCCTGCCATCTATCGCTGAAACATGAGTGGCATTGGTAAAGTGAGGCAGCATGAGGAGCCATCCTCATGCTAACCTAAAATCGAATGAAAGAACCTCATTACTTTTAAGGTTTTTAAAATTAAAGTTTATGTTTCAACATTTTGTTAAACATAAACATTAATTTTCTGATGTTTTTCCATTTAAAAAGTGACAAAGTATTTGATTATCCCGTTGTAATTTTTAGATTTGTCATTTATTCTCTTGATAATGGTGTGATAGCACTCCAAAGCGCTCGAGATCTAATCTAATCTAATCTAAGCTGCAAAGATATATATCATTTAAGATTTATGTTAAATGCATTCCCACAAGCAGACACGTATAATTTCGCACTCACACATGCCTCATGTGGACCTATAATATAAAAAACCCAATCTCAAATGAATATAAGCCCTGCAACTCTTGCCGACCTTCCATGAAACAGGGGGAAAATTGGCAAAGTGAACCATTTTTTACAGTATGGGTGGTCAACCTCATACCAACCTATCAGTCAAGGAATACCATAAATCATAAATACAAAATTAATCTTCACAATGTTAATACACACACCCTTCAACTTTTACTTTTTTATTTTATTGATCTTTTTTTTTTATCACTTAAAAATAGTTTTTTATGACACTTACAAGGCTATTCTGAACACATTTGATCCATAGCTGGTGCATGAGCAATCGTTTTTTTGTAGGGAAAATTAAAATTAGGTGGCGGTCGAGTCGTGGATTTACCTACTGTGTGTGGATAACATCGATAGTTAATTGTACCTTCACTATTTTTTAAAGAACACAACTACGCAACTAAGCTATACATATGGTGTAACTTCTTGCCTGCGTTATCCCCGAAGAGGTCGCATTTGGCGCTTCTGGAACTTTTTATTTTTATAGGTAAGGGGGCCGGCCTCACACCAACCACTTTCAGATGAAGTGGGGGTTTCCTAGCTCCCGGGAGGGCTGGTTCTCATTTCTTGTGAAGGCTGAGTAAACCTTTGAGATCGAACCCTTGCTCTCGGCATGGAATGCAAGCATTCTACCAATTGAGCTATCGACCTTTTAACGAGTTTGATCGTCGTCGCTACAAAACGCCAATTCTCGAGCAAGACCCAGTTGCTGTAAGGCTGTATGGACCTTTGGTGACCGGTCATTGGTAAAGGTTTTTATGAATTTTTCAACCCAGCAAAGAGCAAATTTTGAAAATATTATTTGTGCTCCGCCGGGAATCGAACCCACAACCTTCCCATTCAGAGTCCGAAGTGTTACCACTGAACTACGGACCGGTCGAGGTTAAATAAACATTGTATAAGTCAGTATCGACACTTTGAGCATACTAAATGTGTTGAAGCATGTCGATGCGTGTTTTGGTCACTGGAATCAATCGAAGGCAAATCACTAACATACATCCGTCACAAGGCACGTCCGCGTTTAATTCTGTTCCTTACGAAACAGGGAAAACCCCACTGTGTACAGGAAACATCATAAATTATGCATAGAGAGGGCGGACTGTGTTTGTTTCATGTGAAAGAGAGCCTGTAACGGATGATTCGTTGCTTTGGAACCAAAAAAATAAATAAAAAAAAAACGCAACTAAATTTCACATATAGTGCTTTCTTTTACCGTTTTGTCTACAAAATGTTGCATGTTGTGAGTGGAACCGCATTGTTTTCACAGACAAGTTACAATATTTTATGAGCTTAGTGCTTGCATTCCATGCCGAGAACTCGGGTTCGAATCACAACGAAGGTGTCTGAAATGATATCTGGTTCCAGTGTTTATTTCAAAACCAAAATAAAATACCGTTTACACTCAGCCTTCACAAAAAGTGAAAATCAAGCTCCTTGGTAGCTGGGAAACACCCCCGCGGCAAGAAGTTACACTTTGTGTGAAGCTTATTAACGAAAGCGTTTTTTAGGAAGTAGTATTCCTTGACTTATAGGTTGGTATGAGGCTGACCACCCATACTGTAAAAAATGATTCACTTTGCCAATGTCACCCTTGTTTCAGGGAATGTCGGCAAGAGTTGCAGGGCTAATGTTCATTTGAGGTTTGGATTTTATTTGTAAGTACACAATCAGCATTTGTACGCGCGAACTACACGTGTTTGTTTGTGGGCATACATATAAGAGCTTTGAATGAATATATCCTTGCAACTTAGATTATAGATTTTAGTGAAAATAATATACTAAATCTGTGAAATTAATAAATAAGATTTTTCACAGTGTTAATACACAAACCATACAAAAATTAAAATAACCTATTTTTTTAAATATTACTTTTACTTCACAAACCGTATAAATTTTCAATTTATTTTTTAAGGAGGATTTAAATGTTCTAAGAAGATTGTCTGTGAATCTTAAAATAAATAAAATAAAACATTCGCGAACAAAGACGTAAACACTTGAAAAAAATTGTTTTATTCACAAGTATACCCGAAGCACACAAAAAGTAATAAGGAAAAAAAATATATAATTTCTACCATTCTAAGTAAAAGAAATGCGTAGAGCTTCGTAGCTAGTTCTCTCTCTGCCTACGCCTCTACGGTTTTTCAGGTGGGTAATGAAACAGTCTAGTGAGAGAAGCCCCATGTGGGGAAGTGTATAAAAAAACAATGTTGTATGTACTTAGGGTACAAGCATGAACTGAGGGTAAAATAATAGTAGAACCTCGATTATGCGAGCTATTGTGGACTCTCGGATTATGTATATGAATTTTATTTCATAAATTCAAGTTTTCTGAAATGGTGAACAGACTACCGACAGAATGCCAAAATATACTTCAAATTAATTTCAGTTTGGAACTTTTTTCTTGACGAGCAAACGTCGTTCGCACCTCCGTACTTGGAAACAAAGAATAAAATATTTATTTGCCTTTTCCCTAGCAACCCGGTCGGGTGACATCACAATTTTTTCTGTGTCAAATTATTGTTAAACCGGTGAGAATCTTCACAATAAAAATTAAATTACTTTCATTGGTAACCGCATCACTCGAGAACAGCAAAACCGGTTTGGCCATTTTTCTTCTCAAAAAATGATGTTTGTAATCTAGGCAAGATAGCTCAATACAAAAAAGTTGGAAAAATGCATCAGTTCTTCTCATTTTGTATAATTTTATACGTAGGTATAGCATTTTCTTTGAATAATTTCACAAATCGGCCAATATCAAATTGATTGCAATCTAGACAGGACAACGTTTGTTGGGTTAGATTTTTCCATTACTTTATCAGCCTTAGACCAACCTGTAAGTTAAGATACTTGTGGGCTTGGCTTATCGCGGCTTTGGATAAAGCGGACTCGAATAATTGAGGTTCTACTGCACACACACGTATATATTATACTCACTACTCAGGCACAAGAATAAATTAGGCAGCAGAGTATTTGCGTTGAAAGAAAAGTTTGACTTTTGTATTTGTCTTGTGGGCAGATTGGAATTTCTTTGACTTGTATGTTTTAAACAAACACGGGTAGGTTACCGAGTAGGTACAATGTTGACTTTGAAAACTTGAATTAAGAAAAAGTACAAAAGAAATGTTGATTTATTGTTTTATTTTATCTTTATTTTACACAATACAAATAATGAAAATGCATAAGTGTTTTTTAACTGTACCTCATCACAAAGAGACAAGACTCTTAACGCAACTTTTCCCTGACTCTTCTTCTTCTTCCTCAGCCTTTCTCAGCCCACTCCTGGAAGTAGGCCTCCTCCAATCCTCTCCATTCCTTTCCATCGGCTGCTGTGTTCAGCCATCTTCTGCCTGCAGTTCTCTTGATGTCGTCCAGCCACCTCATTGGGGTCTCACTGCTCCTTGCTTGGACATCCTTTTCGGCCAGCTGTCATGGTCTTGCATTGCGACGTGACCAGCCCAGCGCCACTTTAAGCAGGCCACTCGCTGTATGACATCAGTGATACCAGTGCGTCTACGAATCTCTTGGTTTGGAACCCAGCATCCTCCTTTCAATGGCTCTTTGGCACGTCCTCAGTCTGTTGGCTCTATATTGAGTGAGCCTTTTTGTTTCCAAGCCATAGGTGGATATTGGAAGCGCGCATGACTCAAAGACCTTGCACTTTAGGTTAACAGGCATTTTCGTGTCATTAAGGATGTATCCCAGATTCCCGAAAGCTGCTCATGCCAGTCTTATCCTTCTAGTAATTTCAGTTGCTGACTCAGGGGTGACGAATGACATTTTTTGAGTTTTTAAATTATGGGCGATCAGCCTCGTACAATAATCTGATATCTTAAAATAACTATTCTATGAAGTGAGCATCTTAAGAAATGAACTTAAATAAATTGTACAGTGGACTGCACATGACTTTATAGCACAAAATACGGTCATGTTTAGGTCATAGCCAATTTTCATAACAAAACATTTAGTTGTGTGTAAGTAATGAAGCTAATCTTTTTAAGCAATCGTCTTTTTGCAGTATTATCATTGATCCCGTTTGTATCAAAACTAACACTTTGTTTGGTGGGTACCTATACTTTTCATTGATATTTTGGAAAGTTATGATTGATAATTATATGGGTACAACTTACTAGATTTTAAGACTCGTAGCCTAGTATTTTATATTAGGCGTTTTAGAACCAAGAATATTACAATTATTTTGTATTAAAATTTGTCACTTTGTATGGTGGCTACACCTTATAATATTTATTTGAAAAAAAGTAATGATTAATGTATGTAGGTATATATAAGAGCTTTTCAATTGTAGAACATTATTTTTTAGTTAACCCGTTCTCTGCCGGGAAAATTTAAAATATTGTTTTCTCTTGTATGGCAGCCCCCAAAACAAAGAGTATTAAGAGGCAATGCTTAGTGTTTTTTAATAGCAATTGATTGAGCGAATTGTTATCTAGGTTTATTTATGGGTATTAGACGTTTTGCTACCAAAAATATTACAATAATTTTTTGTATGAAAATTTGTCACTTTGTATGGTGGCTATACTTTTTAATATTTTTTAAAAAAAAGTAATGATTTATGTATGTAGGTATATATAAAAACTTTTCAATTGTAGAACATTATTTTTTAGTAAACCCTTTCTCTGCCGAGAAATTTTAAATTATTTTTTTCTCTTGTATGGCAGCCCCCAAAACAAGGAAAATTATGAGGCAATGGTTATTGTTGTTACATAGCAGTATTCTAATGACGATAAGGCAGAAAAAATAAAAAAAATCGTAGGAGCCGTTTTTGAGAATATCTCATTTGAAACTTTCAGCTGTTTGGAAGCCATCTTGAATTTTCTAAAATTTGAAAAATGTTTCACAATGAATTATAGTGAAAAAAAAGTTTTTTCTGTTAAAGTTAATTAACATTAAAGTTTTTTGCGTTCTGATGGGTTTTTGTAGCCTTATAATTTCAATTTTTGATATCATGTAAACGCCACTTTATGTTTTTATTTTCAATAATTTTATTTAATTTTTATATAGAATTTGATGTTACGTATAATATTGTAGAACACATCTTTTTTTTCAACGCTTTCACTTCTGAGAAAATCACAATTGTTTATTTTTTTCATATAGCAACTCATAGACGCAGATTAGCAAAAATGTTGCCATAACTAAATTTGGTAAGAATGTATCAAGCAACTACTTTACTGAAAATTAAAAAAAAATCGTTCGAGCCGTTTTTGAGAAAATCGCATTTGAAGTTTTCTCCTCTTTGGAAGCCATCTTGAATTCTCAAAATAGTGAAAAACAAATTAAAGTGCAAAGAAGTTTATAAATTTTTCTTTCTTTTGAACCTAAAAAAAGTTTTACAAAATTGCGTTTTTATGGGTCTTTTTAATATTTTCGATGAAAATTTTGAGATCGTGTAAACGTTACTTTAAGTAAATTTTTTTTAAAAATATTCTTTAAATTTTTGTTGAAATTAATATTGCGCGTAATATTGTAGAACTTTTTTTTTTTGTCCACCCAGCCATTTCCGAGATAATCACAATCGTTTTTTTCTTTCATATGGCAACTCATAGACGCAGGTTAGGAAGAGTGTTGCCATAACAAATTTTTTTCGCGACAATTTAAGCAACGACCACACTGAAATTTTAAAGAAAATCATTAGAGCCGTTTTTGAGAAAAATGCAATTTTATGTTTTTTTTGTATCGCAGCCATCTTGAATTTTCAGGGTGGTGCCATGCCAGTCGGCCCATCAAAATCTGTGGTTGTCAATTCTCTAAATCCAAAATTTGGTGTCTCTACGATCAGTAGTTCCGGCTGGGACATACATGCATACATCCATACATCCATACGGACGGACGGACGGACAGGTTCGACAAATTAGGTTTTTACTTTATAGCAGTCCGAAGGACTGTTATAAAGTATTGTATTCGTCCGAAAAAAAAAAATGAGGTTTCAACGGAAATGAGTTGTCCTGCACCAGGACATGCAAAAAAACCTAATTTGTCGAACCTGTCCGTCCGTCCGTCCGTCCGTCCGTCCGTCCGTCCGTCCGTCCGTCCGTATGAGTGTATGTCCCAGCTGAAACTACTGATCGTAGAGACACCAATTTTTGGATTTGGAGAATTGACAACCACAGATTTTGATGGGCCGACTGGCATGGCACCACCCTGAAAATTCAAGATGGCTGCCATACAAAAAAAACATAAAATTGCACATTTCTCAAAAACGGCTCTAACGATTTTCTTTAAAATTTCAGTGTGATCGTTGCTTAAATTGTCGCGAAGAAAATTTGTTATGGCAACACTCTTCTCAACTTGCGTCTATGAGTTGCCATATGAAAGAAAAAAATGATTGTGATTATCTCGGAAATGGCTGGGTTGACAAAAAAAAAATGTTCTACAATATTACGCGCAATATTAATTTCTACAAAAAACTAAAGAATACTATAATTTTTTTTTTACTTAAAGTACCGTTTACACGATCTCAAAATTTTCATCGAAAATATTAAAAAGACCCACAAAAACGCAATTTTGTAAAACTTTTTTTAGGTTCACAAGAAAGAAAAATTTAAAAACTTCTTTGTGCTATAACTTGTTTTTCACTATTTTGAGAATTCAAGATGGCTTCCAAAGAGGAGAAAACTTCAAATGCGATTTTCTCAAAAACGGCTCTAACGATTTTTTTTAAATTTTCAGTTAAGTAGTTGCTTGATACATTCTTATCAAATTTAGTTATGGCAACATTTTTACTAATCTGCGTCTATGAGTTGCGATATGAAAAAAATAAACAATTGTGATTTTCTCAGAAGTGACAGCATTGACAAAAAAAATATGTTCCACAATATTATACGTAACATCAAATTCTATATAAAAATTAAATAAAAATTTTGAAAATAAAAACATAAAGGGCCGTTTACATGATATCAAAAATTGAAATTAAAAGGCTACAAAAACCCATCAGAACGAAATTTTTTTTTATGTTTCTTAACTTTATCAGAAAGAACTTTGTAATCACTATAACTCATAGTGAAACATTTTTTAAATTTTAGAAAATTCAAGATGGCTTCCGAACAGCTGAAAATTTCAAATGAGATTTTCTCAAAAACGGCTCCTACGATTTTCTTTATTTTTTCTGCATAATCCTCATTATAATACTGCTATGTAACAACAATAACCATTGCCTCATAATTTTCTTTGTTTTGGGGGTTGCCATACTAGAGAAAAAAAAAATGTTAAATTTCTCGGCAGAGAAAGGGTTAACTAAAAAATAGTGTTCTACAATTGAAAAGCGTTTATATATACCTACATATATGAATCATTACTTTTTTCAAAAAAAGATTATAAAGTATAGCCACCATACTAAGTGACAAATTTTCATACAAAAAATTATTGTAATATTTTTGGTAGCAAAACGTCTAATACCCATAAATAAAGCTACATAACAATTCTCTCAATCAATTGCTATAAAACAACCATAAGCATTGCCTCTTAATACTCTTTGTTTTGGGGGTTGCCATACAAGAGAAAACAATATTGTAAATTTTCCCGGCAGAGAACGGGTTAACTAAAAAATAATAATCTACAATTGGAAAGCTCTTAAATATACCTACATACATTAATCATTACTTTTTTCAAATAAATATTATAAGGTGTAGCCACCATACAAAGTGACAAATTTTAATACAAAAATAATTGTAATATTCTTGGTACTAAAACGCCTAATATAAAATACTAGGCTACGAGTCTTAAAATCTAGTAAGTTGTACCCATATAATAATCAATCATAACTTTCCAAAATATCAATGAAAAGTATAGGTACCCACCAAACAAAGTTTTAGTTTTGATACAAACGGGATCAATGATAATACTGCAAAAAGACGATTGCTTAAAAAGATTAGCTTCATTACTTACACACAACTAAATGTTTTGTTATGAAAATTGGCTATGACCTAAACATGACCGTATTTTGTGCTATAAAGTCCTGTGCAGTCCACTGTACAATTTATTTTGCATGTCCTGGTGCAGGACAACTCATTTCCGTTAAAACCTCGTTTTTTTTTTTCGGACGAATACAATACTTTATAACAGTCCTTCGGACTGCTATAAAGTAAAAATGAAATACAACTTGTATGGGATATTTCTGTGCAGGATTCGAAAGAAACAAAATGAAAGGACCTCTGGGAGTCGTTCTGAGTTTTTGGAAATTGAATTGAGGTATTGGCCTTACATATACTGAAGGTTATAGACAAAAATATCGAACGAAATAGCGCAGGAAGGCAGTAAACTTAATTAATGAAGTATTGATATACTGAGTGCCAGCTTTTATTAGATATTTCTTGGCTAGGGCCGCATGTTTTTACTAATTAATATAATAAATATTATTAACTAATTAACAAAGAGCTCTTGATTGCAGAGGGCTCTTGAGATGTGATACACACAAAAACAGCGCTCACCAAATAAATCATCCAAATATTATTGATGAGGCTGACCAACCATAATTAAAAAATGTTTCACTTTTTTTTTTTTTTTTATAGAGATTTGTAAAGAGGAATGCAATTCACCAACCTTTTCTGCATAGCCAGAAACAGGTATAAATATCATCAATTAATAATTCATGACTGTTCATTTTAATGAATGATTAATAAATAATTACCCAATAACATCTGTTGAACCAGGGTCAAAGTTATGGTCAAATGACCCAGGCGGGGATCGAACCAACGTTGTTCTATTCCAAACACGCTAGAAAGACCAGACCCCTTGGCCCCCTCAGCCATAACACCGACGACTTTGTCAATGCCACCCCTTTTCCAGGGAAGGTCAGCAAATGTTTCAGGGTGTATGTTCATTTGAGGTTTGGATTTAATTTGTAAGTACACATTCAACATTTGTAAGCGCGAACTAAGAGTGCTTGTTTGTGGGCATGCATTTGATTTGAGCTTTGAATGTTAATATATCATTGAAACTAGTCGAAAACGTTTGTGTCCTTTAAAAAAAAAAAATGTGAAAATAAAAGTGATTTCTTATTAACTAAATAAAGATGAATTTTCACAGTGTTAATGCACCAACCATCCAAAATATTAAATATAAGGGTTTACACAAAAAGTCACCAGGTATAATATAAATACCATAAAATTAGACAAAAAATAAGCCAATAACATTAACAGATTAAACGCCATTTCTTTCTGTGCTTCTTTCATTTCCTCCAATCTTACCTTTTTTCATACAAGCTTTTAGACACTAACACGGATTTTTTCCAACTCGCAGGGATGTTAAGGATACGGAAATTATAATATTTTGTTAAAGATGTTCTTAATTCTTTGTATTCCGTGACTTATTGGTTAGTATGTGGTTGACCAATGACCACAGATACTCTAAAAAATGATTAAATTTGCCGATATCACCCCTGTTTCAGGGAAGGTCGCTAAAATTTGCAGGGCTTATTTTCATTTGAGATCGGGTTTTTGTGTTGTAACTCGCGCTTATACATGCGGCATGTGTAAGAGCGAGCCAATACGTGTCTGCTAATGGAAATGCATATAATATGAATCTTAAATGTAATATATCTTTGCAACTTAGATTATAGATTGATATGTAAGCGGAGCATACAAGCATGATTTTTTTGAAACACTGAAAAACCCGAAAACGTTAACATATTGTTATGTAAATAGTAGATTAATACAGGTGTACATCGTAGGTAGTATAGTTATTATAGTATTATGTCAAAAGTAGATTAATATAGGTGTACACCGTAAGTAGCAATAATTAAAGGCCTAAAAAAACTAGAAATTAAATGATCCTTTTGTACTCTTGAACTTGGTGGAATGTTCGCGAGTGTACTAGCAAAATTAGCTCCTAGAGAGTTCTGTCACTACACTATATAACGAGCAAAATTGAGTGCACTAACCAGTGAGATAGTTGCCTTTGATTTGAAGAGTGTAAGCGATACTGAACTGTGAAAATATTTTTTTGTTACCAAAAGTGTAAATTTGTAAAATTAATTAAGTAAAAATAAAGATCCTGAAAGAAGACCTGTACGTTTTAATTTAGAGACTTTCGAACCCAAAAACACTACAATATATCTTCTTCTTCTTCCTTAGCCATCTCTCCACTGCTGGATATAGGCCTCTTCCATGTTTCTCCACTCCTTTCTATCCTGTGCCCTCTGAATCCATTTCCGCCCCGCGACTGGAACAATGTCATCTGACCATCTTTTTTGTGGTCTGCCGACGCTTCTTTTATCTTCCCATGGTCGCCACTTGAGGATTTTCGTTGCCCATCGGTTGTCATCTCGTCTTGCCATATGGCCTGCCCATTGCCATTTTAGTTTTGCAATACGATCCATGATGTCTGTGACTTTTGTTAGGTGTCTGATGTCTTCGTTTCTTTTTCTATCTTTAAGACTTATTCCCAACATCCGTCTTTCCATGGATCGTTGTGAGCACTTTAATTTATGAACGCTCACTGCGGTTAGCGAGATGGTTTCTAGGCCATATGTTGTCACAGGGAGGATGCAAGTCTCGTAGATCTTTCTCTTTAGGTTCATTGGGATGTCTTTATTTTCGAGTATGTGCTTTAATTTTCCAAAAGCTGCCCAGCCCAATCCTATTCGTCTGGGTATCTCTGCAGTTTGGTTTTCCTTTCCCATTTTGATCTTGTGTCCAAGGTAGATATATTCATTTACAGCCTCTATGTGTTTGTTGTTGATGTTTAGGCTTTCGTTTGTTGGGCTCATAATTTTTGTTTTACTGATGTTCATTTCAAGACCAATTTTCAGAGAGGTTTCATGCAGTTCTTTGATCATACTCTTCAGCTCTTCGATGTCTTTGCTTATAAGCACTATGTCGTCGGCAAAACGGAGGTGGTTCAGGTAAACTCCATCAATTTTGATCCCTTTGTTGTCCCAATTACAATATATAATGAATATATAATGCTAGAATTTAGGTTTCAAGTTATACGAAATCCGCCCTTTGCAAAGTGGCTTGCGATCTTATTTATTTATATTCGATAAATTTCCCGAATAGAAAGACATCGCCCGCCGAAATATTTCATTAATCTGACGTGCGAAAAAGATTCCCTGGGACATAACCTCATAAAGAGGGCCCCCGATAAAGGGGCCCCTCCCAGAAAAGGGACCCCATCCCCACCCTCCAGCCAATGCCGGACAAGAGCCCCTGTACATCTCGGAAGAAAAATCCTTTTTGCCTTGGGCTTACAAGGTCCTTGGAGCTGTCAGAAACTCAAATTTCACGATTTGGGTGCGAAAAAATAAATAAAATAAAAATTTATTGAAAACGACGAGAGTAAGATGTCTATTTTGTATGGTTTAATAATGTTATGATTGCTTCAGTTTCAATTTAATAAAATTTCGCTTGAAATAAATTTAACAATTTTTTTATGACAATTTGCTTACATAAGGTTCACATTTTTTGTACTGGTGGCTTCACGGCTCGGGTGCTAATGGGGTGGTTGATGCTGCAAAACACCGCAGTCCGTATTTATAGAATGACTGGAGCTTATTCTCGCATATACCAGACCATGCGAGATGCTTTTCGAGCGGACGCTTTGAGCAAATACAAAATTGGCGTCAAAAATGGTACATCACATTTTTTGGTACTAAATCACATTCATAGTCACTCTATTGAATTACTACCTTAATGGTTAGAGTAGGGAAAGCTCTTATGCAATAAAACATGCAATAATAATACCCGCTTAAATTTCTGAATATTTCCTTACCTACATTATTATATTATTCCTTGACTTATAGGTTGGTATAAGGCTGACCACTCATACTGTAAACAATGGTTCACTTTGCCAATGTCATCCCTATTTCAGGGAAGGTCAGAAAGAGTTGCAGGGCTTATGTTCATTTGAGATTGAATTTTTATATTGTAGGTCCACATGAGGCATGTGTTATCGCGAACTTATAATAATAATAATAAATCTTTATTCCAGCCTAGTCACGCGGATGGTGCAAAACGTGACTAGGCATATTAAAGTTTAAAGTTATTACAGAGGAAATACAGGATAACAATATTATAGTAGGATGCATATAAGAATAATGAGTTAAAGAAAAGAAAATAATAATAATAATACAGGGAAAGCAAAATATCTTTGCAACTTAGATTAGATTATAATTAAGGGAATAAATTCTTGGCTTTGTTCAAGCTTCAGTGTGTTATAATACATTTTCAATTTACTCAGTTTACTTAAATTTGTGAATTCGCATCGCATTTCCGTTTATCCCTTACATTCTTAGATCCAAAGATCTCATTTTTTACGATCCAAATTGTATTTAGAAAGTTTGAACGCTGCACAATTTGGCGTCCATCCCCTAACATGACAACGTGGAAGGGACGTTGGTTTCTGGGCACGGGGAGGACAAGAGAGGGGGGAGTTTCTCTCACAACACGGTTAGGGTGGGCCATGTAGGAAATTGAATCAAGCCAGGAGACTTCCGTACCTGCGGTCAACTGACTGACGATCCGACATGCTTTAGGGGCTGACACATTCCGTAACAAGACAACCGGTGCGTGACTTCATCAAAGAAACAGACTTCCACGTAGTAGACCTACGTCATAGCCTCATAAATAAATAATGTCAAAAATAATTGGTATGCGGCTGACCACCCATGCTGTAGAAAATGGTTCACTTTACCAATGTCACCCCTGTTCCAGGGAAGGTCGGCAGGAGTTGCAGAGTGTATGTTCATTTGAGATTCGGGTTTTTATATAGTAGGACTACATGCGGCATGTTTGAGCGTGAACTTAAACATGTCTGATGATGATCTAAATATAAATCTAAATCTAAGCTGCAAAGATATGTATCATTTGAGATTCATATTAAATGCATTCCCACAAGCAGACACGCATAATTTCGCGCTTACGCATGCCGCAGGTGGACCTACAATATAAAAAAAACCCAATCTCAAATGAACATAAGCCCTGCAACTCTTGCCGACCTTCCCTGAAGCAGGGGTGACATTGGCAAAGTGAACCATATTTTACAGTATGGGTGGTCAGCCGTATACCAACCTATCAGTCAAGGAAATGATAAGGATGCATAATCCATTTTTCCGGGCTTGTAGACCATCGTCCAATATTTCTTCTGTAGGCTGCTGGTACGTTTCGTCACTGAACATGTGACTGACTTCTTCAAGGCTTCAAAGCAGTCTACAGAAGAAATATTGGACCATGGTCTACAAGCCCGGAAAAATGGATTCTGCATCCTTATCATCATCATCTCAAGCCGGCCATGAAAGCCGAAAATCACTTATAAAACATTTCTGTTTTGTAAAAATGCATATAATGTGAATCTCTAATGTCACTTATATTTTGCAACTTAGATTAGATTAAATAAGACATCTCAATCGATGTTACCCATACATGTGATCGTTAAGGGTGATTGAGAGGTCAGCGCGCCCAACTTTGATGACCAAAATAGCCCATATTTTTAATGGTAAGGTAGCATTTTTTTTCCAAATTAAATTAACACGTAAAATTAGGTATTTTTTTCCATAAAAAACCAATTCAAAATAATTTTATTTACGGAGATACCTTAAATGGAGATTTCCACTGTTCTTATGAATAAATCCTAACTTTTTTTTATTTCAAAACATTAATTTTGATTAGTTTTATTTTTTCTACTTGTTAGTTGTTTTTTTTTACTTTTCATTGATTTTTTATGATTATTTAAAAAGTACCCAAATTTTGCATACGATATTGTAGCTACATTCGTCTTTTAATGGTTTATTTTCCTTTTAGGATTTGAAGTGATATTTTTTATGTTTGTAATGCCATACTTGTTTTATTTTTTCTCCCCCGATTTCTATTTATCCTGGAAAAATAAAGATTTCCATACAAAAAATGACCCGGTCGCTAGCGTCACCTGCGGCCGGTAGATGAACTGCGGAGAAAAATATTATATCTCCTTAGTTTTATGGAAGCAAGATTTATATAATGCAAAAGAGTACAATCGTTTACGTTACAACTGGACCAACTGGTTTCTCAAAAATGCATGGAAATCAAAACGCCATCTAGAGTTGCTGTTTAAGATTCCATACATTTTTTGGTTGCGCTGTATTTGCTACATTTCATACTTCGGGTACACTCGTGTATCATCGTATATTGCCGAAGGTGCTCGAGTCAGCCCTCTCTTATATTGTGTGTGTAAGAGTATATACATAAACGCTATGGTAGTATAATACGTACGTACATAAAAACAGTTTGCAAAGTTTAACGAAATGGCGAAAGACAGCGAAAGATCATTCAATCAGATGAAATGAATTGTTCGGAGAGCTGCACACGACTTTATAGTATTCTGATAAGTTTTTTTCCATTACATGAATAATATGAAAGTTTGTTTGAATTTCAAAGTGAAATTCATTTAGCTCAATGATTTAGCTGGAAAGAATTCTGCTGGCTGGCCTTTTTTGTTGAATTGAAATCATTTTTTGAACCTAGCGTAGAGCAATTTGAAATTTTCAGGCCTGTAATTTAGTCTAGTGGTTAACGCTGAACTGAACAGATTTCAGTCTGTTTTGAATGCGGCCGCAAGACTGATCTTCGGGATGTCCAAATTCTCTCACATCACTTCGCTGTTGAAAGAACTACATTGGCTTCGTTTCCCTGAGAGGGTTCCGTGTGTGTTTGATGGTATTTAAAGCCCTAAATGGTTTGGCTCCATCATATCTGGCAGACATATTTTCCCCCGTTGAAGTGAGTGTGAGGGGGCGGACACTTAGGTCAGCGGGGTGTCAAGCTGTCAGATTGATGCAGTCTCGCCGTCAAATACGCACTAATTTTGAGGATCGCGCTTTCCGGTTTTCGGGGCCGATGGAGTAGAACAGACTGCCACCCGGAGTGAGGGTTTCGGAATCTGTTGGCATTTTAAGGGAGCACTGAAACGGCACCTTTTTAAAATATCTAATTCATGATTAGGAGGGCCCTTGAGGTGTGAAACACACAAAAACGGCGCTCTTTGGTCATGTAAAAAATTAAATAAATAAATTAACTTCTTGCCTGCGTTATCCCCGAAGGAGTCGCATGTGGCGCTTCGGGACCTATTTTTTTTTACAGGTAAGGGGGCCGTCCTCACACCAACCACTTTTAGTTGAAGTGGGGGTTTCCCAGCTCCCGTGAAGGGCTGGTTCTCATTTCTTATGAAGGCTGAGTCAACCTTTGAGATCGAACCCTTGCTCTCGGGCATGGAATGCAAGCATTCTACAAATTGAGCTATCGACCTTTTTACGAGCTTCATCGTCGTCGCTACAAAGCGCCAATTCTCAAGCAAGACCCAGTTGCTGTAAGGCCGGATGGACATTTCGTGACCGGTCATTGGTAAAGGTTTTATGAATTTTTCAACCCAGCGAAGAGCAAATTTGAAAATATAAATGGTATATCTTTTGTGCTGCTTTTATGCTTAGAATATATTCCATCACTTAGTTGAATTATTAGAAAAAAAACTTCATGTTGCTATTTCAATGTACACATCCAATGGTACAAAAAAGTATACTATACAGGCATATATAGCACTTGGATGCGTTGTCTTCCGTCGTACAGGGTGAAGTCCATGAGCACACACACACTGGCATATTTACTGAACACATACGCAGTCACGGCCTCAACAAACATTCCCTGGCTACGCAGTAATATGAAACCTTTTTTTAACTTTAAAAATTAATATCATTTAGGAGACGAAGATGAAAAGAAAAATGAAAGTTGTATTTTTATAGGTAAGGAAGCCGGCCTTACGCCAACCATTTCAGTTGAAGCGGGGGTGTCCCAGCTCCCGAGGGGGCTGGTTCTCATTTATTGTTAAGGTTGAGAAACCTTGCCGGTATTTTATTATTGAGTTGAAATAAACACCGACACGGGAAATTATTTCTGACATCCTCCGTGGGATACGAACCTCAGCTCTCGGCATGGAATGCAAGCACTCTATCAACTGAGTCATTGGGACATAATCACAATGTATAATCTATCATCTAAGTGGCAAAACTATGTTAACATTTAAGGTTCATATTAAGTGCATGCTCACAAAAATACACTTGTAAGTTCGCATTTACAAATCGTGCATGCGCATTTACATATTAAAATCAAATCCACAAATAAACAAAAGCCCTGCAACTTTTACTGATCTTCCCTGAAACAGGGGTGACATTGGTAAAGTAAACCATTTTTTAAAGTTTGGGTGGTGAGCCTCATACCAACCTATAAGTCAAGATAAACAATGAAAATGAAATATATATATTTTTTTTTCATATTTTATTTTAATACACTTGTATAGGTCTGCAACCACTGGAGTCTACACTTTGATAAAATATGCAATGTAAAAATATAGGGCACACACGTGTGTGCTTCTGTGTGACTATAGTGTAAACTGAACTGTAGCGTTTTATTCCAATTCTGTGAAATGTAAAACGCTCTCTAGAGACCTTATGCCAGTTTCTTTGCATTTTTGAGTAATCGGTACAGGGGGAATAATTATTTACTTATATACTTGGATATATCTGTTACCACGAACGAAAGTGAATAGTTGTAAATTTGTTAACAAATAAAATGAATACCTTTTTTTGTATTTGTATATAAATAAAATAAAATAAATGCTTGTTTTTAATTAATGTATAACTTCGCTTCGCTTTCGCTTTCATGTTATTTTATTGCTAAAAAAAACACAAAATGGTTCAGATACAATACGATCTCCTACCGACGAACTCTCAAAGCTAAACGCGGGATTTGATGCATTTTCGCGGCTACTGGATAATAGGTGGTCGTGACGGGCAAATAAATTCATATTAAAATGAAATCATACACCCTTAAGACAAATGTCATTGAAAGGTCAACTTTGAATCCAATGGTAGATAAGCCAAACAAGCACTGGGGGAGACGTGCTGTAGAAGGTGGTTATTATATATTTTCATCTTAAGTCCCATTGGATAGCTATCATCATCATTATAATCTCCGATGGACGTGGGTTTCTTGTCTATTGACTTTGATATGTCTTTATTTTTTAAATAATTTAGGTACAACACAATGAAGCTTGAACCAAACAAGGATTTATTCTATGAATTGAGGAAGAGAATAAAGGAAAGAGAAGGGCGCTTAACCTGGGAATGATGGCAAAAATATTCTAGAAAGAAAGATGGTTACCACGGCAGGCAAGAATGTGTACATTTTACTTGGCAATAACACAGTTCTCACATAATCCCAGTATTTTTGCAGTAAATATTTCGGTGCACATCCGCTCTTGACGACTACCCGTCGTTGACTGCCACTCACATGCACGCGTGTCGGAAAGAGTCGAAGTCGGTCGTGCTTCTTCGGGTTTTTTCGAAGCAGAGCCGATGAGAATTCTGCATGCAACTAAGCCCGCCTTAGAGCTGTCAAGTTCATTATGATATTTCTATTACATACTAGCATCTAAGTTGCAAACAATGCATGGCCACAAATCTCAAATGATCAGAAGCTCTGCAATTTTTGCCGCCCATCCTTGACACACAGGAACATTGGGTAAGTGTACCATTTTTTTACAATATGGGTCGTCAGCGACGTTGTCTCTTATGCTAGATGTTGATAAAGATTTAATGAATGTCTGCTTGCAAACATGTTAATTTTTTTTGAACATTTGCTGTATGTGCGTTATCCCACCAAAAAAATAACAACGTCTACCTTATACCTAATCATGACCGGTCCATAGTCTAGTGGTAAGCGCTTCTTACTTGTAAATGGAAGATCGTGGGTTCGAATGCTGGCGGAGCACAAAAAATGTACCTTTCATATTTTCAAAATTGCTCTTCGCTGGGTGAAGAATTCATATGGGTACCTTTAACAAAACATATACCTTTAACATATCGATGACCAAGTGCTTGAGAATTAACGCTTTCAAAAGCGACGACCAAGTTTGCAGAGGGCTCTTGAGGTGTGATTCCCACAATAACAGCGCTCACTAAATATATTATCATACTATTATATTATTATAATCATTTTTTTTTCAGTTTTCACTCTATATTATGGCTGTATTTCTGAACGTAACACTAGGGTGGTTCATCCCGCGTTTGTTATAAGTAGGTCCTTAGAGAAATATGCCGGCGGGGATGACAGCCCAGCACCGAGATGACCCTCTAGGCAGGACACACAGGAGACGTGCTGATTGACGAAGGATTTACGACCTCCTACGAAAAATTGCTCCTAGCCAATATTGACATATCTGGATTCAATATTTTATAAGCTAGTTTTTCTTTGTTATATATATTTTTTCAATAAATTTAAGTACGCAAAATTCACTCTAATGTATGTGTGCATGTTCCCTATGCAAAAATACATAGTTTTTTTTTTAAATAAAAGATTTTTAAAACCTCAAAACAGATTGTTATATTTTGTTTATGAAGCATTCATTAAAGAAAATCTTGGAATGGTTTTTGTGATGTTTGATGTCGATTGAATGGCAGACAAATTGTTTTTTCATAATTTATCATGTCTGTTTTTTTTTTACTGTGCCGCTCATAAAATAAAATCAGGAAAAGTGAAGGAAGGTGAAAGATTTGCTTCCAAATAAATCGTGTGAACTTTCATGTTGATCAGATTAAAAAAAAAATGTCCCTGATGTTGCGTAAATCTGCCTCCCTTACTTGTAAAAAAAATTACACGACCAAATGACGCGTAATATTAAGGATATTTAAATATTAGATTAAAATAAAATACTTCTTTGTTATAATTCACATAACATAACAAAGAAGTAATTTATTTTAATCTATTAAAATGAACTTTCACGAAGTTACTGCTAAAAACCTAGATAATATTTTAATATTTTTTACTTAAATTCTAAACACATAATAGAAAAAAACAGAGAATAAAATAAAATACCTAAATTTAATATTTAGGAAAATCACCTGCAACAGCTGGGAAACTTCTGAAAGAATACACTTTATTTTTCGCAAAGTGAGTTTTGCCAAAAAAAATACCAACAAAATGGGCACAGTATCAATTTTGGGAACGAAAAGGCGTCGCCCATCGATTGCTTTTCGATATTTAGACTTTTTATCCTTGTAATAAAGGCGTAGAATAGTCTGAACGTGTTGCAATAAAGAGGAATACCGGGGAAAGAGCGGGTGGATCAAATAAGTCGATGTGTATGCAGCGGGCACAAGGTAAAATGAAAATACAAAAAACAAAGGCGGTAATCTGGATGTTTTTATGAAAATCAAACTTTCCTTGATTGATAGGTTGATATGCGGCTGACCACCCATACTGTAAACAATGGTTCACTTTGCCAATGTCACCCCTGCTTCAGGGAAGGTCGGCAAGAGTTGCAGGGCTTATATTCATTTGACCTTGGGGTTTTTATAGTGTAGGTCCACATGCGGCATGTGTAAGCGCAAAATTATGCGTGTCTGCTTGTGGGAATGCATTTAATATGAATCTCAAATGATACATATCTTTGCAGCTTAGATTTAGATTTAGATTAGTTAAACATGTTGTAACGATTTACGGTTTGAGTTTAATAAAAACTTTAGTTAATTTATTTTAAGGGGAGGAGTTGCAGTGTTTATGCTCATTTGAGATTTGACCATGAGAGCCTAAAAACATTTGTGACAGACAATTTTCAAAATTGCTATTTTATTGTAAGACATTTAAATACGAGTGGGTTTAATTTATTCAAAATATACTCGAGCAACAAGTCAGGTTGGCTCATTCAACTGTAAACTATCAAATAATGGTGTAGGTACATATAAAAGTTACACAAATAAATAAATAAAATTATTCGAATCGTAGAATATTCGAATTTGAAAACAAATATTCAGGGATTAAATTCAGAGCGATGCGATGATTATGAAACCAAGATTTGATGAGAAATATGACGATAAAAAGTGTTAAATAATTCATTCGAAATTTTTTACTTTTATTTTTTATTATTATTTTTTTTTTTATTTAATATAAGACATTTTAAGTACATACATTACATTTTTCAAACTTATTTCTATTACATAATATTCATTTGTTTTATATGCTATACCTCACCAAAAAGAGTCAAAGCTCTTGTGTGTGGTGAGGGATTCACAATTAATTTAGTCAATAGTAATAACAAATTTATTTCAGTTATTTAATATATTTAAATTATAAACTAGAAATTTATTTAAGTTACTTCATACACTTAAGTCAAATACTTATGATGTGTATTTTCAGTGTGAAGAGATCTGATATGTGGAGAAATCAAATTAAAATAAGAAAAAACTGTATAATAAACAAAAGCAAATATATAAACATAGATAATATAGGCAAGTAGGTACCAAAGTATAATAAAATAAAAACATACATAGGTACATATGATTTATAGAGGTCTACTAATGACAAAAAAACAATACAAGGCACATGCAATAATATCAATTGGTATACAAATCTAATATTTTTCGAAATGTTTTTTAAGTTTATTTTTAAATACATGATAATCTTTTATATTTTTTAGTTCAGTCGGTAATTTATTAAAGTTTGTTACACCAACATAAATGAAGCTATTTTGATAATGTTTTGTGTCAAATTTTGACATTTTGAGGTTATGTTTGTATCTTGTTGAATGATTTGTTTCTAATTTTAATTGTTGTTTTTCCTTTAATATTTGCAATATGGCGTTTTTTTTAAAAATGATATCTACTGAGGGAACTTTAAATATTTTAAATACTAATTGAGTCGGGTAATTCGATGGTTTTTTTAATATTATCTTAATGATTAATTTTTGAATTATTTTTACAGGGTTTAATGTGTTTAAGTATGACCCTCCCCATCCTATAATGCCGTACTGTAATATAGATTGCACAATTGCGTAGTAGACTCTTCTTAAGTTATCTATTCCGAGTATATTTCTAAGTCTTATAAATATGTATATGCACTTTCTGATTCGTTTTATCAGTTTACTAGTATGTTCTTTCCATTTTAATTTACTATCTATGTCAACGCCTAAATATCTTGTAGTATCTGTTTGCTTTAGTATTGAGCAGGTTAGATTACAATTCGTTTTATTACATTTATTTTGTTGATGAATAAATACGTTTAAATTTAGATTTAATTTATTTTCATTAAAAGAGAACGGGACAATGTAAGTTTTTTCGCTGTTGAGTGTTAACAAATTCACGTCGAACCAGTGCTTTAAATTGTCAATGTCAACATTTGCTTTATTGGTGACACTATTCCAATTTGTATCTTCGATGATAATAACTGTATCATCGGCATAGGATATTATTATTATGTTCATAAAGATTACTTTTCTATTTATTCTATATATAATAATAAGCAACAATTTCCTGTTTCAGTTACCCAGGATTAAAGGATTTTATGTTTTACTCAGGGTTTACAAAAAATATGGACAAATTTCATAAAACTACAAGATTGAGAGCAGATAAAGCCATTTTTATTAATAAAATATAAGACTAGCCAACTTATCTGAAAAAATAAACAGATTTTACACTGTGTAAAGAAATTTGCTACGCGCATACGTCATAACAAATACATGAGAATTAATTTTGAAGGTAAAATGCCATAAGAATATGTATCCTAAAATAGAGTTGTAGAAAAAAAAAAAAAAAACTTAAGTTAAAAAAGCACATATTTTTAAAACTGCTTAAAAATGTCAATAAAGAAGGAATAAAATTCTATAAATTGAAATAACTTTAAAAGTCAATGCACCGTCATGAATTAAAAAATAAGTGTAATTCGAATAGTATAGATTTCAGACAAAGCAATATTCGTGGCATTGGAAAAATAAGAAATTCCGAAATTTGAGTCTACTGTCAAGATTTTTAAATTCAAAAGCAATAAACATTACATTCGAATAGTGTAATTACAAAATCAAAATTTTGAAATTCGAATTTGGAACTATCACGAACTCAAAATTAAAATATTCGCATGCCCTATTCCGAACGGTGGCTATAAATTTCACGAGAGAATGCGCCGTGGCAGCTATGACGTATGGCAGCAGAGGAATTGTCTGACACGGGATATGACTAATTCCGTGTCATGAATCGCGCTAACTTTACTTTTGCCACTTCTGCAGATCTTAATATAAATTATAGCGTTCGGAATAAGCGCTTTTGTTTTGGCCCATAATAAGTCAAATATTTTGATAATAAGGTTTTTTTTATCCAGAAAAAGTGAATGTTACTTTTGTGAATGGGTTATTCAGAAGGGAAATGAAATATGGGCATGTGTGAAAAAGATTATGACTCTGAATGAAATTAATTAAGTATTTAAGGATGATGACAGGAAGATGACAGGTGGCGTATCCGGACCAAAGCGGAGCTGATGTCCGTGTTTCAAGATCCTAACATAGTGTCGGTAATGAAATCAAGAAGACTCCAGTGGGCCGGACATGTAGCACGTGCAGAGGACTCCAGGATCATCAGAACAGTCTTGGATGGTGCCCCCTCAAGTGTTAGACCACTCGGATGCAGTCCCAGGATGCGGTGGGTAGACAACGTTGAAGCCGACGCCGAAGTTCTGGGAGTGAGGGGACCGTGAAGGGAAGTAGCACAAGACAGAGAGTCCTAAAGGATTGTGGTGCGGGAGGCCCTGAGCCTTCAAGGCTTAGGAGCCGAAGAAAGTAAAGTATGTATTTAAGGATAGAAAGCATGTTGCTGGTATGGTCGAGAGTATAAGGCGTTGGCAGTCAAATTTGCGTTATTGAAACAATGGCATGTTTGAACCCCGCCTACGCCATGTCCTATCGACAGTAACTTTGACCCTGGTTCAAAAGATATTATTGAGTAATTGACAATTAATATACGTATATATTTTTTGTATTTGCATTCATTAAAATATCAAAAATATAATTATTATTTAAATACCTCTTTCTTGACAGGCAAAATAGGTTCGTGAATTTCATTCCTCTTTAAAAATCTATGATAAAAGAAATGGCGGTTTGCTTACAATGCTGGCGGTTAAAGTTTCCATACTAAAATTAAATTTAAAAAACTCTAATTTGTTTAATTATTTAATGGATTGTTTCTTTTTATGAAAAACGTAACGTAGGTACTTTATTATTGTTGTTTCTTGACTGATGTTGGTATGAGGATGACCACCATTTCTGGAAAAAATACATTATTGCTAATTTTTTTACATTATTGCTAATGTCACTCCTGTTTCATCGAAAGGAGCCAAAACTTGCCTTGCCTTGAGTTTATGTCCTTTTTAATTTGGGTTTGTTATTTTATTGCACATGCAGCATGTAAAAGGAAGAACTTAAAAATGTTCTTTAATGCAACTAAGGTTGTGGAATATTTAAGAGTGTAATATACTGAATGTTTTTGGCAACCCTGCACCTTGAATACAAATAAAAAAACAATCTCACATTAATGAAAAAAATCTCAATATTATTTTGAAATTCAGGGCTGAGCAATAACGTTTTTCTTTTTTTGTATTCCAGCTTATTAATTATTCATATTTCATTCCGCCAAGATTTGATATTATTTCTTGTGTTTTTTTTTCTTGTTCTTATTGAAAAAAAGGAACGCAAGGGAATTGTAAGCGATATTATTTTATTCGTTTTCAGGTCGCCTTTTAAATTGAATAATTTACATAATTACGACTGTTCTTACACAAAAAACTTGTAGATTTTTTTCTACTTTTTGTAATATCATTCCAAGAGGTTCTTTCTAGTTTTTTGTTTGTTTTTTAAATACTCGTATACGTCATATATGAAGACTACAGGGGAAAAACAATAAATGTCAGCAAAAATAAGAAAATAATCTACTAATGCCATCTAGTGGCATATGTGTGTATCTAAGGCTCTGCAAAATTTCTAATGCAACAACAGTCGCAATCACAGTTTATGGTGGTATTTCCGATTCTTTGTGACCGGCAATAACCATGAGAAATACAGTCCGGTCCAGTCCGGTCCGGTCGATAGCTCAGGTGGTAGAGTGCTTGCATTGCATGCCGAAAGCTCGGGTTCGAATCCCACCGAGGGTGTCAGAAATGATTTCCCGTTTCGGTGTTTATTTCAAACCCCAAAATAAAATACCGGCAAGGTTTACTCAGCCTTCACAATAAATGAGTACCAGCACTCTCGGGAGCTGGGAAACCTCAACTTCATCTGAAGTGGTTGGCGTAAGGCCGGCCCCTTTACCTGTAAAAATAAATAGGTTCAACTCGCCATATGCGACCCCTTCGGGGATAACGCGGCAAGAAGTTACACTATAAATGTGTAGCTTAGTTGCGTTTTTTTTTTTAATACAGACTTTTAATGATGATGATGAGGATGCAGCATCCATTCTTCCAGGCTTGTAGACCATGGTCCAGTATTTCTTCTCATAAGTTTATATTCTCTTAGAAGGGTGCTATGTTTTGTCAGTGAACTTGTGACTGACTTCTTCAAGGCTCGTACTTGAACTAGGATATTTTAACTAGGATATAGAACTAGGAATCAGGGTATCTAGGATATCTCACCTCCATAGGATTTCTTGAAAAAGCAGCCTTTTGAGAAGAAATACTGGACCGTGGTCTACAAGCCCTGAAATTCGGATGCTGCATCCTCATCATCATCATCTGAAGCCGGCTATGAAAGTCTTACAACCCAGACTTTTAAATTTATAGTTTTGATTTACTCAAAAATTTCTTTAACTGATATTCCTTGTTTTCTCCTGTAGTCTTCATATAAACAAACAGGCGCAATCATCTCCTGGAGAATGGAGTACCTCTCTCCATTGAGGAGGATTTGATCCAGCCTTGTAACTCTGTGAGACTTTTGGGAGTTATGCTGGATCAGAATCTCACAATGGAGGAGCAGGTTCATAAAATAAGATAGCTGCTTCATTTTTGGTGTCGTTTTAAGATAGAGTAAGGAATGAATGGGTAAAGAAAGAATGTAAGTTGAAATAGGATGTGCAAGTTAAGGTACAAAATAATGTTCAATGAGAGGCGGTACACGGTGGTATACTTATACCCGCCTTGATGTATGGAAGTGAAACCTGGACGGGGAATAAAAGTGAAATTAGTAAAGTCCATACTGTTGAAATGGACTTTCTTAGAAGTATGATTTAGAAAAAACTTAGTGATAGGGTGAGAAATGATTTTGTAAGAGAAGAATGTGGTGTAAGAGAAAGTGTGAAAGTAAAGATTAAAAGAAGTTTGTTAAGATGGTTTGGGCATATGGAGAGAATGAATGATGAAAGACTGACGAAGAAAGTATATGTTGCAAGAATAGATGGATCTCGTGGTAGAGGAAGACCGAGAAAGGTATGGATGGACCAAATAACCGAAATTGCGAATGAGAATATGCAGAGTCATAATAAAAGGAGAGCCTAAATGAGGGAGGTAATGATTATGAAGGAAATGAAAGAAGTGTGTAAGGACAGAAAAAAATGGCGGTTGATCTGTGATGTTGGCGGCTAGACTTTTTTAAATTAGAATTTTATTTTCTGTAAGTTTTTGATGTCCATACATGTTATAATTTGTTGAAAATAAAAATGTTTTGACATAATGACTGGAACCGACTGAGTGATAAAAAGAGAAAAGCATGCATAAATGCTGAGGAGACGAAAGAAGCGTATAAGGACAGAGCAGACAGACAGTGGAGACGCATCTGTGGAGGTACTGGCCACCTCTAGAGAAATGCCAGCTTTACACAAGAACAAGCACAAAATGAAAGTCTCGGGAGTGCTTATATAATTCGAAGATAATGGAAGCAATTATCTCTCAAGGTCTTCTCAGAGTCAGGCAATTTTGTCAAAATCCTGTACCTTGCTCCTTCTCCACATTTTCCCCACAATATGATGAAAATAATTGTGGTACAAAAGGTTCCTGGAAAATACATATTGCCGTCTCGGAATTGAGATATTGGATTTCCAAGAACTTACAGATGCCAATAATTGTAAAGCATGATCAGTATTCATATACACCAGAGGTGCCCAAACGATCGATCGCGAATGGTTTTAAAGTCGATCGGCGAGGATATCGGAAATTTTCAGTGATTGACCTTTAAATTGTAGTTTTTTGCAAAAGGAAATTTATTTCAAAAAAACCGCTGAGCTAAATAGTTAAAATGTCAATCTCCCAATCATAAATTTTTGCTTCGTCGTCGATCTCCTCAAGAAAAAGAATGGGTACCCCTGATATACACATTTGGGACCGGTGGTTAACACTTCGGACTGGTAAATGGAAGGTTGTAGGTTCAAATCCCAGGGGAGCCACAAAAAATAGGATTCATATTTGAACTTCGCTGAAAAATTAATTTAAGTACCTTTACCGAAGACCGGCCATTAAAAGGTCCATGCAGCCTTCCAGCAACCGGGTCTTGCTTGAAAATTTGCGCTTTCTATAAAAAATGCTGCATCTGCACTTACACATTAAAATCCAAACCTCAAATCAACATAATCGCAAACTTTTGCCTACCTTCCCTGAAACAGAAGAGACATTGGCCACGTGAACCATTTTTTACAGCATGGTTGATCAGCCTCCTAACAACCTATAAGTCCAGGGATACTGTAACTGTAACTCTGTCGCCATTTCGCTAGGAAGGCCAGAGCCTCTGCAGAGTTGCCTCCATTTTTTCCTATCCTGACATACCTCTTTCAATTCCTTCACATCCATCACCTTTTTCATGCATTTTCTTCTTTTACGCTTATCTTGTAAATCCCTTTCTTTCACAACCTCCTCAATCTGATCACTCCATACTCTTCTCAGGCGTCCCTTCCCTCTTTTTCCTTTCACACTTTCTTTGTATACATACTTTGTCAGTCTATCATCATTCATTCTTTCCACATGCCCAAACATTCTCATCACATTCTTTTGTACCTTAACTTTCACATCCTCTTTCAAATTACATTATTTTTTTACCCATTTATTCCTAGCTCTATCCCTCAGAGTTTTTCCTGTCATGCTTCATTTCCACCGTACATACTTTACTTATTTCGCTATCGTTCACTGTCCATGGTTCACTTCCATAAATCAAAGTCGGTAACAATATGCCATTGTGTACCGCCATTCTCAGATCCATCGTTTATTGCTTGTTCTTTGCTATTCTTCCTATTGCACCGACCACTTGCTTTCCCTTACACACCCTATTCTCAAGTCATCTTTCCATTCTTCTCGAACATACTTCCCAAGTATCTAAATTCATCCACAATTTCAACTTTCGTACCATTCAACATAAACGTGCATTCTTCATTTTCATCCGTTCTGTCAAAAATCAGTGGATAATTTCAATAAAACTTTCATTTCAGCTAAAGTCAAAATGTGTGTATACAAGCTTTCTCTTTAAAAAGTTTCTAAATATCTCATTCTATTAGTTACAATTCTCTATTATTTTATCACGCTTATTTGTTTTAAAGCCCATATGATAAAAGAGCGTCGTTGTGTGTATCACACCTCAAGGGCCCTCTCCGATCATGGATAAGAGCTTTTAAAAAGGTGAGTCTTTTCATGTGTGTGTTCACTAAAGAAAATAAAAACCAACAAACAAGCTATCTAAGGTTAACGATTTTTTAGAGTATTAAATAATACCAAAAAATCATTACAATATGAAACAAAATTAAACAAATCCAAAAGAATTAATGTGGTGAAATTAACAAGTCCTCAAAAATCAGATTTCAGACAGAAGGCTTTGAGCGCACTGTGAGCGGTTAGCTCAAAGCTCAAAGCTCGGTGGCCCTTCAAGCCGCGAAAGCTCCCTTTTTTAATTATGATTAATAATTCATTCTACGCGGGATCCACTACAAAGTGAGACAGCTTTTTTATTGTGTGTACATAAAAGCTCCCAGTTAATCAGGCGAGCTTTATCGGGCAGCAGATGAAAAGACTAGAGCTTTCGGGTAAATATGTGCCTGCGCACGCCCCCAAGCCTTTAAATAAATATTTAACAATTTTTTCACCGAGATTTTTTTGAGTTACATTGTTTTGAGTTTTTTTTTGTAATAAAATTAGCAATGATTTTGAGGAAGCTCTTTTTTAAGTACAGAGTATTAACTATACCGCGATTAAGCCGAAACGTTGAACGGTCTGATGTCTAGAGGCAGGCGCGTGCATGGGGTACAGGCAAATACATTTTAGGATAAATACTTTATTGCAGTCTTTTGAAATAACTCATTTGAAATCAACTGCAGTGCTAACGATGGCTTCAATGAAATGTAAAATTTTGAATTTTAAATCTGAATATCAAGCTTAAATGGGTTTTCTTAACAGACGTTGCCTTCCTATTAGGTGCAATTGCATATATAGAATGCACGCTTCTGCCAAGTGTTGAGTGGTTCGGGCTCGTAAATGGAAGGTTCTGGGTTCACATCTCGCGAAGCATAACAAATATACCATTTATATTTTCAAAAATGCTCCTCGCTGGGTTAAAAAATTAATTTACCTTTATTGAATTGAAGCTTTCTATAGCGTCGACCGAGCTCGCAGAGGGCTGTTGAGCTGTGATTCACACAAAAACAGCGCTAATGAAATAAATCATTCTAAAATAATAATAATTATTATTTATATTACAAATCATGGTCATCTGCGTAATACTCATATAATAATACAAAAAGTTTTTGATTAAAAAAAGGCACTAAGTATCATAGTGCTTAAACTGAGGAAATATAGTTTGAAAAAGATATATAGATTTGATACCTACTCGTTTTCCTCATTCCCTCTCAAACATCTAAATCTAAATCTAAGCTGCAAAGATACGAGTATGTATCATTTGAGATTCATATTAAATGCATTCCCACAAGCTGGCATGCATAACTTCGCGCTTACACATGCCGCATGTGGACCTACAATATAAAAAACCCAATCCAAATGAACATAAGCCCTGCAACTCTTGCCGACCTTCCCTGAAACATCGAATCATAAAAAAACTCACCAAATATAAGTATGTATTCTTTACCCTTCATACAAAAAAACTTGCGTGTACACTCAATCATTTCGTTTCACAAAAAAAATTACGAAAACTTAAACACTTCATAGAGGCGCTGTTTTACTTTCTGTACATTTTTTTTTGTAAACGCCTCGATTGAGTGAAACGTAAAGTTGTATACTAGGAGTGCGTAGTTCATTTTTTTCTTGAATTCTCATCCTGCCCCCGAGAGGGTCCTTCGGGAGACCCTGGCCTCTTGGATCCGTACAATTCAATTGCAAAGTTGAAATATCCAAAGAGTTGTCGTGCCCGAGGGAGGGACAAACATTAATCCAATATTTCTTGTCGAACTTGCCGCCGGAGATTCACTGCCCGCACTCGTGAGAAGTTTCACATTCTTCACTCTCTTCTCTTTTAACCTTCATAACTTGAAATAAGATGCGTGCGTCGCATATAACCAAAAAGTCCTAAAGAAAGCGATTTGACTTTGTAACTTTGTTTCTAACTAGACTTTTTTTTGTGGTATATTAAAAAAAAAAAGAAAGAAGATTTTTGGAAAGAAATGCAATCCACCAACCTATTTTTGCCTGGCCAGTTGTCTTTTTGCGAAAGCAGAAGCTTGTGTGCATGCAACTGCATCTGTTGAACCAGGGTCGAAGTAATTGTCGCGGGATTCGAACTAACGTTATCGAATCTAAATAACCCGACTTGATCCCCGCGGCCATAACACCGACTGCTTAAATATTGTTATGATTTTACTTGGGGTTCTTTTTCATTAAACTGCGATTTATTTATTAAACAATATTTATTTTGCATAATATTGGTGAAACAGTACTGTCTAGTACTGAAACAGTACTATTCTCGCTCTAGCTTATAAGGAATTCACGGCACAATGTTGAAAGAGACTCTGCATGGTTCGCAGAATTTTTGCCCGTATTTATATGGGAGGCAGAGACGATTCGTGCCTGTTCTCGAACATGGTAGATGCATCCATATGGATTAAACTAGAGCATTGTTCAAGAGACGTCACACGCACGCCTACGAACTTACATTTCTATAATGGATTTTACTAGAGGCAGACGCACAGCCCAGAGTGTTGGGCACTATACCAACGTGCCTAGGCGCACTTAGGTACTACGCATCCAAAGTTCGTAACAATATCTTATTTATGTGTCCAGTCGATGGCTCACTTGGCAGAGAGCTTGCATTCCATGCCGTGAGCTCGTGTGCGAATCCCACCGAGGCGAGGGTGTTAAAAAATATTTCTCATTTCGGTGTTTATTTCAAACACCAAAATGAAATACCGGCAAGGTTTACTCAGCCTTCACAAAGAATGAGTGACAGCCCCCTCGGGAGCTGAGAAACCCTCACATTAACTGAAGTAGTTGGCGTTAGGCCTCTCCTTTACCTGGATAAATAAATAGGTTCCACTCTTCGCAAATCCTTCGGAGATAACGCGGCAAGAAGTTAAACTATTTGTGTAGCTTAGTTGCGTTGCGTTTGAAGTGGTGAGCGTTGTTATTGTGTGAATCACACCTCAAGGACTATCGCGTGATAAATATTTAGATTATGTTATGTCATTTTATAATACTGAAGATTAATATTAGGTGGACAACTCATGCTGTAAAAAAATGGTTCACTTTTCCAATGTCCCCACTCGATTAGGGAAAGTCGGATAGAACTGCAGGGCTTATGTTCATTTGAGGTTTGGTTTTTAATTTGCAAGTACACAGCAACCGTAGTACCGCAGACGCACTGGTGTCACTGATGTCATACAGCGAGTGGTCATCTCAAAGTGGTGCTGGGCTGGTCACGTCGCAAGGCACGACCATGACAGGTGGCCGAGTCGCCTCAGGATGCTCAAGCGCGGAATGAGGAGATCCCAACTGAGGTGGCTGGATGACATCAAGGGAACTGTAGGCAGAGGATGGCTGAACACAGCAGCCGATAGACAGGAACGTGGAGGATTGGAGGAGTTCTACGTCCAGGAGTGGACTGAGAATGGCTGAGGAAGGAAGGAAGTACACATGCAGCATTTTTAAGCGCGGACTTACACGTGTCTGTTTGTGGATATGCATTTTATACGAATGTTAAATGTTTATATAGTTTTAAAACTTAAATTGTAGACAGAAAAGTAATACTTATAAAAATAAAAGTTTTATTTTAAATATGTACATCTTTATAACAGACGGTCTATGTTAAAATATTAAAAATAGACCGGTCCGTAGTCTAATATAATGGTCAACACTCGGGACTCGTGATTGGAAGGCAGTGGGTCTGAATCCCGGCGGAGCACGAAAAAAAATTTCATTTTAAAGTTTGCTGTTTGCTGGGTTGAAAAATTAATCAAGACCGGTCACCATAGGTCCATCCAACCTTACACTAACTGGGTCTTGCTTGAGAATTGGTGCTTTCTACAGTGTAGACCAGAGGGCTCTTGAGTTGTGATTCACAATAAAAAACAGAAAATAAATCAACCTAATATTATTAATAATATGTATAGAAGCCGTAAGTTAATTGTTTTTCACAGAGAACGAAATAAAAGAAAATCCAAATAAATAAAAAAAAAACAGGAAATTCTAATTGCCTCATTTCCATGCGCTACCTAAGTACGAGTGTGTTTATCTTTTCCTTTTTTAATTCCTCTTATTTCTTATTGAAACGACTTAAAAAAGCTTCCCGTAACGACTTTGTCTCTACGGTCAATTATTTTCATTCTTTGCATTTATTTCTGTACTTGGCATTTTTTGTATTATCTATTCTTGCTGTTTACCGACTGTATACGAATACGTAATGTTATGTCTACTTTAAATAAAAATAAATTGCTCGATTTTGTATGTATATTTTCGTCCCTAAAAAATGCATCCAACTAAGGGGCCGTCCATAAATTACGTCATCGATTTTGGCTGATTTTCGACCCCCCCCCCCTCTTGCTGTAATAATGGATGAGCTTAATAATTAAATGTTATATTACTTACATAATATTATGTATATTTTGTAGAAATTGGTATTTACAAGAACGACGTCACTTTTGGTACTCGTACATCATTTGCCATCATCCGCAGACCAGACTCCCCCCCCCCCCTTAATGCGAATGAAGTAATATAGGGACAGCCCCTAAGCTGCACATAAAGTGTTACTGCTTGCACGCGTTTCCCTGAAGGGGTCGCATATGGCGGATCGAGATCTAGTTATTTTTTTCAGGTAACGGGCTGGCCTCACACTTACCATTTCAGTTGAAGTGGAGGTGTACGAACTCTCGAAGGGGCTGGTTTTTATTTCTTATGAAGGCTGAGTAAGCCTTTGCGGTATTTGGGTTTGAAATAAACACTGAAACGGGAATTAATGTCTGACACCCTCGGAGAGATTTAAACCCTTGCACTCGGAATGGAATGCAAACATTATACCATGTAAGCTATCGACCAGACTTTTGACGAGATCGGTCATCGCTTTAAAGCACCAATACTCAAGGAAAACCCAGTTGCTGTAAAGCTGGATGGACCTTTTGATGACTGGTCTTTTGGGAAGGGTTTTATGAATTTTTAAACCCAACGAAGAGCAAATATGAAAATATCAATGGTATATTTTTGTGCTCCGCCGGTATTCAAGCCCGCAACCTTCCATTTACGGGTCAGAAGTGTTACTCACTAGATTACGGACCGGTCAAAGCTTATGTGACTTTAAACTGATAAAAAAAAACACCTACAATATTGACATAAGTGCGTCCTTTTCATTCAGTATAAAGTCGCTGTGATAACTTACCGGAAATGAAAATACCGGGTCTTCAAAATAATATGAGTTCGTAGCATAAATTAAGTTCCCATACATACATAATATGATACTCAACTCTACCATATAACCTTCTACGTTTCATCTACAGATAACAACATCTCATCTACGTACTCGTAGAAGCCAACTTTATCATTATCTACATTTGATTTGGCTCATTTGTGAGGAGGCGGCTCCTTGTTCTGATGATTAGGCATTTTCCCCCTTGCCTTTGATCTGTAATCAGACTGAGTGGATTGCATTCGCCGGAAAATCATCCATTGAGCTTGCATCAATCTACTTCACTAGAACTCTCAAGTAGATGAATATTCATAAGGCGCTTCGCTAAACTCATATGAATTAGGATTCAGTTACAGTCATTGTTTTTGTAATCCGATTTAAAAATATAATTTTAAGGGTTCTAATGTTCTAATGAGCTACATTCATTAATTCCTCCCCCTCGCATGTCAGAAAGGGAAACTCGTAGTACGACTCTCATTCATCCCTTTGCAGTCGATCTCAAAACTATGAGAACTTGGCGTTTTCATGACTCATTCCTTTGCCAAACTGCCCGTTTATGGAATGATCTACCAGTATCTGTGTTCCCTTCTCAATTAAATCCAGTTTTATTCAAAACCAACATCAATCGCCTGTTCCTTGCAACGCCTCACGACAGAAGCTACAACACAAGCAACAGCTCTGCGGCACCCTTCCAGGGTGACATAGACCCCCAAGACTTTCAAGAATTGGGGAGCCTCCCGCACAGGATTCCTTAAAAAAAGGGTATATCTATTCACACAGTGAAAGTCCATTGTATTTTTTAAATTAAAATGGAAAAAAAGATTTAATTCACTTGTATTTATTTTTTCTCGCTCAAACGTTTACGTTAAGGCATCTTCAGAAGCATAATTGTTACAAATATTTTATACATTAATTTTTTTTTTTTTTTTTTTTAATTCAATAAGGCACAAAGTACTGATGTATCCAATTTAGTGCAAAGTATGGTTCCTTGACTTATAGGTTGGTATGAGACTGACCACCAATACTGTAGAAAAATGATTTACTGTGCCAATATCACCCCGGTATCAAAGAAGGTTGGCAAGAGTTGAAGGGCTTATGTTTATTTGAGATAAGGTTTTTATGTTGTAAGTCCACATGCAGCAGGGGCGTGCATCCCATACAAGCACATGCGCCTAATAGGTAGGCAATACATGGTAAAGAACGCATTTAAGCTTGATATTCAGATTTAAAATTCAAATTTTAATGATAAAAGAAAAACAGCTTTGTTTTCGATTACGTGAGTATTTATTTTTATATACCACAACCGACCAACCAACAACAAAGTTAATGCCTCTACAATCAATAAAATTCAAATTTTAAGTTTGATTAGAGCCATCGTTAGTACTTCAGTCAGTTTCAAATGAGTTATTTTAAAGGAATGGGAGAAAATATTTATTCTGAAATGTATTTGCCTGTATCCTTTGCACCTGCCTATATCCTGACATGCAACATGTGTAAACACAAGCTCACACGTGTCTGTCTTAAATATGAGCCTTAAATTCCAACCCATCTTTGTAGGTTTTAAGTTAATATTAATTATTTTTCTGTTTTCACAACTATGTAAAGCACCCTTGAGGTGATTGATCACAGTGCGTCGCTAGAGAAATTGTCTTATTTATTAATTATTTATAACATAAATTATAGATAAAACAGACTTAAACACTGAATCCTTATCGAAAATTGGAGCTTTTAATGGCAATGAACAAGCTCGTAGAGGGATCTTTACGAGTAACTCATTCAATAAAAGCGCTCACTAAATAAGTTATCCTACTATTTGTAGTATTTTTATTAATTCCAATTTGTTAAATTATGGCACATTCTAATCTAATCTAAGTTGCAAAGATATGCAACATTGAGGATTCACATTACATGCATTCTCACAAGCAGACACGTACAAGTTCGCGCTTGCGCATGCCGCATGTGAACTTCCAATGTAAAAACCAAATCTCAAATGGGCATCACCCTGCAACTCTTGCTGACCTTCCCTGAAACAGGGGTGACATTGGCATAGTGAACCATTTTAGTGAACAACGGTGGTAAGCCGTATACCAAACTATAAGTTAAGGAATATATACAACAAGTAACATTTTAGACATAAATAAATGGATAAACATTAAAGTCAAATACATAATTCTAATTTAAAATTTCCAAATTTCGCATTCATTTTTAAAAATGTATAAAAACAAACGAAATTGATAACAGGGACAGTCTTAATTTGTTAGTACACAAAGCTCACGTGTCTGTTTATGGGTAGGTATGAATTTAATATGGATTTTAAATGAATATAACATATTTTTGCAAATTTGACTATAGATTACAGATATTATAGCCTAAAACAATTATTGTAAAAAAAACTGTTGAGGCAGGTTGAAAAATTCGCAGCAATAAAGCGAGTTTGCAAATTCTAGATGCAATTAAAAATATCACACACAATATGTGGGAGAGTGAAAAACGGAAAATGGCACGAGAGAGGAGACAGGAGAGAGGAGAGAGAGAGAGAATACAGAAAAAAATGGCAAACAATTACTCCGCGTGGACGTAAAAGGTGAACTGTGATTTTTTTTTTTGCAATCTTTTTGTCACAAAAGCGTTACAATAGTGCACACTTTTTAATCACGAACAAACGGGAGGAAATGCTACAAAAACAAAATGGCGAGAAAAAAATAAAATGCATCTACAATTTGCTCGGTACAGATTTTTTTTTGTGAATGGTTGAAACGAGCTTTTTGCTTGGCACTTGTGTTTATGAATTTTTTTGGTCAATCAATCTATAGTCAAAGTTGCAAAAATAAATTAACATTAAAGATTAAAATAAAACTTGGGGCTCCGCCCTTGGCTGCTACGCAGCCCAGCCCCTTAAAATTTAGCAATGTGTATATTGCGCATACTTTTCTTGCATTAAAATTTGTTATACGAGTAACATAAAACATGTAAAATAAACAATGGAGTTTTTGTAAAATAATTTTGAAATTCTTACGTCTTTTAACAAAAGAAAAAAACTAAAAGCAAATAAAAAGAACGGAACCGGTTTTAATTTGCACCATCATAGTCCTCGACTTATATTATGTTGGTATGAGGCTGACCACCCAAACTGTTAAAAAATGTTGCACTTTGCCAATGTCACCCAATAAAAGAAGAGCCTGTATGAAGAAGGTTATGACTCTGGAGGAAATGAAAGAAGTATGTAAGGACAGAAAGAAATGGCGGTTGATCTGTAATGTTGGCGGCTAGGGTTTATTAAATTAGAATTTGTTTTGTTTTTAGTTTTGATGTCCATACATATTTTTATTTGTTGATTAAAAAAAAATATTTGTCGTATGTTCCTTAACTTAAAGGTTGGTATGCGGCTGACCACCCATGCTGTAAAAATGGTTCACTTTGCCAATGTCACCCCTGTTTCAGGGAAGGACGGCAAGAGTTGCAGAGTGTATGTTCATTTGAGATTTGGTTTTTATGTTGTTGGTTCACATGAGGCATAGATTCACAGGAGGTTGTGAGAATGCATGTAATATGAATCTCCAATGTAACATATATTTGAAACTTAGATTAGATTAGATTAGACGTGCAAGCGCGAACTTGTACGTGTCTGGTTGTGAGAATGCATGTAATGTGAATCTCCAATGTAACATATCTTTGCAACTTAGATTAGATTAGATTAGATTCTGCCTTCCAAGTCTGAAGCGTTAACCACTAGATTACGACCGCTCCTTAAGGTTAGGATCTTTGGGATAAATCTGGCCCATTCCTTAAGACGATGTGACAACAAGGTCTGTGTAAATTTCACATTGTGAGTTCATCTGCTGGGATTAGTCCCAGCACGGAACTTGCGGGATAATCCGGTAACTAAGCATTTCAATACCCGCACAACAGGCGTAGAGATCAAGCAATCATTATTGCGTTGCGGCGAATAGTTGACGAATCCCGAGGAATACCGGTTTTACAAAAAAAAAATCCAAGGTTGTGTGAGAAAATATAATGAAAAATTAGAAATGTAGAGTAAAATTGTAATAAGTGCTCATGAAGGATTATTTGATGAATCTAAGGAAATCTCGGAATTACGTAAAATACAATTTCGAAGAGCTAATGGAATACAAATTAAGAACGGTAAAATACAAGTATAGGTCTTAATTAGAAGTACTAAAACTTACTTAAAGAAGTATGCAAGGACAGGAAGAAGTGGCGGCTAATCTGCAATGTTGATTTCTAATGTTGGTGTATTCATTTGCTACATTTTTTGCATAGGAAATTTTTGACTTTTTTTCTATAGATTTCTTTGTAAGGTTTTGTGCTTTTTTATATTTAAATGTAATTTATTATTCATACTCCTTGACTTATAGGTTGGTATGAGGCTGACCACCCATACTGTAAAAAATGGTTCACTTTGCCAATGTCACCCCTGTTTCAGGGAAGGTCGGCAAAAGTTGTGGGGCTTATGTTCATTTGAGGTTTGGATTTTATTTGTAAGTACACATTCAGCATTTGTAAGCGCGAACTACACTTGTTGGTTTGTGGGCATACATCTGAGAGCTTTAAATGAATATATCCTTGCAACTTAGATTATAGATTATTATAGATTACTACGTAAGTACACAATACACAATCAGTACACAATCAGCATGTGTAAGCGCGAACTACACGTGTTTGTTTGTGGGCATACATCTGAGAGCTTTGTATGAATATATCCTTGCAACTTAGATTATAGATTATTATAGATTACTACGTAAGTACACAATACACAATCAGTACACAATCAGCATGTGTAAGCGCGAACTACACGTGTTTGTTTGTGGGCATACATCTGAGAGCTTTGCATGAATATATCCTTGCAACTTAGATTATAGATTATAGATATAGACTACGTAGTTAGGATAATTTGATGAGTCCTAAGAAATCCTGGAACCAAGATTATTAAATTTGCTTTTTGCAAAGCGAAGCTGATGTAGTTCGGTCATGTTTTGAGAAATGAGAAAAACCGTTTTCTCTATCTTACTGGTATGATATTTTAATTGGGTTCTTTTTCATTAAACTGCGATTAGTGTTTCGCATGGGGCGAGTTTACAGATAAGGAGGCCAGCCTTACGCCAACCTCTTCAGTTGAAGTGGGGGTTTCCCAGCTCTCGAGTAGGCTGGTACTCATTTCTTGTGAATACTGAGTAAACTTTGCCGGTATTTTTGGAGGGTTTTAAATAAACACCGAAACGGGAAATCATTTTTGACATCCTCGGTTGGATACGAATTCGAACATTTTACCAGCTAAGCTATCGATCGGACAAGGGAGTGGAGTTGACGTAGTTTGGTTGCATTGCAACAGACTTTGGTATTCCGGTATTAAGGTATACTTTAAGACACGGTTTTCCCCCATCCCCAAGAGAACAAGTTGTCTGTTATCCTCGAGTTAAGATGCCTATCATGTCGAGCGGCTGATCCGTGATTTCCAATCAGAGAAGGCGTTTACGGTGCGGCGGGCCCCCGCACAATGTCTGCATGAATATGCATGGGAGAGCCCGATGGGATCACTTAGCAAGATGGACAATTGAGCCCAAGATTGACACCAAGACAAATGTAGGTAATTTAAAATTGTATGTATGTAGAAATAGAGAACACAGTTGTTCTTCAAAGTTGACAAAAAATTTAAGAAGAAAACCTTTGAACTGAAACTAATTTATTTATTTAATTCTTGAAAACAGTTTTTCCATATTAACCATAATGTCACCCTTGTTTCAGGGAAGGTCGGCAAGAGTTGCAGGCTTGTGTTCGTTTGAGATTGGGTTTTGTATTGTAGATACACATGCGGCATGCGTTTGCAGCGCGAACTTATACATGTCTGCTTGTGGGAATGCGTTTAATATGAATCTTAAATGATAAATAGCTTTGTAGCTTAGATTTAGATTGTAGAATTCAAAAACTGTTCACATTGCCTGAACTAAATTGCATCGTTTTCTAGACATTGTATCACTCCATAATGATGAAGTAAAAAAATATTTCTAAAAACAAAACAACAAAATTAGAAGAAAAAAATGTGAAATAAACGAGTTTTTTTTTTTAATTTTTTTGTGGCGTGATTTTTCAAGTTATAAAAAAATTACCATACAATTAAGATTTTTTTGTAAACGGCCTCTTAAAAAAAAATCGATGTCGGTATACAGTTCGATTATCCGAACAAATCGGATACTCGACAATCTACCATATTTGAATGTCGGGATCCCTACAGCTTAGTGTTTCTAGAAACTGACCGTAAGGGTGGCCAGACCCACAGCAAGCAACCCATAAGTTGGCTTGATTTGTTTGATCGATCCATTTGTCCGGAGGATCTTGTTAAATGCTAATTGTGACGTCACTGCCGTAGGTTTTGTCTTGTTAGGACCGAGTCAACACAATGCGGGAGGTGCGCCATGAATACTTAATCTGCCCCAACATAGACGAGGCCCAAGGCATTAACGCAAACACGCACCGAGGGCAAAGACAACACTATCTTGATATTGTAACTACGAAATACCATAACAATAAAATAGACTAGAAACACGAAATGAAATGTTACATAGGGTATAGGCAAATAAATCTAAGTTGCAAATATATATGACATTACAGGTTCATGTTAAATGCATTCACATTCCCGAAAGAAATGGCGGTTGATCTGTAATGCTGGTGGTTAAAGCTGAGGCTTTTAAAAATATTTTTTTACAAAATATGTTTCGTAGGTTTTTTCTTTAATTGCTTAGTGTTTATTTATTTTATATATTTGAATGTATTATATATTTTGAATATTTAATTGCTTGTATTCATTGACTGATGGGTTGGTATGAGTTTGACCACCCATACTGTAAAAAACGGTTCACTTTGCCAATATCACCCCTGTTTCAGGGAAGGTCAGCAAGAGTCGCAGGGCTTATGTTCATTTGAGATTGGGTTTTTTTATATTGTAGGTCCACATGCGGCATGTGTGAGAGTGAAATTATGCTATCTGCTTGTGGGAATGCATTTAATATGAATCTCAAATGATACATATCTTTGCAGCTTAGATTCAGATTTAGATTTAGATTCGCAGATTCTTACAAGCTCGCGCTTACACATGCCGCATGTGGACTTACAATATAAAAACCTTATCTCAAATTAACATAAGCCCTTCATCTCTTGCCTACCTGCCTTGAAACTGGGGTGATATTGTACAAAGTGGACCATTTTTTTACAGTAAGTATGTGTGGTCAGTCTTATACAAAAATCTATACGTCAAGGAATAGGTTCCCTTTGCTAATGTCAACCCTGTTTTAGGAAAGGTGCCAAAGTTGCAGGAGCTATGTTCATTTGAGGTTTGAATTTTAATCTGTAAATGCACATTCAGCACTTGTAACCGTGAACTTACGAGTGTTTGTGGTTGTGAACGTGCATTTGATACAATATTAAAATAATATTAGGATGATTTATTTGGTGAGCGCTGTTTTTGTGTGTAACATACCTCTAGAGCCCTCTGCGAGCTCGATCTTCGTTGTAGAATGCGCCAATTCTCTAGCAAGACCCAGTTGTTGTAAGGTTGGATGGACCTTTCAGTGACCGGGCTTTGGTAAAGGTGTATGAATTTTTCAACCCAGCGAAGAGGACATTCGGAAATATAAATAGTATATTTTTTGTGCTCCGCCGGGATTCGAATCCACAACCTTCCATTAACGAGTCCGAAGTGTTGCCACTGAACTACGGACCGGTCCAAGAAATGCCAAAAACAAGCGGTGTACCTGAACGGTCACCCATCCAGGTAGCATCCGCGCTCAATGTTGCTTAACTTCGGTGATTTGAAGAGAACCGGCGCTTTCAACATGGTATCGTCGTTGACATATCATTATATATCAATATCGTTGAGATACAAGTTTTGAATGTCATATATTTACAACGTAGATTATTATTATTAGATTATAGATAAGACACATTGGTCCAGTGCACATACAAACATGGCTCGTGTGACTGTGTCTCACCTTCCTTTTCGCTGATCTCCGGGGTTGCCGCAGGGGTCTGTGCTGGGACCAATCCTGTTTATTTTATACACGGCCGACATTAAGAGAATAGTCGAGAAATGGAGCCTCACTACACATGCATATGCAGATGACTGGCAGATTTACTCTCAGTGTCGACCACACATGACGGGAGCTCTCAGTAACAGAATGGCAGCTTGCATCGCGGAGATCGGTGAATGGATGACAAACAATGGCCTAATACTTAACATGGGTAAGACGGAAATTATGTGGGCGGCTACGTTCAGGCGTGAGCATCTCCTGACAACTCGCGCACCACTCTCCATTGGGGGACAGCTGATTCAGCCGTCAGATTCAGTGAGACTTCTAGGAGTCACACTGGACCGGAACCTCACAATGGGAGAGCAGTTGAATAACACGGTATCCTCCTCGTTTTTTGAACTTCGCCATATAAAGGCAATCAGGAGATGTTTACCATCAGGGGCAGTCAGGACCCTGGTTAACGCTTTTGTGATGTCTCGGGTTGACTATTGCTCAACGCTGTATATAGGTCAGCCGAAAAAACATTTCAGCCGGCTACAATCTCTGCTGAACTCTGCAGCAAGACTCATATTTGGGATGTCCAAATTTAATCATATTACTCCATTGTTGAAAAAACTGCATTGGCTTCGTTTTCCGAAGAAGGTGGTTTACCGTGTTTGTCTGATGGTTTACAAAGCTGTCAATGGTATGGCTCCTTCATACCTGTCTGACATGTTCTCACCTATTGAGATAGATTTGAGACGCCAAACTCTCAGATCTGTAGGGTGTGGGGTGGTTGACTTAGTCCAGCCGTCACGTCAGACACGCACTAATTTTGGGGGCCGTGCTTTTCGGTTTGCGGACCCAATGGAGTGGAACAGACTACCACCTAATGTGGAGAAGGCAAAAACTGTTGGTATCTTTACAAAAAATCTTATCCGTGATTTGAGAGGGCCCTTGAGGTGTGACACACACAAAAACGGCGCTCTTCAATTATGTGTACCTTATAAATAAATCATCCTTGTATATATAATATACATATAAGACAAACACGCATTAATGGGACTCCTTCCATTCAATCATTTTATGCTTAATTTTGGTATCTATTCCGCTTTCTATCGTATCTTTATCTGTGTATCACAAACCTCTGACTTATAAAAAGATAGCACCCAATTTCAGGCATATTTTTACAGGCCATAAATAAGGCGCCCGCTCCTCACCTGGCCGGGTAGATGGCATTATTTGTTGATGAATTTCGCGCTGTCTGGTGTTTCGGTGTAAATCACCAGGTACAAAGGTTGCTCTGATAAATGTCCCACGGGGATTTATGGCCCCAATCAGGGTTTCGGGGATTGGCTACACAGACTTCCGCTACGGGGGAGGTATCAGATATTATGGCACCTCTACCCCCCCTGTGACCTTGAAATGTAGCTAAATTTTAGGCCCCATTTTGTGTTGTAATGATTTTGGTCTTTACAACCTGCGAATGTGTAATTCTGTGAGTCAGTTTCCTTGAATTTTAGGTTGGTATGAGGCTAACCACCCATACTGAAAAAAAATGTTCACTTTGCCAAATTCACCCCTGTTTCAGGGAAGGTCGGCAATAGTTGCAGAGCTTATGTTCATTTGAGATTGGATTTTTATATTGTAGGTCCACATGCGGCATGTGTTGGCGCGAAATTATACATGTCTGCTTGTGGGAATGCGTTTAATATGAATTTCAAATGATATATATTATCTTTTGTAGATGTTAGGTACTAATTATTATATGTTTGTATTGGTCGAGATTGCTCGAGAGTTCTAGTAAGGTCTCGCATGTTCCAATTCTCAATGTATTGGCAACGTGAACTATTTTATACAGCATGGGAGGTCAGCCGCACACCAACCCATAAGTCAAGGAACAAACACAATCAATAAAATTTATTTATTCAATGATTCCAAAATTATCCTTAGTATTACTATAAATGAGGACCAAATTTGACCGTAGGGAGAGAAGTGACTGGAAGGAGCGACCGTTGTATTGAATAGGCGTAAAGTTGACCCTCTATGAGTCTATGTGAACCGTATCTAAAATAAAATGCAAAAATGAAAAACCGTAATTTTTATTTAAGTGAACCCGGTAAAATCGTAATACTGTATAAACCATTTTATTGCAATTATTTTGGCTTATAAATATTAAAAATGCTATTAAATTGTAAGATACAAAATTAGCTTTTTTATTGATTGTAGAGGCATTAACTTTGTAATTGTTCATCTTAAAGATAAAAAGTAAAAACAACTTTGTTTACGATTATTTTGAGTATATTTTATTCCACAACCGGTTTCGCAAACATCCGTTCGCATCATCAGGTGGTTAAATTAATACTACCTAAGTAAATGGTTTAGAAACGGAAGCTTCTAAAATATTCTTTATAAATCTTTGTTTATAAAGAAGCCTAACATGTATTCTATCTTTGCATGTGAAATATGGGTCAAAATTCTGAAATTTCAGATAATTCGGAAAGGTTTTTTTTGCTGTCTAGGGAACGAAAAATTCAATAATTAAATTCACAGCTCCTGAAATAATATTTCCCGAAAAAAGTCGGTCATAGGATCTCCCTAGAGTGTACAAAATATTGTATTAATGTAATTTAGAAATGACCTAAAAAGTGAAAGTCGAAAATGATGAAAATTTTCAATAATCTTACAACTGCAGCATTGAAAACTACGCCTTGTCTATGTCAAAGATTTGGAACAAAAAAGTTGACATAAGACTGGGAAGTAAAAGGTTTTAAGAGTGAAAACAAATGGGTATCACATACGTAATACAATAATCTCAGCCAAAATGAATACCGGCAAGGTGTACTCAGCCTTCGCAATAAATGAGAACCAGACCCCCCCCCAGGAGCTGAAAAACCCCTACTTCATATGAAAGTGGTTGGTGTGAGGCCGGCTCCCTTACCCATAAAAATAAAAATGTCCCGAATCGCCACATGCGACCCCTTCGGGCATAACGCAGACAATAAGTTACACTGTGCGGGTAGCTTAGTTGCGTCACACGCGACTCTTAAAGGGACAATCAAAACAATTGATCGGTGTTATGGCCGAAAGAGTCAAGGGGCTAATCTTTCTAGCGTATTTGAAAAAGAATAACGCTGGTTTGATTCCCGCTTGGGTCATTTGACCATAACTTTGATTCTTGTTCAGTAGATGTCATGGCGTTATTATTAATTAATAATTCATGAAAATATATAATAATGTATTATTTATTTATGGTATTAATTACCTGTTTCTGGCCAGGCAGAATAGGTTGGTGAATTGCATGCCTATTCACAAATCTTTTTTTTAAGTAAAAAAAAAGCAAAAAGGTAAAAAAGTTTATCTACATTTGCAGCTTAGTAATTCCACAGAGCTGGAACCCGGATAAGAAAACACAGTGTTAAGGTAGTGCATAAACTCTTTTTTTTAAATAACTGTAAGATACGCCTGAAAATTTGTAAGGATATTTGAGCCCGCAGCCTTGCTGGCTTTGTGATCCTACCACGAGGCATCACAATTTTTCAGGCGCGGTTACAAAGCTTCCGCCATTTATTTCAGGAGATGCTTCTTTAAGGTGGCTTGATTTATGGATGGAAAAGTGAGAGGAGAGAAAGTGAGGGCGGTGAAATGAGGTTAGTGGGGATGATGAAGGATGGTGGATGAGTCGTGCGATGCAAGAGATGACGTTAAACGTGATGTATCTGTTGGAGTATTAAAATTTTTGTTTTGTTTTACCTGAGAAGGAAGTATTGTAAAGAAACGTATAGATGTACACGGATAATAATAATAATAACATTAGAATGATTTATTTGATGAGCGCTGTTTTTGTGTGTATCACACCTCAAGAGCCCTCTGCGAGCTTGATCGTCGCTGTAGAAAGCGCCAATTCTCAAGCAAGACCCAGTTGTTGTAAGGTTGGATGGACCTTTCAGTGACCGGTCTTTGGTCAAGGTTTATGAATTTTTCAACTCAGCGAAAAGCACATTCGAAATATAAATGGTATGATAAAAAATAAAAAAGTTATGCCATTTTTCTGCAATCTCAAACTTTAAACTGCTCTCCTGAAAAATTTAATGTATGTCGCTTATGCCCTACTGCCTTTTAACCGTCGATATGTAGGTAGTCTACAATATCCGGTACCAATTTTGAATAACTCCACATCTTGAGATGATATTGGTTCGCAGAATTTCGTTCACCTTTCATTCAGTCCTCCTCCCCTTTCTTGGTTCAACCTTAGACCGTCGAGTTTAATTAGTTTGATCCGGCTTGGGGTGCCCATCGACAAAACCCTCCCCGCGCACCTCTCGTCTCAGGTAGCAGACGCCCTACCTACCTCCCCATGTATGCTCTAACTGTCTCAGCAACGAGGGTGTATCAAACAATGTATTATACTGTTTTCTCGTACGAAGAAAGCATATCGACATACTATAACATACGTCGATCCAAAACTGTGTACTTTTTGAAAAAGCGTGAATTTATGTTTAAGCGTGTAGTCCGGTCGATAGCTCGAGTGCTTGCATTCCATGCCGAGAGCTTGGGCTCGAATCCCACCGAGGGTGTCAGAAATGATTTCACGTTTCAGTGTTTATTTCAAAACACAAAATAAAATACCGGCAAGGTTTACTCAGCCTTCACAAGAAATGAGTACCAGCCCCCTCTCAAACTGTGAAACCCCCACTTCAACTGAAGTAGTGGGTATAAGGTCACCCCCTAACCTGTAAAAATAAATAGGTTTCACTCGTCACATCGCACGTTTAATAATAAAGAGAAATAACCCGAAAATTTCGAAAATCGAGATTTTGTAATAAAACGCAAGAACAATGCGAGAAGAATAGGTAGAATGCGACAGCCGTTCAATTTGGACGAATATGACCGAGATAAAACATCGGCCGCCTTTTTCATCCCATACAAGTTGTACTGGTTGTCTGAACTTTAAACGTTATTTCCCAACATTCATGTTTTTTGAGTTATTGCTCTTTATTATTAAACGTGCGACATGCGAACCCATTCGGAGGGGGTACTGCGGCAAGGAGTTGCGTGCGTTTCTGGTATATTCTATTATAATTATAATTTAAAAAAAATGTTGCAAATGAGTGTGGTTTTGTAACAGTAAACACGGCGCGTTGTGATTGGTCGACAAGTTCAATCATGCGCGCGCAAGTGGTCCGCAATTGGTCGGCAGTACCTATTGCGTTCCCCCCTCCACTTGTACACGAGCTGGCAGGCTAGGCAGTCTTTACAAGGCTATTGGCGAGGTTAGTCGTGCAACATTTCCATCTGGTGTTATGTCACTTATAGATGAAAATTGGAAACACTGCCGCTTTCATTGAGCATATTTTATTTGCATCATAAATAGTCCATGTTCTTTACATTTTTAAAATCTGCTTATCCTTATTCCATTCACTTATTTTTTAACTAAATACCATTTACATCTGTACCAAAATAAATTATGTTATTTGAATGAAACTGCCTAATGTGACATATCTTAATCTAAGCTGCAAAGATATATATCATTTAAGATTCATATTAAACGCATTCCCACAAGCAGACATGTATAATTTCGCGCTAACACATGCCGCATGTGGACCTACAATATAAAAACCCAATCTCAAATGAACATAAGCCCTGCAACTCTTGCCGACACTCCATGAAACAGGGGTGACATTGGCAAAGTGAACCATTTTTTACAGTATGGGTGGTCAGCCTCATACCAACCTTTAAATCAAGGAATACAATACATTCAGGTTTATTTATAAATACATAATATAATCAAATAAAAAATACACATATCAATATCAAGGCTTAGGTAATACTTATTTATAAAAATAATTGTATAACTATTTAACTATATATAAAATAATTGTATAAATAATAAACTTAATATGACGGACGAAATATTATCACGAAAACACGTACAGTTTTTGCCGAGTTTAAAATTTTATGTTAACGTAGCACAATCATGTGATAACCTCTCGTTTCAAGTGGTAAAGGGTAAGGTTTGTCGTGCCTTCCCACCGGTACTTATACTGGGGGTGAGAAGGGAAGATTTCAGGGGTGAGATGCGAGAAGTGGAGCTAATGAAAACCATAGAGAACACTCGAGTGCGTTACACAACTCACGGACCGTGAACTGTTATTATATTATGGTGAGAACATCTCCACACGAGAGATTTCTCAACATGGGAGAAGGTTACATTAACAATATGATATTGTATTTGGTTGCAAATTAGGTAAAACATTAGAGCTGTCTGTTTCCAATGTCTGCTATCTCCACCCGATGTTTATAATCTATAATTTTTAGTTGGAAAGATATATTGACATTTCAAATTCATATTAAATGCACGTCTACAAACAGACACGTGAAAATTTGCATTTAATGCTGCATGTATAATTCTTCTTCTTCCTCAGCCTTTTTCATTCCATACCTGGACGTAGGCCCCCTCCAATCTTCTCCATGTTTGTCTATCGGCTGCTGTGTTCAGCCATCCTGTGCCTGCAGTTCTTTTGATGTCGGCCAGCCATCGCAGTTGGGATTTCCCCTCTCCCCACTTGGACATTCTGCACCGCCACTGGACGATGCTTTTTGGCTACTTGGTCCTGCTTTTCAACGTGACCAGTACCCTTAGTACGAGTTGCAAAACTTGAGTAATGTAAAGTTTACGGCAATTATTAAAGAGTGATTTCCCCCAAAATCTGCCGTTTTTGTTTGTTAGAACTTGATTTTCTTCATCACTGTAACTCTTCTGCTAAGACCACAAAGTGTAAGAAACAAAAACGGCAGATTTTGGGAGAAATCACGCTTTAATATTTTCCCTAAATTTTACTTTTCTCAAGTTTTGCAACTCGTACTTAGGGTACTGCTCAGCGCCACTTTAAGCAGGTCACTCGCTGTATGACATCAGTGACACCGGTGCGTCTACGGATCTCCTGGCTTGGAACGTTGTCTCTGAAACTGATTCCCGGCATCCTCCTTTCAATGGCTCTTTGGCACGTCCTCTGTTCGTTGGCGCTGGACTGAGTGAGCCCTTTTGTTTCCAAGCCATAGGTGAATACTGGAAGCACGCATGACTCAAAGACCCTGCGTTTCAGGTTAACTTAACAGGTGAACTTACAAATTAAAATCCAAACCCTTAAAAAGGCGCTATTTTTCATAACGTGACTGAGCCAAATTACATCAGATTTCTCTGTTCAAAGGTCTCAAAATAACATCTGAATGTAAAAGCAAATGAATAAAATACCTCATTAAAATGAATCAAATCATTATTCAGTTTCTTTTTTTGATGTTGGGATGACTCGTTGAACACAAAAAAAAGATGAATCGTTTTTCTAGCAGCTGCTTTATTGATCACATTTTGACAGAGGCGTAAAGGCGACATGAAAAAAACATAGTCTAGACAGGCGATGTGATAATGTCTCTGAACTCGTGAGACTAATTGGCCCACAAAAATGTATTCAGGGATTTTAATATCGAGCAATGACGAAAGACAGATACCGAGATGTGAATGGCTCGAGTAATTTGAATTTCGCCACCTTTTGATCTTTCAACTGTCATTAAGTGTCATGACTTCAATGTTGTAGCAACTTTTTTGCCATTATATTAATCATTTTACTACTTTCGTTGTTTTTTTTTTTGATCAGGGATGGTTAAATTTGCAAATAATAACAAAAATGTAAGGATGATTTATTTGGTGAGCACTATTTTGTGTGAATCACACCTCAAGAGCCCTCTGCGAGCTTGGTCGTCGCTGTAGAAAGCGCCAAATCTCAAGCAAGACCCAGATGCTGTGAGGCTGAATAGACCTTATTTGACCGGTCTTTGGTAAATGTTTCTGTTTTTCACCAAGGGAAAAGCATATTTGAAAATATAAATGGAATATTTTTGTGCTCCGCTGGGATTCGAACCCACAACCTTCCATTACGAGTCAGAAGTTTTAACCACTAGACTACGGACCGGTCAATGTCACCCATGTTCCTTCAGAGACGGTCAGTAAGAGCTGCAGGGCTTATTTTCATTTGAGATTGGGGTTGAATGCTGTAAATCCTTGTCCACATGCGGCATGTGTAAGCGCGAACTTATACGTGTCTGCTTGTGAGAATGCGTGAGATATCTTTGCAATTAGATTGTTGATTTATTATAGGGACAAGCATGATATGTTACTATGACGCTTATCACTAGGGGTGGCTAGAACCTCTGCAGCGTCTTCTCCACTTGTTCCTATCCTGACATACATATTTCTATTAGTTCATTCATATCTATCACCTTTTCATATTTTTTTTTTTTTGCATTGATTCTCGCTCTGTATTTCCTATAATATCTTAACAATTCCACTTATTTGATAAAACCATTCCTTTCTCGGTGTTCCAAATGTTTATTAAACATTACTTTCTTGTTTGTCCTATGGGGTCAGCAATTTAAAATCTAGACACGCTATAGTGATCTGTCGACTCTTCCTCAGCGCTTGCATATAAGGTGTGTTTGCGTTCGATAAACGAGCGAACCAGTCTCTGGTTTAATTGTGTGTTGTATATTTGTTGATTTTATCAGTATTAAATGTTATAATTTCAGATGGAGTTTACTTGGGTATTTTATTTCTTCAACGGGTTTTTACAATATGAGTTGACAATTTTTTTTTACAATCCAATCTGTCACTTCCGGCAGTGCTGCCAACATACTATTTTATTTACAATGCTGCCAACATTGTTTTATAACTAAAATAAAAAGAAACCATGATGAATAAAATTACTATTTCCTTTTTTCTTTGAAAACCTAAGGGCTCGAGCAGAGTGACAATATTTTGGGGGGAAAAGGTCGACACTAATTAGCAATTTTCAGCAATCTTTATGTGACAGGGAACAACTTGGGACCGTCTTTGTGCCCCGACTTTATGTCCCAGCAGCTGTCAGCCCAGTTTTCGTGATTATATCATATTGTATTAGGTGACCGAAGGTTAAAGAGACCACCAATATTAAACAGGGTTGTTGTTGTTGAAATGGCGGTTGATCTGTAATGTTGGCGGCTAGGGTTTATTAAAGTGAAATTGGTTGTATGATTTAGTTTTTTTTAATGTCCATGTTTATATTATTATTTATTGATTTAAAAAATGTAATTTGTCATGAATGTTCCTTGACTTATAGGTTGGTATGCGGCTGACCACCCATACTGTGAAAAAATGGTTCACTTTGCCAATGTCACCCCTGTCTCAGGGAAGGACGGCAAGAGTTGCAGGGCTTATGTTAATTTGAGATGGGTTTTTATAATGTAGGTCCACATGCGGCATGTGTTAGCGCAAAATTATACATGTCTGCTTGTGGGAATGCATTTAATATAAATCTTAAATGATATATATCCTTGCAGTTTAGATTAGATTAGATTAGTAACACCTGATTTGAAGGGGTTAAAGACGTTGCCAATTTTTAAAAGGATTTCTTAAAAAATTCCAATATATTTTCTTATCAACAATACATCACGACATCTTGCCGTGTTGATGTAGACGCAAATATCGAAATGATCTTATGCATTATCATAGATTTATTCTCTTTGGTGTCTTGATTCTCATTTCATCAATATCACGAGCTCGACAGCCCTGGTTGGGCCTAGACTAAATTCGGGTTTCTCCTCCACTTGTCTCTTTTCGTCTTGCACCTCATTTTTACTTTGTTTTAATTGCCAAGAAACATCCACTAAAATGTCACCCCTGTTTCAGGGAAGGACGGCAAGAGTTGCAAGGCTTATGTTCATTTAAGATTGGGTTTTTATATTGTAGGTCCACATGCGGCATGTGTTAGCGCGAAATTATACATATCTGCTTGTGGAAATGCATTTAATTTAAATCTTAAATGATATATATTTTTGCAGCTTAGATTAGATTAGAAAAGATATCTGGTAGATAAGTATCTTTCGGACCAGTTCTCGTCCAATATTTCTCAATATTTGTTGTCTTGCTTCTCAACCTTTTTCTGTTTTGGTTGCCAGGTAGCATTTATCAATAGACATCTAATCTAATCTAATCTAATCTAAGTTGCAAAGATATGTTACATTGGAGATTCACATTACATGCATTTCCACAACCAGACACGTACAAGTTCGCGCTTGCACGTGCCTCATGTGAGCCTACAACATAAAGAACAATCTCAAATGGACATACACCCTGCAACTCTTGCCCTCCTTCCCTGTAACAGGGGTGACATTGGCAAAGTGAACCATTTTTACAGCATGGGTGGTCAGCCGCATACCAACCTATATCTGCTAGATAAGTATGTTTCGGACAAGTTATTGCACAGTATTTTAATATTCCACGTTTTGATTCTCAATCTTGTTTTGTTTTGGTCACCAGGCAACATCCATCAATATATATGTACATATCGACGGTAAAAAGCCTATTTGACTTAAGCGACATCATGGGCGATATTGAGTTATATACATCGTTTTTCTCGGTTTTTCAAGCTGCGTCGAATGGTCTAACTTTTGGCGCGATCAGATAACTTTTTTGTCGCTTAAGTCATAAAGCACCTTGTATGGCGTTTATAAATTTCATGGACTGATGTCCCACGATTTATGACACTTTTTAACGAAGTGTCGTTAAAGTATACTCTTACAAGTTGTTGGTGGTGCATATCCTAAATGTACTCAAAGACTTGAGAGTGGACGAGGTAGTTAAGTTAGATAGGCATGCTGTGTCTTCAATATTCAAAGTCGCATAAGTAATTTCACTTTACCATAAAAAATATGACTTTGTCGTATAAATTAATAAGACTCATAGTGGATCTATCACAAATGGTGCTTAAATCATATATCCTTTTATTTACTAAATGACTGTCGGTTCAGCATTAAGCGTTCTTGCAATACATCACTGGTGATGTCGCTTGAGCAAAGTGTCCTTCCAAATTTTTATAATAGAACTGGCGCATAAGCTATTTATCTTCAAGATCAATGTAATGATTATTGGCATTTGAATCTATTCAAACAAATGATTTTGGAATGGTCGTTGGCGTTTAAGCTGCACCAAATAAACATGGGTTGTCGTTTAATGTAGTCTTGTGTGAATAGAAATGCATTGAAGATGTCGCTTCAGTAGTATTTTGAGCGTGCTATCGGTTGGTTGATGCTCTGCAACGCCAGGATTTAAGTCAACACTCGGAATCGATGTATCTACGGGAAGTTATTGTTTGTTGTCAATGAAAAATATTTCCATATTTTATTACTATTGACAAGTGGATGTTCACAAAATGAGTATCTATGTTTACATAATTATATTATATATAATTATATACGATACTAAACGCAACGCAACTAAGCTACACATATAGTGCCACTTCTTGCCGCGTTATCCCCGAAGGGGTCGCATGTGGCGAGTTGAACCTATTTATTTTTACAGGTAAGGGGGCCGGCCTTACGCCAACCACTTCAGTAGAAGTGGAGGTTTCCCAGCTCCCGAGGGTGCTGGTACTCATTTCTTGTGAAGGCTGAGTAAACCTTGCCGGTATTTTATTTTAGGGTTTGAAATAAACACCGAAACGGGAAATCATTTCTGACACCCTCGGTGGGATTCGAACCCGAGCTTTCGGCATGGAATGCAAGCACTCTACCACCTGAGCTATTGACCGGTCAGTCTGCTGCAATACTGCTTACTTAAATTTTAATTAAATTTTATTAAGCAGTATCCAGTGAAATGTTCCAGTGAAAAAAAATGTGATAGAAAAGGAGTAGTTGTTCCCAAAAATAAAGATGTGAACCCCCTGCTATACTGGTAATGATGCGAGTACAAAGACGTGCACCAATAAATGTGAAAAATAACAGAAGACGATTTATTTCCACATTATTGGAAGATTGAAAATTAAGCCACGAAAGAGTGGCTATAGTGGCAATGACAAAAAGGGAAAAAATAAGCGAAAAAGATCGAAAGACTCCGACAAACATCATTATACATTTTTATATTTCATAAATGAAGGTGAAAAGAGAAAACAGGTGTGCCAAATTTTGGCACACCTGTTTTCAAAACACCCTTAACACATCACAAAAAAATCTTCACTTTACAGTATTTATTGCCATTCAAGGCTTCGCCAAAGAAGATTCCAGATGGAAAATCATACGACCGAATAAAACCAAAGAGGTAATTATGCAAGTACTACAATCCTGTATTAAGAATTTACCAGCAGTTCCCTCACATTACTGTAGGCGCGACTCCAGTAAGCTTTACCTTCCGCAATCCTTGAAAAAAATTGAGCTATTTGTACACCCTCTATAAACTGGATTTAACCACTAAAGGGATGGATGTGGTAGGGGAACAGGTATTCAAAAATACGTTCAAAAAAGATTTCAATATAGGTTTCCACATTCCTAAGAAAGATAAATGTGCGAAATGCCTGCGTTTTGAGAACAATACAAGCGCCGAACTAGCTGAAATGAAAATTGGGGAAGGGAAACATTCAGACCAGAGATTCAAACTTCACAAGCAGATCCATTCTTTAAGCAATAATGTATTGAGCACATCATTTGACCTTTAAAAGGTCTTAAATACACCATACGGGGAAAGCATGCTGTTGTACTATTCCAGGAAATACGGAATGTATAATTTAACGTTTTACGAATCTGGAACAAGAGAAGGATTTTGTTTTTGCTGGGGTGAAGCAGATGGGTAAAGAGGAGCTACAGAAGTGTCAACTATATTAAACAAATATATCCAAAATGTTGACCAGAGGGGCACAGTTAAAACTTTATTACTATACAGTGATTCTTGCCCGGGGCAGAATAAGAACCGCACTGTTTTTGCCACAATCCACTATACATTGCATAATGTATGTAAAAACATCAGCACCATTCAACTCAACTACCTTCTTCCGGGTCACACATACATGCCTGTTGATTCTATGCACTCCGTGATAGAAGGCAGTGTGTCCAAAAATATTATTTGGGCTCCATCACCATGGAGCACAGTATTTGAGCTAGCTAGGAAATCACCCAAGCCTTATCATGTCGAAACTCTGCCATACCTACTGATTTTGTTGGGTGAAGTGGAATTTCCGATAAATATTTCAAAGGAAATTTACAAAGCAAAATAAACCGAATCAGAATAGCTACATTTAAAAAGCAGATGCCCAACAAAATCGTGGTAAAAGACACGATGGATGCCACAAGCGAGGACATCCTAGTGTGTGGCACCAAAGGAAAACCTGCAGAAAATATTTATAAAAGACGTCTGGCTTTACCACAGAAGAAGTATGATCTAATCTAATCTAATCTAAGCTGCAAAGATATATATCATTTAAGATTTATACTAAATGCATTCCCACAAGCAGATATGTATAATTTCGCGCTAACACATGCCGCATGTGGACCTACAATATAAAAACCCAATCTCAAATGAACATAAGCCTTGCAACTCTTGCCGTCCTTCCCTGAAACAGGGGTGACATTGGCAAAGTGAACCAATTTTTATATTATGGGTGGTCAGCCGCATAACAACCTATAAGTCAAGGAACATACATGACAAATTACATTTTTTAAAATCAAAGAATAAAAATAACAATATATACATAGACATAAAAAACTAAATCATAAAACCAAATTCACTTTAACAAACCCTAGCCGCCAACATCACAGATCAACCGCCATTTCTTTCTATCCTTGCATACTTCTTTCATTTCCTCCAGAGTCATAACCTTCTTCATACAAGCTCTTCTTTTATTATGACTCTGGATATTCCATTCATTCGCAATTTCGGATATTTGGTCCATCCATACCTTTCTCGGTCTTCCTCTACCACGACATCCATCTATTCTACCAACATATACTTTCTTCGTCAGTCTTTCCTCATTCATTCTCTCCATATGCCCAAACCATCTTAACAAACTTCTTTTAATCTTCACTTTCACACTTTCTTTTGCACCACATTCTTTTCTTACAAAATCATTCCTCACCCTGTCTCTCCGTTTTTTCCCAATCATACTTCTTAGAAAGTCCATTTCAACAGTATGGACTTTACTAATTTCACTTTCATTCACCGTCCAGGCCTCGCTTCCATACATCAAGGTGGGTAAAAGTATGCCACTGCGTACCGCCAATCGAGCATTTTTAGAAATGTTTTGATTTTTGGCGATACAAGCTGTGGCACCCAGTACACACCTGCCCTTCATTACTCTTCTTTCAAGTTCACCTGTCATTCTTCCATCTTTCTCAAACTTACTTCCCAAGTATACAAACTCATTTACCACATCAACATTCATTCCGTTTATTCTAAATTCGTAGTTCGTATTTTCTTCATTTCTTTCAAAAATCAAAACTTTCGTCTTACTTGCATTCAATTTCAAATAATTACCTAGCAGAGCTTCGTTCAATCTAGAGAGCATCGTTTGCAATTCTACTGCTGAGTCCGATACAAGAACAGCATCATCCGCATACAGCAGAACACTCACTTTGCTCTCTCCTATCATTAATCCACAATCATCAAGTCTAGCATCTCGAACACACTTGTCCATGACTATGTTAAATAGCCATGGGCTCATCACACATCCTTGCCTTACACCCTTAAAAACTTCAAACCATTCACTATACTCATCATCAATACGAACACATGCTGTACTATTTTCATAGTTTGCATGCACCGCACCTAGGAGAGCCCCATTCACTCCGTATGCTTTCAAAACATCCCATAACATACCTCTGTCTACTGAGTCAAAAGCCTTTTCCAGATCTACAAAGGCCGTGAACAGCTTCCGCCTCACCGACAATTGTTTTTCAACAAGTTGTCGTAGAGTAAAAATCTGATCAACACAGCCTCTACCGGCCATAAAGCCGGACTGTATATCGGAAATCCTTTCACTAGTAGTCAGAATCACATTTTTTATAATCACCTTACAGAAGACTTTTCCTGGTATACTGAGTAGACTGATTGGTCTGAAGTTCTGACAGTCTTTTTTGTCCCCTTTACCTTTGTAAATGGGAACAATGACTGCCTTCCTCCAATCCATCGGTAGGTACTACTCCTGCATTCACACAAAGCTTACATAATTCGTACATCCAATCGATCACGCATTCACCTCCTGCTTTCAACATTTCACCATTTATTCCATCAAACCCAGCAGACTTTCCATTCTTCAAACATTCAATAGATACTTTTATTTCTTCTTTCAAAATCCTAAATTCATTCTCTTCTGTCATTTTTCTAAACAAAATTCTTTCGCCCCGACCAAAAATCCCTTCAAAATATTCTTTCCATCTCTTACATACTTCATCCTTCTCCCATACCATCTCACCAACAGCACTTTTGATTCCTGGGGTGGTCAATGCAGAATCTTTATTCCTATTGGCACCGACCCATCTCCAGAATTCCTTCCTACTGTCGGTGAAACTCCTGTTCATTTTTTCATCAATCTTTCTCTGTTCATTCGCTTTGCTTTCATAAACTACATTCTTCGCCATTTGCTTGGCTATCTTATATTCATCTTCTAGCTTTCTATCATTCCTGTCGTTCAGCCACTTTTTATAACATTCCTTCTTCACTTTCACAGCCTCTTTTACTTTAGCATTCCACCAGGCATCCACTTTCAATCTTCCACCTTTCGTTTCTCCACATACTTTTCGAGCACATTCAATCATTCCTTCTTTCATAAACTTCCACATGCTTTCAATATCTTTTTCATTCACATTCTTTTCAAGTTCATTCCCACTTAACTTTTTTTGTATTTCTGATTTATACTTCACTTTCACATTTTCATCACTCAGACTTTCTACTTTTATTCTTGGCTTTCTTACTTTCTTCTTACGTTTCTTCTTTCTTACTTCTCCAATCATTATTTTAGCGCATAAGAGATAGTGGTCACTGCCTATTTCAGGCCCACGATAGACACGGCTATCTCTTACGGCTCCTCTCAGTCTTTCATCCACACAGATGTAGTCAATGATTGTGCGACTTCCCACAATCTGCCTTGTGTACAGATGCACATCCTTATGTCGAAACCATGTGTTTGATGCAAAAAGGCTGTGCTCTGCACACAAAGCTATCAGGTGTCGCCCATTATCATTGACTACACCTCGTCCACTAGGACCAACAATTTTCACACACTCATCTCTTTGCGTACCTACCCATCCATTCATATCTCCCAAAATTATAATGTATTCATTCTTCTTGCTTTCGCGCACAACTGCATTCAACTCATTCCAGAATCTCATTTTCACGTCCATACACTCTGAATCTACAGGTGCATAACAGGCCACCAAGAAAATTTTCATCCTGTTTGTTTTGAGTTTAACAGTCAAAACTCTTGGAGAGATTCTTTGGTAGCCCGTTATGCATCCTTTTACATTCTCACTTATAACCACACCCACACCCTGTCTTTCATTCCCATCTTCCACACCTGACCAGATATACAGTTCACCATTCATTAATACTTTTTCACCATTCCCTTTCATTTTTGTCTCTGTCACACCCATCACTTGTATTCTTTTTTCATTCATCACATTCACGATTTCCTTCTCCTTACACTCATTCATTCTTCTGACATTCCAAGTTCCAAACACCCATTCATTCTCTCTGAGCAAGTTTATGTCGGTTTTTCTGCAGAGTGGAACTGCGTTTATATTGGCGAACATGGGGTTTATTAATTACAAAAATAAATTAATTATATTAAATAATAACAATGAATTAAATAATGATGATTTGGTAAAATTGTGTAAAACATTCGTCATACCACAAAGGTATTGCGCAGAGTGTACAGCTGATATTCCTCACGGTAATGAAACAGTTGAGGTGCTCTTGGACTCTGATGTTGAGGATATCGAAATACCTACTTAAAATACGTCCTTATTTATAATACCTATTCATGTGGAACCTGTGCTATTACATTTAATTGCATGATATTTTTCTTAATTTAATTTTACTTCCGTACTTTGAATTTTGTGTTTTCATAGTTATTTTAATTTGCCACTCTCTGTGTGGAGTCATTACTTATTATTTTATTTTCTTGTAAGTATATTTTTCAAAAATACCAAAACATCAAAAGTATTAAATTCATGTTACATGTTTTTTATAAACTTAACCATTTATATAAGAGTTTTATGCTTACACGGCCGGCTGATGATGCTGGAGTGAAGTTTTCCGGGATCTGTTGCCGTGGTCTGTGGGAGCTGGAGCTTCCGGACCTTTCACAGTTCTCATCAAGATCTTCATCATCATCATACTTTACGCTGAAGAAGCCCATCGTAGAAATGGGCGAAACGTCCGGAAGCTCCAGCTCCCACAGACCACGGCAACAGATCCCGGAAAACTTCACTCCAGCATTAACCATGTATTATATAGAAATAAACAAAAATTGTGTTCGTAGTTTTTTCACTCAGGTACAATACAATTGTACAATAAATAATTTGATTAAAAGCTATTGCAATGTGTACTTTTATGTAATGTTTCAATTCTTCTTTATTGCTATTATTTTGCTTGTTCTTAATTATGTGTTATCATTAATATTATTTTATTAATTTGATTGAAGATTTAAATCAAAACACTGTTTTGTATTTTCACGATTAAAATCAATTTATTATTTAATTTACAAACGTTTTCGATAAAATATCATCGATTTAAATTTTTGTATACCTGACGATGATATTTTATCGAAAACGTTTGTAAATTAAATAATAAATTGATTTTAATCGTGAAAATACAAAACAGTGTTTTGATTTAAATCTTCAATCAAATTAATAAAATAATATTGAATATGAATTTTCACAGTGTTAATACACAACCAATTCAAAATATAATGTTATCATTAATTTGTGGTCTCAAATTACCTTTTTTAATTTATAATTTTTTTGAATGAATTCAAAACAAAACACTGTTTATTTGCACAATAAAATTTATTTAAAAAGATTAAAACCTTTAAAACAAATTACAAACGTTTTCGACCTAGTAGGTCATCATCAGGTTACCCTTTTTAGTTTACTGCTATTTTTTGCATTTATTTACTAATTAATATTTCATATTTTGGCTCAATTAAAAAGATTTTTAGGAAAGTATACTTCTATTATTTATTCCTACCACAGTTCTTTCGTATCGAAAAATAAAACAGCCTTGTCTTTAAGGGTGTATGATTTCATTTTAATATGAATTTATTTGCCCGTTACGACCACCTATTATCCAGTAGCCGCGAAAATGCATCAAATCCCGCGTTTAGCTTTGAGAGTTCGTCGGTAGGAGATCGTATTGTATCTGAACCATTTTGTGTTTTTTTTAGCAATAAAATAACATGAAAGCGAAAGCGAAGCGAAGTTATACATTAATTACAAACAAGCATTTATTTTATTTTATTTACATACAAATACAAAAAAAGGCATTCATTTTATTTGTAAACAAATTTACAACAATTCACTTTCGTTCGTGTTAACAGATATATCCAAGTATATAAGTAAATAATTATTCACCCTGTACCGATTACTCAAAAATGCAAAGAAACTGGCATAAGGTCTCTAGAGAGCGTTTTACATTTCACAGAATTGGAATAAAACGCTACAGTTCAGTTTACACTATAGTCACACAGAAGCACACACGTGTGTGCCCTGTATTTTTTACATTGCATATTTTATCAAAGTGTAGACTCCAGTGGTTGCAGACCTATACAAGTGTATTAAAATAAAATATGAAAAAAAAATATATATATTTCATTTTCATTGTTTATCTTGACTTATAGGTTGGTATGAGGCTCACCACCCAAACTTTAAAAAATGGTTTACTTTACCAATGTCACCCCTGTTTCAGGGAAGATCAGTAAAAGTTGCAGGGCTTTTGTTTATTTGTGGATTTGATTTTAATATGTAAATGCGCATGCACGATTTGTAAATGCGAACTTACAAGTGTATTTTTGTGAGCATGCACTTAATATGAACCTTAAATGTTAACATAGTTTTGCCACTTAGATGATAGATTATACATTGTGATTATGTCCCAATGACTCAGTTGATAGAGTGCTTGCATTCCATGCCGAGAGCTGAGGTTCGTATCCCACGGAGGATGTCAGAAATGATTTCCCGTGTCGGTGTTTATTTCAACTCAATAATAAAATACCGGCAAGGTTTCTCAACCTTAACAATAAATGAGAACCAGCCCCCTCGGGAGCTGGGACACCCCCGCTTCAACTGAAATGGTTGGCGTAAGGCCGGCTTCCTTACCTATAAAAATACAACTTTCATTTTTCTTTTCATCTTCGTCTCCTAAATGTTATTAATTTTTAAAGTTAAAAAAAGGTTTCATATTACTGCGTAGCCAGGGAATGTTTGTTGAGGCCGTGACTGCGTATGTGTTCAGTAAATATGCCAGTGTGTGTGTGCTCATGGACTTCACCCTGTGCGAAGGAAGACAACGCATCCAAGTGCTATATATGCCTGTATAGTATACTTTTTTATACCATTGGATGTGTACATTGAAATAGCAACATGAAGTTTTTTTTCTAATAATTCAACTAAGTGATGGAATATATTCTAAGCATAAAAGCAGCACAAAAGATATACCATTTATATTTTCAAATTTGCTCTTCGCTGGGTTGAAAAATTTATAAAACCTTTACCAATGACCGGTCACGAAATGTCCATCCGGCCTTACAGCAACTGGGTCTTGCTTGAGAATTGGCGCTTTATAGCGACGACGATCAAGCTCGTAAAAAGGTCGATAGCTCAATTTGTAGAATGCTTGCATTCCATGCCGAGAGCAAGGGTTCGATCTCAAAGTTTGACTCAGCCTTCACAAGAAATGAGAACCAGCCCTTCACGGGAGCTGGGAAACCCCCACTTCAACTAAAAGTGGTTGGTGTGAGGACGGCCCACTTACCTGTAAAAAAAAATAGGTCCCGAAGCGCCACATGCGACTCCTTCGGGGATAACGCAGGCAAGAAGTTACACTACATGTGTAGCTTAGTTGCGTTTTTATATAATTACCCACTGATATAATATAAGGGTGTCAGAAATGATTTCCGGTTCGGTGTTTATTTCTAACCCAAAATAAAATACCAGGAAGGTGTACTCAGCCTTCACAAGAAATAAGTACCAGTCCCCACGGGAGCTGGTATGCCTTCGCATCAACGAAGTGGTTGGCGTAAGGCCGGCCCTCTTACCTATAAAATAAATAGGTTCCCTCGCCACATGCGAAGCCCTTCGGGGATAACGCGGCAAGAAATTATTATTTACTTAGCCACACATACTCATGACATTTTTGTTAGATTTCGACGGAACTTAGTTGTCTTGCACCAATCGAAATCTTGACTTTTGGATTACGAGTCCGTGAAAATCCGTGAAAACCTAAAATTAAACATATATACCTATATATATATATATATACATATGAGGATAATTTATTTATTTAATTTTTTACATGACCAAAGAGCGCCGTTTTTGTGTGTTTCACACCTCAAGGGCCCTCCTAATCATGAATTAGATATTTTAAAAAGGTGCCGTTTCAGTGCTCCCTTAAAAATGCCAACAGATTCCGAAACCCTCACTCCGGGTGGCAGTCTGTTCTACTCCATCGGCCCCGAAAACCGGAAAGCGCGATCCTCAAAATTAGTGCGTATTTGACGGCGAGGCTGCATCAATCTGACAGCTTGACACCCCGCTGACCTAAGTGTCCGCCCCCTCACACTCACTTCAACGGGGGAAAATATGTCTGCCAGATATGATGGAGCCAAACCATTTAGGGCTTTAAATACCATCAAACACACACGGAACCCTCTCAGGGAAACGAAGCCAATGTAGTTCTTTCAACAGCGAAGTGATGTGAGAGAATTTGGACATCCCGAAGATCAGTCTTGCGGCCGCATTCAAAACAGACTGAAATCTGTTCAGTTCAGCGTTAACCACTAGACTAAATTACAGGCCTGAAAATTTCAAATTGCTCTACGCTAGGTTCAAAAAATGATTTCAATTCAACAAAAAAGGCCAGCCAGCAGAATTCTTTCCAGCTAAATCATTGAGCTAAATGAATTTCACTTTGAAATTCAAACAAACTTTCATATTATTCATGTAATGGAAAAAAACTTATCAGAATACTATAAAGTCGTGTGCAGCTCTCCGTACAATTCATTTCATCTGATTGAATGATCTTTCGCTGTCTTTCGCCATTTCGTTAAACTTTGCAAACTGTTTTTATGTACGTACGTATTATACTACCATAGCGTTTATGTATATACTCTTACACACACAATATAAGAGAGGGCTGACTCGAGCATCTTCGGCAATATACGATGATACACGAGTGTACCCGAAGTATGAAATGTAGCAAATACAGCGCAACCAAAAAATGTATGGAATCTTAAACAGCAACTCTAGATGGCGTTTTGATTTCCATGCATTTTTGAGAAACCAGTTGGTCCAGTTGTAACGTAAACGATTGTACTCTTTTGCATTATATAAATCTTGCTTCCATAAAACTAAGGAGATATAATATTTTTCTCCGCAGTTCATCTACCGGCCGCAGGTGACGCTAGCGACCGGGTCATTTTTTGTATGGAAATCTTTATTTTTCCAGGATAAATAGAAATCGGGGGAGAAAAAATAAAACAAGTATGGCATTACAAACATAAAAAATATCACTTCAAATCCTAAAAGGAAAATAAACCATTAAAAGACGAATGTAGCTACAATATCGTATGCAAAATTTGGGTACTTTTTAAATAATCATAAAAAATCAATGAAAAGTAAAAAAAAACAACTAACAAGTAGAAAAAATAAAACTAATCAAAATTAATGTTTTGAAATAAAAAAAAGTTAGGATTTATTCATAAGAACAGTGGAAATCTCCATTTAAGGTATCTCCGTAAATAAAATTATTTTGAATTGGTTTTTTATGGAAAAAAATACCTAATTTTATGTGTTAATTTAATCTGAAAAAAAAATGCTACCTTACAATTAAAAATATGGGCTATTTTGGTCATCAAAGTTGGGCGCGCTGACCTCTCAATCACCCTTAAGTCAGATATACCCTTTACGAATAGGCATTGTTTTTACGGATAAGACATATTACTTCTCAACGTATAAACTTTATGTGGCGTATGCATTAAATAGCCCTATTCAAACAAAAGGAAAATATGGATTTAAGTCTTTTTACCTCGAAATAAAAAATGTTGAGTCGGTACTTAAGGCATTTTCATACATTTATGACAGAAAGTAAAATGGCGCATCAGTCATTTATCCTCAAATAATTATGAATGCCAAATTGCTTAAACGACAGTATCTCAATAATGTATATGTTTATCTAAAATCTACTTATGTTAAAAAAAAGCAAATAAAAAAATAAGCTTTGCCTCCTTACATTTTTTTTTATTTAATCCACTAACAAAAATGTTATGGCAGATAATAAAAAAAAAAAACAGTTTTTTGGCTCTCCTGTAAAATTGACTTTTTGTCGCTTAAGTCAAATAGGCTTTTTACCGTCGATATGTATCTGGTAGATGAGTATATTTTGGACCAGTTACCGCCAGTATTTTTTCATATTTGGTGTTTTGATTCTCAATCTTGTTTTGTTTTGGTTATTAGGCAACATCCATAAATAGATATCTGGTAAATAAGTATCTTTCGGACCAGCTATGTCCCAGTATTTGAAATATTTTTTGGCTTGATTCTCAACATTGTTTTGTTTTGGTTATTAGGCAACATCCATAAATAGATATCTGGTAAATAAGTATCTTTCGGACCAGCTATGTCCCAGTATTTGAAATATTTTTTGGCTTGATTCTCAACATTGTTTGGTTTTGGTTACTAGGCAACATCCATAAATAGATATCTGGTAGATAAGTATCTTTGGGACCAGTTATCGCCCAGTCCCTTATTCTGCCAGACGATATATTTCACCAACGACGCCGTTTTGCTTCTCTCGCGACTAATTTCCAATACTTTAATATTCCCAATGTAGCGTTATACAATGGCAGCTCATTGCTTTGAAGCTTCTACTCTAAATTCAAGGACTTTTCAATTTGACCTTGAAATTTATTTTTCCACTTCTAGTGTGGGGCTGACCACCCATGTTGTAAAACAAAGGTTCACTGTCACCTCAGTTGCAGTTGCAGGCAAAAGTTGCTGGGCTTATGTTATTTATTAAAAAAAAAAAAAAGATTTGTGAAGAGGAATGCAATTCACCAACCTATTCTGCCTGGCCAGGAACAGGTATACTATCATTAATTAGTAATTCATTATTGTTTATTTTAATGAATTATTCATTCATAATTATCTAATAACATCTGTTGAACCAAGTTTAAAGTTATGGTCAAATGATCCAGGCGGGGATCGAACCAACGTTATTCTATTCCAAATACGCTAGAAAGATCAGTCCGCTAGAAATTTGTAAGCGAGAATTAAAGTACGCGTGTGTGTTTGTGAGCACTTGTTAATATATCTTTGCAACTTAGATTAGATTAGATTAGAAGTATGAAGTGGTTGCTTGCATTGAGAGAGTGATGAATAAGGCTTTTAAATTTTCAATTCTCCTTCAACTCTTATTTTAACTGACATTTTGCTTATTGAAATTTTATTATTTTACAATTTATTATGTTGTTTTTAAAAAAGAAATGTAAACGCAACTAAGATACACATATAGTGTAACTTCTTGCCGCGTTATTCCCGAAGGGGTCGCATGTGGCGAGTTGAACCTATTTATTTTTACAGGTAAGGGGGCCGGCCTTACGCCAACCACTTCAGTTGAAGTGGAGGTTTCCCAGCTCCCGAGAGTGCTGGTACTCATTTCTTGTGAAGGCTGAGTAAACCTTGCCGGTATTTTATTTTGGGGTTTGAAATAAACACCGAAACGGAAAATCATTTCTGACACCCTCGGTGGGATTCGAACCCGAGCTTTCGGCATGGTATGCAAGCACTCTACCACCTGAGCTATCGACCGGACTGAAATGTAACTAATTATTATTTGTGCTCCTTGAAAACAAGGTTGGTATGAGAAAAATGGTCCACTTTGCCAATTTCAACCTGTTTCTGGGAATGTCGTCAAGAGTTGCAGGACTGATGTTTATTTGAGATTGGGTTTTTATGTTATAAGTCGACATTCGGCATGTGTAAGCCTGAATTTACACGTATCTTTTTATGAGAATGCATGCTATATGAATCTTAAATGTAATATATTATCTTTGCAACGCAAATTATAGATGAATCTTAAGAGATGGCAATTAATAGGAACTGTACGTTTCGAAACTTGTTTCGCCAGAGATGCTTTTCAAGTTCACATACATTTTTCTCGAATACTCAATATTTCGAGTATTGCGAAAAAACTCGTACTACGGGTACTGATCACATCTCGCTAATCAAACTCAAGTAATCATACTAATAACTCGTATAATCTTAGCTTCAAAGACATATTAACATTCGAAACTCATACCAAATGTATGCCCACAACGCGTGTCAGTTCGCGCTTACAAATGCCGAATGTGTACTTATGTACACATTAAAATACAAGCCTCAAGTGAACATACACCCTGCCGACCTTCCCTGAAACAGGGGTGACATTCGCAGAGTGAACCATTTTTTTACAGTATGGGTGGTCAGTCTCATACCAACCTATAAGTCAAGGAAAAATACAGATGATTATAGAATCTGAAATAAGATAAGATTATAGATTTGACTGGAGACTTTTTCTAAAACCTCCATCGTATTAATTTATATTCTTCTCTAACTCGGCAGCTACTCTTTGTTTCCCAAACTTCCCACCTTAGTTTCATATTTTTCCCTCGATTAACTTAGCAAAACCCTCTTTCTTTCTTTCTCTCTCTTTCTCTTTCTCGCCCCCGTTCTCTTTCTCTCACATTTACAAGTTTTTCCCGCCTCTTACGCTCCCTTTGATAATCCTCGAAGTTTGCTGGTGAAAAGTTTTTTAAACTATTAAAAATTATTATGTAAAACGCTGCGACGTGAAGAGTTGATGAAAGATTCAAGCAAACTTCGTGCTTCATCCTGACAAAGACAGTATTTAAAAAAAAAACATTAAGACTGTTTGGGCGGATTGTTAGGTAGATTTGTAATAGGTAGCTGGCCATTAAATCCTTTGTCCTTTAGCCTATAAACTGACCACTCCTTATTGACCTTAACACCTCTCCAGCTTCAGTACTTGTGTGAACGTGGCAGTGGACAGGCTTGTCTACAGTACCTACTCACATCGCGCGCGAACAAAGGAGAAACACACAAAAAACGCGACTAGTGCTCCGCGAAGAAGCCATCCATTGGAGACCAGGTCAGTCCCGAATAATTCCCGTGATTCCTATCCCCTTTCTCCTTTGGTTAGCTGCCTGGGCAGATTTGCTGGGCAGTTCGCTCGAACGCGATTTATGGAGAACCAGTGCGGTTAAAAAACCTCTCCACGGTTAACATGGTAAAGCCAGACTTGGCGTTATCAACAACTGTAACTCATCGACTGATTTTTGCGTGAACAGAAACAGGTATTAACATAATTAATTAATAATTCATAAATTTTATTTTTAACCACTATTTACGCAAATACATCTGGTAAACCAGGGTCTTAGCTATCTTCAGTAGCGCAAGACGGTATTCGAACTTACATACACTAATTCGAGTGCCAACGTCTTACTCCTCAACCATAAAAAAATAAATTAGGCTGATTTATTTGGTGAGCGCTGTTTTTGTGTCTATCACACCTCAAGAGCCCTCTGCGAGCTCGGTCATCGCTGTAGAAAGCGCCAATTCTCAAGCAAGACCCAGTTGCTGTAAGGCTGGATAGACCTTTGGATGACCGGTCTCTGGTAAAGGTATATGAATTTTTCAACCCAGCGAAGAGCAAATTTGAAAATATAAATGGTATATTTTTGTGCTCCGCCGGGATTCGTACCCACAACCTTCCATTTACGAGTCCGAAGTGTTACCTCTGGACTACGGACCGGTCATACCAACGACTATACAAGTTCCTTTGGTCAGTAAGTTGTAAATGGCAGCACTTTACTTGGCTTAAATATACTCTATTTTACAAACCAAAACTACTGTCCTATATAATATATTTTTTAGGGTGGATTTATTAAAAACAACTGTCCTAGTTTACTGCCTTCTTCAGAACAGCCTTTCAAAAGAAAACGTGACGCATGCTTTTTTTTCTACCTACACAGATTTGAATTGCTTATTCATCAGACGTATCTCACCTTAAAACAACCTTGTGAACAAATATTTTTTCACCACAAAGCAGATTAAATAAATTGGGTTTCTAGGCAGAAAATATTTGACGACATGGGACTTAATAACAAAATCATTTTAATCCTTGGAAATGAAAGACTTTTTTTGTCCGATTGAAGAATTTGCGTGTGGAATTTTATTTGTTTATCTATAAAAAAACTCATTCAGTCAAATTTAATAAAATTTATTATTATTTTAAGTATTCCTTGAATTGTGCATGCTTTGAAAGTACTCGTATAAATAGTATATTTATTGTGCTCCGCTAGGATTCATACCCACAACCTGCCGCCAACCACTAGGCTATGAGCATAAACTTTGCAACTCCTGGCAAAAACTATTGACAAAAGTGAATCATGTAGAGTGAGCCTCATATAGACCTATTCGTCAGGCAACTTAAAAAAATAAAGTAAGATAATCACGTTTATGCTACAGAAGCACTGATAAGTATCTGATATGTTTATACCTTTGACAACACTTATGTATTGTTAACATGGAGATAGGCTGCCATTGTAACGAAATAAAAACTTCAATAAATGGTGTTTCATATCAATTGGAAGTGAATCAAATTTATAGCCTCTCTATTTTTCATAATATTAAAAGAATCTATGATTCATGATAGTGTTCCGAACTATGGATTCGTAGTACTTGAGCCTAAGCACGCTGGTGTGTGTCGAACAATCTGGAAGTGTGTTGAAAAATCCATTATGGAAGTATGTGACATATTCTCGAATACGCGAGAACCAATGGTATGAGCCGTATAAATCGAAGCGGCAGTTATGTGAGAGCCAGAGAGTCTCTTGCAACATTGTGCCGCGAAGTCCTTATAAGCTAGAGCGAGAAAAGCGACAGTACTGTGTAACTAATATTGTGAAAAATAAATCTTGTTTAATAAATAAATCCCAGTTTAATTAAAAGAGCTCCAAATAAAATCATAACAACGCATAAGTGAAAGTATTGAATAAATATGTCTTATATTTTAAATCAATATTTTGAAAAGCTGCTTTTAACAATGATAAAGGTAAAAACCAAAAAAGTTGTAGAGTGCAAAAATAAAGTCGGTAGAACAAGACGTGGAAAGGGAGGCACCGGATAAATTCGCTCTCTCCCGAGAAAATGGCTCCGGGAGCAAAAACGCAAGCTTTTGCATATCCCGACGTTTCGCTGAGCATCTCAACACCCATTCAGCATTTCCTCCTTGCATCTGGGACGGCCAAGAAAAGGAGCAGTCGCCCCCCCTCCCCCCCCACTGTAGAAAACCCGGCGTGCAAACTCAACCATTGCGTTCAACAAACGTGTATGGAAACTATTGCCACATAGAGTTATAATAATAATTATAGAGTAGTATGATTTATTTGGTGAGTGCTGTTTTTATTTTAATCACACCTCAAGAGCCCCTGCGAGTTTAGTTGTTACTATAAAAAGCGCCAATTCTCAAGCAAGACCCAGTTGCTATAAGGTAAGATGGACCGTAGGTGACCGGTCTTTGGTAGAGTTATTTGCATTTTTCAACCCAGCGTAGAGCATATTTGAAAACGTAAATATCATATTTTTTATGCTACTGATTCGAACCCACGACCTTCCATTTACGAGTGCACATTGCTACCATTAGACTACGGACCGATCAAAGTGGAAGTGGACCCGAAACTAGTTTACGGTATTGAAGCTTAATATGAGGCACAGCTGTCATCCAGACCAGTCAGATATAATAGAATTCTAATCAATGGTCATGTACTTGCCTGTGTAATTTTGAGTTTGAACAAAAAGATAAACCAAAATCTCAAATGAATATACACACTGGCCGATCTTCCCTGAACCACGGGTGATTTTGGCAAAGTTAACCAATTTCTACATTGCGGGGGTCAGCTTCATACCAACCAATAGGTAGAGGAACAATATAAGACCTTTTTTTCAAATTTGATGAATTTTTCGATTCCTTGACTGATAGATTGCTATGCCGCTGACCACCCATACTGTAAAAAATGGTTCAATTTGCCAATGTCACCCCTGCTTCAGGGAAGGTCGGCAAGAGTTGCAGGGCTTATGTTCATTTGAGAGTTGGGTTTTTTATATTGTAGGTCCACATGCGGCATATTGAAAAGCGTGAAATTATGCATGTCTGCTTGTGAGAATGCACTTAATATGAATCTCAAATGATACATATCTTTGCAGCTTAGATTTAGATTAGATTAGATTGACCAAACATTTAAAACGTATGCGCACAATTTTGCGCCGATATGACACTTTGTAATGCCAACATTGCAAAGAATTTTCTAGCTACTCTCACACTTCTCTGTTGATTGGGAAGCCGCACTGAGAGCATCTTTGCTCTCTTTTCAACTAACGACGATTTGTGCTTAAGTAGGTTGAAACAGAGAATATACCTATTGTATTTTTACGTCTATGATGAAAAAAAAACTCAATAAATATGACAATTTAGTTTTTCTATGGCCCAGTATTTTCAACGTTAGCACAGCGACTTAATACAGAATGAAAAATACGTAATTATGTCAATCATTTGGGTAGATTTTTAACAGCTTAAATTACATAAGCTAACTTAAAAAATACCGGGCATTAGTATTTTTTGAATAACGCTGTGGTGGAGTTCGAACCCAAAGTTTTGTACTAAGGGTACGTGTTGGGGTGGATGCCAGAATGCCAAAAAGATGCCTGGAATCTCGAAGCAGAATGGCATTCACAAGGGTTGTTCGGAAATTTTTATCTTTTCTTTTATAATGCGAGTAGTTGATTGAGTTGAACTGCCTGAAAAATTGATTTGGAACATTTTTTAAAATATTTCTTTTGAGAAACCCTGTGTGAGAGACTCTCTAGATTTCAGAGACTCTAGGGAATTATGACACTTGTTGTAGTGCTGCAAAGATGTTGTTTACGAGCTTGGTCGTCGCTACAAAGCGCCAATACTCAAACAAGACCCAGTTTCTGTAAGGCTGGATGGACCTTTGGTAAAGGTTTATGAATTTTTCAACCCAGTGAAGAGCATATTTGAAAGTACAAATTGTATATTTTTGTGGTACGCTGAGATTTGAACCAAAGTCCAAAGCGTGCCGCTAGACTAAAGACAGGTCAAACCTTAATTCTCCTGATTATTTATTCATTGACTTATAGGTTAGTATAAGGCTGACCAACCATACTGTAAAAAATTATTCACTTTGCTAATGTCACCCCGGTGTCAGGGAAGGTCGGCAAAAGTTGCAGGGCTTATGTTAATTTAAGATTTGGATTTTATTTGTAAGTACACATTTAGCATTTGTAAGCGGAAACTATACGTGTTTCTTTGTGGGCATGCATTTGATATGAGCTTTAAAAGTTAATATATCTTTGCAACTTAGATTACAGATTAAGAAATCAAATTTTCAAAATTTCTGCATCTGTTAGTTCATTTAGTTAGAGGATTCCGAAAATTACAATTGTTTTTGACATTTAGTTTTTCGCAAAACTCGTGTGGTATTGTAATGTGTCTGAATTTACCTAGATGGGAAAACGGTTCCACGACAAACCGGTCACAGACAACCCGTCCACTGATAGCTCAGACATGGACAAAGTGATCACACGACAGTTCGTGTATCCGACATTTCAGACAGTGAAATTTCGGTGACAAACTCAACCACAGTCCACAGATAAGTCGTCCACACACACATCAGTCACGGACTATTCGGTAAATATTCGGACTATACACACGACTTTTCAGTCAAAGACAATCCGGTTACATACAATATATGATCCACAGACAGCTTCATCACAAAAAACTAGAAATAATTATCTAATCTAATCTAATCTACGTTGCAAAGCATGCATTCTCACAAGCAGACACGTACAAGTTGGCACTTGCACATGCCGCATGTGAACATACAACATAAAAACCCAACTCTCAAATGGACATCCACCCTGCAACTCTTGCCGTACTTCGCTGAAACAGGGGGGATATCGGCAAAGTGAACCATTTTTACAGCATGGGTGGTCAGTCGCATACAAAACCTATAAGTCAAGGAACATACACAACAAATTACATTTTAAAAATCAATAAATAATAATATGTACGGATATTAACACTAAAACAGAAAACAAATTTTAATTTTAAAAATCCAAGCCGCTAACATAACAAATCAACCGCCATTTCTTTCTGTCCTTACATACTTCTTTCATTTCCTACAGAGTCATAACCTTCTTCATACAAGTTCTTCTTTTATTATGATTCTGGATATTTATTTAATTTCCTCCAGAGTCATAACCTTCTTCATACAAGTTCTCCTTTTATTATGACTCTGGATATTCCGTCAACAGGTTTTTTGAAGAGCAAGTTTTCTGGGATGGAGCTTTGCCCAGTCAATTACTCAGTTGATACGAGTAGATTACCTGCATTCTATGTTGAGAGCTCGAGTTCGAATCTCACTGAGGGTGTCAGAAATGATTTCTAGTTTCGGTGTTTATTTCAAACTCAAAATAAAATACCAACAGCGTTTATTCAGCCTTCACAACAAATGAGTGCCATCCCATTCGGGAGCTGGGTAGCTCTCACTTCAATTGAAATAGCTGGCGAAAAGCTGGCCCCTTTATCTGTAAAAACAAAAAGGTTCACTCTTTTAGGTTCGTTCATTGTGTGATGAGCCCATGGCTATTTAACATAGTCATGGACAAGTGTGTTCGAGATGCTAGACTTGATGATTGTGGATTAATGATAGGAGAGAGCAAAGTGAGTGTTCTACTGTATGCGGATGATGCTGTTCTTGTATCGGACTCAGCAGTAGAATTGCAAACGATGCTCTCTAGATTGAACGAAGCTCTGCTAGGTAATTATTTGAAATTGAATGCAAGTAAGACGAAAGTTTTGATTTTTGAAAGAAATGAAGAAAATACGAACTACGAATTTAGAATAAACGGAATGAATGTTGATGTGGTAAATGAGTTTGTATACTTGGGCAGTAAGTTTGAGAAAGATGGAAGAATGACAGGTGAACTTGAAAGAAGAGTAATGAAGGGCAGGTGTGTACTGGGTGCCACAGCTTGTATCGCCAAAAATCAAAACATTTCTAAAAATGCTCGATTGGCGGTACGCAGTGGCATACTTTTACCCACCTTGATGTATGGAAGCGAGGCCTGGACGGTGAATGAAAGTGAAATTAGTAAAGTCCATACTGTTGAAATGGACTTTCTAAGAAGTATGATTGGGAAAAAACGGAGTGACAGGGTGAGGAATGATTTTGTAAGAAAAGAATGTGGTGCAAAAGAAAGTGTGAAAGTGAAGATTAAAAGAAGTTTGTTAAGATGGTTTGGGCATATGGAGAGAATGAATGAGGAAAGACTGACGAAGAAAGTATATGTTGGTAGAATAGATGGATGTCGTGGTAGAGGAAGACCGAGAAAGGTATGGATGGACCAAATATCCGAAATTGCGAATGAATGGAATATCCAGAGTCATAATAAAAGAAGAGCTTGTATGAAGAAGGTTATGACTCTGGAGGAAATGAAAGAAGTATGCAAGGATAGAAAGAAATGGCGGTTGATCTGTGATGTTGGCGGCTAGGGTTTGTTAAAGTGAATTTGGTTTTATGATTTAGTTTTTTATGTCCATGTATATATTGTTATTTTTATTCTTTGATTTTAAAAAATGTAATTTGTCATGTATGTTCCTTGACTTATAGGTTGTTATGCGGCTGACCACCCATAATATAAAAATTGGTTCACTTTGCCAATGTCACCCCTGTTTCAGGGAAGGACGGCAAGAGTTGCAAGGCTTATGTTCATTTGAGATTGGGTTTTTATATTGTAGGTCCACATGCGGCATGTGTTAGCGCGAAATTATACATATCTGCTTGTGGGAATGCATTTAGTATAAATCTTAAATGATATATATCTTTGCAGCTTAGATTAGATTAGATTAGATTCACTCGCCACGTCATGCCACCCCTTTGGGGAGAACGCGGCATTAAATTACACCATATGTGTAGCTCAGTTGCGTTTAAGCTATCTGTGAACGTAAATTGTGTGTACCTGAAGTGCTTTTCTGCTAAATTCCTTACATTTTAGATATCAATCCAAGTCGGAGCTTGCTAGAGAATACAAAAAAAAGTACGTAGATAAAAAATCACAGTAAACCTTATTTTTGGACACCAATCGGTATCTCGTTGTCTTAAAGTCGTAAGCAATTTAGCAGAAAAGTGATTTTGAAATGCCGTTGACCAAAAGTTGCGTAGACCAACTGTAGTGTGAGCGATTTGCCAATATACGAATTGTCTGTGGACGATTATCCATGATTGAGTTGTCGTGACACGCGAGTAAACTGGATGAAATGCACTCGCCTCCATCCTCCAGGAAAAACATTACACGGGGATGGAATCCTATTCATCACTTGCAGATAAAACTTATTGCATCTGATGTGCGCTGGTGTTGTATCGGAATTTTTTTAACATGTCGCTGCCTTAATTCTTGTTTACCGTATACGCCATTGAGAAAATTTTACATGAGCAATGTTTGCATGTGTACTGGACCAATGTGTCTTATAAAAACAAGAAATTTATTTAAAAAATATTTAAAAGAACTCTCTCACATTATCGAGTTTTACGGTTTTTCTTAGCTCAGATTGTGTAGAATTTGATTCATAAGACAACTGCATGAAAAAGTCATATTTGACAAGATTGGCGTATACGGTAAACAAGAACTGGAAGAGCGATGTGCAGAAAACCCGTTAAACATTTACAATGATTGTAGAAACCTGTACGATGTAGGTACATATACCTAGAAAAAAAACATAAAAACAACGTAAAAAACCTCAATGTCATAAATTGGATGTGAAATTTAAGATTTAAATAACAGGGTTTTTTGGCCCAGCAAACGTCACAAGTCTGCCAAACTTAGGCACCTACATGGCAACCAGTAACCAAATAGTAATTTTCCCTTTTTTATCCGTATTTGACCGGTCCGTACTTCAGAGGTAACAGTTCGGACTCGTAAATGGAAGGCTGTGGTTTCGAATCCCGGCGGAGCACAAAAAGATTGCCATTTAAATTTTCAAATATGATCTTCGATGGGTTGAAAAATTCATAAACCTTTACAAATGACCGGACACCAAAGGTCCATCCAGCCTTAAAACAACTGGGTCTTGCTTGAGAATTGGCGCTTTGTAGCGACGACGACCAAGCTCGTAAAAAGGTCGATAGCTCAATTGGTAGAATGCTTGCATTCCATGCCGAGAGCAAGGGTTCGATCTCAAGGTTTACTCAGCCTTCACAAGAAATGAGAACCAGCCCCCCCGAGAGTTGGCAAGAGAGAAGTGGTTGGTGGGAGACCGGCCCCCTTACCCTTAAAAATAAATAGGTCCCGAATCGCCACATGCGATCCCTTCGGGGATAACGCAGGCAAGAAGTTTCACTATATGTGTAGCTTAGTTGCGTTTTTAAGTATCAATTTGTCTTGAGTGACGTCACAATTTTGATGTCTATGCGATTTGTTACAAGTCATTTCTGTTTTTAAATTTGTATTTAATCAATTTCAAATTGATGACTTAAAATAAAAACCCACAGTTTTAGTTCACTTTCTAATTAATTTAGTAAGAGTCACAGCTTGCAGCACTGTTGTTCAATATGCAGATGACATGTCAGATAGGCCTTGCATAGACAGATAGCGCACAAGGAGGCAGACGTGGTGCTGCTTGAATATGTATGCTCACGCCGCAAGAGCAGATGACAAGACATGAGTCTTTGTCTCTAACCTGCTGCAATATTTAGCAACAATGCACATATACGATGAACACAATGTAGCAACATTATTTGTAGAATGAATGTCGAAACGAAAGTTCTCAGAATGATCACAGGTTATTGCGAGATCGCCCCCTCAATGACCACATACATTTACGCGGGTTCAATTTTATTAAAGCAGCAGAGATTTGTTTAACACAATTGTTCCTTGACTTATAGGTTGGTATGCGGCTGACCACCCATACTGTAAAAAAATGGTTCACTTTGCCAATGTCACCCCTGTTTCAGAGAAGGACGGCAAGAGTTGCAGGGCTTATGTTCATTTGAGATTGGGTTTTTATATTGTAGGTCCACATGCGCGTTAGCGCGAAATTATACATGTCTGCTTGTGGGAATGCATTTAATATAAATCTTAAATGATATATATCTTTGCAGCTTAGATTAGATTAGATTAGATTTCCGATTCGGTCCGGATACAGAGTGTCTTTGCGCCTGCATAAAGCAACGGTCGGTTGATTTTTAAAGCTACAGAGAGTTTTGGTTCTTATTTTATAGTAAGAATAAAGATCATTCTCGAAACATTGACAATCGTTACGTGCGAGACTTTACTGGAGTATCCGACCAAACACTTAAGCAATCTCGAGCAAATTGCTATCTTTTTTAGTACGTAACATTTGACCGGTCTGTAGTCCAGTAGTTACGCTTCGGACTCGTGAATTGAAGGTTGCGGGTTCGAATTCCGGCGGAGCACAAAAAATATACGATGTATATTTTCAATGTTAAAAAATGCATATACCTTTAGCAAAGAACGGTCACCAAAGGTCCATCCGGCCTTACAGCTACTGGATTTTGCTTGAGAATTGGCGCTTTCTATAGCGATGCCCAAGTTTGCAGAGGACCCTTGAGGTGTGATTCACACAAAAACAGCGCACTTCAAATGAATCGTACCTAATCTAATCTAATCTGAGCTGCAAGGATATATATCATTTAAGATTTATATTAAATGCATTCCCACAAGCAGACATGTATAATTTCGCGATGAAAGAGTATGTAAGGATAGAAAGAAATGGCGGTTGATCTGTAATGTTGGCGGCTAGGGTTTATTAAAGTGAAATTGGTTTTATGTTTTAGTTTTTTTTGATGTCCATGTACATATTATTATTTATTGATTTAAAAAATGTAATTTGTCATGTGTGTTCCTTGATTTATAGGTTGATATGCGACTGACCACCCATACTGTAAAAATGGTTCACTTTGCCAATGTCACCCCTGTTTCAGGGAAGGACCGCAAGAGTTGCAGGGCTTATGTTCATTTGAGATTGGATTTTTATAATGTTGGTCCACATGCGGCATGTGTTAATCGTACCAATATTATAATAATTATTATCGTTACAATTTTATGTTATTTTTTCTTGTCATAATATGTCTGACACTTACCATGAAAACTATTGTTACAACACAACAATTAACAGATTCCATTCCTACCTTGAAGGATAAAATAATGCTACGCACATTTTTGATGTACCTAGAAATCTCCTCAGCATCACGGAACCTTGGTACACGTGGAACAAATGATGAGGCTGTGCGCGCGCTTTCAGGCCGCTCTCCCGAATCCTTCCTTTGAAACGGTCTTGGGGTCTGGTTTTCAAAATACTCCGTCGTAAATAGGGCCCACTAGACAATCTGCGATTTGAATGCCTGTTGGACTATAGAATAGCCCAACGCACAGTGCTTCGGCTGGAGCGTGCTAGATGGACAAAATTATTTCTTGTATTTGTTTTTTTTTACGTAACAATACTTTGGATTAAATGATACTCAGCTGAAAGCAAAAATCAATTGCAGATTTTGGGAAAAAAGAAGGGAATGAAAATACTAAAGACCAGTATCATCTCAAGATTATTGCATGATTTTCGTTAGAAAAAAGTTATTTAAAGAAAAAATGTGAAAACATAATTTCGACTAGGATATGCTCTCAAAAAAACAATAGTTTTTTTAAAGGATTTTTCAATTTTATGATAAACGCAAATCTCAATTTAACTATTTATTTATATTTATGTTCAATACCTACCATTTGAACGTTTACGCCGTTTGGGCGCTTATGTTGGATAATTTATGGTGTGGACAAAACAAAATGTCATTCTTGATGTTCGTATAGTAATTATTTGCCGTATTATTGACTTTGTTTATCACGGTATGTTAAAAAAAGCTATAAATACAAGTGGTTTGTGTACTCTGAAGCGCTATTCTGCTAAATTACACTTTGGATATCAATCCAAGTCGGAGCTTGCTAGCGCTTGTGCAAGAACTGCACAGATAAACAATCACAGTACAACTTATTTTTGAACACGAATCGCTATTTGGTCTTGAAGAATTTCGCACATAGCGCTTCTGGCTAAGTTTATCCATCTGACCATATATTTATTCATAACATACAATTGCAGATAGGAGCTTTGCGGTGGCCGGGCCGGTTGCCTGGACCATTTGCCCTCCGGTGTTCGCGTGAACCAGCCCACTACTACCTTCAGAAAGGGACTGAGGACTCTGTTTTTTTCTAAAAGCCATGGCACTCTTGAGTTGGTCCTGGATCATTAAATGGCACCATTGGAAATAGATCATTCATCATCTTCATCAATTACTGTCAAATATGAATAGATCAAAATTATGTCCAGTTTGCATGTCCTATGCGACACACTGTGCGGTGGTGTATCAGTGAATGGAGGATTCCCGGTTGGTGTAAGGCAATTATTCATGTGGATCCAAGTGACAAATGTCCCGGACCGTCCCAATGCCGAAACGGTGCTCTGATGACAAACAGCAGACAGATACAACCGACAGTTATGTCAATCGGGTGATTTGTATGGCCACCGTATCTTGTGTGTACCACAGTGTGATGTACTTGGAGGTGTAATGAATAAAATAGTTGTGAAATCAACTAAATTTACGGACGTAAAATAAAAGTATTCATCAAAAAGATGGATATAAAGTTTTTGATTTCTTGTCCTATGTAATCCAATAATAATAATATTAGGATGGCACTTTACCCGCCTCCACCCACCAAGTTCATACAACTCATGCGGAGTCGCTTCACTTGGTGATACTTCACTTGCAATGTTTTTTTGGCGGCGGAAGGCCTTCCCGTTGAAGTTAATCAGCTAAAGTTACTCTACTCAAGAAAGGAAAAAGAGGATCCTCAAATCAGCGGCTAACGCATGACTCTAAGAAGTCCCACCCTCCCCAGAACGTCGAGGTTACTGAAGCTAATGTGCCTGACGGGAGCCCTTCATTGACGTGTATCGAACGAGTTGCCATTCGCGCTGAGCGCAGTAAGTTATGGGTGTACATACGTCAATATGTATGGGTGTCGCGAGGACTGACTGAGGGCTAATGGTCACCTCTGCCCAGTCTTGAGCCCGCGGCTGCGAACTCGTGCCAGGACTGGCAGAAGCGGCGGAATGCAAGGTAGTTGGCTCTACTGGCAACGAGGTCCGCGTAGCCGACCGGTCCGGAACCGGCCGGCCGGACTGCGTCGATGAGGAGCTCTCGTTGAGAGTGCAGCAGAGGGCAATCCCACAGGACGTGCCGCACGTCCTGGGCAATGGGTCCGCACAAACACTCCCCTCCTCCCTGAGAGATGACGCCCCGTTCTAAAAGGTAGTGCGCAAATTTCCCGTGACCAGTGAGGAACTGGCTGGTGAAGTGGTCCGGGACGAGCCACCGCGCAGCCATGCGCTCCCTGATCGACGGAAAAAAGGAGTAGATGACCTTGTCACACGATGTGACGTCCCAGTACCTTTGCCACTGTGCGTATATAGCGTCGCGAACCGAGTCCCTGACACGCTGCGTCAGGCGTCCATCCGGCGGCGGCGGGATCACCTGATGTTCAAGCTTGGCCGGGAGGCCTCGCCTGAGAGAACCGATAGCGGCGCGGTACTGGAGCTCGAGGTCGAGGGGGAGCACCCCGGCTAGGGCCGGGAGCGAGTCCGTCGCGGTGGATCGGTACGCTTTTGTCAGGAGGAGCAACGAACTCCTCTGACCGGAAAGCGCCGCGCGTCGTGCATTTCCACGCCGACACTTGTCCGCCCAGCATGACGCCGCATAAGCGGCGGTGCCGAGGAAGACCGAGTCATAGAGGATGCAGAGTGCACGACCCCGCAGGCCCCACGACGTGTTCGATAGTCGAGCCATCTTCCCGAATGCGCTATTCGCCTTCTGGGTGATGGCTTTCGCGTGCTCAACGAAGGGGAAGTTGGCGTTCAGGGAAACGCCCAGGTATACTACGGTCCGCGAGAATTTTACGCGTGTGTCTAGGAACATTATTTTTGGGGGTCTACCGACGTCTAGCTTACCCTTGAGGAGGATAGCTTCGGTCTTGTGGGGAGCAAAGGAGAGCTTATTATTAACCCCCCAGTCTGCTATGGCGCGGAGGGCTGACTGAGATAGAGATTCCATCTCAGCACGTGATCCCGCCTCCACAGTGAGAAGCGCATCGTCCGCGTAAGCACGCACCTCGCAGCCCTGGGGGAGAGGGAGAGAGAGAAGATCATCAAACAGGATGTTCCAGAGGAGGGGCCCGAGGACTGAGCCCTGGGGGCATCCCCTGGATACATCCCTCTCAATAAGGGTGGGGCCCGCGTCCATCGTAACGCGTCGCGCGGAGAAGTACGAAGCTATGCAGTCGTATATATTAGCCGGAATATTACGACGCCTGAGCTTCGCCAAGATCATGGGCCACCAGGCGCTATCGAAAGCGCCTGAAATGTCCAGGAGAACCGCCAGTACGTACTTGGAAGTCGATTCCCTGACCGCCTCCATGGCCGACCGGATGGCGTCCTCCGTAGAGAGGCCAGGCCGGAAGCCATACTGGCGGGCGGAAATTGACATTCCGGAAGTGGTGAGGTGGGATTCAACTCGATTAGCGATGAGCTTTTCGAGTATCTTCCCAAGGACTGGGAGAAGGGTTATGGGGCGATATGCTTTAGGGTCCGTCGGTGGTTTCGCGGTGGTTTTGCGGAGTACCTTGAGGAGGCCGACCTTCCAACAGCGCGGGAAGACTCCTTGCTGGATGCACGCGGCGAAAATGGCTTTAATGTCGTGTGGGGCTACGGCCCACGCCACCTTGACCATAGAATTATTGATTCTATCTAGTCCAGGGGCTTTCCGCGGAGCAAGTGATTTTACAATCGCATCTATCTCACTGAAGGTGGGTAGAGACGACTCTGCGCTATCCAATGGACGCGCAGCCTCGGCACGGATCTGTGCATCTTGCTCGCTGTCAATCAGCGGGCAGTCCGTGGTGATGAGCGCGTCGAGGAAGGCCTCGCACGTGGACGTGAGTGTGCCAGAGTGGCCGCGCGCCCCAGGAAGAGTGATTCCGCTAAGCACCCCGCCCAGCGTGACGCTAGACGTTACCATGCGGTATGCCTCTCCCCAGGGGTCCGGATTAGTGCTAGCAGTGATGAACGCGCGCCACGCGGCCTTCTTTTCCTTCTTCATCTCCTGCTTATACACTCGAAGTGATCTCCGGAGGGCGTTCTTAAGGAACGCCACAGGTGAAACCCCATACCGGTCGGGGATGGTGCGGGAAGCGCAGCGCGGGCAGGAGGTGACGGCGCCGGCGCCATCGCGGGCGGCGGCAGTATCAAGTGGGGGGACAACCTGAGGGGCTGGGATGATCTGTGACAGCGCGGTGTCACTGAGATGACAGGGACAGTAGGTACCTGCCACGGCCCGCTGGTGCTTCCTCCTTGCATGTTTAACCCTTCCCTGGAGGGCCGCAAGCCCGTTGTTCCACCAGGCGGAGGGTCTCGATCGCGGCGGGCCACAACGCCCAATGGACTCATTGGGATGATATATTATGTATATGGTGGGCGCTGTTTTTGTGTGAATCACACATCAAAAGCCCTCTCCGAGCTTGGTCTTCGCTAAAGAAAGCGCCAATTCTCAATCAAGATCCATTTGCTGTAAGACTAGATTTACCTTTGGTAACCGATTTTTGGTACCTATATGAATATTTCAACCCAGCGAAGAGCATATTTCAAAACATAAGTATCATATTTTTGTGCTCCACCGGGATTCACACCCACGAACTTCCATTTACGAGTCCGTAGCGTAAACCACTAGCCTACAAACCGGTCTGATATTGGACTTACAGACATTATTTTAAATTTGTTGATAAATAAATAAAAATTGAACTAAAAAATACACAGAGCAAGAAGCGATACATAATGGTAACAATTTTTGTTTTCATGTTTGTATGAAATCTACCTGATGGTTTATGATGTGCTAAAGGGGTTTTTTGCCGTGAAAAATGACTCCGTTTGATTAAGCTGTCAGCTTAGTAATGAAAGCTCAAGGTTTATATTATATCAAACAATAAATACGGGCAGGCACGAGAAAAATAAAGCCGCGAATGTTTTCCAGATAAATGGCACGTCCAACACATGTCCGGTCCACTTATCCGTTATATTCCTGTATAAAGTATTCGTAGAAAACTCAACCATTGCGTTCAAAGAAAAATTGTATCAACTCGTAAACAGCGCCTAGTATGGAGTGTGATGGGTTTCATATATTTCTGGCAATACGTTTTATACTTAGAAAGAGTCCGCTGAGGTTTATACTTACATAACACGTGATACAAAAATTGCTGCAATTTTTTTTTTGTCTCTGTACATGACCGGTCCATAGTCTAGTGGTAAATGGAAGGTTGTGGATTCGAATCCCGGCGGAGCACAAAAAATAACCATTTATATATTCAAATATGCTCTTCGTTGGGTTGAAAAGTTCATATACCTTTACCAAAGACCGGTCAGCAAAGGTCCATCCAGCCTTGCAGCTACTGAGTCTTGCTTAAGAATTGGCGCTTTGTAATGATGACCAAGCTCGTAAATAACACCTTTACGAAATCTAAGGAGTCGTAACTTAAACGTAACCAAGCTACACATATAGTGTAACTTCTTGCCACGTTATCCTCGAAGGGGTCGCATGTGGTGAGTTGAACCTATTGATTTTTACAGGTAACCACTGCAGTTAAAGTGGGGATTTCCCAGCTCCCGTGAGAGGTGGTACTCATTTCATGTAAAGGCTGAGTAAGCCTTGCCGGTATTTTATTTTGGGGTTCGAAATAAACACCGAAACGGGAAATCATTTCCGATATTTTCCGGTGGGGGGCTCAAACCCGTGCTCACGGCATGGAATGCAAACACTCTACCAACTGAGCTGTTTAACGGAGTAAAAAAAAAGGGAGCTGTTCGGAAGATTTCATATCTGGGATATACGAGTACCTATACTACTTGGGAAAAAAGTACCACCTTCCTATGCCAACTTAATATATTGATGGGGAAAAATTGAAGGACGACGAGGGCTTAGTAAGAGACGATGTCAAGGCTGTGAAATATAAGAGAGTGGACCGGACTGCAAAGTGTGGAGGAACTGTTTCGAACGGCGGAGGACACGAACATGTTCGTCAAGGTTGGAGGGACCTGACAGGCACGCAAAGAAAAATAAGAAGTAAAAACAGTAGAGTTTAATTAAAAAAAAAAAAATATAACTCAATTACTTCCAATCAGTTTAATAGAAATCTTTTCAATATTCATGTCCGATAGCGTTTAAATTAAATTATCAACTTCCCCTTTTCATCGTTTTGCTTTGCATAAAAAAAAAAACAAACGGATTAAAAATGAAATTTACATAGCCGAGCCAATTGCCAGACTTTTCGGTAAACAAAGGATTAAACGTAAAACTTGGATTTTTTCGTTTAAACTTACACAAAGTAATTTACTAAAAAAATGTATTGTTAGGATTTTTAGGTTCAAATTTTCAAAGGTTCATCCAGTCTTGCAGCAACTGGGTTTTGCTTGAAAATTGGCGCTTTCTAAAGCGACGACCAAGCAGAAGGCTCTTGAAATGTGATTCACACATAAACCTTTTGTACATATGCTCAATGGGATCTCCTCTTCGGTTGATATCTTCCACCTGATTGAGAATCGGCGTAAACAGAGGCTTACGTTTCTCCTAAGCTGATTTTGGTTGTTTATTCTTATCTTTGATTTAAAAAACCATATGTCATATTATAATGTACCTTATATGAATGCTTTTTATTCTTGTATGTATTAGGTTTAAGGTGTAATGTACAATTATGTGTATGAAATCTTTCTATCTATAAACGGCACTCTCCAAATAAATCATCCTAATGTTTTATTATCAGTTTATTTCTAGAGAGGCTTCACATACATTATTATTAACTCACAACACACAACTACATATTCGTAAAAGTACAAATATTAAATCAGCAATGCTTAGTTAGTGTTTTGGTTTCTATTTCTAATCTAATCTAATCTAAGTTGCAAAGAGATGTAACATTGGGGACTCACATTATATGCATTTTCACAAGCAGACCCGTACAACATAAAAACCCAAATCTCAAATGAACATGCACCCTGCAACTCTTGCCAACCTTCTCTACAACAGGGGGGAAATTGGCAAAGTGAACCATTTTCTACAGCATGGGTGGTCAGCGGCATACCAACCTATAAGTCAAGGATCATACACAACAACACCTTCTCTCAGGGTCAGTCTCCCCTCCACTGACCCACGCCCTGTATATCCATCCCATTCGGGGATGTGTCACAGGACTCGCATGCAAAAGTTATGTGAGATACGAGTGGCAGAAGGCCCTCCCGAGAAGCTACACTTTCCCAAGTGTTTGCACAAAGCAAAGGAGGCTCAGAAATCACTGAAAGATTATAGCCGTGAGGGTTTGGGGCTCAAGGATTTAAAATTTACAAACAAAAATGCAAAGTGATTCTGAGCGTCTTCGAGATGCTACTACTGCGACTGTTCGGGAGGTGCTCTCCTGACTAAGTGGCCAACCACCATAGAGGTGGGAAAGAAAAAAAAATAAGAAAGAATGTCGGTCTACTAATTAGACCGACAAGTATATACAACAAATAACATTTCTCTAATCAACAAATAAATACGAAATACCAAATTCTAATTTAAAAAACTCTAGTCCTAGCCACCAACATAACAGATCAACTGCCATTTCTTTCTGTCTTTGCATACCTTTTCCATTTCATCCAGAGTCATAACCTTCATCATACAAGCTCACTTTTTATTATGACTCCTTTCTATGAATATTCGATACTCGCTGTGGTTGAGTTTGCACGTGCGGATTGATACTTAGGCCACCGGACAGACAATGAATGATTGTTGTATATGTGTTGAGCACAAAATGATTTGTGAGGGATTACCGACGCTCGTATCAATTTTGAACAGATTAATATTACACGGTCGCTCTAATTATAACCGGAGTTCTGTGTTCAACCCTGTTTCCAAAGACTGTTCACAGCTATATGAAAATTTGAAACACGACATAATCTAATCTAAATCTAAATCTTAATCTAAGCGGCAAAGATATGTATCATTTGAGATTCATATTAAATGCATTCCCACAAGCAGTCACGCATAATTTTGCGCTCACACATGCATGTGGACCTACAATATAAAAAAAAACTCAATCTCAAATGAACATAAGCCCTGCAACTCTGGCCGACCTTCCCTGAAACAGGAGGGACATTGGCAAAGTGAACCATTTTTTACAGTACGGGTGGTCAACCTCATACCAACCTATCAGTCAAGGAATAATAATAAGGAAAATAATGATTTTATTTTTTTGTGAACATACTGTTTAAATTTAATAAAAAAAACGATTAATTTATTTTACACAGATTATTTTAATTTTCCGCTCACATTTGGTTCACAGTTAACATTTGTACTGTTCGGCTCGGCGTCTCTTAAACATTTCTCTGCTACAGACAGTTTTAGCCCTTATATGGTATGACACTAGGAAGGTTCTTGAAGCATCGTGAACTGGAGCATGTGAGACTTTGCCAGAACTTTCGAGAAAACGCTACTACAATTAGGCAAACACCTACATCTAGAGACACATTCACACAAGTAAAAAACACACACAGACACACAATCCCATATTCGTTACAATACTATGTTTCTAAGGGTCTTGGCATCTTTCAAAGGTAAATTTTTTGACGGTCTGTCTATAGCTCAGCTGGTAGAGAGTTTTCATTCCATGCTGAGAGCTCGGGGTCGAATCTCACCGAGGATGTCAGAAATGATTTTCTGTTCCGGTGCTTATTTCAAACACAAAAATAAAATACCAGCAAGGCTTACTCAGCTTTCTGAAGAAATAAGTAAAAGCTTCCTCGGTAGCTGGGAAACCCCACTTCAACTGAAGTGGTTGCCGTGAGGTCAGCCCCCTCACTCATAAAAATAAAGGACCTGAATCACCACATGCGACCTCTTCGGGATAACGCAGGCAAGAAGCTCCACTATAAGTGTAGCTTAGTTGCGTTGTGTTTTACGGTGATGTGGTCCGGTCAACAATGAAAGTAGTTGGCGTAAGGCCACATGCGAAACCCTTCAGGGATAACGCGGCAAGACGTTACACTATATGTGTAGCTTAGTTGCGTTTTATTCTAGAGATGGGACTCTCCAAGGGAATAAGAAAATTTTAAGCAGTCTTCTAAAAGCATCGCGCTCCAAACGTGTTAAATTTTGCGATGGCGTTGCAGATTAAGGGTCCAAACTCGGCAATTGTCTAGAAGGGGAATCAATGGTCCGGCGGGTAGTACGTGTTTGGCTATTATCACCAGCCCTTAGTACACATCTACCCACAGTAAATGTCCGTTCATTGTATGTACATGTGCCAGAATGTCTGTGTTGGGGCTTCCACACGCTTGCCAACCCATCACAAGTCAAGCGCACAGTGTGTCGTCTAGAACATGCTAGCTGGACAAAAATTTGTCTAATGGACTCATTTTGTCCAGCTAGCATGTTCTAGACGACACACTGCACACTTGGCTTGTAGCTAAGCGCACAGTGTGTCGTCTAGAACATGCTAGCTGGACAAAATTAGTCCATTAGACAAAATTTTGTCCAGCTAGCATGTTCTAGACGACACACTGTGCGCTTGACTTGTGATGGGTTGGCAAGCGTGTGGAAGCCCCATGTGCTGTACCAGAAATCAACAAGCCAAAGCTTGTATGGAACGAAAGTATTTGCGACTTATTTTCTACAATCAGAATGTCTGTACCAGTGGCGAAGGGTGCCATACAAGCCGGGTCCCACCGGCTTTCCTTTTAAAATGATGTAACAAAGTAGTTAAAAAATATAGGCACAAAGTAAAAAAATATGTTTAAAACTAAATAATCAATACGTATTTTTCCCCATTGAAACCATGCAGTCTACATTTTTGCCTCATTTTAAACGGGAAACCGATGGGAATCGGCTTGTATGGCACCCTTCGCCACTGGTCTGTACGCATATTATGTGATAGAATATGGAGATTTTGATCCACGCTCACAGATAGCAAGGTCCGCAACGCAACTAAGCGACATGTATAGTGTTACTTATTGCCACGTAATCCCCGAAGGATTTTTCGTGTGGTGAGTGGAACCTATGTATTTGTTCAGGTAAGGGGGCCGGCCTTACGGCAACCACTTTGGTTGAAGTAGGGGTTTCTCAGCTCCCGGGGAGCTGGTACTTATTTCTTGTAAAGGCTGAGTAAGCCTGGCCGGTATTTTATTTTGGGATTCGAAATAAACACCAAAACGGAAAATCATTTCAAACGGGAAATCAAGCTACGCGCTCAAGAATTTAAAATTAATGACGTCGGAACATTTTTGAATCTGGAACTTTTTTCGGTGAGTAAACGTCTCTCTTGTATAGGACTGCCGTCCGTAGTGACTTATAAACAAATTATAAAATATTACTGTAAAAATGCTTTTCCAATGTCACCCCTGTTTCAGGGAATGTCGGCAAGAGTTGCATTATGTTCATTTGAGGTTTGGATTTTATTTGTAAGTACAATCAGCATTTGTAAGCTCGAACTACACGTGTTTGTTTGTGGGCATACATCTGAGAGCTTTGAATGAATATATCCTTGCAACTTAGATTATTATTATTTATTATTATTCGTATGCCCTTTCCCTAGCAGCCCGGCCGGGTGATAACACAATATTTCCAATGCCAATTTGTGCGGACCTCAGTATAAAACTGAATCTTTTTTTTTTTTGAATTTTTTTCAATGTTGTTAACATTTGCGAGTAGACAGATTACAAGATTGACTTCAAAATTGAAACGGGTTAAAATTAGATGTCATTAAAATAATGTGATTCAATGAAAAAATGATAAAAAAAAAATCGGAAAAAACGTTTTTTTGATCTTTTTCGTTCGAAAATAAAACCCCTGGCTGGGGAAAAATCCTGACATTAAAAAAAGTCCCGTGCATTAAAAGAATCTCGGGCTTGAAAAATCCCGTAATGAACGACGCAATTTCCGATTATTAATTAAAGCGCTGTCATTAGCATCTGAAAAATCAATTAAAATCCTCGTCGTGCTGAAATTCATTTGGATATAAGTATAATATAGTATAGTAGGGAATGTTGATACTTTGAGAGGTACTGGAAAATGACGTAGTATTAACGTTGACAACGCTTCACATAAAAAAAATAGAAAAATTATCTCTTTTTGACTTATAGGTTGGTATGAGACTGACCATACTGTAAAAATAGTTTTCTTTCACAATGTCATCCCTGTTTCAGGGAAGGTCGGCAAGAGTTGCAGTGCTTGTGTTCATTCGAAATGGAATTTTTGTGTTGTAAGTTTAAATGTGTGTTATGTTAAGATAGAAAGGTACCTTCAGGATGTACCTACAGGATACTCACTCCGGCTAGCTTCTTCGGTATCACTTTCAGGGCGCGGGGTTCTTTCTTTGTGTTACTTACTTTGTACTTTGGGAAGGGTTGTATGTTGATAAGACAAGAGCTAATGTTAACAAAAGAGATTTAATCAGTTAAGGTCAAATCCATAAAAAGGGAAAGGGTGGAGAAGGAAATGGCCAGACCTATACTAATGCACTCGAACACAATCACACTTCTGGCGGCTCACTTTCACGAAGCACTGATCTGTAGGCTGGAGTCCTAGGCGAGCATACATTAGGCTCGGGAGGTGATGTTCACGGTTCGGAGGTGATGTTCGGCTACTTTAATTTAAAAATGAATTTCCTCCGATTTCCAAGTTCAAAATTTTACAAATGAAGTATCATCAGTTTTTGTATTCTTTTTAAATCAATTATACTGAAAAAATCATAAATGATTAGTTGTCATATTTTTGTTGTTGTGTTTTTTTAGAGCTTGGTCTATTTGCAGATTTTTTTTATCTGCCGACGTTTCGCTTTCGAGAGCAGAACGTATTTACAAGGCGAACAATTGGAAACGTGCCTGTAAAAATGGACAAAAAGGAATTCAAATGTTTTAAGCTTACCTGAGAGCAACGGCTGGAAAGACACTGAATGATAGAGTACGCAATGATTGGGTGATGAACGAGTGTTGTATAAAAGAGAATATGAGAATGAAAGTACAAAAAAGTACGATGAGATGGTTCAGACATCTCGAAAGAATGGATGATGAACTACTAACGAAGAAAGTGCACAAAGGAAATGTCCGAGGAAAGTGCGGAAGGGGAAGGCCGAGGAAAGAATGGTTAGATCAAATAGGTGAGATTGCGAAAGAATGGAATCTGCAGAGTGAGAATAAGAGAAGAGTATGTATGAAAAAGGTGATGACAGAAAAAAGTGGAGGCGCATCTGCGGAGGTACCGGCCACCCCCATTGGAACGGCGGCAGGATACAGTTACAGTTTTCAAACTTTATCTTTCTGTTTAAATATCAACTACCTCTACACCCGTGTTGACGCGTCAGACGGGAAATTGAAATTAAAGATTCTATTAAACATGAAAACGTACACGATGCTTTGAGCCAAAAATAAATTTAAAAAAAACCATAAAAAATAAATGCGTTTTGATTTTATGGCTAATCGTACATTTCAATTTTTACTTTGATTTTTCTGCTCTTATTTCACCCTTTTAACCCTTCCAGCCCCAGCCAAATAAAAAAAAAATCAGTTGACTTTCACTGTGTTAACAGAAATACCCTTGAAAATATATTTTCTATCTTACGTTGTGTAGAATTGATTTTAATACAGCGACACGAAGGTAAGGCGTGCCTAAAAATTATCGAGATTTCAGATAATGAACGGCTCGCTAATCCGTGTGGTCCCACCTGTTATTCGGTAATTGATGGTGTTCCTACTTTGCGTGACGCGTTACTAATTGGGACCGGACCGGCGTAGCCATTAGCAGGAGGCCCGCCATACTACAGACTAGGGAAACCATCCGACAGCACAAGAAATTGGGAACATAAAAAAGTTAAAATTTAAATGATTGTTGTGTGTTGAAAGACTGATGATTTTATGTAGGTGCAAAAAAATATTGTTATGATTTTACTGGGGTTCTTTTTAATTAAACTGCGATTTATTTATTTAACAATAACGGCTTACAATGTACTGATTACTTTTCTTGCTCTAGTGTTTTGCTTAGACTTGGCGTCACAATGTCTAAGCAACACTGGCTTTCCGCAGAGTTTTTACTCGTATATATAGGTACGAAAGAGACGATTCTTGCGTGTTCGAGATTCTTCTATAGTGGATTGTTCCACACGCACACCAATTAGAGTGCTTACGCTCTCATACGAATACTCCTATAATGGATCATACAAGAGCCAGATTGTTCGACACACACTGGCGTGCTTAGGCTTAAGTACAAACCCATACGTTCGTTACAATATAAAAATATAAGAAACAATCCGATAATGTTTTCTTCAGGTTTATTTTTAAATAAGGATACCATTATTATTTTACCTTAATCAGTGTTGTCTTTATCAGGATTATGTTATCAGTATTTTTTAATCAGAATTATCTTGTTCAAAATAACCTTACCTACTCAGTTTACTTTCAAATCAGGATTACCTTGTCAGTGTTCCTTAAACAAGATTATCGTTGCTGGAGTGATGTTTTCTGGAATCTGTTGCCGTGGTCTGTGGGAGCTGGAGCTACCGGACGTTTCGCCCATTTCTACGATGGACTTCTTCAGCGTGAAGTATGATGATGAAGATGATCTTGATGAGAACTGGTTCATCAAGATAATCTGTAAGAAGTAACTCCATTAAGATTATCTTGACTTGGATCCTAAACAATATTTTTTCTTACAATTTTATATATATTTTTATCTAACTGCACAGTCACCCTACAACTACCTGAGGTATAACTTTCCCCGAATAATTCCTTATCCGTCCAGTGAGGTAATGCCACTAGACAATCAATAGAGGGCGTTACAAAAGCAGCGTTGGAGAACCATTAACCGACGCAGACAACTGTAATCAGGGGATCCTTGTCAATGTTTGGGAAACACTGCCTGTCACTTTGTGACAAAACCCATCGTATGAGATGGACGGTACCACGAAAAATTGGTCACAGACAAACCCGTCCATAGACAGCTCAGCCCTGCACAAATTGGTCACACGACAGTTCATCCACATATCTTTTAGGTCAAATACAATACAGGGTCCAAAAGCAGCTCCTTTACAGAAAATTAAAATTAATTAAAAATAAATTACATAGGATTTGTGGAGAGCATGTTTTTTTGTAATGGAGCTGTCTGTGACCTAAATGTCTAAAAAATCTAAATCTAAGCTGCAAAGATATTTGCCATTTAAGATTACCACAAATAGACATGTATAAGTTCGCTGTTGCAACATTGGGCAACATTGGGCGCGGATAGTGCTTGGATGGGTTACCGCTCAGGTACACCGCGTGTCGTTGGCATCTTGGACCGGTCCGTAGTCCAGTGGCAACACTTCGGACTCGTAAATGGAAGGTTGTGGATTCGGATCCCGGCGGTGTACAAAAATATACCATTTATATTTGGAATATGCTCTTCGCTGGGTTGAAAAATTCATACACCTTTACCAATGACCGGTCACTGAAAGGTCCATCCAACCTTACAACAGCTGGGTCTTGCTTGAGAATTGGCGCTTTCTACAGCGACGACCAAGCTTGCAGAGGGATCTCGAGGTGTGATACACACAAAAACAGCGCTAACCAAATAAATCATCCTAATATTATTATTATTCGCGCTAACACATGCCGCATGTGGACCTACAATATAAAAACCCAACCTCAAATGAACATAAGCCCTGCAATTCTTGCCTAACTTCCCTGAAACAAGGGTGACATTGGTAAAATGAATCATTTTTAACAGTACGGATGGTCAGCCTTATACCAACCAAGTAATAATAATAATAATATTAAGATGATGTCTTTGCGTGACTTACACCTAAAGAACCCTCTTCAAGCTTGGTCGTCGCTAAAGCGCTAATTCATAAGCAATACCCGGTTGCTGTAAGGCTGGATGGAATTTTGGTGATGGGCCTTTGGTAAAGGTATATTAATGTTCCAACCCAGAAACATTTGAAAACATAAATGGTATATTTTTGTGCTCCACCGGGCTTCAAAGCCCCTTCCATTAATGAGTCCGAAGCGTCACCACGTCTAGACTACGAACCGGTCTTTCGGTTGTTCACCGAAAAATTGTGTGACAAAATCGTCTGTGACTGATGCGTCTGTGGACGAATTATCTGTGACAAAAATGTCATTGACGGAAAATTGGTGTGGAAAAATTGTTGTGTGACTGATTTGCCCATGGACGAGCTGTCAGTGGACGAGCTATCTTTGACCATTTTGCCGTGACACGGACATGGACGCTACTCTAGTTCAACAAAGAATTTCTAGTAATTTCGGCTTAAGGTATTTGAATGAATTTTGTGTTATGCAAATTAAGTACTGTGTGTGTTTTCTACAAGAACCTATTTAAAAAATAACGCCCAAGAAAAGTTTTTTTTTATAATGTTTCAAAATATAAAAACTACTAACTAGTTACTGTTTAGTTCTAAGCCTGTTTATTTAAACATTTTTCATGTAAAAAATACAAACGCTCAGACCATCCTTAGATTTAGTATACCTACTAATCGAATCTAATCTTAGTTGCAAAGATAGGTAACATTTGTAACATATGTAAAATTTCATATTATATGCATTCTCACAAGCAGACACGTATAAGTTTGTATCACGTATCACGCTTGTACATGCTGCATGTGAACCTACAACATAAAAACCCAAATCTCAAATGAACATACACCCTACAACTCTTGCCGATCTTCTCTGAAAAAGGGGTGGCATTGGCAAAGTGAACAATTTTTTTATAGTATGGGTGGTCAGCCTCATACCAACCTATAAGCAACGCCTTAAATTATTAATTTCTTTTATCAGGAATTATACCTTTTTTTTTTTTTTTTTTTTTTCTTTTTTTTTTTTTTTGCATAGGAAATTTTTGACTTTTTTTGTATAGATTTCTTTGTAAGGTTTTGTTCTTTTTTATATTTAAATGTAATTTATTATTCATATTCCTTGACTTATAGGTTGGTATGAGGCTGACCACCCATACTGTAAAAAATGGTTCACTTTGCCAATGTCACCCCTGTTTCAGGGAAGGTCGGCAAAAGTTGTGGGGCTTATGTTCATTTGAGGTTTGGATTTTATTTGTAAGTACACATTCAGCATTTGTAAGCGCGAACTACACTTGTTGGTTTGTGGGCATACATCTGAGAGCTTTAAATGAATATATCCTTGCAACTTAGATTATAGATTATAGATTATAGATACCTGATTTTGATGATTTGTATATATTTATTTTTAAGTTTCTGTTTTTTTTATAAACATAATAGCATAACAGTGTAGTAAAATTTGGTATGAAGTTGACCACCCATTCTGTTAAACAGATGGTTCACTTTGCCGATGTCACCCCTATTTCAGGGAAGGTCGGCAAAAGTTGCTGGGGCTTATGTTCATTAGAGGCTCGGATTTTAATTTGCAAGTTCACGTAGGTACAGCATTTGTTAGTGCGAACTTACACGTGAGAGTTTGTGCATTTAATATGAATTTTAAAAGTTAAAAGAATGTATCTTTGCAACTAAGAGATTATGGATTTTATGCTCGTCTCGATATTTTATACGAGGTGTGTTCATTTTAGAAACCAGTCCGATCGGTCTTTCTTAGAGAAATAAGGAAGTGAAATATAAAACTGGAATTAAACTTACACGGGTTTTAAAAACGTGGAGAAATGTATGGAAAAAAAATGACACGTTAGAACGGCACATTAACAGAACGACACATGACATAATGACACACGACAGAACAACACATGACAGAACATCACAATGACAGTACATGACAAAACATCACATACCTAAATTCGAAAATACCATAAACGCCACATGAAAGAACATCGCATGACAAAACAACAAAAACATTTATTTTGCTTTCACACGCCATATTCTACTCCTTCGGGGACAACGCGGTAAGAATTTGCTCCTTATGTGCAGCTTAGTTAGATTTTTTAACGAATAATGATAATCGGGGGCGTTTTTTTTTTTTAAACCTTAACCATTTTTTTTTATTAAATTAAAAAAAAAAGATTTTTGAAGAGGAATGCAATTCACCAACCTATTCTGCCTGGCCAGAAACAGGTTTACATATCATCAATTAATAATTCATTATTGTGTGCTTAAATGAAGTATTAATACATAATTACCCTATAAAATCTGTTGAATCAGGGTCAAAGTTATGGTCAAATGACCCAGGCGGGGATCGAACCAACGTTACTCTTTTCCAAATACGCTAGAAAGATCAGCCCGCTTGGCTCTCTCGGCCATAGCACCGACTCATAATATGCATGAGTTCCATTTTTTCTCATGTCTCACTTTTTTGTCATGCCGTTTATGGTGTTTTCTGTTTTGTGATGTTTTGTCATGCAATGTTTTTTCATGTGCCGTTTATGGTGTTTTCTATTTTGTGATGTTTTGTCATGCAATGTTTTTTCATGTGCCGTTTATGGTATGTTCTGTTTAAGGTATGTGATGTTTTGCAATGTTATGTTTTGTCTTGTGATATTTTGTCAGTGATGTTCTGTCATTTGATGTACTGTCATTGCGATGTTATGTCATGTGTCGTTCTGTCATGTGCCGTTAAGTCATGTGCCGTTAAGTCATGTGTCGATCTGTCATTTGTCGTTTTGTCATGTGTCGTTCTGTTATGTGTCGTTCTGTCATGTGTCGTTAAGTCATGTGTCGATCTGTCATTTGTCGTTATGTCATGTATCGTTCTGTCATTTGTCCTTTTGTCACGTGTCGTTAAGTCATGTGTCGTTAAGTCACGTGTCGTTAAGTCATGTGTCGTTAAGTCATGTGTCGATCTGTCATTTGTCGTTCTGTCATGTGTCGTTCTGTCGTGTGCCGTTCTGTCATGTATTGTTCTATCATGTATTGTTCTGTCATGTGTCGTTCTGTCATGCATCGTTTTGTCACTGTGTCGTTCTAGCAAGCATTCATGTAAAAAGGGTTTGCATGGGAATACCAACACGAACCGTAAATAACTTCGAGTCAACACTTTGCTAAGCGTGTTTGCGCTTTTGAATAAATTAATGTTTTTGCAGGAGAAACAAAGGAATGTGCTAATAGTCGCTTAGCAACCAATTAAAAAATCTGAATTCATTATGTTTTTCCTTGAACTATAAGTTGGATTGAGGTCGACCATCCAAATTGAAAAATTTATACAGTTTACTAATGTCATCTCTATTTAAGGGAAAATTAGCAAGAAGGTCTCACTGTCTCTGGTTCTTCAAATGTATAATAGTTCATCAAATGTATAATAATAATATTAGGATGACTTATTTCGTGAGTGCTGTTTTAGTGTGAATCACACCTCACAGTCCTCTGCGTGTTTGTTCGTCGCTGCAGAAAACGCCAATTCCCAAGCAAGACCCAATTGCTGTTGGGCTGGATGGACCTATTGTGGCCGGGCTGTTTTTTTTAATCTAGCGAAAAACACATTTTAAAAATGAAGCTGTGAGTTAATGCTTCTCTTAAAACAGGTTGTGTACAGAATAGACTCAAAAAGTGAATGATGAAAAAATAAAATTTATAAAAATATAAACTTTATCAGAAATATAATGCGTCATTATTTCTGAAGAGATGGTGTGATAGAGAGATGTCCAGTACCCTTAGTACGAGTTGCACAACTTGAGAAAAGTAAAGTTTACGGAAAATATTAAAGAGTGATTTCTCCCAAAATCTGCCGTTTTTGTTTTTTACACTTTATGGTCTTAGCAATTGAGTTACAGTGATGAAGAAAATCAAGTTCAAACAAACAAAAACTGCAGATTTTGGAGGAAATCTTTCTTCTATAAATGCATTAAACTTACATTACTCAAGTTTTGCAACTCGTAATATTAAGGGTACAGATCACAGGAGGAAGTAAAAGGGAACAAACAGATCCTAGATCCCAGATCCCAGATCTATGAAGAGGAAGGAGGGGAAGAAGTCTAATTTTAGTGTATTTGCTACTTCAATTTTTTGCGCTTTAAAAAAACACTCAGTTGATTATACAAGAGAAAGAAAAATTCATAATTCATCACAATTTATTTTGGAGAATGAAAAAAATGAAAATTTTCGCTTTCCATCTTTCATGCCAGACAGCTGAAAAAATGATGGAAAAAGAGAAGTGAATTTTTCACATGTGAATTTATACTTGAAGTCAATCACTCGTGCTATGTGAGTATTGAGTAAAAAGAATGTAGAAGCGTGATGATGTAATTTCCAATACGAAACGTTTCCATCAGGGCCTCGAGTTTTAACATGTATCTCCATACTGACGTAGAATGACACGAAAATCACAACGAACTTCCCAAAAACCAAGCTTTTCTTATAAAAAATAGATTTGTTAACAGGAATGAGTCTGACCACCCATACTGTAAAAAATGGTTCACTTTGTCAATGTCACCCCTGTTTCAGGGAAGGACGGCAAGAGTTGCGGGGTGTATGTCCATTTGAGATTTGGTTTTTATGTTGTAGGTACACATGCGGCATGTGCAAGCGCGAATTTGTACGTGTCTGCTTGTGGGAATGCATTTAATATGAATCTCAAATGATACATATTTTTGCAACTTAGATTTAGATTTAGAATGAGTCTGACCACCCATACTGCAAAAAATGTTTCACTTTGTCAATGTCATCCCTGTTTCAGGGAATGTCGGCAAGAGTTGCTTATGTTCATTTGAGATTGTTTTTTTTATTGTAGGTCCACATGCAGAATGTGTAAGCGCGAACATCTACATGACTGCTTGTGGGAATGCGTTTAATATGAATCTTAAATGATATATATATCTTTTCAGCTAAGATTTAGATTAAGATTTAGAATGCAATTCACCAACCTATTTTGTCTGGCCAGAAATAGGTTTTAGCATTATCAATTAATATTTTATATTTTAATGAATTAATAATGCTACACCGACTTGCCCGCTGCTCCGTCTTGCCCGCCATCCTTCCCGAAACAGGGGTGACATTGGCAAAGTAAACGATTGTTGACAATATTGGTGGTCAGCCTCATAGCAATTTATAAGCCAAGGAATGCCAATACTGATTCAATTGTTTTAAACTTTATAGAACTAATGAAACACTGTTTAATTTTCACAATTATATTAATTTTATTTTCATTAATAATTACTAACGTTTTCAAGCATGTTGATCATCATCATAAGAATAAAAATAATATTTAAAAAATGTCATTAGGTATAAAAATGTTAATAAAACTTTTTTGTAGATTAAAATATCTTTCTAGACGCCCTGACCATCTTTTGTACATTCACTCTCACATTCTAGTTTATACCGCACTCATTCATAACCCAGTCATCTAGGATCCTATCGTTCAGAGTCTTTGCGTAATGCTCTCTTTATGTTATCCTATCTCCCTATATTTCTCTTTTTGCGAGAGGCCTGTTTTCTTTTTCCCTCAGTTCTATGCCCACTTCTACAGAGCTGGCTTTTTCAAATTTACCATTCAAATGCTTTTTTGCGTTTTGTAATTTTGAATAAATTTCATTTCGAAAACAATAGATTTTTAGTAATTTATTTTTTGGTACAGATGAATGTCAAAATTTTATTCATTGATTTCATTACCATTTTTCTGAAGAGTTGGTAGCATTCATAATGTAAGTTGCTTAGACTTACTATAATTTTAGAATCACAATTAGTACTCTTATAAGTTCGCGCTAAGATTGAAAAAGAAAGTATAGCAATATATAAAATCAAATCTCAAATGAACAAAAACCTTTCATCTCTTCATAAATAATAATAATATTAGGATGAATTATTTGGTGAGCGCTGTTTTTGTGTGTATCACAACTCAAGAGCCCTCTGCGACCTTGGTCGTCGCTGTAGAAAGCGCCAATTCTCAAGCAAGACCCAGTTGTTGTACGGTTGGATGGACCTTTTCAGTGACCGATCTTTGGTAAAGGTTTATGAATTTTTCAACTCAGCGAAAAGCACATTCGAAATATAAATGGTATATTTTTTTGTGCTCCGCCGGGATCCGAATCCACAGCCTTCCATTTACGAGTCCGAAGTGTTGCCACTGGACTACAGACCGGTCCAAGATGCCAACGACACGCGGTGTACCTGAGCGGTAACCCATCTAAGTACTATGCGCGCTCAATGCTGCTTAACTTCGGTGATCTATGGGAACCGGTGCTTTCAACATGGCAACGTCGTTGACGTTGCTGACTTTCTCTAAAATTGGGAAGATTTTCAAAGTAAACCATTTTTAAAATGTATTTGTGGTTACCCTCATATCGTCCCATTTTAAACTTTCAGTTAAGCAAAAAAAATACTTTTAAGGAAAAAATCTCGAAATCAAATATCACATGTATGCATGACTTTTTATACTAAATCCACAATGAAAATTTTAGGGTGAAATATTAAAAAAATATAAATTAAACCATGAATATAAAAAGTCTAAAAGTTCCTTCATAATTTGGGTTGTTTCGTATATTACTTCTCGAGCAATTCGCAAGTGCTTTTGAGCCCATAAAAAGGGGCCATCTTAAAAAAGTCAAGCATTTTTATGACTTTTTATTTCTGGTCCACGATAGGGAAGGAGCCAAAACAAAGGGCGCCCTTGTCGCTTGCGTAAATCAACCAGCATAATGTTAACCCCTTTTTCCGGTCCTGATAACCGTCTCGTTGCCACGGCGGGATATTAATTTAAAAAATATATTCTTTCTTAGCCCAAGATGAAAAAAATAAAAAAATAAGGATGATTTTTTTGGTGATTTTTTTTTGTGTGAATCACACTTTAAGAGTCTTCTACAAGCTTGTTCGTTGCTGTAGCAAGTCTCTTTAGTGATATTTAGTGGGTTATTTGGTGATCGATCTTTAGTTTGTTATAACCACTAAAATGATAAAACTGGTTTACTTTGCAAATAACACCCAATATGTATCCTGATACAATATATGGGTAGGCAAGCATGAGCTATTTTCGGATTTATATTTTGTAGATACACACTGTACACATAAACATCATCTCATAAGTATTTGTTTGTGGGAATACATTAATTACGATTTTTATTTTATAAGCTTAGAAACTAAGATTAAAGAAAGTACTTATTGAGGCTAGGCTAGAGCTACGCGACCGGTAAAAAAATGTAATTTTATGATTCGTTGTTGGAACGGATATAGGATATGTACGTATAATATCTAAAGGATGTTTCTTTAGAGACGAATAAACTGTCAGATATGCACATTTTCTCAATATTTTACGCGTGCGTACAAATGTATGAGTTTATGTGTTTGTATGCTTACTTATGATATTGTTTCTATGTGTTTTTACTTACTGATTGTGTGTATATGTGTTTTTACTTTTTTCTATATGTGCGTAAGTATTTGATAGATGTACCTACTCGTATTTGCTCGAAGCGTCCGCTCGAGAAGCTTTTCGTGTGGTCTGGTATATGCGAGAATAAGCTCGAGTCAATCTATAAATACGCACTTCGGTGCTTGCAGCAGAGAGTACCCCATTAATACCCGAGCCAAGAAGCCACCAGTACAAAAGCTCAAGTGTGAAGTGTGTCATATGTAAGCAAATTCAAAAATAAATTGTGTAAAATAAATTCAAGCGAAGTTTTATTGAAGTAACCTCAAAGTAAATTGTAGCACGCGTATTATATACCAGGAATGAAAAATCATGGTTACTACTTCAAAGTCGTAGCAAAGTACTTGGTGAGAATTTTTTACGGTAAATATGGGATATATTTTTCTAGGAATCGTACTTGTTAAGCGGAATTGTTATGTTATTTTCTTAAATGACATTTAAACTTAATAAGCGTGAAGTCAGCGCAATGACGACTGCAGTTACGTTGGCGTGGCCGTAGCCGAGCTACGTACGAGTTCTACCGAGGGCCCTCGAGTAGAGCTCGAGCCACAAACTGTGATTATGTTTGAGTGTGTTAATACAGGTCTGGCTATTTCCTTCTTCACCCTTTCCCCTTTTATGGATTTAACTTTTATATTTGACTTTAACTGATTAAATCTCTTTTGTTAACATTAGCTCTTGTGTTATCAATATACAACCCTTCCCAAAATACAAAGTGAGCAACACAAAGAAAGAACCCCACGCCCTGAGAGTGATGCCGATGATAGCTAGCCGGAGTGAGTATCCTGTGGGTACCTCCTAGAGGTACTTTTCTTATTTACTTAACAGAATACAAAATATTTAGTCAAGGATTTGTACTTGAATGTCAGAGACAAGATGTTTCGTAAAAGTACATGCTTGCTACGCCAGAGATACAATATTCTATAAGATACATAATCGGTAAGTTCTTAGCCAAAAATGCGATATTTTATCAAAAAACAACAAAGATGAGACATTTCATTAACTTAATTTTTGTTACACCAAAAATGTAATATTTTGTTAAAAGTGAGTGCTTGCTTCACTAGAAATGAGAAATTTAATCGAAAAAGTTGACACAAGCTGTGCAATTTCATATTTAACTATCGTGGCGTGAAATATAGCAGAGCCTTTCTGTGATCGTAGCATAGAAAGGGTTAAATAGCAGTGCCAGGGGTGACCCCTCACTCCTATCATTGTCTTGAATTTATAATTAAAATTTCAATATTTATTCGAAGCATATTTTACTTTTCCCGTTTTTATTGTTGTTTTAAATGAAAAAAGTTCAACAATTAGTCGACCGTATGAATGCGAAACTAGGTATTTTAGATTTTTGAGGTTTTTTTTAAAGCGTTGCTCATTTTTCCCAACGTTAGTGCTATGTCGGGAAAAAAAAGGTAAAAGTTGCAGAGTAACTGTATCTGTGATTCTGCCACCATTCCGCTAGGGGTGGCCAGAGCATCTGCAGAGCTGCCTCCATTTCTTCCTATCCTTACATACCTCTTTGAATTCATTCACATCCATCACCTTTTTTTGTACATTTTCTTCTTTTACGCTCACTTTGTATATTCCATTCTTTTACAATTTCCTCAGTCTGATCATTTCATGCTTTTCTCGGTCGTCACTTACCTCTTAAGGTAAATAATAGGTAAAAAATATTACATAATAAATTATAAAAACTTAAACAAACACAGAGTTTTATTTTGACAAATTTAGAGTTTATTTCACCTCAAGTACGTTTGACTTTTTCACGTCATTATTATTATTTAAAAAAAAAAATAGATTTGTGAAGAGGAATGCAATTCACCAACCTATTCTGCCTGGCCAGAAACAGGTATTAATATCATCATTTAATATTTCATTATTGTTTATTATTAATGAATTATTAAATAATAATTACCCAATAACATCTGTTGAACCAGGGTCAAAGTTAAAGTCAAGTGACCCAAGCGGGGATCGAACCAACGTTGTTCCATTCGAAACACGCTAGAAAGATCAGCCCTCTTGCCCCCCGCGGCTATAACCCCGACCAGGATTATCAAGAGGACACTATTATAAAATTGACAAGATAAAAACCATGGAGAAATAAAAATATTGAGTTATGACAAAGAGGTACAAATAGGTAATAACAAAGGTGAAGCAGCAGGAGGTGAAAGGTCAAACTCTAAAATGTCTAAAAATATAACTTTAGATTATTAAGTATCGGCTATGTTATGTTGAATAGAAAATACCTTTTTTGTACTCTTCCTTCTCTGAAACAGGGGTGATATTGGCAGAGTCAACATTTTTTTACAACACGAGTAGTCAGCCTCATAAAATAATAAATAAAATTGGACAATTTCTTTAGCGCCGTACTGTGAGCAATCACCTCAAGGGCGCTTTACACGTTAAAACAAATATTAAAATGGCAAATAAAATAATTTCAACAGAATATAAAATCAAAAGTAAAATATATTACACCAACGCTTGACGAAAAAAAAAATCAAATCAAATTATATCTACATCAATTACAAAAAAAAACAAACAAAAATACAATTAAAGTAATCCCAAATTATACAGTTACAGTAGACCTACTGTTCAGAAATTTCATAAAATTTAGAAAAAAGGTTACCCTCATACCAACTAATAAGTCAAGAGATAGGTTGGTATGAGGGTTACCACCCCTTTTACTCTTTTTTAATCATCAAAAATATTTTTTTAAACAAGATCCTAGGTTTTTCTGTTCAATAAAATCCCACAGCCATAAACAAGTGTAACAATCATGACTGCCTCGTTGATTGGGACATAATTCGAGGGTCCATCTTCAGTCAGTTCCGCTGATCCAGGTACTGTTGGGACCTTCATTTAGTCCCGAAATTGATGTCGGGACGTGGGTCTAATCCTAGGGACCCTCTAAATCGAATTAACCCGATCCAAAGTCGATTCAAATCCTCGGGATCTTCATTTCAATGGGGCAGTCTTGCTGTACTAAGTTACCAAGCAAGTGGATTAGGCAATTCACTAACTATTGACAGTTTTACGATACTTGTGAATATCAGGCTAAGTAGGTTTGAACTGAGGTAAGAACAACAAAAGGCTAGAATATGAAAAAATACGAGATACAAGAAAATACAAGAAAAATACGAGGAAAGTCCGGTCGATAGCTCAGTTGGTAGTGCTTGCATTCTATGCCGAGAGCTCTGGTTCGCATCCGACCGAGGGTGTCAGAAATGTTTTTCCGTTTCAGCATTTATTCCAAGCCCCAAAATAAAATTCCGGCAAGGCTTACTCAGTCTTCACAAGAAACGAGTACCAGCCCCTTCGGCAGCTTCAACTGATTTGGTTGGCGTAAGATTAGTCCCCTCACCTGGAGAAAATAGATAGGTTCCGCTCATCACATGCGAAACCTTTCGGAGATAACGCGAAAAGAAATTACACTATATGTGTAGATTGTTTGCGTTTGCGAACATTTAATAATTAGATTTTGTAGGATTTGTGTATTCACACAGTGAAAATTCATTTTATTTAAAATAAAATTATTTTTCTCTAAAACGTACATCACTCTTGATAATGACCTGAGTATTGAAGGTTTAAAGTGCTCAGATATAAAATGTTATTGTGAAAATGAAACTACGTTTTAGAAAAAAATAATTTTATTTTAAATTTAATAATTAATTTATAATTTACACACTACAAACTGTTATCTTGGTATTTTGATGAGGTTTAGCCTACGTTACAGTGGTACATTTTGGTAGGAAACGAATAAAGGGTGTGCGATATATTAGTATTGCCTGCAACCTTTTGTATTAAAATTATTGAAGGTTTTGGCAATAAGCTTTCGAACCAAGAAGATAAGTATACATTTAAAAGTTGTTTTAAAAAAGTGGAAAAAGAAGCTGGATGGAAATGTGATGTTTAAGTTTAAAAAATACCCTTATGAGTTTTACAAATCCTTAGTTTGGCCAGCAATCTAATCTTATCTAATCTAGTCTAAGTTGCAAAAATATGTAACATTGGGGATTCACAGTATATGCATTTTCACAAGTAGACACGTTTAAATTCGAGCTTAAACATGCCGCATATGGTCTTACACTATAAAAACACAGATCTCAAATGAACATTGACACTGAAACTCTTGCCAACTTTCCCTGAAACAAGGGTAACATTGGCAAAGAGAATTATTTTCTACAGCATAGGTAGTTGATCACATACCAATCTATAAGACAGGAAACATATTGATTTTTTCTTCACAACAATTTCATTTTTACAGATTTCATAAAAATTCAGATGTCTTTCAAGGATTCCATAACCAACAAATCAATTCTAGAGTTATCGTCATAAATAAGTAACAAATTCAACGATTTCCGTTTTCGTGTTTGTTTTCAACCCGAAAAAAAAAACGGTTTATTTAAGCATTCACAAACACCAGAAACAACCTCCCGGGGAGCAGAAAAATCCAATTTTTACAATAATAATAACGACACAGTTAAATTTATTTAATCGGATATTGGACGAACCGGTTTTACGTAATTCTCGATGTTTCGTTAGCAATGTAGCTAACGTTGTCAGGAGACACCCTCTCTGCACGACAACTGGGGATGAACCGGATGATTTTTTAACTGTGTAGGTTTTATTATTGAAAATGTGTCGAATGACCGTAATTCCAACTTAAACTTTACAACTAACAACATTTACGGAAAGGATGATATTCCTTGACTTACAAGTTGGTATGATGCTGACCACCCATACTGTAAAAAATGGTTCACTTTGCCAATGTCACCCCTGTTTCAGAGAAGGTCGGCAAAAGTTGTGGAGCTTACGTTCATTTGAGGTTTGGATTTTATTTGTAGTACACATTCAGCATTTGTAAGCGCGAACTACACATGTTGGTTTGTGGGCATACATCTGAGAGTTTAAAATGAATATATCCTTGCAACTTAGATTATTGATTATAGATGTGTACCGAAATGTAAATAAAATCTGTAAGGAAATCCTCATTTTGAGTGTGAAGTGGTTGTCTTAAGTTGGCTTTTTATTTGTGAAAATAAATTAATGACACTCTCCAAATGCGTCCTCTTGGAGAGCAAGATAGTAAGAAAATACAGTATATATGCGGCTTAGCGGCGTTGCGAATAGAATTGCATTTTTAAGTACCTGGTTCAAGCATCTGTGAATGTTCAAGACATTTTTCTTTTTAAAAAGTAGCGTCTCGTGTTTAAAATAAGAATAAATAGCGCTCGTAGTAGCGTAGAGCCTTGCTTGCTACGGCGTAGCGCTGACGTCACGCGGCGTTATCCGTTACCAGCGGCCGTTATCCGTTACCAAGCGGCCGTTATCCGTTACTGGCCGCTCAGATTTATCGCGGACCATTAGCCGGGCGCGAACTAAATAACTGTCACCTTTAAAAAGGCTTTTAATTTAGGGCAGAGCGTAGACCCCACCCCCCACAGCTGTAGGCACAGGAAGCGTTCTATATTTAAAAGTTGAATTAATTGTTTTTGATTAATATCAGAATTTTGGTGTGAACATAGTTGTCACTTTTATCTGCAATATAAGTTACAAATATATATCAACGGTTAAAAGGCAGTAGGGAATAAACGACATTTTGGTCGAAAATGAGTTATGAATGCTATCCTATTTGAAATTTTTCGCTCTTTCTAATGCGTTACTCCCAAAGCTCGAAGATTTTTGTGTCGTTTATGCCCAAGCAAAGAACTGCGTTTTCAAAGGATGGTTTTGGTTTAACCAACAAGATTTTGGCCTTTTTTGTTCTGAAAGCGCTTGTGACATAAAAAATTGTTAAACCACATTAATAGGGATGCCAATAAATGCCTTTACTTTTTTAAATTCAGAGCTGTTTTCATTTTAACGATATGATAAAAAATAAAAAAAAGTTATGCTATTTTTCTACAATCTCAAACTTTTAACTGCACTCCTGGACAATTTACTCGTAGTTTATGTCGCTCATTATACTGACTTTTAACCATCAATGTATAAATCGTTTCCTCAGTGCTTGTTTGTCTCATGCCCATCAGAGGTAAACAGGCTGAGAACGGGTGTTTGCAAAGCTCGTTGTAGCATGATGACCTAGAGAATCTTACATCACGATGACACAAAACAGCGCTCACCATTAAATCATCCTGAAAATTCATTAATGTATCAAACAATGTCAGCAAGAGGTCTGGCCGATAGCGCAATTGGTAGGATGTGTAAGGATAATTACCATGATGTTTTTTTTTTTTAATGGTGCACAACAGGTTACCCTTATTACAGTGCACCCTCTCAGCCATCAAAAAATTGGGAGGAACTCTTTCATCATGAATTTAAAGGTGTCTAAATTGTATTGAAATATATCAATCTTTGATTCGTTAATGAGTTTAATCGAGTTAAAGGATGTTGCGCCAAGACGTCAGTGCGACTCATCGGTACATGAAATAAATCATGATCTCCCGATTATAATCATTTGACACGTACAACCTTAAACCCTCCAACAGGGTGGGACTGTCTATTAATCCGTTGATGACCTTATGAGAGAGCACCATAAGGGTCTCGTTGCGCCTAGTTTCTACACTCCTGAAGCCAGTTTCCTGAAGCAGCTCCTCATGGTGCATGAACTGAGGGTAGTTTTCCTGCGTCCTCATGAGGAGGTACCTCAGGAACTTTTTCTGGAGCTGCTCTAACATATTAATGTATATCCTCTGGTAAGGTGTCCACACCTCAACACCTCATGTTCATGTCTCCAACGAGGTATCTGTTTAAAATCTGCTTCAAAACTAAAACCGCGCTCCAGGGTTTCTTCATCACTAATTGTAACGCTTGCTAGTGCATTGAACACGAAGACAATATCACTTTTGAAAGAAGTCAATCAACCAAAACTTTATTAAGGACTTTTATTTTGTTACAAAAACAAACACATAATTATTGTTACAATTTAACAATTCTACATAACACCGACGTCTTGCAATTCCGTCCCCCTCTCAGGATCTCTGACTTCTTTTCCCCCTCGGTTTCTGCGTTCCTTTTTTTTTTTAATCCAAATTCAAATTCAAATTTTCACATGTTCCATTCTACTTACATAACCAATTCATCTCGTTACAATACACCTCCTTCCTCTCATAAAAAAAACCAGAGAGTTTGAGTTGGATCCCCGCTAAAGGTGTCAAAAATGATCACTCGTTTAGCTGTTCTACACCGAAAATAAAATACTGGCAAGGTTGACTCAACCTCCACAATATATGAGAACCTGAACCCTCAGGAGCTGAGAAGTCTTCACTTCAAATAAAGCGATTTGCGTTAGTCCAGCCCCCCAATCTGTGAAAATAAATCGGTTCAATACACCCCATGCGATAAGAATGTGCATTGTTGTGTTTTTGCGATTCGCATCTATAATCTAAGTTGCAAAATATATTAGTATTCAAAACTCATTTCAAAATCATGCCCACAAACAGATACGTGTATGTTCGCGCTAACAAATGCTGAATGTGTACTTACAAATTAAAACCAAACCTCAAATGAACATAAACTCTGCAACTTTTGCCAACCTTCCCTGAAACAGAGGTGACATTGGAAAGCGAACCATTTTTACAGTATGAGTGGTCAGCCTCATACCATCCTATAAGTCAAGGAATCGTCAGCCGTATTCCAACGTATACTTCAAAGAACATAATATGCAGTTATTGCAACTCCTTCACATTGATTTATAAATGTATAATGAATAATACAAATATTTGGTGATCGCTGTTTTTGTATGAATCTCACCTCAAAAAACCTGTAAACTGCCCATGACTATGAAATATCGGCCATTTCTACAGGTTTCTTCATTCAAATATTCAAAGGCGAAACCACAAAAAAAAAACTAATATTTCTTTTATGATTTTATCGTGCTTAATAAAAAAAAAAGACGTCAACAATAAATAAAGATTTATTTGTTGAAATGCGTAATCCCGCCGAACCGAAATATGCCCACAAATAATATGTTATATTTTCCGTAGACTTTCATGTCGCGAACTTTGCTTCGATGCCATAAAACGTTCACAAGAAAAGCTGTGGATATCCCGAGTAGAAATCTTCACGTCCAAACTCAATAGTATCGTCTATGAAATGAACTTAGTTAACCCATTGAGGACAGACGTGACTAGCCAACGACGTTACCATGTTGAAAGCACCGGTTCCCATAGATCACCGAAGTTAGGCAACATTGGGCGTGGTCAGTACTTGGATGGGTAACCGCTCAGGTACACCGCGTGTCGTTGGCATCTTGGACCGGTCCGTAGTCCGTAGTGGCAACACTTCTGACTCGTAAATGGAAGGTTGTGGATTTGGATCCCGGCGGAGCACAAAATATACCATTTATATTTCGAATGTGCTCTTCGCTGGGTTGAAAAATTCATAAAACCTTTACCAAAGACCGATCACTGAAAGGTCCATCCAACCTTACAACAACTGGGTCTTGCTTGAGAATTGGCGCTTTCTACAGTGACGACCAAGCTCGCAGAGGGCTCTTGAGGTGTGATACACACAAAAACAGCGCTCACCAAATAAATTATCCTTATATTATTTTTTATTATGTGGGCCTACAATATAAAAACCCAATCTCAAATGAACATAGGCCCTGCAACTCTTGCCGTCCTTCCCTAAAACAGGGGTGACATTGGCAAAGTGAACCATTTTTTTTTACAGTATGGGTGGTCAGCCGCATACCAACCTATAAGTAGGGACTGGAAAATTTCGCGATCGCGATAAAACGAATTTATTCGCGAATTTTGAAGTTTTTACGCAAATAACGCGAAATTTGAGGTTTTACACAAATATCGCGAATTTTCGTACTTTTTGTAGAAATTATGCGAAAAAGTTGTTATGTGTCGCTTCTGCAACGCAACTTTTTTGTGGGAAAGAAAAGATTCATGCGAAAACCCTTTGCAAGGTACAAAGCACAGAAAAAATGGTCGATGTTATAGTCGAGGGGGCTAAGTAGGCTGTTCGATCCCCGCCTGGGTCATTTGACCATAAATTTGACCCTGGTTCAACAAATGTAAATGGTTAATTATAAATTAATAATTAATTAAAATAAACAATACTCGTAATGAAATTTTCATTAATGATATTAATACCTGTTTCTGGCCAGGCAGAGTAGGTTGGTGAATTGCATTCCTATTCACAAATCTATTTTATTAAAAAAATAAATGATAAGCAAAACTGTCCTGGACATCCAAACAGACTTGAATCGTGACATCAATGAAGGAAAATACATCAAGGAGTGAAGCTGCTGCTGGATTAGCCAAGAGCACAACTTGAGGCTTTCATAAAAGCCAACATCCCTCAAAAAAATTAGATAACCCTCATCTAGAGACTAAATGCACAAAAATTAAATATTTTAAAAGGATATTGCAGGGTATTCGGAGTGTCATTGAAATATTAATACTTTTTTTAATCAATGGTTTTTTGTAAGTTGTAACTCGTATTGATTCAGATGTATTTATTCATTGTTTTTGAAGGTACATATTGTTGTTTATATAATAAATTGTAAATATTAGTAAAATCTATAGTTTTGCAATTACATAAACTTTTATTTCGATCAAAACAACCCTAAAAATTACACCGAATCTCCCCGTTTATTATGAAAAATAACGCGAATTTGCCTGTTTTTGATAAAAAATAACGCGAATTTCCCAAAAAAATAACGCGAATTTCGCAAAAAATAACACCACTTTTTTACAGTCCCTACCTATAAGTCAAGGAACATACATGACAAATTACATTTTTTTTTAAATCAACCAATTTCACTTTAATAAACCCTAGCCGCCAACATTGACTTTGAACAAATGAACTTTGTTAACCCATTGAGGACAGACGTGACTAAATTGGGTATCAACGTCTACTTTACTTAAAACTGGCATCGAAAATATGGATGCATTATAATCTCTTAGGATCTGTTGCACCAACCTCCAATCAATATTTGATTGACACATTTGATTGCTTATTAATTCTGGTAAGGACTCATTGGAGTTTGGTGCAAAAGGCCCTTTTTTTCTATTAAATTTCTTTATAGATATTATATCTAATAGAACAACTAGTTTTGGTGGATTAAAAAGGATGTTTTAATAAAAAAAAACGTTGTTTATGTTTAATTATTTTATTTTGCAGCAAAAATTTGGCAGGAAAAAAATCATACCCGTGAAATTAATAAAGTAGAAATTTAACCTTTTGAATGCTTCCAAACATATCAATATCTTTTGGTAGCAATTTGAATAGATTTTCTATACAATTTTATACTTTGAAACTTAAAGATTATTAAAAGTGGTGAAATAAAATGTTCACAAACAAAAATAGTTAACAATTTTAGCAGAAGGGAAAAAGTATTTACAAGTAAAGAAAAAAATATGTACATTATTTTTGCGTTATCTTTTGTTTTTTTTGTACTTATTAATCTATAATCTAAGTTGCAAAGGATATATTCATTCAAAGCTCTCAGATGTATACCCACAAACAAACACGTGTAGTTCGCGCTTACAAATGCTGATTGTGTACTTACAAATAAAATCCAGACCTCAAATGAACATAAGCCCTGCAACTCTTGCCGACATTCCCTGAAACAGGGGTGTCATTGGCATAGTGAACCATTTTTTACAGTATGGGTGGTCAGCCTCATACTAACCTATAAGTCAACCTATATTCAAAATGAAATTTAAACAATTGGAGTAAGGTGAAAAAATAGCACAATTTAAAATAAAATAAAAAAAAGATAATGAGAAATATTGTTGCTATAAGTGGTTGAAAAAAAAAATATACCTTTACAAAAAGGCCGGGGCTGGATGGGTTAAATAAAACAGCACCTCTACTGAGTGTTTTGGTTTTTATTATTTTTTCAGTAAACGCTACGGTTGAGTTAGCACGCAGAGTTTCAGACTTGTAGGTTTATAGAGCTACTGTAAGAAATCGATTCCTCGGTAGTAAATTTGTTTCATAACTACTCAGTATTGGAGCAGGTCAGGCTGTGACGGAAATGTATACTCTGGAATATCACAAGTTGTAAGAAAATTATTCCACTTTGACTCTGAAAGTTTAAATTATAGTGAAATGGCGGTTGATCTGTAATGTTGGCGGCTAGGGTTTATTAAAGTGAAATTTGTTTTATGTTTAAGTTTTTGATGTCCATATATATTATTATTTCTTGATTTAAAACATGTAATTTGTCGTGTATGTTCCTTGACTTATAGGTTGGTATGCGGCTGACCACCCATGCTTTATAAATGGTTCACTTTGCCAATGTCACCCCTGTTTCAGGGAAGGACATTTGAGATTTGGTTTTTATGTTGTAGGTTCACATAAGGCATGTGCAAGCGCGAACTTGTACGTGTCTGGTTGTGAGGATGCATGTAATGTAAATCTCTAATGTAACATATCTTTACAACTTAAATCTTTTTGTTTTTAATCAGGTTTGATTTAATGAAAAATACGGTTCGTTTACTTAACACAATCTATTTTCTCAATTTCGGTTTCGACAGAATTTTAACATTTAGACCTTGTTGAACCCTTTACATAAACCAACAATCGTTGATTTATGCCTAATCTTCCAGGGTATTCTCGTCGTTATTTATACTACTTTACTTTACTATACTTTCTTCGGCTCATAAGCCTTGAAGGCTCAGGGCCTCCCGCACCACAATCCTCCAGGACTCTCTGTCTTGCGCTGCTTCTTTCCATGGTCCCCTCACTCCCAGAACTTCGGCGTCGGCTTCAACGTTGTCTGCCCACCGCATCCTGGGACGTCCGAGTGGTCTAACACCTGAGGGGGCACCATCCGAGACTGTTCTGATGAGCCTGGAGTCCTCTGCACGTGCTACATGTCCGGCCCACTGGAGTCTTCTTGATTTTATTACCGACACTATGTTAGCATCTTGAAACACGGACATCAGCTCCGCGTTGGTCCGGATACGCCACCTGTCATCTTCAAATACAGGTCCGAGAATGCGACGAAGCATTTTGTTCTCAAAGACCTGGAGAGATTTTTCTTGTTTTTGAGTCAGACTCCAGGCTTCGCATCCGTACAACACAACTGGCCGAACAATGGAAGTGTAAATCTTGAATTTTGTGGAGCGGGATAGCCATTTTGAGCACAATAGCCCTCTAAGGCCAAAAAAGGCATTATTGCCGGAGTGAATTCGGGCATGTAATTCTGAGGATAGGATATTTTTGTCATTTATAATACCCAGTCATAATATACCCAAGTATTTGAATGAATTGCAGTTCTTAAACTTGTAAATATCTACATTCAAATCTTCTTGAATATCCCGCCGCGCCACTGGCAAGTATTCAGTTTTCCCCTCATTTATTCTCAATCCTATCCTCCTTGCCATTCTCTCGATTGGTAAGAAGAGCGCCCGGAGCTGTGCAGCGTTCTCTTCCAGAAGCACCACATCATCCGCATATCCCAGCAGCCTAATGGTACTTCCTATGGTGATTCCACCATACACAGGTTTGGTTTCTCTCACGACCTTTTCTAAGGCTAGGTTGAAGAGCAATGGAGAAAGGGCCTCACCCTGCTTTAGGCCTGAACTAATCTCAAAGGGATCCGAGACCTGTCCCTGCAGCAGTATTTGAGCTCTTGAATTTTCTATGGATATCTGAACCAGTTTGATGAGTTTTCCAGGAATTCCATAGTCTCGTAAAATTCGTTACTTATACGGACTATTTAAATCATTCTCGAAACATGGAGAATGATTACTTAACCACCTTGCTGGATTTCGTCAGACTATTTGGTTTAACACTTAACTAATCTCGAATAAATACAAATTATTAGTAGGTTCCTACCTGAGCATCTATTTCTGTACCTTAGAGCATAAACAACGGTAGTCACATTTAGTAAAATGTGCAGGAGACGAGTTTTAGTGAAAATATGCACTTTAAACCATCATAACTTCTAAACTAGACGAGATATTTTTGATCTGTAAAAACGGTTTATCTTCTTTTATCAATATTTATTTAACGTGAATAATGTGTTCCCGCTTAGAGCATGAACAACGTATGTGGAACTTCCGTGGTTTATGCTCGCACTTTTATGTGCATCCCATATTTATTACACTTGATATCTCAGTAACTACGAGTCTGAGGACTCCAATATTTTTACCACTTATAGAACAGCTAATTATAATAATTTCGCATCATTAACTCAAAAACGCAAAAAAGTGGACTTCCGTTGTTTATGCTCTAAGGTACAGATTTATTTGTAGAGATTTCATATTATTAAGCTAACACAGACAAACCAATCACAACTTCTTGCATATTCGTAACAGTAGTAAAAAATGACGTAGAAATGGGTGCATGAAAATGAATCGTAGATGAAGCGCTGAAGAAGATTCTAAAGCCTATTATAGTGAGTCTATATTTATTCACATACGCTAAGAAGTTTGAGTATATTTTGTGAAAAATAAAAAAAAATCTCCCATTTACATAAACCTTGCCATTTCTGGCAAGGTTTATGTTTATTCTTTTTCCTTTTGCTGAAACCGGTGTGGCATTGTCAACCATGAACATTTTTTTTAGAGCACGGGGGGTCAGCCTCATACAAACCTATTAAAGTCATAAGATCTATTGTATAGAATGAAAAAAAATGGATTTTACTGACCGTACAAAAGAGAAGAACGATTTTCTCTACGTTTCGTCGGAGTCATATCCGACGTCCTCAAGAGACGTGTGTGTTCTACAAAGAAGAACCACGAATTGTTGAATTATTGTTGTTTGATCGAGGCCGAAGGTTGTAGGTACTTTTATGAACCTTCGGTGATGCATCCATAGATGTTGCAATGGCCCCAGTTGTAAAGAAAGACGAAACCTACAACCTTCGGCCTCGATCAAACAACAATAATTCAACACTTTTGTGGTTCTTCTTTGTAGAAGACACACGTCTCGTGAGGACGTCGAATATGACTCCGACGAAACGTAGAGAAAATTGTTCTTCTCTTTTGTACGGTCAGTAAAATCCGTTTTTTTTATTTTATAAAATGTTTAACGACCGTAATCATAATGTTACGAATTTAGGGTTCAAAAGTCTTTCAATTAAAAATACTGGTTTCTTATACAGTTGTTTATTTTACACTTTTAATAATTTATTTTCACAAAGATAGTCTCGACTATTCCATTACACTTGGTTTCTGTTCACTGGTTTTGGTTCAATGTATGTAGTTGTAAAGCTCGTAGGATACTGGCTCTGCAAGCAACTCGCACCCTTCTTATACTCTTCAAAACAGTACAATCTAGATCTATATTTGCTAGACAGTTCCAGAAAGGCGTAGTAATCATTATTTCTCGATGCTTCAAGTATTTTTTATTCAATGATTCCTACCCACACAATACAATACAGAATTCCTATAACTATAACTAATACCTACTTATTTTAAATATTTAAATTTCATATTTACATAACAATAATTTAAAACCTTTATTCAAAAGATCTAGTCAAGCAACTAAGACAAAATTATAGTGTTCGTGTAAATATACTTAAATGAATGTAGTGGAGATAGACCGACAGAAGTACTGATTTATTCAGTGCTTCCTGAAAAAGAAAAATTATTAAAGAATTTTCTGGTAACGTGAGGAAATATTAAGAACATCCCTGAAAAATAAACCTCAGTGAAAAAAGCTAAATTCTCACAATATTATTATTAAACGAATCTGCCGGTTGTTTGTTTGTTTCTTTAAAGTGGTTCAATTGTCAAGAAAAAAAGAGAAAAGAGAGTGAACCAATCCAAGGGATAAGAAGTATTATTTTTAGTTTTGACCGCGAAATTTATCTGAACCTTTCTTAATAGAGAGATCTCCTTGGAGAGTAAACAGTGTACTTGTACTAACGTAACTTGGTAGATATGAAAAAAAATATTTGGTCCTTGGTAAATTTAAAAGAACAAAATCTAGAACAAGGTGAATCGTTATTCTGTGAAAACAATGTTTAATTTCACTTAATTTATTAATGTACAAACGTTTTCGATCAATCAGGAAAAAAAGAAAGTAGGTACATTTTTGACAACCTCGGTGGGATTCGTACCCAAACTCGCGACATGGAATTCAAGCACTCTACCAACTGAGCCACCGAGCGACCGATGCGACCCATCGGAAACAACGCGGTTAAGTTGCACTATTATTATTAATTTATCAGGCTAATCTAATCTAATCTAATCTAATCTAAGCTGCAAAGATATATATCATTTAAGATTTTTATTCAATGCATTCCCACAAGCAGACATGTATAATTTCGCGCTAACACATGTCGCATGTGGACCTACAATATAAAAACCCAATCTCAAATGAACATAAGCCCTGCAACTATTGCCGTCCTTCCCTGAAACAGGGGTGACATTGGCAAAGTGAACCATTTTTTACAGTATGGGTGGTCAGCCGCATACCAACCTATAAGTCAAAGAACATTACTGAATGGAAATGGATTTTCTTATTCAAAATGAATTTTAAATAATCTACTTTATTTGGTTTTAAGTAGGGAGCATTAAAAACTTGTATGACTTCATCCATGGAAATTCAAATTTGAATCCAGAACATTATCCCATAATTTTACTCTTTAAATTATTCATTCCTTGAGTAGGCTAATGTATTTTAAAATACAAATGATAAGAGAGCGCCGTTTTTGTATGTGTCACACCTCAAGGGCCCTCTCCGATCATGAATAATACTTTCTAAAAAGGCGTGTCTTGAATGCTCCGCGAAATACACCTACAGATTTGGACTTCTTCACTCCGGGTGGCAGTCTGTTCCACTCCACCAGACCCACAACACAGAAAGCGCGGTCTCCGAAATTTGTACGAATCTGACGGTGCGGCAGAACCAATTTGACTGCTCCATCGCCCACGGATCTGAGTATCTGCCTCCTTACACCCATTTCAACAGGCAAAATCATGTCAGTCAGATAAGGTGGAGCCAAGCCATTGATGGCCTTTTATACCATCACACATTGATTCCTTGACTTATAGGTTAGTATGAGGCTGACCACCCATACTGTAAAAAATGGTTCATTTTGCCATTGTCACCCCTGTGTCAGGGAAGGTCGGCAAAAGTTGTAGGGTTTTTGATAATTTTGGATAGGTTTGGATTTTATTTGTAAGTACACATTCAGCATTTGTAAGCGCGAACTACACGTGTTTGTTTTTGGGCATGCATTTGATATTAGCTTTAAATGTTATTATATATCTTTGCAACTTAGACTATAGATTATAGACAAAAACACGGTAGATCACCCTCTCCGGGAAACGAAGCCAATGTAGTTTTTGTAACAGCGGAGTGATGTGAGTGAATTTGGGGATCCCGAATATGAGTCTTGCTGCTGAATTCAACACTTTATGTGCAGAGTAGTTGCGTTGCAAAAATTAAATTCGCCAGTTCAAGTTGACCACACTATTCGGCACTTTTCTTTCTTTTGCGGACGCGTCACAGTCGTCCGCGGTGATTCATCACTTACAGCGGACCGGGGAGGCGGCTGCAAACTTTGCAAAAAAAGGGTTTTGTTTGGGGCCCCCTAACAGGATAAATGTTTCTTTAAGTGGAGGAGAGAATTTGTATTAATCAACGCCGGCGCACTAGCGAGAAAGAGAAGAAAAAAATAACGGCAACCCATTATTATTGTAAAGACTTTGCAAGGAAATCTCAAGAGTTTTTCAAGAATTTTAGCAATTACCTAACTGTTCCTATTCAAAATTGTGTCTTAAATTTTAGATCTCCGATTTTGAAAAACGGCATTCTTTCAATACTTACTTACTTTGCGTATGGCCGGCAAGCACAGCAAATCACTTGGCCGTTGGGCCGCGTCAGAGGCGAAGATCCAAGCCCTCCATCCACTTCACTGCTCCTGGCGTGGCTTCGTGGAGGTCTTTCAGGCCAGGAGGGTGTCTTCTGATGGGGCACTCCTCCACTATGTGCCGGACATTCTTTCAATCAATTACTGTAACTGTAACTCTGTCGCCATTCCGCTAGGGGTGGCCAGAGCCTCTGCAGAGCTGCCTCCATTCTTTCCTATCCTTACATACCTCTTTCAATTCATTCATATCCATCACATTTTTCATGCATTTTCTTCTTTTACGCTCACTTTGTATATCCCATTATTTCACAATCTCCTCAATCTGATCACTCCATACTTTTCTCGGTCGTCCCTTCCCTCTTTTTCCTTTCACACTTTCTTTGTATACATACTTTGTCAGTCTATCATCATTCATTCTTTCCACATGACCAAACCATCTCATCACATTCTTTTGTACCTTAACTTTCACATCCTCTTTCAAATTACATTCTTTTTTTACCCATTCATTCCTAACTCTATCCCTCAGAGTTTTTCCTGTCATGCTTCTCAAATGCTTCATTTCCACCGTACATACTTTACTCATTTCGCTATCATTCACTGTCCATGCTTCACTTGCATTCATCAAAATCGGTAACAATATGCCATTGTGTACCGCCATTCTCAGATCCATCGTCAATCGCTTGTTCTTTGCTATTCTTCCTATTGCACCGACCACTTGCTTTCCCTTACACATCCTATTCTCAAGTTCTCTTGTCATCTTTCCATTCTTTTCAAACATACTTCCAAAGTAATATTAAATATTTGTAAAGCACCCTCGAGGTAAAGTGTCACATGACGGTGCTGTAGAAATTATCAAAATTAATGATCAGAAGCGCTATTCTGCTTAATTCCTTAGCTGACGATTCGTGTCTAAAAGTAAAATGTAGCGTGATTTTTTTTATCTATGGATTTATTTTGCAAGCGCTAGCAATCTCCGACTTGTATGGATATCCAAAGTGGAAAGAATTTAGCAGAATAGTGCTTCAGCTGTGTTTGAAAAAAAAAATGATTTCAATGGATTTCACCGAATGTGAATCATTTGTTAAACTTCTTCATCACGGAGAGAGTTCTAGAATTAACAGATTAACTCTACGAAAAAGAAGGTGAAAGTGGGTCTAGGAGGTGTAGAAACCTTCAAGGTAACTAACTTATACAACCTCGCACGGACAACACTGAGGTCAGCTGCATCAAGAAGCAGCTGCTTGGACATCCCTGCAAGAAGGCCCCGTACAGTTTTTGGAGACGGAGTATTCAAGGCAGCCGCCTCACTGAGGGAACTGGATATGGAGAGACCATTTAAAAGAGGTCTCAAGATTCAACTCTTCGTCCAATCATACGGACAAACGCCTTTGTAGTGACACACTGTCATAAAATATCTAACTATCTATCAACAATCTATGATCTAAGCTGTGTATATCCGAGTATATATTGGCATTTGAGACCCATATTTGATGCATCGTCTCCTTCATGTGTGATGTCCATCAGTGTTAATTTCACATGAGCAATGTTTGTATGTGTACTGGACCTATGTGTCTCATCAAAACTGGAAATTGATTTTAAAACTATTTAAAACAACTCTCACATTATCGTGTCTTACGTTTTTTTCTTAGCTCAGATTGTGTAGAATTTGATTCTTTTATTCAATAATTGAAAGGTCATATTTGAATCAAATGGTAGATGAACCAAACAAACACTGGGGCGACAGCATATCTACAATATGGCACATGTAAGCATACCTACAATTAGACACATATAAGATTACACATGCTGCATGTGCACATACAAAATAAACCGAACCTAACATGAACATGAAATTTGCTAATCCTGCAGCGTTTTCTTAAACACACGGTGGCATTGACAAAAGTGAAACAATTTTGTACAGTATGGGGAGTCAGACTCATACCAACCTATCAAGTCAAGGAACAGTCTATCTATGGTAACGGTCTATTTGAATGTAGTTGTACTGAAGTTTTCATAGAGGTTAGCTCATGCCTCCTGGTGGAGTGAAACACCGAACTTCAGACAAATCACCCTCATTATCAAGGTGATACGAAATTAATGAGGCACAAGTTTGCGAAGGGCCTTTATGTAAGGTAAGGTGCCTTTACCGAGGCGGACCTTAGCTGAGGCGCCGTTTAATTATATACAGTGAGGGTTCAGTTATTTTAAGAAAGCTTCTTGTTTAACATGGTTTTTGATAAAGGTGGCGAAGTGTCGGCAGGTATAATTAATGCGTGTGTTATTTTGTCAGGTGATATTTTTTATATGTACCGTTTATGGTGTGTTCTGTTTCAGGTATGTGATGTTTTGTCATGTGATGTTTTCTTATGTATCGTTTATGGTAGGTATGCTCTGTTTGAGGTAAGGGAAGTTTTTTCCTGTGATTTATTTTAATTGTTGTTTTATTCTCAGTGATGTTTTGACATATAATCTTGTATCATATGATGTTTTGTCATTGTGATTTAATATCATGTGATGTTTGCCATATGATGAATTGTCGTGCGATGTTTTGTCATTGTTATGTCATGTGAATTTGTCATGTGATGTTTTGATGTGTGATGTTTTATCCTGTATATGTTCTGTTTTAGGTATATGATGTTTTTTCCTGTGATATATTTTCATTAATGTTTTATTTTCAGTGATGTTTTGACAAGCAGTGTTTTCTCATATGATTTTTTGTCATTGTGATGTTATGTCATATGATGTTTGCCATATGATGAATTGTCATGCGATGTTATGTTATTGTGATGTGAATTTGTCTTGTGATGTTTTATCCATTGACTTTTTGTCATTGTGATGTAATCTTATGTGATTTGATCTTTTGTTATGTGATGTTTTCTCAATTATGTTTGGTCATGTGACGGATGACAAAACCGGACAAATTCAATTACATAAAATGAAAAATTGTGAAAGGATAACCCGCCAACATGATGTTAATGTTCTAAAATAAATAAATAATGTATTTGACTTGACTTGGTCAACTAAAAGGCTAAGCTAGCAAAGTACTAAAATCTTGTAAACTTCCAGCACAGATACATAAATGATGATGGATGAGGCAGAAGTGTAGTGAAGCAAGGAAGGGTTGGATGGACTCTCAAATTTGTCGAGCGCTTGGGCCACTTTGATAAGTTAACCCTGTAGTTTGAATTTACACAGTTGTTAAGAAAATACAAATTAAAATTGTTCAATCATAAATTAATTGTATATTAATTATATAAAACACAGTTTCAATTCACTTTTATATTCTTTTAATTTTGTCTAATGTTTTCGCCTACAAGGCATCATCAGGACAATGACAAATAAAATTCATCCACAACCACCAAACCCTTAAAAATATAAATTAATTGATTTAAATGAGGCAGTTTGCTCTCAAAATATATAAGATTAAACAAAATAAGCAGTTACATATTAGTAGATATACTCCTTCTTTTCTATTTTCTTGGTATCTCCGCATATTCTGTATTTGCCGATAATAATAATAATATTAGGATGATTGATTTGGTGAGCGCTATTTTTGTGTGGATCACACCTCAAGAGCCCTCTGTGAGCTAGGTCGTCGCTGTAGAAAGCGCAAATTCTCAAGCAAGACCCAGTTGTTGTGAGGTTGGATGGACCTTTCAGTGACCGGTCTTTGCTAAAGGTTTATGAATTTTTCAACTCAGCGAAGAGCACATTCGAAATATAAATGGTATATTTTTGTGCTCCGCCGGGATCCGAATCCACAACCTTCCATTTACGAGTCCGAAGTGCTGCCACTGGACTACGGACCGGTCCAAGATGCCGACGACACGCGGTGTACCTGAGCGGTAACCCATACAAGTACTATCCGCGCCCAATGTTGCTTAACTTCGGTGATCTATGAGAACCGGTGCTTTCAACATGGTAACGTCGTTGACAAATATATGCAAATTATTATTCTTATACTTTTTGCCGCACCTATATAATAATAAAAAAAATGGTTATTCCAGCTTAGTCATGTGGAGGGTGAAATACTGACTAGCCATAAAATAATACAGCAATAGAAAAGTATATGGAAGCATATAAAATTAAGTTTTTATTTTGTTAAATTTTGATAAAGTTTGGTGACATTCGCTTTTGTTGATATCTATCTATAATATATAATATAATCTAAGTTGCAAGGATATATTCATTCAAAGCTCTCAGATGTATGCCCACAAACAAACACGTGTAGTTCGCGCTTACAAATGCTGATTGTGTACTTACAAATAAAATCCAAACCTCAAATGAACATAAGCCCTGCAACTCTTGCCGACATTCCCTGAAACAGGGGTGACATTGGCAAAGTGAACCATTTTTTACAGTATGGGTGGTCAGCCTCATACCAACCTATAAGTCAAGGAATATGTGGAGGGTGAAATACATGACTAGCCATAAAAGAATACAGCAATAGAAAAGTATATGGAAGCATATAAAATACATATAAAATTAAGTTTTTATTTTGTTAAATTTTGATAAAGTTTGGTGACATTAGCTTTTGTTGATAATCACTTTTTTATAATTGTTTATTATCTTGTTACTCTAGTTGCTGTTGTTGCATACTTTGTATTACTTATTTTTTTATTTGAAGAACTATAATTGGCCTTATATTTTGTAACTTTCATCCTTTTTTGTAATAATGTACTCGTAAGCTGTTGTTTTTCATATAATATAAAAAAAGGTTACCAACTATTCAGTCCAAAAAAGGCTAAACCATATCGATTTTTGAAATCGCACCATTGAAAACCTATCCGGAAGCGCTTCAAGGATCCATGGCGTTTTAAGGATAAGATCCAAAGTTTGTTGGTATGGGTCGGATGTTCCAAATTCTCATTTGCCTGCGGCGAATCAGATTGCAATGAAGTTGTCCGTACATTTGAATAACACAAGTTTATTTTAATAACTGTTCTATTGTAATTGTTTGTCAGATTTAAACCTCGACTTAATTATGCCTTGAATATAAAGCGGTTTTTCTTTAAATTGATGATTGAATTTGTGAAGAGGAACGCAATTAACCAAACTATTTTGTCTGTACAGAAACAGGTATTAACATTATTAATTCATAATTAATTATTAACATATTCTATTAAAAAACGCAACTAAGCTACACATATAGTGTAACTTCTTGCCGCGTTATCCCCGAAGGGGTCGCATGTGGCGAGTTTAACCTATCTATTTTTACAGGTAAGGGGGCCGGCCTTACGCCAACCACTTCAGTTGAAGTGGGGGTATCCCAGCTCCCGAGGGGGCTGGTACTCATTTCTTTTGAAGGCTGAGTAAACTTTGCCGGTATTTTTATTATGGAGTTTGAAATAAACACCGAAATAGGAAATAATTTCTGACACCCTCCTCGGTGGGATTCGAACCCGAGCTCACGGGGTAGAATGCAAGCACTCTACCAACTGAGCTATCAACCGATAAGGTTTAAATAATTTATTAAATTAAAAACCCAATTACATCTGTTGAACCAGGGTCAAAGCTATGTCGATGGAGTGCCACGTAGGCGGGGTTTGAACTTGCGATTGTCCTAATAACGTAAATTAAAGTGCCGACTTCTTACCCTTTAACTATACCACTTGATTCAAAGATGGCCTTGAAATAAAATTTCCTTAATAGGAAATTCTATACAATCTGAGCAAAAAAAACCCATTCAAAACACGATAAGCTAAAAGTCGTTTTTAATATTTTCAAAATCAGATTCCAGCATTCATTAGACACTTAAGCCAGTACACAAACATTACTCATGTGAAATTACTTTTTTTGGAAATGAGACAGACGGTGAAGAATTGCCAATCTCGCTGTCGGTAAAATTTAAGAATGATTCAAAGTACGAACAAACGTACAACAAGTCAACTCCTTATCTTAAATTTGGTACATATATTCCTATTTATTGAGAAAAGCTGATTTGGCCAATCACTGTTCGCAAAACCAATTGGGAAGTTGGTGTTTGGTTAGGCTCGAACTTAAAAGCTATTTGCAAACGGGACCAATTTTATGTTTGATTGCTCATGGTACCGATTCCCTTGTAGTCGAAATGCTTTATCAAAATAATCCCTACTTGACATGACTCTGATTTCATTATTTGTTTTAAAGTTGTTACTTAACTTATTTTTCGACATTCCATATCTAATCTAATCTAATCTAAGCTGCAAAGATATATATCATTTAAGATTTATATTAAATGCATTCCCACAAGCAGACATGTATGTAAATGCAAACGCCTCATAAATGATAAGTCAAAATAAAAGTCGTATAAATGCCAACTCCTCACGCGATGATTTTGAGAAAAATAAATATGTGTTTTGAACGCAATTTTTTGTCAGTTGGAGATGACGGCGTTTGCACGAAATCATACTTTTTCAATAAAAATTACGAAGGATTAAGTGAGGCTTTCATCACATTGCACACAGAAAATGATTAGCAACATGTCCCGCAAAGGACCATTTTAGCTTTGCCACTCTCTATGACATCGGCTACTTCCGACCTTTTCCGTAGCTCTGTGTTCCTTATTCTGTCGGTAAGTCTTACGTGTAGCATAGCTCTCTAGACACGTTGCTCCAGTATATTGTAGTGTTTTTGGTTCGAAAAGTCTCTAAATTAAAACATACAGGTCTTCTTTCAGGATCTTTATTTGCACTTAATTTATATTTACAAATTTACATTTATTTTTAACTCTTTTGGTAACACAAATCTATTTTTCACAGTTTGGTAATCAAAGCCAACTATCGCACTGGCTTAGCGCACTCAATTCTACGCCAATGCCACCCCGGTTCAGGGAACGGCGGCAGGAGTTGCAAGGTTTATGTCCATGTGAGGTTTTCTTTATTTGTATGCACACATGCAGAATGTGTAGGCGCGAACCTACATGTGCCTGTCTGTAGGCATGCATTTCATATGAGCCTTAAATGCTTACATATCCTTGCAGCTTAGATTATAGATTATAGATAGATATACTTCACAGACAGTACTTTCCAGTGACTAATTTTGCCAGCACATTCGCAAATATTCTACCAAGTTCAAGAGTACAAAAAGATCATTTAATATCTAGATTTCTTAGGTCTATAATTATTGCTACCTACGGTGTACACCTATATTAATCTACTTTTGACATAATGCTATAATAACTATTACTACCTACGATGTACAGTAGAAATGGACTATCTAAGAAGTATGATTGGGAAAAAACGAAGTGACAGGGTGAGGAATGATTTTGTAAGAGAGGAATGTGGTGTAAGGGAAAGTGTGAAAGTGAAGATTAAAAGAAGTATGTTAAGATGGTTCGGGCACATGGAGAGAATGAGTGATGAAAGATTGACGAAGAAAGTATATGTTGCTAGAATAGATGGATGTCGTGGAAGAGGAAGACCGAGAAAGGTATGGATGGACCAAATTTTCGAAATAGCGAGTGAATGGAATATCCAGAGTCATAATAAAAGGAGAGCTTGTATGAAAAAGGTTATGACTCTGGATGAAATGAAAGAAGTATGCAAGGACAGGAAGAAGTGGCGGCTAATCTGCAATGCTGATTTGTAATGTTGGTTTATTAGTTTGCTACATTTTTTGCATAAGAAATTTTTGACTTTTTTTGTATAGATTTATTTTTAAGGTTTTGTTGTTTTTTTTTTGTAAACTTAAATGTCATTTATTACTCGTATTCCTTGACTTATAGGTTGGTATGAGGCTGACCACCCATACCGTAAAAAATGGTTCACTTTGCCAATGTCACCCCTGTTTCAGGGAATGTCGGCAGGAGTTGCAGGGCTTATGTTCATTTGAGTTTGGATTTTATTTGTCAGTACACATTCAGCATTTGTAAGCGCGAACTACACGTGTTTGTTTGTGGGCATACATCTGAGAGCTTTAAATGAATATATGCTTGCAACTTAGATTATAGATTATAGATAGATGTACACCTATAGATATTAATCTGCTATTTACATTACAATATATAGAAACATTTCTCCTGTAAAATATCCTCTGATGCACAAAAAATCATTAAGTCGACAATAAATTGATAGAAAAAATACCTACAGAAGTCACGTCTTCACGAATTTCTTAAAACGAACACATCACTGAACAATAACATTACACTGATGAAAGTCGCCGTAGACATGGGCAAAACGTACAGAAACTCCAGGTCCAATGGACTATGGTAAAAGATCCCGGGGAAAAACCCACAAGAAAAGTTTTTTTTTTTTTTTTTAAGAAATCCTGTGCGGGAGACTCCCTAGATTCTAAAGACTCTAGGGGTCTATGACACTTGTTGTAGTGCCGCAGAGGTGTACGAGCTTGGTCGTCGCTACAAAGCGCCAATACTCAAGCAAGACCCAGTTGCTGTGAGGCTAGATGGACCTTTGGTGACCGGCCATTGGTAAAGGTTTATGAATTTTTCAACCCATCGAAGAGCACATTCGAAATATAAATGGTATATTTTTGTGCTCCGCCGGGATCCGAATCCACAACCTTCCATTTACGAGTCCGAAGTGTTGCCACTACGGACTACGGACCGGTCCAATTAATTAATACTATTTTAGTAAAAACTGATGCTCGTGAAAAATGGATAAAACTCTAAACAATCCAGTTATTCATCGGATTTCACCGCACGTGGTTTTTTGTACATCTGATTGGATTATGTCGCAAGCGTTCTTTAGTACCTACTACAACTTTTACCTTGACGTTCAAAATCATGTAAAACGTTTCACTACATAAACACGCTACTAAGCCTCACATATAGTGTAGCTTCTTGCCCCGATTTCTCCAATCGGGTCGCATGTGGCGTTTGGAACTATTTATTTGTACAGGTAAGTGGGCTGCCTAATGCAAACCACTTCAGTAGAAGAGGAGGTTTCCTAGCTCCTCGGCATGCTCGTAATGTTTTTTTGTGAAAAACTGGGTAAATTTTGCCGGTATACTACATATACATATAGTGAAACTTCTAACTGTGTTATCCTGGAAGGGGTCGTATATGGCGAGTGGACCTATTTACTTTTATAGGTAAGAGGGCCGACCCTACGCTAACCGCTTCATATGAAGTGACAACCTCGCTGGGCATGGAACGCAAGCACTCTACCAACTGAGCTATCAACCGGACTGGTGGTCAATTTTCAGGTGGTCAGTTTTCAGGTGGTCAATTTTCAGGTGGTCAGTTTTCAGGTGGTCAATTTTCAGGTGGTCAGTTTTCAGGTGGTCAATTTTTAGGTGGTAAGTTTTTGGGGGGTAAGTTTTCAGAAAAGCTCTATGGCTGACTTTATGAATTTTCACGTTTAATACTTGAAAAGCTGTTGAGAGAACGCCCCGTTTATACCACCACCGCCCGCCTCTGTAAATATTGAATTTCGCGCCTTTTTCGGGTCGTACGGGGATAAAGTAAAGCCTCTTTAGATCCCGGGTCAACCGGAGGCGCCCAAAACGGCGGGAAACAAGGGACAAGTCAAGCACCCTCGGCCGAGATTCCCGCGTATACTTTTTGTCAGATTTCAGCCCTCAGAAGAACGAGAAAATTGAATAAAAGGCCGCAATGATAATCAGGAGATTTCTTGGGATTAGCTTCGTTCTTTTGTGAGTTTTTTCGCTGGAAAACTTTTTGTATAAATATGTCAGTTGATCTTTAATCTGAGTTAAACTCAACCTCGCAACTAAGCTACACGTACATTATAGTGTAACTTCTAATATAAAATTAACTAAGTTACAAAGATATAAAACATTGGGGGTTCAAATTATATGCATTTTCGCAAGCAGACACGTATAAGTTCGCGCTTTTACATGCCGCATGCCAACCAACAACATAAAAATCCAAAATTTAAATGAACATACACCCTGCAACTTTGCTTATTTTCCCTGAAATAGGGGGACATTGGCAAAGTGAACCATTTTCTACAGCATGAGTGGTTCGCTACATACCAGTGTTTGGTTTCTAATTTGCAAGTACACATGCAGCATTTGTAAGCGAGATCTAACACGTGCCTGTTTGTGGGCATGCGGTTGAAATTCATTTTATACGTTAACATATCTTTGCAACTTAGATTATATAGATTGAAAGATCAAATAAGGCATTTCGATACCTTAAAGGTAAAACTGAATATGCGACACATTGAGCTATCATAGGTTTCTCAGATAAATGCACCTTTTTCCTATTTGATACGAAAAAAAACACTACAAAAGTATAGAAACCCCGTCGTTTAGAAGCTTTTCATGAATATTTCCTTATAATTAATTCACTTACTTTTCACTTTTACCTTTAAGATGGCGATTTGTTAACGTGAATTTATACGTGTCTGCATGTTGGCATACCTTTAATATGAATTGTTTGGAAAAAATTTATTGTAATAAATAATATTGATACAAACATTTAAATAACTTAATAATAAAATAATGTATATGGGGGAATTTAAATAATAGTAGGTACAATAAATGAAATAATTTGGGGATTTGAGTTAGTCAACCTCAGCTTTGATAGAGTCTGACAGATCAATATTTAATTGGTCGATATTTTGATTCGTCGAAACCAGGCAGTTTTGTTACAACTTTTGTGTAGGTTAAAAAAATTGTGCTTTATAAGGAAAGGTTTTCCTAATAATGTGTTCTCTTTTTGTGTCATATTCTGACTAGTGAAGTCGTCTGTCCTCTTACTAAACCAAATTCCTCTCGAACAGAGTGAATCAAAAGTCTGTAATAAAAGTTCTACATATCAAGCGAGAATCCAGTATTTTATTGAAGCCTAATCTAAAATCAGCGACCGCCCGAATCCTGGACACGAATCCTTAATGAAATGAACATATCTTTGCAACTTCGATTATAGATACATTATATAATATCCTGCTCACCAGTATATTGAATAGCTATGTACGTGGTTCGGTTTCAAAATCCATTATCTGTCAATAAAAAAATCCTTGTAGGTTTATACCAATATCCTCATACATTTTCAGCAATATTCCAAGGGCAACTTAACCCTTTCACCGCTGCGAGAACACTTCAATGTAAATGTTAGGTCCTTTTGAAATCAATTCATTCGTAGCCTCAAGCGGTACCCCTCCTCACAACGGGACTTATAGGGTTAACAATGTTTCCATGAAGATGAAATTGCTTGGATATAAAACAAACTTTTGTATCTTTAATCTAAGTTTCGAAATGTGTTAAAATTAAAGTCTCATATTTGATGCAAAATAATCCAAGCCCTTCAGGCACATAAACTTTGCAACTCATGGCGCCTTGCCCTGAAACGGGGTGGCATTGGCAAAAGTGCCAGGTTTTTACAGCTTCATACCAACATATAAGTCAAAGAACACAACAATTTAGGAAAGTTAAAAAATTAAAATACTTAAAAATTAAATATTTAATATTTAAATTTAGCGCGGTAGTCGTCAACATTGCAAATCAACCTGCATTTGTTTCGGACCTTGCATACCTCTTTTATTGTATTCAGAGTCATTATCTTTTTCAATCATTGTCTCATTTTGTTATGGTGATGATAATAATCCCGTGTCTTATTCATGGCTTGTGTGGTTGATTTGAATAAGGGACTAAGTACAAATATATAACATTGTAAACAAAGCAATCAGTTTAATTTTATATGCCAAGGCAAATAACTAAAATACGACCCAAAGAAACTGTTGCGTAAAAAACTGTTTTAAGCACTGAGAGTTAGAATTTGTACAAATAAAAAAAAGCTGTATATACCAGCACCAAACTCCACTTCCTTTCAGTGTCTCAAAGCAAAGCCAATGCAACACACATCACAGCACTACGCAGCAAGCAGCCCTGCTACACATGATCAGGACATTAACAGCCACATCATCAACGCCTTTTTGGCACTACAACAAGTGTCATAGTTCACTAGATATCTGAAATCTAGGGAGTCTCCCATATAACCATACGAATGTACGACTTACTGAATAGAAGATACACTGACCGGTCCGTAGTCCAGGTGGTAACACTTCGGACTCGTAACTGGAAGGTCGTGGGTTCGAATAGAAGAGACACTGACCGGTCCGTAGTCCAGGTGGTAACACTTCGGACTCGTAACTGGAAGGTTGTGGGCTCGAATCCCTGCGGAGCACAAAAAATATACCATTTATAATTTCAAATTTGCTCTTCGCTGGGTTGAAAAATTTATAAACCTTTACCAAAGACCGGTCATCAAAAGGTCCATCCAGCCTTACAACAACTGAGTCTTGCTTGAGAATTGGCGCTTTCTACAGCGACGACCAAGCTCGCAGAGGGCTCTTGAGGTGTGATACACACAAAAACAGCGCTCACCAAATAAATCAGCCTAATTTAATTTAATTTAATACAACCCACACAAAAACAACTAAAAGACTATTGAAAACATATAAAAAGAAAGTTTGAATTTAAAATGATCACAGAACATTCCGAGATCGCATCCGCAATGACCATATACGAAAAGCCTGTAATAGAGGACATAGTAAGATGGAGCAGATCCAGGAGAGTTCATGTCTCCAGAATGAGTCATGAAAGATTCGCACACATCGTAGCTAATGAGATGCCAATAAAAGTCAACAGCCAGCTGGAAGACCTCCTACAAGGTGGAAAGATCATCTTAGGATAAACCTCATCTTAGGATCCATGAGCTGTTTTGAAGTTTTTTGTAAAACGCAGATCGAGAAATTTATAGCAATAAAAAATAAAAGCAATATAAAATATTATTTTATAAATATGTATGTGTATTGAATAGACCGGAAATTAAAAAAAGAAATTGTTTACAAAAAGGCATTTTGGAAAAGCAATTAAAAATACGAGGGCGTTTGTTTTTAGGGGAACAGATGCCTTTGCCACGTGAGGCCACATTTTTCAATTATTTTTTGTGGTTTTTAGGAAATTATTATACACTCTGCAAAAAATTATCATTTTGCCAATGTCACTCCTGTATCAGGGATGGGAGGCAACAGTTTATTATTATTCATTTACAATCGGCAGTAATTTTTCAAATTTTGGATTAATGAAGTTTTGATTTTTTGATTAATTATAAAATCGGTGCATTTTATCTCTTCTTCCTCTATCTATAATCTATCTATCTATAATCTAAGTTGCAAGAATAATTATATTCATTCAAAGTTCTCAAATGCATGCCCACAAACAAACACGTGTAGAATTACGGTTACAGTATAGAACACATTAGTCCAGCACACACACAAACATGGCTCATGTTTAATTAACTCTTATTAAAACAAAAAAACACTGGGAACGAAATGTAAAAATTAAATATATATATATATAACAAACAAACAAAAAACAAAAGAAAGCAAACACTGCTTAATTCTATTTATTTATTTTTAAATAAGTGTTAATTAAACGGTATTAATTGCTTTTATGAACTATTGTTTCCGAGGAAACTTTGTAGAACTCCATTTTAAATAATAAAAAAAAATTGAATCTGTTAGATTCTACTAATTTGCTTGTTTGTTTAAATTAGTAGAAACATAAAAAATTGATTTTAATTTTTTTAAGTTTTCAAATTATTTAGGAAACATTGTGGAATTCCATTTTAAATATTTGATTAAAAAAATAAATAAAGAAGTAATTATTAAAAACTTTGTTGTTTATAACTGAAGAGTATTTCTTTTCGAAAAAACGTTTTCGAAAATACTTCCCCATCTTCAGTTTCTTAGATACTTATTATTATTATTTTTTAAATAGATTTGTGAAGAGGAATGCAATTCACCTGACCAGGCCGGAAACAGGTGTTAATATCATCAATTAATAATTCATTATCGTTTATTTTAATGAATTATTAATAAATGATTAAAAAAATAGTCAAATAATTAAACAGTGTTTGCTTTCATATTTTTAAAATAGAGTTCTACAAAGTTTCCGCTGAAATATTTCATAAAAAAATAAATAATAATAATATAAAGTAAAACACTACCTACTGAAGTACACACGATGTAGTTTTACAAAAGGTTTTCTATGTATTAAGGTTGTTTTGTGTGCACAGGGTTTGTAGACATATTTTGCAGCAAGGGCGGAACAGAGACCCACCCAGTAATTACTAGAGCCACGCAGAACTAAAGAGAGCCGCACAAAACTCCGAAAACAAACAATAAGCCTCCTACAGTTATTCACAGAGGAAAATGGGTCACAGTTGTTACGCTTACATTCACCAGTAATACTTAACCTTTTTCTGTTTATGATATTGTTCATGATTAATTGTTTGTATTCCTTGACTTATAGGTTGGTATGAGGCTGACCACCCATACTGTAAAAAATGTTTCAGGGAAGGTCGGCAAGAGTTGCAGAGCTTATGCCTATTTGAGAATTTGGTTTTTTATATTGTAGGTCTACATGCGGCATGTGTAAGCGCGAAATTATGCGTGTCTGCTTGATGATGATGAATTGATGATTTCTTTATAGCGCCGTTTCGTGATGTAGTCACTCCAAGGGCGCTGGTGCAAACGATGCCAGAAATTTGCTTGTCTTCAGTGCGTTCCGGAACATTCCATGGTCCTCTAGCTCTCTCACATGATGTGGCAGGTGGTTCCAGGCCAGAGGGCCATCAACTGCAAATGCACACTCTCCCAACATTGTGTTAACTCTTCTTATAGGTTCTTCAATCCTTGATTTATGATGCTTGTGGGAATGCATTTAATATGAATCTCAAATTATGCATATCTTTGCAACTTTGATTTAGATTTAGATATTGTTATGATTTTACTTGAGTTTTTTTATTTTTTGACCTTTTGATGACCGGTTTTGGTAAAGGTCTGTGAATTTTTCAACCATTAGACTACTAACCGGTCCAATTAAACTGCGATTTATTTATTTAACAAGATTTATTTTGTACAATATCGATTGCGCAGTACTGTTTACTTTTGCAGGTCTAGGTTATGTCTTTGTGTCACAATGCTTCATACGACTCTGACTCTCCATATCATTGCGGCTTATATTTAAACAGTTCATATGGATGTTTCTCGTGTATTCCAGATTTTATTACAGTGGATTGTTTCACACACACACACACCACTCAGCGTGCTTAGGCTCAAGTACTAAAATATAATATAATATAATATTAGGATGATTTATTTGGTGAGCGCTGTTTTGTGTGTATCACACCTCAAGAGCCCTCTGCGAGCTTGGTCGTCGCTGTAGAAGGCGCCAATTCTCAAGCAAGACCCAGTTGTTGTAAGGTTGGATGGACCTTTCAGTGACCGGTCTTTGGTAAAGGTTTATGAATTTTTCAACCCAGCAAAGAGCTCACTTGAAAATATAATTTTAATCTAAGTTGCAAGGATATATTCATTTAAAGCTCTCAAATGTATGCCCACAAGCACACACGTGTAGTTCGCGCTTACAAATGCTGAATGTGTACTTACAAATAAAATCCAAACCTCAAATGAACATAAGCCCCACAACTTTTGCCGACCTTCCCTGACACAGGGGTGACATTGGCAAAGTAAAACATTTTTACAGTATGGGTGGTCAGCCTCATACCAACTTATAAGTCAAGGAATACAAATAATAAATAAAATAAGTGGTATATTTTTGTGCTCCGCCGGGACTCGAATCCACAACTTTCTATTCACGAGTCAAAAGTGCTGCCACTTGACTACGGACCGGTCCAAGAAATGCCAACAATACGCGGTGTACCTAGCGGTCATGTTGCTTAACTTCGGTGATCTGATGAGACCGGTGCTTTCAACATGGTATCGCCGTTGACGGATTATACAATATTATACTATAATGGATTATACAAGAACAGTCTATTATCTTGCATTACATCATTATTCCATCTGTTTGACACTGTTCCAGTTAAGCGCACCAGCAAGCTACGTGCACACAATAAACACAAACTCATAGTTTAGCATTTTGTTCTCAGAGATCCGGAGAGGTTCTTTTCTTTTTGAGTCAGACTCCAGGCTTCATATCCGTTAGACGCAACTGCTATTAATTAGGAATTGGACAACGGCTGTGGAATTCAGACAGAATTGGAGGTAAAAGTTAAACGAAGTCATGGCATGGAGTTGATCTGTAGCGTCATCGTAGAAGAAAATAAATGTACGTCTACGATTCTTGGTTTTCTATCACTGGCCATGTAGTAAACATTCAGCCAAGATGTGAACACGCGTATAGTATATAGCGATCTGGCTTCTACGAAACATCGTAGCCACTTTTAGTTCTACGAAACATCGCATCGGCGTAGGTGCTACGTACATTGCGATGTGCCTTTTTTCAATTGCCCTCAGGCAGATGAGAAAAACCCCGGAAAGGATGTGTTTATATATATATTGTAAACCTGCTAGATAGATTTTTGTTTTGCTGGATGAAAAACATGTTGAACATGTGATATACTTATTGGAACTCACATATTAAATTTTTTAAAAACTACTTTTATAAAAAGAAAATACAACGTCTTAGATGGACATAAAGAACAACCTCTTCGCGCATTGTCCCCGAAGCTATCGCATTTGAAATCTTTTCATTTTTTCTGTGCGATACCTGTGGGGGGACAACTTGGCAAGAAGTCACACATCATGTGTAGCTTAGTTACTTTGAGTAGTTCCATGTTAGATTGACAAAGTGACAAAACGACGTATGACAGAACGACACATGGAAGAACAACACATGACAGAACGACATAATGACGAACAACACATGATAGCACGACACATGACAGAACGACACAATGACAAATCAACACATAACAGAACAACGCATGACAGAACGACTCATGATAGAAAAACAAATGACAGAACAACACATGGCAGAACAACACACAATATAACTACATATGGCCGAAAAAAACATGACAGAACAACACATGACAAAACGACCCGATGACCACAGCACACAATGACAGTACATCACATGAAAATACATGAAATTTGTGATTTTTTGTTAAGGTACGTTTTTTCATACGTCGTTTATGGTATATTCTGTTTTAGGTGTGTGATTTTTTTGTCATGTGATGTTTTGTCCTTGTGTCGTTCTGTCATGTGTCGTTCTGTAATGTGTCGTTTTATCACTGTGTGGTTCTAACCTGTCACCACTGCGTTGGACCTAACGTGGTCGATTAATTATTTCAGTAATAGCGGTAAAATTTACCAAAAAACTACTCTATTGCCTATTTTTTTACTGTTAGTCTAATCTACAATGTTGATTTGTAATGTTGTTTTATTACTCGTAATTTGTTACATTTTTTGTGTAGGAAGTTATTTCCTTTTTTTGTATAGATTTCTTTTTAAGGTTTTGTTCTTTTTTTTTTATACTTAAATGTTATTTATCAATTGTATTCAAAAACCAGAATCTTTCAAAAAATGTTCGACTGGCGGTGCACGGTGGTATACTAGTGCCCACTCTGATGTATGGAAGTGAAGCCTGGACGGTGAGTGAAAGTGAGATTAGTAAAGTCCATACGGTAGAAATGGATTACTTAAGAAGTATGATTGGAAAAAGACGGAGTGATAGGGTGAGGAATGATTTTGTTAGAGAGGAATGCGGTGTAAGAGAAAGTGTGAAAGTAAAGATTAAAAGAAGTATACTTAGATGGTTTGGACATTTGGAGAGAATGAATGAGGAAAGAATGACGAAGAAAGTATATGCTGCAAGAATTGATGGATGTCGTGGAAGAGGAAGACCGAGAAAGGTATGGATGGACCAAATTTTCGAAATAGCGAGTGAATGGGATATCCAGAGTCATAATAAAAGGAGAGCTTGTATGAAAAAAGTTATGACTCTGGATGAAATGAAAGAAGTATGCAAGGACAGGAAGAAGTGGCGGCTAATCTGCAATGCTGATTTTTAATGTTGGTTTATTGGCTTGCTACATTTTTTGCATAAGACATTTTTTACTTTTTTTGTATAGATTTATTTTTAAGGTTTTGTTGTTTTCTTATACTTAAATGTTATTTATTACTCGTATTCCTTGACTTATAGGTTGGTATGAGGCTGACCACCCATACTGTAAAAAGTGGTTCACTTTGCCAATGTCACCCCTGTTTCAGGGAATGTCGGCAAGAGTTGCAGGGCTTATGTTCATTTGAGGTTTGGATTTTATTTGTAAGTACACAAGCAGCATTTGTAAGCGCGAACTACACGTGTTTGTTTGTGGGCATACATCTGAGAGCTTTGAATGAATATATCCTTGCAACTTAGATTATAGATTATAGATTCCTTGACTTATAGGTTGGTATGAGGTTGACCACCCATACTGTAAAAAATGGTTCACTTTGCCAATGTCACCCCTGTGTCAGGAAAGGTCAACAAAAGTTGTAGGGCTGTATGCTCATTTAAGGTTTGGATTTTATTTGTAAGTACACATTCAGCATTTGTAAGCGCGAACTACACGTGTTTATTTGTGGGCATTCGTTTGAGAGCTTTAAATGAATATATCCTTGCAACTTAGATTAATAATATTATTATTATTAGTCCAGGTAGGTAGATACATATTTCCCTCCATGCAGTTCACGCATCATATAAAAAGCGGTCATACTCCGTTACTGATATTGTAATGAGAGCGCCCAAACTTTCAACCAAATTGGATGAAATTGGAAATTTAAATGGAAATGCGTTGGTCGGTATTGGAACATCCTTGCATTACCTAAACTTTAATCGTGGAAACGCTGAAAGCACTATAAATTTTTGAAAATTTTCATTTCGCCCGAAAATGCATCCACCTTTATGGTATGGGTGCAAATGCAGATAATGATTTTTAATCTTTTTATGCTGATAGAAAGCCGGAAAAAATTGTAAATTTTCATTGGAATTTTAACACAGCAAAAAATTTATAAATCATGGAGTTTATTTAATACAGAAAAATGTTAATTAAACTAATATTTTATTTATATATAATATGTCGGTGTCATAGCCGCGGGGATCAAGACAGGTTATTTGGAACCGGATAACGCTGGTTCGAATCCCGCGACGATAACTTCGACCCTGGTTCAACAGATGCCGTTGCATGCACACAAGCTTCTGCTTTCGCATGAAGACAACTGGCCAGGTAAAATAGGTTGGTGGATTGCACTCCTTTCCACAAATCTATTTAAAAAAAAAAAAAAAAAAAATATATGTTTATTTGGATGACTTTTCTTCTTTTGGGCGCCGTTTAGTGGCTCCAGCCACCCCAAGAGCGCGCACCGCTCACTCTCTTCTTGTGAAGATGGTGGTCTTCAGCTCCTTCCTTTATTTTATTATTTGTGTTTGATTTATTATGATACATTAGCATTTGTAATAACTTTAAACTCAGGTCTTTACACTTTTTGGATTCTAGACGAACCGTTGTTGGAGAACTTACATAATTCTCGACGTTTCGTTGACGACGTAGCCAGCATCTTCATGACGAACTCTTTTCGCACGATGATTGATCATGAGTTGTTCATATATATAACAGTGAGTATCTTTATATAATGTATAATCTAATTCACAAGGATATATTAACATTCAAAACTCATATCAAATGCATGCCCACAAACAGACATGTGCAAGTTCGCGCTTACAAATGCTGATTGTGTACTTACAAATCAAAATCCAAACCTCAAATGAATATAAGCCCTGAAACTTTTGCCAACCTTCCCTGAAAAAGGGGTGACATTGGCAAAGTGAACCATTTGTTACAGTATAGGTGGTCACTGGTCAGCTTCATACTAACCTACACATAGTCGTCAAAGGGCTAAATTGGTAGGTGCGCTTAATTGCTAGAAAAAACTAGAACTTGCAAAACCGAAACTTCTGCTTTATTACTATAATATTGAATATACGTAGGTTGCAAAGATAAATTGATATTTTAGGCTCATATTCAATGCACGCTTAAAATCAGAGACATGTAAGTTCACGCTGACAAATGCTGCACGTGAACGTACAAAAGAAGGCAAACCTCAAATAAACATAAGCTTTGTAACTCCTGCCGCCGTTCCCTAAAATCGGAGTGACATTGGCAAATGTGAACCGAATTTTACAGCATGGAGAGTCAACCTAATGTCAACCTATTCTTAAAAATTAATATTGCAATATATGCAGAACAAAATTAAATAAACACTTTATTCATAAACCTTAACCAATGACCTGCCACCAAAAGTCCATCCAGCCTCACAGTAACTAGGTCTTGCTTGATAAATAATTGGCGCTTTGTAGCGAAGACGACCAAGCTCGTAAAAAGGTCAATAGCTCAACTGGTAGAATGCTTGTATTCCATGCCGAGAGCAAGGGTTCGATCTAAAGGCTTACTCAGCCTTCACAAAAAATGAGAACTAGCCCCCCCGGGAGCTGGGAGACCCCTCACTTCAACTAAAAGTAGTTGGTATGAGGCCGGCCCCCTTACCCGTAAAAATAAATAGGTCCCGAATCGCTACATGTGGTCCCTTCGGGGATAACGCAGGCAAAAAGTTACACTACATGTGTAGCTTAGTTACGTTGCGTACTCTACAAAATTAAAAACATTAAGTTTTTTGTTTTTAGAAGGAGGTAGAACCCAGTAGCGTGCATAGCGCAACCGGAAAATGCATCTTGCCGCCCAGACCGACTTTGCACAGGCGCTAAAGACTACAGACTGACTAGCTTCCGTTCCGTTTGTGCAATTAGTCCTTTTGACTCGACCAGCCTGGCTTTTAGCCAGTGTTCTATCATGTTCGCTCCCATAACTAGATGAAACTTCTAACAACTGTTACTTATAGCGTATTACAAGTGACTATGTTTTTTTATTTCTTATTTAAAAAAAAATAGATTTCTGGAAATAAATGCAATACCCCAACCCATTTTGCCAAGCCAGTTGTCTTCATGCGAAAGCAGAAGCTTGCGTGCATGCAATGGCATCTGTTGAACCAGGGTCGAAGTTATGGTCAAATGGGCTAGATGCAAGATTCGAACCAACGTTATTCGGTTCCAAATACGCTGGTCTTCCCCTCGGCCATAACACCGACTTATTTCGTTATTTTTGTTGCTTTTCTTTTAAGCGGGTTCTATAATCTATAATTTTAGTTGCAAAGATATATTAACATTCAAAACTTATATCAAATGCATGTTCACAAATAGATACGTGTAAATTCACGCTTACAAATAAATCCTGAATGTGTACTTACAAATTAAAATCTAAGTCTCAAATGAACACAAACCCTGAAACTTTTTCCAACCTTCCCTGAAACAAGAGGGGCATTGGAAAAGTGAATAAATTTTTACAGGATGGGTGGTCAGCCTCATACCATTATATTTAATGAAAACTGTGGTTTATTTTATTTGATCACTTTCGGTTCAGAGTTACATTTGCACAGTACAGTATGACGGTCGAATGATTTCTCACCAGCTACATGGAATTTTGATCCTTAATTTATACTAAAATTAAAGATCGTTCTCGAAGCATTGAGAATCGTTACCTACCACCTTGCTAGATTTTACCAGAACATTCGATCCAACACTTAACCAATCTCGAACAAATACAATATCAAATACGAATTATATCACAAATTATATACCTAAGCGTCTACTCACTTCTAGAGAGACAATTTAACAAACACAACTACACAAGCACAGAAAATACTGCACATTCGCAACATTAATTTTTCATAGATAGCTTTAATAATTCCATGTGAGTAAATTTCTTCACGAGTTTATTCATTTCCTCAAGCGCTTTCGGTGATTCTTCACAATGTCAATGTTCGGTTTTTCATTTGTAAATACACATGCAGGATTTGTATGCGCGAACTTACACGCGTCTGTTTGTGGGCATGCATTTAATATGAATTCTAAATATTAAAAATTCTATGCAACTTAGATTATGGATCTACTGATCTTTTACATTATTACGTAAGTATATATATTTACTTCAACGTTGAGTTGAAGACTAAAAAAAAAAAAAAAAATTTTCCTCGCTTGTGAAAAATTATTTCTCCTCGCAGCATAGTTAACAGTTTTATGCAGCAATATTTATGTTGCGTATTTGGAGGATTCAGTGAGCTTAAAAAACAACAAGATTTTTTTTGAAAATGTGAAGTTGTAAGTAATTTTTTTAATTAAGTTTAAACGTGCCTAATTGGGAAGTCGCTAGAAATGAACAAGATTTTAAAATGAGTGAAAGAAGAAAAATATAAAAGTTGATATTTTTTATATCATTAAATTACTATTAGTTTGTTTTTGAAATGTTTGTACTTGTGTTTTTATCCAGCCGCCATTCTAGTAGGGGTGGCCAGTACCAGGCGCGTGCATGGCGTAGAGGCAAATACATTTCTCAATAAATATTTTGCCCTACTTCTTGAAAATAAGACGTGTCTTGTTAATTTTCTAAGGTTTGTGCATTAACGAAGTGAAAATTATATTTACATTGAAATTAATGTATATGTACATATATTTACAACACAGTTTTATTTTCACATTTTGAGTTAAAATGGCTTAAGCGCTATCAGATTTTAACCGTCCATCTTCAGAGGCTAACTGAGGTAAAAAAAAATAGACAATATCACTAAAAGGTCATCTTTGAATCAAGTGCCAAACAAACACTGAGGGGACAATCTGTCTTCCATGTATACATTTTTTTTCCGCATTAAAATATTTCTCATTCATAGAAAAAAAAAAAACTCGAAAAAAGCACTCAGGTATTCAAAATACAAATACAAAAATAATATTTGTGAGGGTGTGAGGTATGATATTGATGCTCTACTCATTCCCATGCAAGTCTCGCGCGTGACCCATTGTGTGAGACACAGGCGAGCCATCAAGGCAGATGGCAGATGTGTCGCGCGAGCTTCCACACGCCGCCATTGAGAAATGTGCTGCGATTTGCGCGGGAAAGCAGCACCATCTCTCTCGCTACGGCAGGGAATGACCTCACCTGCCATTTTATTTCAGCATGGCTGCATTCTACACCCATCAAAAAATCATAATAATAAGAGTTTTAGGCTAACACGGCAAGTTGATGATGCTGGAGAGATGATTTCCAGGATCTGTGGCCGTAGTCTGTAGGAGCTGGAGCTTCCGGACATTTTGCTCATGCCTACGATGGGCTTTTTCATCGTGAAAGTGAAATTATAAAGATGGAAAACATCTCTAAAGAATTCTGATAATGCTGGAGTGAAGTTTTCCAGGATCTGTTGCCGTGGTCTGTGGGAGCTGGAGCTTCCGGACGTTTCGCCCATTTCTACGATGGGCTTCTTCAGCGTGAAGTATGATGATGATGAAGATCTTGATGAAAACTTGAAAAAAGAAGCCCATCGTAGAAATGAGCGAAACGTCCGGAAGCTCCAGCTCCCACAGACCACGGCAACAGATCCCGGAAAACTTCACTCCAGCATCATCAGCCGGCCGTGTAAGCCTAAAACTCTTATTCAATTCTGATAATGTTTGTTGTTGGTGAAATGGTTTAAAAACTTGTAAAATCGACCCTCTATGATGAAAAATGTTAATTTCTAAATCAAAGTTCATCAACATGTTGATCATCCACCTTCACACCGTTTTAGCGGGTTTTGTGTAGGTATTTTGTAAATGGCCACAGGTTTTTAAGTTTCTTACTCCTGTAGTCATTTATTAGCCCTGTCCATCCTTACCTACTCACCATGTAACAATAATTCCGTTTGAAGTGCAGTGTTTGATAATTCTCGAGTGTGAAGAGACGTGGCTTGTCTCTTTGACTGCATCACAAATCACGCGCGGTTGACAGGGAGAACCAAGTAATATAAGATCATTCTGGAGTGTAGTGAGCCCTTTCTGATTGGCCCAAGATTCTTATCCTTGTTTTCTGAAAGTCTGTGGCTCAGGTAGACTTGCTTGTGATCAGTTTTGCTCAAAAGTCTAATAAAACTAAGAAACAACACTCAATCTTCTCTATCCTAAGGCCCACGGTGGGTTCAAACTGGGATGCAGCATTTAATTTGGTCCTTCGAACCGGTTATCAACGAGTGACCTATGAATATACAGTCCACAATGTGAATAAGCCAATTGCAGAAACTTCGCACATAGACTTCGCTTATAGACTTAAAAACTAGACTACGGACTGGACAAGGATTGATGAAAACCACAGTTTTTTCCCACATCAAAGGTTTTAGAAAAGTTATTATTACATCATTGAAATGACGACAATATTTTTTATTTGAATCTTCTCAAAGACCTACTTTTTTTCGTGCTGACTTTCACAACTAGAAGTCTTTGTTTCAAATACAAGCGTCTATTAAGTTAACACGTTTGCATGTAAGAATATGCTCCACTTCAAAACAGTCCTCTGATACATTTTGAGTAAAATCATGTTTCACGTTTTCTTTTCACGAATGTTCTCAATGTTGTACAAAGAAAAAAATATGAAAGAAATGATGGAACAACTATTTATGAATAAAACGGAGCATCTTTGTAAGCACAAGAACCTGTACGTATGCCGATCTTTTGAGATGTGGTAACGCAAGGTATATACATCGATGCGTGAAGAGATTAAACATACAACGGATATGAAAAACGAGAAAAAAATTAGGAATAAGTTGATCGATTGAGGTTTATTTTTTCTTACTTCTAACATATCCAAAAAGACGAGTGTAAGTCAAAAAGCTATTGCCAAAAAGTAACGGTATTAAGCTACATATTGTAAGTTCTTGGCGTGTTTTTCTCGAAGGAGTCGCAAGCGCCAAGTGTTACCTTTTAATTTTTAAAGGCAAAAGAGCTGGCCTTGCGCCAATCTCTTCAATTGAAGTAGAGGTTTTTCAGCTGCCGTGGGTGTATTTTATTTTGGGTTTGAAATAAACACCGTAACTGGAAATCTTTTCTGATACTCTCGGAAGGATTCAAACTCGAGCTCTCAGCATAAAATTCTAGAAAATGCCAAATGGGCTTGGTCCAAATTTAATATGACAAAAGTAATTAAAATAATATACCTACCAAGAATAGTAATCTTTTTGTCTTTGGTACATTTTGTTGGGTTGGTATTACATTTCTGACAGACGCTTCGGGCATGTAAAAAACCAACTTCCTTCTTTCTTCTTTCTCCGCACGTCGCACTGGTAACTTGTCTCAACCTGTTCATCTAATTTTATTTACTTAATCCTTTGTAAAACTCCTTGTAATCTTTATGGAATAAAGGACCATTAAATTGTTGAATTAAACCAATGTGTTAAGTCATCTCCACACCCCGAAACCTCGAAATAAAGTCAACGCCGAACATCCACAAGATTCACAAGAAGTCCGACCATTTTTTTTGGTCACTTCGACCCGGATGAGCAATCTTGTTGCTCCTTACCAGCGGATCCAGTGAATGAATTATTCATGAACCAGCATCTGCAGCCATCTGCGTCCATCGAGGACCCCTTTGTGCTCACAAAAAGCGGACTTTTACGCAGCGCGACGGAAAGGAGCGCACGTGGCCCCATACAGCGGGCGCACACATATCAGCGGGCCGGGCAGAGGGAACCACTCCTTCTGACGAATGCGGAGCGCTGCTTTGTACAAGCAGGCGCCCCCACATCAGTTTGTGCAAGCAAGCTGAGCCCCACAATGACTGCACACGGGCGCACGGCCTAGTGTGAGAGTCATCCTTCATCAGCGGGCCGGGCAGAGGGAACCACTCCTTCTGACGAATGCGGAGCGCTGCTTTGTACAAGCAGGCGCCCCCACATCAGTTGGTGCAAGCAAGCTGAGCCCCACAACGACTGCACACGGGCGCACGGCCTAGTGTGAGAGTCATTCTTCATCAGCGGGCCGGGCAGAGGGAACCACTCCTTCTGACGAATGCGGAGCGCTGCTTTGTACAAACAGGCGCCCCCACATCAGTTTGTGAAGCAAACTGAGCCCCACATCGACTGCGCACAGGCCCAGGCCTAGTGCGAGAGTCATCCATCATCATCCACGAGCAGAAGGAGCTTCTCCTTCTGACGAATGCGGAGCGCTGCTTGGTGCAGGCAAGCGCTCCCACATCAGCTGACCAAAGCTGAGATCATCACCACGCACGGGCCGCACGAGCTGCCAGACCCAGTACGAGTCACGGGATCACCGAGGATTCCTCCACACAGGCAGGCCAGTGTTATTTATTTATTTTGTGATTGGTGTATATTGTGTTTCAAAATGACGACTAGACTAATAATAACAAAAATAATAACAAAATTTAATGAATTGTATAACCATAATGTAGATTCCTTGGCCAATGATGAGGACCTACATAGAACAATGCTACACCAGGAAGAGGTCCTGGTGAACTTAATAGCAAAGTATGAAGGGTTTCTAGAACAATCTGAGGCCAATAGTCTAAAAATTAATCATATAGTTAATTATGAATTCTGCAACACCATGAACTTACCTAAATTGTCTATTCCAGTGTTTGATGGAAAATATGACAACTGGGTAACATTTAGAGATTTATTTTTAGCCTTAATAGACAATAATGCAAACATTTCAAATATAGAGAAATTCATGTATCTTAAAAATTCGTTATCTTCTCAAGTACAGTCAATATTAGCACAATTAGAGGTATCAGGGAAAAACTACCCCCTGGCATATAGTATTTTAGAAGCAAGATACAACAACAAGGAGATTTTAATAAAAACGCATCTCGATAACATACACAGTATTAAATTTAATGTGAGAAGATTCAATGAGATTCACAATTTCACCAACACTATTAGTAGTAATTTAAATGCACTGCACAGCTTGGGGGTTCACACTTCGAACTGGGATGAATTACTCATCTACCAGTTTGTGAAGCAATTAGACCCACCAACAATTACAGATTGGAAGTCAAGCAAGGACTACAAATCGGTTAATGATTTTTTGGCCTTTCTAAAAAAAAGGGCATCTCATTTAGAAATGTATAATCAATACACTCTCGATCCAACGAATAGCAAAACTGCAACCAAGAAAGCGTTGCTAACAATAGAAGGTGTCAAGTGTCCGATCTGTAAAGGACCACATTACATTCACACATGCAGTCAATTTATACAGTTAAATGTTTCTCAAAGGCGGGATTTCGCAAAAAGTAATAGATTATGCTTTAATTGTCTGCGCATTGGGCACCAAGCATACAAATGCCGTAGCTCAAGCAAATGCAAAAAATGTCAAAGCAATCATCATACATTGTTACATACTATAGACCATAAGATTGCCTTGACAACATTTAGTAATTCCAATAATGTTCAAGCTATGTTAACAACGGTAAGCGTACACTTGTACGACTCAGACGGGTCGTCAAGAACTGTACGAGCTGTTTTAGATAATGGGTCGCAGGCAAACTTCCTAACACGGGAACTAGCTGACTCATTGAAGCTTCCTAAATCTACGTTAAAAATGCCTATTGAAGGTATTCAACAACAAACAAGTTATTCATCTGAAGCCGTTACGGCTACAATAGCTTCTCCATTATCTGGTTTTAAAACTGAATGTTCATTCCTTGTTGTAGAAACCATAACTACAAATCTTCCCCAAACCAGTTTCAGGTGTGAGCCGCCCGTACCGCTGCGCGACCTGGCAGACCCACAGTTTGCCAAGGCTGGCGCAGTCTCCATGCTGCTCGGCGCAGACGTCTTTTGGAGAATCTTGCGCTGCAGCCGGACGTCGCTGTCAAGGGGAGGGCTCCGGTTCTATCCCTCACACTTGGGATGGTTGGCGACCGGTTTGGCACCAATGTAAGCTACCTTCGTATCATCGATGCTGACTGCGGCGTCTGGAGGATCCCGAAGGACGTCTGGGCCCAGCAGAGGAGCATCAACCGGTCTTCACGGACTGGTAGAAGCTTTTTGGAAGTGTGAAACCATCGAGAATACTAAACATCAATCTTTAGAAGAAAAGGCTATGGAAGATCTATTCGTCCAAACCACAACCCGATCACCGCAGGGGAGATTCCAGACACGCATAGGTCTGAAGTCGGACCCTGGGGTATTAGGCGATTCATTAGCGCGAGCATCAAAATGTCTGATCTCGCTAGAATCCAAACTCAACCGCAATCCTCAGCTCAAGGCGCGGTATGATGACTTCTTATCCGAATATTTAGCTTTAGGACACATGAGTCTTGTGCCCCCACATAACACTCAAATTGCTTATTATTTTCCGCATCACGCGGTAATAAAAGAAAATTCCACGACTACAAAACTGAGAGTAGTATTCAATGGGAGCGCCAGAACTACCTCTGGGCTTTCGTTGAATGACATTTTAATGATAGGACCTACTGTGCAACAATATCTGTTTGACATTTTGTTACGTTTCAGAACGCCCAGATGGGTGATGACAGCTGACGTGGAGAAAATGTATCGACAAATAGATATTCAGCCACAGGACAGACCCCTTCAAAGAATCCTATGGAGAGACAGTGTGACTCACTTGCTTTGCCAGTATCAGTTAAACACGGTTACATACGGAACCGCTTCAGCCCCCTTCCTAGCTACGAGATGCATCATGCAGCTCGCTCAAACAAATAAGGACAAGTACCCTGAAGCTTGTCAAGTTATCGAGTCAGACATGTACATGGACGACTTGATAACTAGACACGACGATATTAATCAGCTCAATTTGATTAAAAACCAAATTACTGAAATATTTAATAGTGCATGTATGTCATTAAGAAAGTGGACAACCAATAGTTCCCTACAACTGCAAGAGAGTGTTTCATCTGTAAATTTTGCAAACCATGACACATATAAAACTTTAGGATTAACGTGGCAACCTAGTACTGACACGTTGATATTCAATTTACACATTGAATGTAACGAAGCAAATTTAACCAAGCGATCAATTTTATCTGCGATAGCCAGAACGTTTGATCCTTTAGGGTTGCTCTCCCCCATTACTATAATTTCCAAGCTCTTTATGCAACGGCTGTGGCAAGAAAGCAGTAAATGGGATGATGAGTTATCTACCCCAACAAAAACTGAATGGTGTAATTTTGTACATCAGTTCAATCTAGCAGCCTCCATACATGTAGCACGGCATGTATGTGGAACAGATCATAAATCCTCCGTAGAACTACACGGCTTTGCGGATGCCTCTATACGAGCATTCGGAGCATGTATCTATTTAGTTACTCGCAACGAGTTGACTTCCGAAGTTAACTCTCAACTTTTTTGTGCAAAGTCAAAGGTAGCACCTTTGCAACAAATCTCCTTACCCCGGTTAGAATTGAACGCAGCTTTATTATTGTCCAAATTATTTAAGCGCGTTAGTGAGACCAGTAATCTGGTTATAACAAGCTCCACCTTGTGGACAGATTCTAGCATAACACTTGCCTGGATTGCCAGTCAACCTTTTAGATGGACCTCGTTTGTAGCAAATCGAGTATCCGAGATACAGTCACTTACGACTGGAGCGGAATGGAAACATGTCCAATCCAAAGAAAACCCTGCCGACCTAATTTCACGCGGCATCAGCCCGGGAGAAATTGGTTCGAACAGACTTTGGTGGGATGGTCCTGCATGGTTAAAATTACCCAGTTCGCAATGGCTAGCAACCAAGTCGATAACGCTGGACAATTTACCTGAAATCAGGACAGTAAAGAAGGTATTTTTCATTCCAGAAGCTCCTAGTAGCGATGAGATTTTTGTAAAATTCTCTTCATGGAACAAATTAAAATGTATAACTGCCTATTTATTACGTTTTAAAACAAAAGGGCGTGGCATTTTGACTGCCACCGAGATCAAAAAAGCTGAAATTGTGTTACTAAAAATATCTCAAAGGGCTAGCTTTCCCAGTGAGATAGCGCAGCTTGAACGAAACACGCCTTTACCAAGGTCAAGTAGATTACTTAGACTAAATCCTTATATAGACACTGACCAGCTAATGAAGGTGGTAGGTAGACTTTTTTTTTTTTTTTTTTTTTTCCATTGAGAGGGGAAAATCTTCAAAAGATTCCTGCCATTGTTTCCGCCGGCAGGATATGTGAGATTTTTACTCACTAAAAACCCCCCTCTGCATCTTGCCACACCCTGGAACTGCCGTCAAGCATGACATCGGGGTGTGGTGTGTCTTTACATGCACAGCATGTCTTCACATTTCAGTTGCGTCAATTGGCAAATCTACACTATCTACATTGTGTTAAGACTAATTAATCTACATTAACACTTCTATCAACAGAGACTAGATTTACTACATTTTGGCGGGTCGTGTTCATCCTTCGCCTTACGCGCTCGGCATCCTCCTTCTTTCCGATCACGCGAGAGGCAAAGGTATCCCAGGCCCGCCAGTTCTCTTCTGATTGGAGCATTGACGGTACTACCATGTCCAGGTCTAGTCGATCGACCACAATGGTTGCCATTAATGACCCCCTGTGGTCCGCCCAGGCAGGACACGACAGTAGCGTGTGCTCCGCGTCATCATTTTCTGAGTCGCAGTGCCAGCATGCTGCAGTTGCTTCTTTTCCTATACGGTGTAGGAAAAAACCGAAACAACCGTGTCCACTCAGCATCTGCGTGAGCCGGTAGTTCAGGCAGCCATGCTTCCTCGAGTACCAAGGCTCGAGTTGGCTGACAAGCCTGTTCGTCCAGCGTCCTTTAGATGCCGAGTTCCAGCGATCCTGCCACTTTGACAGCGTCAGTTTCCTATGGTGCGGTCCCTTACCTGATTCATAGACTGCTTTGCGCTCAAGCGCCAGCAGATCTATGGGTGGAGAAGAAGCCAGCACCAATGCCGCTTCCTCGGACATGGTGCGGTAGCCGGAGATAACTCTCAGCGCGCTTCTTCTCTGGACGGCAGCCATCTTCTTCCTGTACAGCTCTGTCTCAAGCGCCTGCGCCCAAATGGGTGCCCCATACAGAAGTGTGGAGTGGACCACCTCGTGCAATAGTTTCCTCCTGCACGATTTCGGCCCACCCACGTTCGGCATGAGCCTCCCCAACTGTATCGCTGCTCCGCTTGCCTTTGCAGCCGCCAGCTCGATGTGTTCTCCGAAACGAAGACCACGATCGAGTTGGATTCCAAGGTAGCGTAGCGATTTAGCCAACGGCACCTCAAAACCCTCTAGCAGTAGCTTAGGCAGCAGAGGTCGTCGCTTGCGACAAAACAGTACGGCTTCGGTCTTCTGTATGGCCAGTTCCAAACCAGCTCTGTCAAGCCATACCTTTACCCGTCTGAGAGCCTCGTTCCCTATAACTTCAAGTTCACGGGAAGTCCTCCCCTCGATCATCACTGCGATGTCGTCCGCAAAAGCAACAATGCTCGACCCCTCAGGCATGTCCGTCCGCAACAGACCATCGTATAAAGCATTCCACAAGGTCGGTCCTAAGACCGATCCCTGCGGGACGCCAGACGTGATCCGCCGCTTCTCTTCCACACCAGAGGCACCGTGCCGATACTCAAGACTTCGGCCATCGAAGTAACTTTCAAGCATGGCCATCAAATAGTCTGGCACGCGGAAGCTCTCCCTCAGCGCTCTGAGGATTAATTCCCATCGCGCAGAGTTAAAAGCATTCCGGATGTCCAGCGCTATCATGACAACCCGTCGGTGGCTCTTCACCGTGCCCTGCCATGCTTGTCGGATGACGTTGACAACGTGTCCGACTGCGTCAATTGTGGATCTGCCCCGCCTGAAGCCGTACTGCTTGTCGGAGAGACCCCGCTCCGGATCCTCCAGAATTGGCTGAAGTCTCCCAAGCAGGAGTCGCTCAAGGAGCTTCCCGAAGCCGTCCAGCATGCACAGCGGTCTAAAAGATGAGGGTCCGTCCGCGACTGCCTTTTTGAGAATAAGGACAAGCCTTTGTCTCTTCCAGGGATCGCCAACTAGACCCTCTTCCAGGCACGCATTGTACACGCCGAGCAGAACCTCAGGGAACTCCCGGGTCACCAGCAGCACAATCTCATTTGGGACTTCGTCAGGTCCAGGAGCCTTACCTTTACTTACCCTTTTTGCAGCTGTCTCGAGCTCAGCTACCGTGAACGGTTGGAACTCACCAGTTGAGGGGGTAGGATCTGCCAACGGTCGGTCTCCGTGAAGGGGAAAGAGGCCATCAATAACAGCGGTCAGGTTACTGGGGTTACTGAGAAAGGGGTCAAGGCCGCGTCCCCGTAGTTTCTGTCGCACTATTTTGTACGGCAGTCCCCAGGGGTCGCGGTTCACCGACTCGCACAGCTCACCCCAGCACCTTTCCTTACTGCGCCTGATAGCGCTCTTCAGCTCCTTCTTTGCAGCCTTGTAGTCTTCAGCCTGAAAACTCTCCCATCCTGAGCGCTGGGCCCGGCGCCGCAAAGCTAAACATGACCGGCGCAGACGGGCAATCTCCTCAGTCCACCAATAAACATTACGCCTGAGGGTGTGTCCGCCCCGCCGAGCCATGGATGCATCGCAGGCGCGCTTGACCACGCTACTCAGCTCGCTTACCTTTAGCGCTGCTCCATCCGCGTTTGCGATCCTTTCGCTGCCACTAATTTTAATAAGTAATTTTAGATCCATCACATCTAATCACACATTTAATCGTTAAAGATCAGCATCTTAAACATTTGCACTTGGGTACCTACAACCTGCTAGCGTTTATACGTTGGAAATTTTGGATTATAAGAGGTAGAAACTTGGTAAAGCAGATAGTCAGAGAATGTATTGTATGTTTTCGGCATAAACCACCAGTTGCAACCCAATTAATGGGACAACTTCCTGCTTCGAGAATCACTCCAAGTCGTCCTTTTAACACAACTGGCGTTGATTTTGCAGGCCCTATATTAACCCGCGATAGAAACCCGCGATAGAAACCCTCGTAGTAAAACTCGATACAAGACTTACATAGCAATCTTTGTTTGCTTTACTACGAAGGCCATTCACATAGAATTGGTTACTGAAGTGACAACCAATTGTTTTCTAAATTGTTTTAAACGCTTTATATCTCGTAGAGGAAAATGTACTCACCTCTATTCCGACAATGGAACTAACTTTGTTGGATCAAAGGCAGAAATCCAACAGTTTCAAAACCAGCTCACATTGCAACAGCCACATCTCCAAGAATGGGCTGCCAATGAGGGTATATCATGGCATCTAATAGTGCCCAGGGGACCCCATCACGGTGGTCTATGGGAAACTGCTGTAAAAAGCGCAAATCATTTATTTAAAAAGTTAGTGGGCAATCATACCCTCACTTTTGAAGAATGTTCTACTTTATTAATCCAAGTCGAAGCTTGTCTGAATTCAAGGCCGTTGACACCCTTATCAGATGATCCTAATGACTTGTTACCATTGACTCCGGGTCATTTCCTTATCGGAGGACCACTGGTCGCTCTTCCCGAACCAGATCTGAATCATATTCCAATCCATGCAGTTAATCGGTATCAACTGTTAAGTCGACTATTCCAGACCTTCTGGAAGCGTTGGACTAATGAATATCTCAATTCTTTGCAACCTCGCAAGAAATGGAATCAGTTAACGACATCTACGCTACAAATTAATGATTTAGTTGTGCTTAGAGAGGATAATCAGCCGCCCTTGAGATGGAGATTGGGAAGAGTAACAGAATTACATCCTGGTAAGGATGGTATTCTGAGAGTAGTATCCATAAAAACTGACTCTGGTATTAAAAAGAGACCAATTAAAAAATTAAGTAAATTGCCTATTTGGTAATTCCTAGCAGGATAAATGATTATGTACTTACTGATAATTATTTGTCTTATTATGTTATCTGTAACTTCACTTTATGTTTTATGTTACTATGCAAGTTGCTGACTACTAGTGAATGCTGACTACTAGTGAAAGGATTTCCGATATACAGTCCGGCTTTATGGCCGGTAGAGGCTGTGTTGATCAGATTTTTACTCTACGACAACTTGTTGAAAAACAATTGTCGGTGAGGCGGAAGCTGTTCACGGCCTTTGTAGATCTGGAAAAGGCTTTTGACTCAGTAGACAGAGGTATGTTATGGGATGTTTTGAAAGCATACGGAGTGAATGGGGCTCTCCTAGGTGCGGTGCATGCAAACTATGAAAATAGTAAGGCATGTGTTCGTATTGATGGTGAGTATAGTGAGTGGTTTGAAGTTTATAAGGGTGTGAGGCAAGGATGTGTGATGAGTCCATGGCTATTTAACATAGTCATGGACAAGTGTGTCAGAGATGCTCGACTTAATGATTGTGGATTGACGATAGGAGAGAGCAAAGTGAGTGTTTTACTGTATGCAGATGATGCAGTTCTTGTTTCTGATTCAGCAGTAGAATTGCAAACAATGCTCTCTAGATTGAATGAAGCTTTGTTAGGTAACCATCTGAAGTTGAATGCAAGTAAGACGAAAGTATTGATTTTTGAAAGAGATGATGAAAGTATGAATTATGAATTTAAAATTAATGGAATGAATGTTGATGTCGTAAATGAGTTTGTATACCTGGGAAGTATGTTTGAAAAAGATGGAAGAATGACCGGTGAATTTGAAAGAAGAGTAATGAAGGGCAGGTGTGTACTGGGTGCCACAGCTTGTATCGCCAAAAATCAAAACATATCTAAAAATGCTCGATTGGCGGTACGCAGTGGCATACTTTTACCCACCTTGATGTATGGAAGCGAGGCCTGGACGGTGAATGAAAGTGAAATTAGTAAAGTCCATACTGTTGAAATGGACTTTCTAAGAAGTATGATTGGGAAAAAACGGAGTGACAGGGTGAGGAATGATTTTGTAAGAGAAGAATGTGGTGCAAGAGAAAGTGTGAAAGTGAAGATTAAAAGAAGTTTGTTAAGATGGTTTGGGCATATGGAGAGAATGAATGAGGAAAGACTGACGAAGAAAGTATATGTTGGTAGAATAGATGGATGTCATGGTAGAGGAAGACCGAGAAAGGTATGGATGGACCAAATATCCGAAATTGCGAATGAATGGAATATCCAGAGTCATAATAAAAGAAGAGCTTGTATGAAGAAGGTTATGACTCTGGAGGAAATGAAAGAAGTATGTAAGGATAGAAAGAAATGGCGGTTGATCTGTGATGTTGGCGGCTGGGGTTTGTTAAAGTAAAATTGGTTTTGTGATTTAGTTTTTTATGTCAATGTATATATTGTTATTTTATTGATTTTAAAAATGTAATTTGTCATGTATGTTCCTTGACTTATAGGTTGTTATGCGGCTGACCACCCATACTGTAAAAAAATTGGTTCACTTTGCCAATGTCACCCCTGTTTCAGGGAAGGACGGCAAGAGTTGCAAGGCTTATGTTCATTTGAGATTGGGTTTTTATATTGTAGGTCCACATGCGGCATGTGTTAGCGCGAAATTATACATATCTGCTTGTGGGAATGCATTTAATATAAATCTTAAATGATATATATCTTTGCAGCTTAGATTAGATTAGATTAGATGCAAGAACTGATCACATTAAATTATGTATTTAATTAATTAAAAGGCTGAGTAATTATAAGTACACTTAATTGAATCCATGTAAATTTGTATGTAAATGCTTACCTACAAGGGTAACTCACCATATCAACTTAACTGAAGTATCATTTGTTGCTAACACAATTGACTACCATACATACAACAAGTAAGATTAATACTTAACTTTCAACTGCTTCAAGGTGTATAAGTCAAATAAATTATTTTCAAAGTCAGAATTCTATTTAAGTTTGTATGCACCTACCATTGTTTTGTATAATCAATGATTCTTAGATCTAAGTGTTGATTTCTACAGACAAGTACCAGTTATTGAAAAGCAAAAAAGAATTATAAATTAGAGTCAATCACTGTTAACCAGTATATTATAACAACTTCAAAAATACAGTCCACGATGTAACATTATGTAAACGAGCTATCATACATCAGTGTGGAGATGACCTCTCTAGTAATATTGCCAAATATTCACCGTTATAACACGGTATTTGCCAATCTGAGGCCCGCCAGTATGGTCCAAATTTAATATGACAAAAGTAATTAAAATAATATACCTACCAAGAATAGTAATCTTTTTGTCTTTGGTACATTTTGTTGGGTTGGTATTACATTTCTGACAGACGCTTCGGGCATGTAAAAAACCAACTTCCTTCTTTCTTCTTTCTCCGCACGTCGCACTGGTAACTTGTCTCAACCTGTTCATCTAATTTTATTTACTTAATCCTTTGTAAAACTCCTTGTAATCTTTATGGAATAAAGGACCATTAAATTGTTGAATTAAACCAATGTGTTAAGTCATCTCCACACCCCGAAACCTCGAAATAAAGTCAACGCCGAACATCCACAAGATTCACAAGAAGTCCGACCAGGGCTCTTGAAGTGTGATTAGAGGGCTCTTGAGTGTGATTCACACAAAAACAGCGCTCACCAAATAAATCATTCTAATAATAATTAAAATGAGCTATGGACGGGTATTAAAATGCGAAAAATGTGAATCAGCCTCAGGAACAGGCTTGCAAAACGAGAGATCCGCAGACGCGCTGGTGTCACTGATGTTATACAGCGAGTGGCCTGCTTTAAGTGGCGCTAGGCTGGTCACGTCTCAAGGCAAAACCATGGCAGGTGGTCTAAAAGGATCATCCAGTGGCGGCCCAGGATGTCCAAGCGGGGAGTGGGGAGACCGCAACTGAAGTAACAGGCCGACATAACAGTCGATAGACAAACAAGGTGAATATTATAAGAGACCTACATTCAATAGTGGACTGTGAAATGTTGAAGAAGGAAGGAAGGGACTGAAACTATCCGACGGAATACTGAATGTGAGTATTGTTACAAACTATGAGTTTGTGTGTACATACACTGAGGCACGTAGTTTGCTGCTGTGTAACTGAAATAATGATTGTAAATTGCTTTGATACAATACACTATAGAATAATCTCAAACACGCAAAAATCGTTTCTTTCGTACCTATATATACGATCAGGAATTCTGCGAAGAGCCAGGTCGCTTGAAATAGTGTGGCGCAAAGTTGATATAGGTAAAGCAGGAAATGCAATCACTGCATTATAAACCGATATCGTGTAAAATAAATCAAAGTTTAATATAAAATAACCCCATTGAAATCATAAAAGTATGAAACATAACAGTGTAAAATCATAACAGAACATCTTGAGGTACTTTTTATTTTATCATAACAAAAACCCATGATCGTAGTTTGCCATTTTCTTAATTTTCATTGTATTTTCTGATCCATTTATTCATAGCACTCGTTTGAGCAAGTACCTTGTACAATTTGTGCTTTGTGTGTAGGAACACACATGTGTAGCAACGTTTTTTATTGGTTTTCAATAGACCGGCCGTGTAAGCGTGCTCGGTTTCACCATTTTTTGCCGCATTTCTTCTCACAACTTCGGCACTTTTTTGTGTTTTCCTCCGAACAAGAACGAAAAACTCATATCACGGCACATCTGTTAGAGATAACTAGTCCAATACAGCATGTTTATGGACAAATCGGTCATACGAAAGTTAGTCTACACGACTTTTAGAACACTTTTCAGTCACAAGACTCTACATTATCAATCAACTACATTTTGATCACAGATAGCTCGAGCCCAGACACATCGGTCACGGACAATTTAATCACACGACTTTTCAAACACTTTTTCAAACACGAGAACTTTCCACAAGACGTTTCAGTCAAATACATTTTGGTCACAAATAACTCAACTACATATAACTCGTCCACATACACATCGGTCACAGACAATTTGGTCAGACGACAATTCGTCTACACAATTTTTTGAACACTTTTTTACGAGAACTTTCCACGAGACGTTTCAGTCAAATATATTTTTGTCACAGATAATTAATTCGTCGTATTTATGGTTCAATAAAGGACAGAAACGTATGGCGAAGAGGATATAACTCTGAATTGTATAAGCTGTACCAGGACGCTGATGTGGTCCACTCAATAAAGGTCAACAGACTGCATTGGCTGTGGAAAATTCAGCAAAAGGACCATCGGAGCCTGGAGAAGACGATTGTGATGACGAACCCGGAGAGACGCCAGACAGTGGGAAGACCACGTTCAAGATGGCTGGATGGAGTGGAGGTGGATTGCCGTGCAGTGGGAATGTGGGACTGGAGGAGGATGACGTTGGATAGACAGCGCTGGCAGCGGTTGCTGAGGGAGGCCAAGACCCCCTCCGTGTTGTCGTGCCAATGATGATGATGATGATGAATTAATTCGTCCACAGACACATCGGTCACGGGAAATTTGTTCACAAGAATTTTTGGTCAACTACATACACTTTGGTCACATACAATATTATGGTCTACAGAAACTACTATTAATTAAAACTACATTAATAACCCAGGTGTTTTGGAAAGTAAGTTTTCTGTGATGGAGCTGTGTGTGGACTTTTATCCTATGTAACTAAAATGCTCTAACCTTCCTCATACCCATCCTGTGTGTATGTGTCAGAAAAACCCACAGCACATGGACACTCATACAAAGGTATATATTTTCGCAAGTTTCCGAAGGCTTTCGAGTGAAATAAAAGCAACGGCATGACAAAACAAAAACCTCAGGTCACAGGCGTGTCCATGACAGTAAGTGGCTCGATAAAAGTAAGTGGTTCGATGTTACTGAACTTAATAGCATACCTCGGGTGGCACTCCTTGTGGGACTGTTGCTAGATCACGTAATTGACTGAAAAGTTGCATAGACGAACTGTCGTTTGATCAAATTGCCCGTGACCGATGTGTCTGTGACCGAATTGCCTTTGACTAAAATGTTGTGAACTGAAATTCTTGTAGACGAACTATCATGACGTGACCGATTTGTCCGTTGCCGAGCTATCTGTGGACAGTTTGTCTGACCGATATGTGCGTGGACAAATTATTTGTGACAGAGTTTTCTGGACCAAAATGACGTTGACGTGTTGTGGCCAAACTGCCGCGTGACTGATTTGTCCATGACTGAGTTCTCCCCGAGTCTGTGGTCGAGTTGTCTCTGACCGATTTGTGGAGGAGCCACGAACAAGCACGAAAAAGTGTGTAGCAAACGCCATGTTAATGTCTGCCGTAATGTAATGTACACAAGCGCCGGTTTCTTACAATGTTGAGGGAACTAAAAAGTTTACAGCGCACGAAGATGTGCCATTAGATAAATTGTGTTTGGATCAACACTTTTATTGTATGGTACTAACACGGATTTTTTCTAACTCGTAGAGATGTTATGGATATGAGATTCCGGATATCGGTACGACTACGGATATGGGCATAATATTATTTTGGTTGTAGATGTTATTAATTATTTGTATTCCTTGACTTATAGGTTGGTTTGAAGCTGATTACTAATACTGCAAAAATGCTTTGCCAATGTAACTTCTGTTTCAGTTAAGGTACGCAAAAGTTGCAGGACTAAGTTGTTCATCACTACTTGACCGGTCTAGTATTAAACACTTCTGATTCGTAAATGGAAGGTTGCGGGTTCGAATCCCGGCGGAGCAAAAAAAAAACTCTATACACATTTACAATATGCTCTTTGCTGGGGGAAAAAATCATATAATTACCTTTAGCAAACACCGGTCACTAAAGGTGCATCCAGCCTTACAGTAACTGGGTCTTGTTTGAGATTTGGCGCTTTCTACAGCGACGACAAAGCTGGCAGAGGGCTCTTGAGGTGTGATTTACACAAAAACAGTGCTCACGTAATAAATTATACTAATATTATTTATTATAAATGTTAAATTGGGGGTTGGATTTTAATTTGTGAGTACATAGGTATCAGCATTCGTATGCGCTAACCTACAGGTGTCTGTTTGTGAGCATGCATTTAATCTTAGATGAAAGATTAAAGACCCATCGGTCTTTAAACTTGTCACAGCATGTTTTATTGAGATTCCACGCCTATCCGATATTATTTGAAACTTTTAAATCAGTTTCGGTTACGGATATATATATATATTTTTCATTCGGATATTCGAAAGTTTCGGTTACGAATATTCATTACATCCCTCTTTTATACCATACACGCGCATTATGTTGGGGGTAATTTGGTGTAAAACCATTTAAACTGCGTATTGGAAAATTTTACAATGAAGAAAAATGTGTTTCTTATATTGTGTTTGGCGTAATCTATAATCTAAGTTGCAAAGAAATATTAACTTTTAAAGCTCATATCAAATGCATTTCCACAAAACAGACACCTGTCAGTAGTTCGCGCTTACAAATGCTAAATATGTACTTACAAATAAAATTCAAATCTCAAATTAACATAAACCCTACAACTTTTGCCGACCTTCCCTGACACAGGGGTGACATTGGCAAAGTGAACATTTTTTACAGTATGGGTGGTCAGCCTTATACCAACCCAGAATATTGTTATGTGTTTTTAAATAACATATAAAAAAACAATCTTTGAAGTGTGCAGTGTGTGTTTGTGGGCCGAACGGACCCGAACGGTCACGGAAGCGGCCGAACTGCGCCGTGTGATCTGATCGGGCCGTCGTTCATTAGTTCCCGGCAAGATGTCAACCGATTAAGACGTCGGCGACCAAGCACCAAGCGGTGCAAGAGGGGGCACTACAATGGAGCTCCCTCCTCCCCATCTACTTGGATTTCCTGCCAGCAAGGCACCCGCCTTGTGGACCAGAGGCATAGGAGACATAGTGCATAGGAGCGCCCACTCAAGGGCTCCAACGTGTGGAGGTGTCCGCCTCGGGAGCCACCGCTAGCCTGGGGCGCTGCCCCAGGCCATTCAGTTGGGGAATCCAGCCAACAGAATAGGCAGTGTTTCAGTGAAAAGATGTAGGTCTGGCCATTCCCTTATTTCCCCTTTTTCTCCCATATTAGTAAAGTAAATAAACCCTTATTTGTTCATGTCAAACTTATCTTTTAATTATACAACCTTCCCAAGATATAAGTAAGCAATACCAAAGAAAGAACCCCACGCCCTGAGAGTGATGCTAATGAGAGCTAGCCGGAAGTAAGTATCCTGGAGATACCTTTCAATCTAAACATAACAATATCTCATATATATATAATTCTCGCGTCACAGTGTTTGTGGTCACACTCTTCCGAAACGACTTGACAGATTCTTATGAAATTTTGTACGCATATTTGATAGGCATGAGAATCGGCCAACAAGTATACTTTATGCAGTTAAATGATTAAGAAGAGCGTACACGGATATCTCGTTACTTTTTCCCGATCAAATAGTTTTTTCGTACTTTTTTTTTATTTGTCATCAAAACATACATCTAATCTTATCTATTCTAATCTAAGTTGCAAAGATATGTTACATTGGAGATTCACATTACATGCATTCTCACAACCAGACACGTACAAGTTCGCGCTTGTACACGCCTCATGTGAACCTTCAACATAAAAACCAAATCTCAAATAGATATATACTGAATTTTTTACATTCCCACTTCACTTTTCAAGTTTTACTTAATCGCGATTTTAGTATTTTCGTAGAAATAAAACCTCTTTCATCCATCAGGAGTCACACTCCTCCAAAATAGCTTGACTGTTTTATAATGAAATTTAGCATTTTACAAAGGACCTTAGTTTTAAATTTAAAATACCAATGTTAGAACCGCGCCTCGATGTTTCCTATATAGATTCTATAAAGAACTATAAGAACAGAATATATAAAATAAACATTAAATTATGGTTTGAGTTTGAAAGTATTAGATATGATTTTCTTTCTATTTTCCGGTCTATAGCTCAGTTGTGTAAATGCTTGCGTTACATGTAAGAGAGCTAGGGTTCTATCCACAATGAAGGTGCCAGAAAAGATTTCCCGTTTTGGTGCTACGTTTTCCCAATCACTCTGTATGGTATGGAGGGATGGACTCTCACGCAGGCACTGGAGAGACGAATTGAAGCATTCGAGATGTGTCTATAACGAAAAATGCATCGGATCTCTTAGCATGATCGAGTCACCAATGAAGAAGTCCTTCAACGATGCGCACTACAAAGGAGCTCCTGCCTACCATTAAGCAGAGTAAGCTGATGTATTTCGGTCACATTATGAGAAATGAGAAGTACCGTCTCCTTCATCTTATCATTCAGGGTAAGATTGAGGGGAGAAGATCTCAGGGACGCCGAAGGACATCTAATCTAATCTAATCTAATCTAAGCTGCAAAGATATATATCATTTAAGATTTATATTAAATGCATTCCCACAAGCAGACATGTATAACATCGTGGCTGAAAAACCTGCGACAGTGGTTCGGCAGAAGCACCAAGTCCCTGTTTCGAGCCGCAGCATCTAAAATAAAAAATAGCTATGATGATCGCCGATCTTTGTTAGAAGTGGCACAAAAAGAAGAAGGTGTTAATTTCAAACCCAAAATATACAAATAAACCGGCAAGGCTAACTCAGCCTTCGCAAGAAATGAGAACCAGTGGCCTCGTAAGCTTAAAATCCCCCACTTCACGTGAAATGGTTGGTGTATGGCTGGCTTCATCAATTTTCATTTCTTGAAAACCAAGAAAGAAGAAGTATGTAAGGATAGAAAGAAATGGCGGTTGATCTGTGATGTTGGCGGCTGGGGTTTGTTGAAGTAAAATTGTTTTTTTTATGTCCATGTATATATCTATTGTTATTTATTGATTTTAAAAAATGTAATTTGTGATGTATGTTCCTTGACTTATAGGTTGTTATGCGGCTGACCACCCATACTGTAAAAATTGGTTCACTTTGCCAATGTCACCCCTGTTTCAGGGAAGGACGGCAAGAGTTGCAAGGCTTATGTTCATTTGAGATTGGGTTTTATATTGTAGGTCCACATGCGGTATGTGTTAGCGCGAAATTATACATATCTGCTTGTGGGAATGCATTTAATATAAAACTTAAATGATATATATCTTTGCAGCTTAGATTAGATTAGATTAGATTAGATTAGAAAACCGCATATTTTTTCATAGCAGGCGTTTCAACCGGCGCGTCGAGGTGGACTTAGCTTTCAAAATTTACATCTTCTGCGGCACCTTCTTAAGTGTTATAAAACACTCTTGACTATGGAAATGTTTCTGGCAAAAGTATTCAGAATTTGATGTTATTTCTAACATTGGAACTTTATACATAGGTATTGATTTCATCTGTCAAATAACATAAGTAAAAACTGATTTACACTGTTTTTCTCAAATAAATACCTTCATAATAAATATTATCTACATCCTATTAAATGTGCAATTGTTATTTTTAGAAAAAAATAAACTTACGTGTTATTTATTGTCGATTGCACAAAAAACAGAAACAAATGACTTTCAAAAATCGAACGTGTCAAATAACTGTCAAAAAATCCAAGACAGATGAGCGTCTCGCTATACTCTGATCAGGTATGAACGCAGCGAGTTTATTTTATAGCGAAAAAAGTATTATCAATCCTTTTGATAATTCCTTTAGTTCATTAAAAACAAATAGTTTGTAATTACTTAAGTTTATTATATTTTTTAAACTGTGAAGTTACAGATAAAACGATGAAATACCTAATATTTTCAAGGAAAATAATTCCATTGAACATACCTTACGATCTTTACGTTAGATAACAATAACCATTTACCTCTTCAAATTTCATGAGCTCCTGGTATCCGTTAGGTCATTTTAGTTCTAAGGTTTTTCACAGATGTCGATGTTTATATGGTTGATTCTTTATAATTTATTTTCATTAGGTTACTTTACTTTTAATGTCTTACACAGATGTCAATGCTTTCACAAATAATTGCAACTTTCTTTAAAATAAATAATGTGCAATCAAATTATCAAGCATTGACATCTGTGAATTACTTTAGAACTAAAATGACCTAACCGATACCAGGAGTTCATGAAATTTAAAGAGATAAATGGATAATGTTATATAACGTAAACATCGCAAGGTATGTTTACTGGAATTATTTTCTTCGAAAACATTAGGTATTTTAATGTTTTATCTTCAATAGTCACCTTTAAAAAAAGAATTAATAATTTTCCAAAATAAAAGTTTTTTTCTTAATCAACTGAAAGCATTGAAAATAAGATTGATTATATTTTTTACGTATTACAAAAAAATCCTTGCTTTCATACCTGCAGGCTGTCGCGGATCGCTCCGATATGTTGGATATTTTGACACTTATTTGTCATGTTCTATTTTTGAAAGTCATTTGTTATTTTTTTTGCTTTAATAGGTTCGTTTTTTTAATGAAAATATATTAAAATTTTAATCAACTAAAAGTGTGTTTTCAGTTATTCAACATTTTTTAACGAAAAACAGTGTAAATTAATATTTTAATTTGTTATTATTTTGACAGTTGTGATGAATATTCTCTACAAAGTTTTTGCTGTAAAAATTGATCACTTTGCCAATGTCACCCCTGTTTCAGAGAAGGACGGCCAGAGGATTGGGTTTGTATGTTGTAGGTTTTACATGCGGCATGTGCAAGCGCGAACATGTACGTGTCTGCTTGTGATAATGCATATAATGTGAATCCCCAATGTAACATATCTTTGCAACTTAGATTAGATTAGATAAGATAGATATATCGTTTAATAAAGCAGTGAAAATATGTCTGCACACTTCATTATCATGGTTCGAACCTTCTACCTTACGATTAAGAGCTTTAATTGTAAAACACTAAGCCACGACCAGTTCAAAATGCTTTTATAAGCATTTTTTTCAACAAATAACGCACAATTGAAAATTTGTAGCTGGTTATAAAAACTGTGTTTAATTATTTTATGAATGAAGGCAGCGCCGTGGTCTGTTTAATGGTCACACAAATTAAAAACGTGTTCACAAAATGAAAATAGTTTTATACCAGCTGAAGACTCTCATTCATGCGTGACGTGTTTGCATAAAGCCCATTATAATATTCTAATAAAAAAATATATACACGCAAAAAAAAAACGCAACTAAGCTACACATATAGTGTAACTTCTTGCCGCGTTATCCCCGAAGGGGTCGCATGTGGCGAGTTGAACCTATTTATTTTTACAGGTAAGGGGGCCGGCCTTACGCCAACCACTTCAGTTGAAGTGGAGGTTTCCCAGCTCCCGAGAGTGCTGGTACTCATTTCTTGTGAAGGCTGAGTAAACCTTGCCGGTATTTTATTTTGGGGTTTGAATTAAACACCGAAATGGGAAATCATTTCTGACACCCTCGGTGGGATTCGAACCCGAGCTTTCGGCATGGAATGCAAGCACTCTACCACCTGAGCTATCGACCGGACTAACTCTTTGCTGCGTTTTCCCCGAAGGGGTCAAATGTAGCGAGTCAAACCTATTTATTTTTACAGATAAGGGGGCCGGGGCTTACGCCAACCACATCAGTTGAAGTAGGCGTTTCCACTCTCGGGGGGGGGGAGCTGGCACTCATTTCTTGTGAAGGCTGAGCCTTGCCGGTATTCAATTTTGGGTTTGAAGTACATAAATACCGAAACGGGAATTTTTTTCTGACACCCTCGGAGGGTTTTGAACCTTAGTTCTTTGTGTGTAGTGCTAGCATTCTACCAGCTCAACTATCGCCCGGTTATTATAATCAGGATATTAGATAGGATATTAAATAGGATAGATAGGATATTGCCATCCTATAAGTGAAGAAACTCATACAATTAATTACACTTACCCATATTTATTTATTCATTATTTTATGTTTTGTTTTTTTTGCAGATCTTTTTTTGCATACATTTTAAGATTTTGTTTTTTACCTGTTTATACCTGAATGTTATTTCACATTTTTATTCCTTGACTTATAGGTTGGTATGAGACTGACCACCCATACTGTAAAAATGGTTCATTTTGCCAATGTCACCCATGTTTCAGGGAAGGTCGGTAAAGGTTGCAGAGTGTATGTTCATTTGAGTTTGGATTTTAATTTTTAAATACACATTAAGCATTTGTAAGAGAGGACTTAAACTCGTGTCTGTTTGTGGGCATTCATTTGATCAGAGTTTTGAATGTTAATATATCATTGCAACTTAGATAAAAGATTGATTATTACAGATACAAAATAATCAATCACTGAGTAAGATAAAAAAATTAAAATAATTAAATGAAAATTAAAAAAAATTAAAGTCCAGTTCCTTGAGCTATAGGTTGGTATGCGGCTGACCACCCATACTGTAAAAAATGGTTCACTTTGCCAATGTCACCCCTGTTTCAGGGAAGGACGGCAAGAGTTGCAGGGCTTATGTTCATTTGAGATTGGATTTTTATAATGTAGGTCCACATGCGGCATGTGTTAGCGCGAAATTATACATGTCTGCTTGTGGGAATGCATTTAATATAAATCTTAAATGATATATATCCTTGCAGCTTAGATTAGATTAGATAGATAAAGTCACGTGCAAAAATGACACAGATTTTTATTTATTTATTCACGGCATCAGGTTTAATTAAATAAAAATTGTAATTATTGCTGTTGTTTATTCAAATGAAAATTATTACAGTTAACAAAATAAAATTAAATAAAAAAATATTTTCAATTAATATCTGACGATTTAAATTTAAATGTTGTTTGTGGTGATATTTTTTTATTTTTTATTTTAAATGTTTTTTTTGCGATGTGATTGTGTTCCATATATCGTAAAACCATCTTGCCGATGTCACCCTTGTTTCATAGAAGGTCGGCAAGAGTTGCAGGGCTTATGTTCATTTGAGATGTAGGTTTTATGTTGTAATAACACATGCGGCATGTGGAAGGCCGAAATTATACGTGTCTGTTTTAAGGCATAGAAAAATATAAATCCTAAATGTAATATACCTTTGCAACTTTTTTTTGTAGTTCGTAAATGCTTAATTGATGTTTTTGTTTTTAGATTTTTTAGTACACAATGAGGTCCGCTTATTTATTGGCATTGACATGTCCGGTCGATAGCTCAGGTGGTAGAGTGCTTGCATTCCATGCCGAAAGCTCGGGTTCGAATCCCACCGAGGGTGTCAGAAATGATATCCCGTTTCGGTGTTTATTTCAAACCCCAAAATAAAATACCGGCAAGGTTTACTCAGCCTTCACAAGAAATGAGTACCAGCACTCTCGGGAGCTGGGAAACCTCCACTTCAACTGAAGTGGTTGGCGTAAGGCCGGCCCCCTTACCTGTAAAAATAAATAGGCTCAACTCGCCACATGCGACCCCTTCGGGAATAACGCGGCAAGAAGTTACACTATATGTGTAGCTTAGTTGCGTTTGCGTTGCGTTGCGACATAGTTGTGATGGTAAACGGCTGTGTTGAAAGGTAACCATATTTTAATCCAATCAATTCCAATCTCTTTGTTTTGAAAATGTCTTTGGAACTTTGACACTACCAAACAAATCTATTATTCACATTCTTGCTCTTTATAGACCACCTAACCTTAATAAACAGGGATTTTTAACTGAAATTTCATCATTTTTTAATGATTACACTAACATAAATGATAATATATTATTTCTTGGGGATATCAACTTAAACTTGCTGAACGAATGTGATCCGATAACCATATCTTATGAAAACATATTAGCTAATAACTTTATGGTAAAATGTATTTCTGATGTAACTAGAGAAGCAATAGTCAATGATATTGTTACAAAATCTTGTATTGACCATATTTATTTGAGGTATATAACAAATGATCCTGTAAGTGTTGGGCGTGGTTTCTGCTCTGTAAATATACGTGCTTGTGTATGTGAATATCTTATAGCTGACCATTATGCGACAGCAATTAGTTTTCAGTATAGACGGAATAATAAATCTGATAATGTTGTCAAAAATAAACCAATGTTTATTATGTCGCAAAAACGGTTAGATAGTAATATTATTAAAACTGACTGGAATACTCTTCTTGAAGAAAATGATTGCGAATTATTATACTATAAAATTTGTAATGCTTTTGATAATTTGTATAAAGGAAGCCTAATTCCATGGTGCCATAAAAATAAAAATAGACCTAACGCTATGAAAGACTGGATAAATAGGGAGATTCTACAGGAAATAAAACAAAGAGACATCTTATTTAGGAGATGGAAGAGTACACCTAGTAATAAGTTTTATGAAAAGGAGTATAAAACGATACGTAATTACTTGAACAAAAAAATTTTGAAATTAAAGTTAGCTTTTTATAATGAAAAATTTAAGAATTGTTTCAAGGACATAAAAAAAACCTGGGATGAATGTAACAAAATCTTAGGCAGAAAATCTAAAACAAATTGTGATGAAGTTGTAAAAAAATATTTTGTAAACAACAAATATAATTGCATTGAAAATGTTTCCAATGAATTTGCTAAGTATTTCTCTGATAATGTATCCCAGTTAATGCACGTTTGTAGTATAAAAATTGCTGGTCCAGAGCCTGATATGCTTCCACATAGCTTTTATTTACCTAAAACTAAACTATCTGAAGTTGTAAAAATAATAAATCTTGCAAAAAACTCCAAAACACCAGGAGTTGACCTTATCCGAATGACTGACTTAAAAAAACACGTGGAAATATTGGGACCTCTTGTTACACATTTAATTAACTCAATTATAAACCAGGGAATAATTCCTCTGAAATTAAAATGTAGCCTAATCAGACCTATCTACAAGGGTGGTGATCACTCTGTAATGGGAAACTATAGGCCAATTAGTATATTACCTGCTCTTGAAAAAATACTTGAAAAATACATTTTCTCAAAGTTGACTCAATATCTTAACAAATTTGAAATTCTGGATACCAATCAATATGGATTTCAGAAGGGTAGGAGTACAGAAATTCTACTTCAAAGTTTTTCCAATCATATTAATAACGAATTAAACAATAAAAAACATGTATTAGTATTATTCATTGACTTCTCCAAGGCTTTTGATACAATTGATCACTTAAAATTGCTTAGATACTTAGATGTCATAGGGATTAGAGGCCCAGTTTTACATCTCTTTGAAAATTACCTCTCTAACAGAACCATGACTGTTAATATTGATGGATCTAAAAGTGATATTAAGAACATCAGTGCTGGGGTCCCGCAAGGATCTGTTTTAGGCCCTATATTATATATAATTTATGTATCTTTTATTAAATATATTTTCTCAAATGTAAAATATTATGTATATGCGGATGATACTGCACTTATCATATCTAGTGAGAATTTAGATGAATGTAACACAATGTTACAAAATGATTTTGATAAATTGCAGAATTGGTGTCATGATGCAGGTCTTTTAATTAATTAAAAAAAAACTAAAATTATGCATATTAGATCCCCTCATGCTAGAATTAGTACTGTGCCAACCATAAAAGCCCATAATTATGAATGCCTTCATGTCACCAATAATTGTAGAACTTGTTTATGTGAAAATATTGACATTGTAAGCGATTATACTTATCTAGGAGTAACAATTGACTGCTTCTTCAAGTGGGACACACATACTTCAAAAACGTGCAAACGATTGAGATCTGTTGTTGGACAATTATATAAGTTAAAGTTTATATTGCCGCTCCCTACATTAAGATTGGTATATTTATCGCTTGCCGAGTCCATTATAAGATACGGCCTCACTGCATGGGGACATTCTTGCGCCACCAATATTAAAAATGTACAAAATGTTCAAAATGCTCTCTTAAAATTAATTGCTCCCATAAATGTGTATAACCAAAGGCAGAATATACCTTTTTTATTCCAATCATTAAATATCTTGCCTATTAAGGGTATACTATGGAACATAATTATATGTCAACAATTGTTTAATGATAAATATAAAAATAAACTAGAGCATGTGTACCAAACAAGATTTACATCTAATGAAGGACTAGTTGTACCAAGAATTAAAAACAAATATGGACAAAGAACGTTGGATTACCTTGTGCCAAAAATATTTAATTTGTTGCCAAAGGACTTTAAAAAGGAATCTACAAACATTAATAAAATTATAATATCTTTGAAGATTTGGCTGGGAGAAAGAACTTTCTTATATTAATTACATTAACTATATTTGTGTTTTTACTCTACTCTTGTCTCCTAATTTTAACTTTAATTTACTTTTTATTTCATACTAGCACTAAATACTAAGACTTTTATTTTTTAATTTGATTGTTGCACCCGATGACAAACTGAAAATTTTTGGTTTATCGGGACAAAAATGTTTAATTTTTAAGATTTAATATTTCTTGTAAAAATTGTTTATGAAATAAAAAATAAAAAAAAATAAAAAAAATATGTTATTGGTTCCTTGAATGATTGTATGAAATTTTATATGACGTAACCTCCCATATGGTACAAAATAGTTCATTTTTCCAATGCAACACCTGTCGTTGCTTCAGTGCTTGTTTGGCTTATGTACCATTTTTTTCAAAGGTGAAATATAATGGAGTTGAAAGAATCGCATTTTTTACAATCTGATCTAATTAAAGACACGTTATTGTGTGAGTTGTTTTTAACATTTTTAAAATCAATTTCCAGTATTTATAAGACAAACTGATCCAGTACACATTCAAACATAGCTCATATGAAATTACCTCTGTTGGAGACAAGACAAACAAGCACCAAAGTGACGCCCTGTTTCCGGAAAGCTTGGAAAGAGTTGTAAGGTTGCCTTGAGTTGTTTATAATAATAGGTAATAATAATATTAGGATGATTTATTTGGTGAGCGCTGTTTTTGTGTGTATCACACCTCAAAAGCCTTCTGCGAGCTTGGCCGTCGCTGAAGAAAGCGCCAATTCTCAAGCAAGACCCAGTTGCTGTAAGGCTGGATGGACTTTTATTGACCAGTCTTTGGTAAAGGTATATGAATTTTTCAACTAGCGAAGAGCATATTTGAAAATATAAATGGTAAATTTGTTGTGATCCGGAGAGATTTGAACCCACAACCTTTCATTTACGAGTCAGAAGTGGTATCCACTAGTCTACGCACCGGTCAATTATGACTCTCGCGTAAATGTAAGCGTTTAGAAGCTGAAGAAGTCCATCGTAGAAATGGGCGAAACGTCCGGAAGCTCCAGCTCCCACAGACCACGGCAACAGATCCCGGAAAGCATCACTCCAGCATCATCAGCCGGCCGTGTAAGCCTAATACTCTTATGCAATTATGACTCAAATGTACGCTGCAACTGAGTGAAGTTTAATATTTGATTAAAATCTCGAGAAAAATATCTCAAACATCCTCTTCCGTTTCTTTTCTTAACAAGTAAAATAACTCCATTTCAGCGCGAGACTTGTTCAAATGTTATCATTTCACTTGAGTTTAAAGTAAGCAATACTAGGACGCATCAATCTTCCTGAAAAAGCTCGGCATGTAAGAGGAATGCACTGAAGTATTCAGCTTGCAACCCGGCACAATGCACTGACTGACACCGACGAGAAAAATGACGTGGACGTGAACTGACGCAAACTGACGCAGATGTAATTTGATGCAAACATGACGAGACGCAAGCTTTCAGTGGCCGTTTATATCTGTTAAGAAGCTACAATAATTAACCTCCTTTTAAACATTTGATTCAGCAACTAAATCGATTATTATTCTTTGGATAAAATCTAACCTAACAGGACTAAGTACAATAACGATTGTTTTTTATCCTTTTTTCCATTTAAAATTACTGAGATTTTCTATTATTTCAGCAACTCAATCGATTATTATTATTTAGATAAAATCTAGCCTACCATGTCTTTAATAATCGAAAATATATGTTGCAAACATATCATTGGTGTGAGCTCACAAACAGACACGTGTAAGTTCACGCTGACAAATGCTGCATGTGTATTTCCAAGTTAAAATCCAAGCCTCAAAAAACTTAATTCTTGCAATCCGATTACAATCCTATTACAATTACCGATCTCCCCTGAAACGGGGTGACATTGGCAAAAGAAACCATTTTTTTACAGTGTGAGTGGTCATCCTCATAAATTTACAAGTCATAAAATACAAATGATGAACTTGGGAGTCCCCCACTCCAACTGAAGTGATTGGCATAAAGCGGCCCCGCTTACCTGTAAAAATAAATAGGTTCACATACGACTTTCTTCGGGGAGAATGCGGCAAAAAGTTACACTATATATGTAGATCAGTAGCTATTTTTTTTGTCGTCAGTCAGATGGTTTTGCGTGCATGGATGTATATTTGTAAAGATTTATTTTTAAGGTTTTGTTGTTTTTTTTTGTAAACTTAAATGTCATTTATTACTCATATTCCTTGACTTATAGGTTGGTATGAGGCTGACCACCCATACTGTAAAAAATGGTTCACTTTGCCAATGTCACCCCTGTTTCAGGGAATGTCGGCAAGAGTTGCAGGGCTTATGTTCATTTGAGTTTGGATTTTATTTGTAAGTACACAATCAGCATTTGTAAGCGCGAACTACACGTGTTTGTTTGTGGGCATACATCTGAGAGCTTTGAATGAACATATCCTTGCAACTTAGATTATAGATTATAGATAGATTATAGATGTGTCTAAGGGCCTGTTGCACCAACAATATTTGGTTTACAAATAAAATTTGATTAATTAATTCTGGTAAGGACCTCGGTTAAAAAGAATTTGAACAGGAAAGATGATGCACATAAGCTGATTTACGTAGGTGCAACCAACTTTTTTATTTGATGGGAGAAGTCATTCTGAATTTTGATTTTTGTCTGATTGGAGTTTGGTGCAACAGGCCCTAACACTGTTTATGATTTCTACTTGTGTGCTTGCTATAATATGGAGTGTCGTGTAAAATGGTTTCTGATATGTTTATGAAGGACAAGCCGCAATTAAGCGTTCGCTTCATCAGTCTCTGTGAGTTTCGTCTAAAGCATGGGTCGGCAACCTGCGGCCCGCGGGCCGCATGCGGCCCTTGAGGCGTCTTGGTGCGGCCCGCAACGCACGTGCCGGAAAACTACAAATCGATTTTCAGTAAATGACAAAATAAAAGCATTTATCAAGAAATTTAAAATTGTAAAAATGAGCGTATTGAATGAGAACCTAAACGAATCATGGGATTCCCAAATTGAATGGGCGGGGATTCTACAATATGAGATTTATTTTGGGGGATAGAATTGATAGTGAATTTGGGGGATAATTTTCATTTGTAGTTCATACGTCAATTGATTAATGTTTACGATGCATGACTCACAAGATGGTCCCAGCGGCCGTGGCAGGGTAGGGGGGGGGGGGGGTTGCTAGTCAGCATTTGCTGAAATGATGACCATTAGATCCGCCACTGCCCAAGTGCGGCCCGCACTAAGTCCCACGTAAATTATTTGGCCCTTTTACAACAAAAGGTTGCCGACCCCTGGTCTAAAGCTTCATTACGGTCTATTGCAACTTTAATATCGTGTATGTGAATATGAATAGCTCCCGTTCTTACTGGTCTAGTGCGAGTGGATTAATCGTTGGGTGTATGCGTGTTTGTATCAAAATGCAAGCGCGTAAATGTAAACGTTTAGATGCTGCATACAAATCTTAATCTGTTGAAGTTAAAAAAAAAAACTGGTGAATATTACTAATCTTCTAAGACTATGTTTCACATATTGAATCAATTACTTATTTTGAATCAACCGTTCAATAGTCCTTTTGATAGTTCAGTTGGTAGAGTGTTTGCATTCCATACCGAGAGCTTGGATTTGAATCCCTCCAAAGGTGTTAAAAATGATTTTCCATTTCCCTGTTCTTTTTTTCTGGAAACAATATGTACCTACTCCTACAGGGGTCAGATGTTTACGCACCACTATATTTTATTTCTTTCTATCTTCAAGTACATGCTGCAGTCCCTGCTCCTGCAGTCTTCACGGGTAGATCTACCTGATAGAGTGTAATATAAATATGGCGACGTCTAAACAGTTGATCGTTGTACGATACAAAGTCTTTCAGTACCCTTAGTACGAATTGCAAAACATGAGTAATGTAAAGTTTACGGCAATTATCAAAGAGTGATTTCTCCCAAATCTGCCGTTTTTGTTTGTTTTAACTTGATTTTCTGCATCACTGTAACTCTTTTGCAAAGACCATAAAGTGTAAGAAACAAAAACGGCAGATTTTGGAAGATATCACTCTTTAATATTTTCCGTAAACTTTACTTTTCTCAAGTTTTGCAACTCATACTAAGGGTACATCTTTGTACATGCCACAATGTTTTATTGCGTTTTACCTTCAAATAAAATAGTTTTAGAATTCTCAACCTCTTCTATCGGTTCTATAACAAAACTTGAATGACAAAATATCTTACTTATACCTCCTTCTCTCGTTCAAAAATGACAACTTGTAGAACGGTTCACATTTATCCCTTTGTTAAAAATCAATATCAACCGCCATTTCCTTTCAGTGTCTTAAAACAAAGGACAACACACAACACGGATCGGGACATCAAATTCAACGCCACCATCACGTATGTGGAATTATACAAGAGTTATAGCTCTTAAAATAATAGTCTGCAGGCTATCTGGACAATTCAAGCCACTCACTATACACTCGCTACTTGTTTCTTTAAAGATCAACTCGTCTGAACTGGACACAACCGCAAGCTGAGAGGCAGTGCAGCTATTCACTGTAGGTATAGACAGCTTCATTACTCTGTGATAAAGCTCGTGGCAGGTAGAAAGAATATGCAAGTGCGCGCATCAAAGCTCGCAAAGCTGGCGGAGCAATACTGGAAGCTCCTCTGGGAGCGGGTAGCGGGAATTCATCAGGGTTGGAAGATGTGTGAGGTGTACTACAAAAGAAAAATAGACTTTTTAAGCTTTGCGGTCCATGTACATACGATTTTTTTCGTGGTCCATGCGGATAGTCAATCATATATAATCTAAGTTGCAAAGATATACGAATATTTTAGATTCATATTAAGTGCATGCCCACAGACAGGCACGTGAAATATAGTGCTTACAAATGCTGTATGTGTATTTACAAATTGAAATCCAAGCCTCAAATGAATATAAACCCTGCAACTTTTGCCGACCTTACCTGAAACAGGGGTCCCATTGGCAAAATTTTTGACCAAACCGTAATCTAGTGGTTAACGATTCTTTCTCGTTAATGGAAGGTTGTGGGTTCAAATATTGGCGAAGCATAAATAATATACCATTTATATTTTCAAATTTGCTTTTCGCTGGGTTGAAAAATTCATAAACCTTTACCAAGGACCGGTCATCAAAAGGTCCATCGAGCCTCACAGCAACTGGGTCTTGCTTGAGTATTGGCACTTTGTAGCGATGATCAAGCTCGAAAACACCTCTGCGGCACTACAACAAGTGTCATAGACCCCTATAGTCTCTGAAATCTAGGGAGTCTCATGCACAGGATTTATTAAAAAAAAAAGTCTACTATTTTTTAAGAGTATGGGTGGTCAGTCTTGTGCCAACCTATTACCCAAGAAACAGTAAACAACTAACCTTGTAGGTATTTTATATTGGGTTTGAAATAAACACTTGTCGTGTATCCTGCTGCCATTCCTCTAGGGGTGGCCGGTACCTCCACACAAGTGCCTACACTTGACTCTGTCCTTAAATACTTCTTTCATCTCATCTAATTTCATCACTCTTTTCATGCATGCTCTTCTCTTGTTTCCACTTTGTAAAATCCATTCATTCGCAATCTCACTTATCTAATCAATTCATTCTATTCTAGGTCTTCCCCTTCCACGCTTACCTATTACATTCCCAAAAAAGTGTATAAAGGGAAATAAACACAGAAACGAGAAACCATTTCTAACGTTCTCGGAGAGATTTAAACCAGAATTCTTGGAATGGAATGCTAGCATTCTATCAACTGAGCTATATCTAATCTAATCTAAGTTGTAAAGATACGTTACATTGGAGATTCACATTACATGCATTCTATGGAGCTATAGACCGAACATTATAAAGAAAAAAAAATGTAATGGGGTAAACCAAAACGGGTTCATAAAATTAAGCTTACCCTTTTTAAATTTAATTCAATAAAACATTTTTCATGATTTTTTTTATGCATTTCGTGACAGTATGCTCAAATCCTCTTCATTCCTATCCTGTATGTATGAGTCAGAAGGACCCACAGCACATGGACGCTCATGCAAAGCTATATACGAGTTTTCTCAAGTGGCGGAAGGCCTTTCCGTAAAGTAAAAAAACCGGCACGACCAATCATGACCCTCTAGGTCAGAAGCATGCCCATGACTCTAAAAGTAAGTGGTTTGATGTTACTGGAGCTAATACGAGTAGCATACCTCGGGTGGCACTCCTTGTGCAATTGTTGCTATATATGTAGATCACGGGTAGCGTGAAGAATATAATAAAAATATGATGATGTTAGAATAAATGATGCTTTAAAATGCTTAAAAATAATACCGTTCATGTGTACTTCATATTTTACGAGAAAACTTCTCCCTGCTGCATTTTCACCCATCGAAACAAGCAAAAAATAATAAAAAAAACCAAACACCCAAAGTTTTCCTTAACCACCGAAAATAAAAAGGTATTAAAAAAGAAGCCACTTAAACTCAAAAAGCCAAAAAGAGAAAAAAGGCATTTGAGGTGTAAACATAAAAACGTATTTAGCTGAACGATGGTCTGAGAGGCAAGGGAAGTGAAAATTGTACGTAGGGCCTCTTAGATACGTACTTTTATGAGAAGTCTAAGTAATATACGAGCCGTCTTTAAAGGTTTCCCCATTCTTCGCAGTGAGGAGACGAGTTTTTCTTGAAGGAGATTTTCTTGTGGAGTGTTTCTGTCGGCCGCGAAACTTTTTTCATCAGATTTTCTGGCTTTGTGTTCTCCCACGGACGTCCGGCGAACGCCTGTTATTATTTTTTATGCCGAGTTTTTTTTTACGACGGCATTTTTAATTTCAAGAAACTTCTGGTTTCTGTTATGTGTCTCTGACTGAGTGGTAATGTTAAACAAAGATCGGAGTCTTATAATTTTTCAACACGTAAATAATTTACTATTTTTTTTGTGTGTTTTTTTTAAATAGATTTGTGTAGAGGAATGCAATTCACCAACCTATTTTGCCTGTCCAGTTGCTATTATGCAAAAGCAACAGCTTGTGTGCATGCAATGGTATCTATTGAATCAGGGTCAAAGTTATGGTTTAAGGGCCAGACGTGATTTGAACCAACGTTATTCTGTTCCAAATACGCTAATCAAGAATAACGACTTGACGCCCTCGGCCATAACACCTTTATTTCGATGTTTTTTTTTTTAATAAAATTCCCTTGACTTATAGGATGGAAGTTCGGAAAAAATTGCAGGGCTTATGTTCACATGAGATTAGGTTGTTTGTTGTAAGTTAACATGCGACATGTGTCTGCTGGTGGGACTGCATTTCATATGAATCTTAATTGTAATATATCTTTGCAACTTATATTAAAGATTCGACACATTGGTCGAATACACATACAAACATTGCTCATGTGAATTTACCTCTGATGGACATTAGACAAACTAACACTAGTTTTAAAATGTGCTGTTGATCTGTTTTCGTAGAAGATGCCAATCAATAACCTTGACTTTAAAAGTTAAAAAAATTGTCTGCGTATTTCTACTCCTCATCGCGTTAAAGCTCCTTTAATGTTGATGACTGGTGATGAAAAACCTTGTACTTAATAAGATGCTTTATGCTCGTACCTCACAGTGTACTTAGGAGACGAGAATTCTGACAGATAATATAAGTCAGTGGATCAGTACAACAACGCTTATACTTTATGATAAGTTTGAACCAGTTTTTTTTAATGTGATGGATAGCATCCAAGGAGAAAATTGCCGTAATGATCCCTGATCTTTGATATAAGTGTCACCAAAAGAAGAAGGATGGTTAAAACGTATTTCAGGGTTTGTTTTAAGTGTTTTAAATAAATTTTCAAAGAGACTAAGCATCAAAATGATGGCATGATATTTAAGTTCTGATGAAAGAGGTACACCGGAAGATCAAAGTAGTTTCGGTTGCGTAAGGTGACGTTGCCAAAAGTTAGAAGATAAGAGTTTGGATTCTTTTTCAGGGATATCTGGCATGCCTGCATTTTTAAACCATAGAATTTAACATGATTGTCAACGCCACAGTAGCTGACTGTTTGAGGTCAGTGTTGATCTTTAATGTTAAAAGTTTGCGAGCATCGGAAAGGGTTGAGGTGTTTTAAGGCTTGTCAAAAAAGAAGCCATCATGAATTGTACTAACGGCGTACCTACATAGGAATGAATTGATGCACATTGATGTGTAGAACAAATAGTGTTGGAGATAGGACGGAACCTTGGAAGACACCGGAGTTGATCGATAGCTGGCGATAGCCAAATGTAAAGTCATTTATGACCATCTGAATAGCTCTGCCTTTCAGAAAGCTAAATATCCATTTGACTAGTGGAGGTGGAAGTTAGCAGGCCGATAGTTTGTTTAGGAGGCTAGAGTACCATACCTTGTCGAAGGCTTTGGATATATTAAGCGCAATAGTTTGCGTTTTGCCCAGCTTATCAAGGTATTGTAAGTAAGTCACCACTAGAACAATTGCGGCGGAAGCCGTATTGATGGTCGCTGAGCAATTTATGGGTCTCCAAAATATACTTCATGAGCTTGTCATTGATGATCCTTTCCATTACTTGGATAGTAAGGAAGAATCTGAAATCGGGCGATAGTTGAAGGGATTTGAGCGCTTCCTTTTTTTAGGGAATGGGATGATCCACATAAAAAATATATCGTGAAAATCTTGTATAAACATGGAACTTATTCAGTTGCGCAGTTTTTGAATACCAGAACAGGAAATACATCAGGACTGCTAGATTTGCGTGTATCTAACGCTTTCAGTACTGTTACATCTGAGTATTTGATTTCGGTCATCTCCATGTACTACAATGAGGAATTGACACGTGTGATTTACCATTATCAGAAAGAAGGTAAGATTTTTTGGCAGAAAGATTACATAGTCTGCTTGTGGGCATGCATTTCATACGAATCTGTTAATATATCCTTGCGATTACATTATAAATTGTAAACGACATTAAAGCGCCCTTGCAGTGACAGTAGTCACGAAACGGCGCTATACAAATCATCATCATCATAAACCTATTTGACCCTGTCGTTAAAACATTTTAAAATCTAATTGAATTATGTAATAACTCATTCAAATGAGCCATCAACAGTTGTAGAATTGCAATCATCAGCCGGTCACCCACAATAGCCACAACCTCACCGTGACGCTCCACACGCACAAATAACTTCCTTTCCACAAGTGTGATTTGCCCGGCAAGTGGCTGTCCTCATTATAACACTGGGCAATGCTACGGTACTACCACAATGGGTATTAAATTTCATGGTAATTTAATAAGCATGGCGTGAACAGTAAACGCGTTAGCCGCTCTACACACTGTCATAGGAGATTCAAAGTTTATGCGTGATGATTTTTTAATTGAAAGTGGTCGCTAAAATAATAGGTCGATAATCTGTAACAGGGCTTCCCAAACTTATTTGTATTGTGACGCCCCTGGGATTTTACTATTTCTTTACGACGCGACGTCCCTTAATTAAGCCCCTATAGCTAGCTTAGTAACAATAGATGATGATGATGATGATGTTGATGAGTTGATGACTTTTTTAGAGGGCTGTGCCGTGATCCAAGGGTGCTTGTGCAAATGATGCCAGATTTTTCTTGTTTTCAGTGTATTTCAGAACTTGCCAAAGTCTTGTATCCCTCTCACATGATGAGGCAGATGGTTTCAGGCCAGAAGATCAGCAGCTGCAAATGCACGCTCTCCAAACATTGTCTTTCCTCTTCTTAACGGTTCTGCAATTCTTGCTTTGCTTCGTTTTTTTTTTGCAGTGTTAGGCTTTTTTTGAAGTGGGTGATGAGCTTGATTAGGTTTATATCAGGTGACATTTTGTTGATTGTTGATCTTTTTGACATGCCATCTTTTAACCATAATTTTGTTGATATTTAACCTGTTGTTTATACTTAATTGGTTATATCTTGCAGTGTGCACTTCCTAAAATATTTTTTATGTAATAACTCAGTGATAAACCAACACATATTTGAAAAAAAAAAAGAATATTTGACAGAAGATTTTTGTGCAACAATCATTGGCAAGAATATAATATTCAAATAAGATATATTTTTTATAAGAATATAAAAAACAACTTCTGTCACAAAAAATATAAATTTTATATTTTTTGTGACAGAAGTTGTTTTTTCGTGTTTTGTGATTCATGGCTTGTCGTCTGCTTTGATATTTCATCTCCAGTCTGGGAATAATTACTCCAAGCTCCAAATAAGGTAGATTTTGTCACCATCAAAACTTGGAAGATAACCTCAAAATTTTATAGAGAAAAATTTGGACGAAACGCTCCAAAACGTGAAAGGCAAGAGAATTTCGCAAATTGACAATGACATCCACAAGATCAAAGGCTCAGCTAACGTCTTCTTGCACAACCATGGAAGACAATATCATGGCTGAACTCCATGCACTTAGGGCGGACCTGGCGGCTTTATCATCCGTAGGAGCCGATATTAAGGCGATCAGGAGTGACCTTTCTTCCCTGAAGGAGTCCATGACCTTCATGGACGCCAGAGTTGGTGAAATTGAGACGAAGCTTGTCAGTATGAGCACCATTGAGAAGACAGTTACAGATTTAACATCCAAAATCACTGAGATGGATGCAAAGATCAACGACAGCGAGCAGCGGGCACGTCGTAATAATATTGAGGTGACAGGGTTGCCACAAGTATCAAATGAATCGCTGATCGACCTCACGGTGAAGATTGCGAAAAGCTTGAAAATCCAGCTTACACCGGGGGATATAGACTTTTCAACTAGAGTCGCAGCCAAAAATGCGGCCTCTGGTCGACCTAAGCCCATTGTTGTAAAATTTCATAAATCGGTCCACCGTGACATGTTTGTCACCGCCATCAGACGGAAGCGTGGTCTCATGTCTGACGAGCTGGGTATTCCGGGGTCTCCAACAAGAATTTTCGTCAATGAGCACCTGACACTACACAATAAAAACCTATTTCATCATGCGCGGCTCAGATGCAAGGAATTGGGGTTTCGTTACACATGGTCCAAAGGAGGCACTGTGTTCGTACGCAAAGACGATGGTTCCCCAGCCATGGCAATAAAGACTTTGTCTGCGCTTCAGATGATCGGCGGCTGATTCTCTTCTTGCTTCCTTATTTACTTTTTCTAATTTATGCACCAACTCTCTCATACTATATTTTCTCTGATTTTATTAGTTACTCTAAACTGTGTCTCTTATTTTTTGTAGGTACTGCCGTGTGCTTGCTTCTGTTTGCCATTTACTTTAAATACTATAGTGTTGTATTTTCCATTAGGCGATAGTTTTAGTATATATACACAGAATACCAGAGGTTTGCGAACAAAGACCGACAATTTCAGTTTAAATTTTTCCTCCAGTGATTTTTCTGTCGTAGCTCTTACTGAGACCTGGCTAGGCACTGACATTGATTCCCGAGAGTTAATCGATGACAGATACGATGTCTGGCGAAGTGATCGTGGTTCTCGGGGAGGAGGAGTGCTTTTGGCCGCACTTTCAGATCTTAATGCACGAGGTAATCCGGAGTGGACCTGTGATGCAGAGTCTGTTTGGGTTACCTTGCCAATCAGCTGTAGTGGTAACACTACCAAAAACTTACACTTGGCCTGTGTTTATGTACCTAAAGGCACTGAATACAATTCGCATATCGAAAGCTTCCTTAAGCTCCTTTCCAAACTTACAGAAGACCTACCAGATGATATCTTCTTAATTCTAGGTGATTTTAACATGTCAGATATCGAGTGGTCTGATACCCCGGGTGAGCAGTTTCTCTGTCCCACTAACTACTCTTCTTCATGCTCGAGTAGTTTCATAGATACATTGTCTTTTCTCGGCTTTTATCAATTTAATTCCATCAAAAACTCCCTTAATCGTACTCTTGATCTTATTTTGTGTAACGCTCCTCTAGTGTCGGGGATAATTCATTCTGGTCTTCCTTTCGTACCTGAAGACTCTCACCACCCAGCGATAGAACTGGTTTTGTCTTCCCAGCCACCTCTCCAATTACATGAACCTCAACGCATTATATACTTATTTAAAAAGGGTGACTACAAGGCACTAGGAGGTTTTCTCGCTGAGGTCAACTGGTCCGATGTTTTGACAGCATCTCCACTTAACACCGCTGTGACAGCATTTTATGATATATTAAATTACTCCATTGATCAATTCATACCTACCCGACGCTTAAACCGCAACCACCATTTTCCATTATGGTATAGTGCACCCTTGATAAAGATCACTAGGGAAAAAATTCGCTACCATAATAAATTTATGAAATTTAAAAACCCTTCTGACTATCATACTTTCACATTACTACGATCCCGTCAGAAAGCTATGGCCAAGGAGTGCTTTTCTCAGTTCATTATTTCCGCTGAAACTAACATACAAGAAAACCCTAGAGCATTCTGGAGCTTTGTTAAAAGCAGACGCAAAAATAATTCAATTCCCATGTGTATGTCTACTGATGGAACAAATTCTGTTAATGGTGGCAAGGAAATCTCCATCGCTTTCTCCGATTACTTTTTCTCTATGTTTGATCATGACACCCATAGTTCCACCGTTCATTCTTCTGAGCCAGGAAAACCTAACCTGACTGGCCTTGGTTGTTGTTCTACTGACAGAAATATTTTAACTACATATCTCTCCAACCTTGACGTAACGAAGGGTGCTGGTAGTGATGGGGTGCCGCCTCTGCTTCTTGCCAGATGTGCTGAGGTTGTGGCGGAGCCGCTCTCCATACTCTTCTCACGCTCCTTAAGAGAGGGTATTTTCCCTGACATATGGAAAGAGGCTCTAGTGTCTCCTATTTATAAATCTGGTCCCAATAATTTGATCAAAAACTACCGTCCGATTTCAATTTTGTCTGCTATAAGTAAACTCTTCGAGCGTGTAATATACGACCAACTTTATGGTTCTCTCAAATCATCATTCAGCGACCAACAGCACGGTTTCCTTCGCAATAGATCTGTTTTATCTAATCTCTTACTTTTCACTGACTATGTATTTTCTAACATGCACAGTGGATTACAGACCGACGTTATCTACACCGATTATGCCAAGGCTTTTGACAGAGTAAATCATAACATTCTGTTGAGCAAATTGAGTAAGCTCGGAATCCACGGTGATCTTCTAAGATGGATAGAATCCTATATCCGTAATCGTCGTCAGGCAGTGGTAATAGGAGGCTACAAATCAAACTTTGTCACCATTCCTTCCGGTGTTCCCCAGGGATCGCATTTGGGACCCCTTTTCTTTACTTTGTATATCCACGATATTGGTGACTGTTTTCTTCATGCAGAGCATCTCCTATTTGCTGACGATATGAAGATTTTTTTGAGAATCTCTGATTCATTTGACTGTGCAAGACTTCAATTAGATCTCGATCGGCTTTCAGAATATTGTGCTGCCAATAGACTATCCATTAATGTTAGCAAATGTCACAAGGTCTCGTTCTCACGTAAACTTTCACCCTTAAATCATATTTATTATATTAACGATTTTCCTATCGAGTCTGTTGACCGGGTACGTGATCTGGGTGTCATAATGGATAGCAAACTCACCTTCGTGAATCATATTGACAATGTCTTGGAGAGATCATTCAGGGTGCTCGGGTTCATTTTGCGAACTTGCAAACCCTTCAAAAAAGTTACGGTATTAAAAGTTCTCTACACAACAATGGTTCGCTCACTTCTTGAGTACATGTCCCCTGTTTGGTCCCCCTCTTATGCGGTGCATATAAAACGTATCGAGAGAGTACAAAAAAGATTTATAAAACACATAAATTATAAGTTTAACTTATCTTTTCCTGATTACAAGTCAGCCCTTGACTATCATAAGCTGGACTCTCTAGAGGATAGGCGTGTTGTTTGCGACATGATGTTAATCCACGGCATTTTGCACAACAAAATTGATAACCCTGATATTTTGTGTATGTTATCCCTCAACATTCCAACTCGCAGAACCAGGCACACGGTAGACCAACTCTTTCATCTCCCTGTGTGTCGCACTAACTATGCTCAGAGCGCGCCAATTTACCGGGTGTGTGAAACTTATAACAAGTGTTTCAGTAGCATTGATATTTTTCATTTAGAGACGGCGCACTTTCGCAAAGCGGTGGGTGCGTCACTCAGGGAGAACTGATTTTCTTTATTTTTAAATTTACATCATGTTCTGTTTTGAGAGCAGTATTTTTTATTTTTTTTCTTGTAATTAGTTACTTGTAATAACCATCTTTTAATTATTTCCAACTTCCTAAATTTGATATCCGTGGCAACATATAATTGGCCATGTTTTTTTTGTAATTGCTACTATTATATTTCTTATGTAACGCTGTTTGTTGTCCTATTAAAATAAAATAAAATAAAAATAAAATAAAAATAAAATTAGATCAGCGAAGTATTTAAGTTTTTCCAAATTGAGTTTGAGCTCCAAACTGAGCACACTTTCAGTTCAACCCGCACTGAGACACGACGTCAGTGAAGCTTCTGCAGAAGAGGAATATTGCTATTAAGCTTTTTACTATCAACGTGGTCGATGATGAATCAATAGAAGACAGAAGATGATGATATGCATATGAAAAGCCTTTATCCTTGCTTGATATCTTTGTACAGATTTTGAGTGACGTAACAGGACATCACGCAAGAGTGAAGGTCTGCAGAGGCGGGTAGTTGCCACCACGGATGCAGCCCAGATCTGCCTGCAGTGACCCTCCAGTTTGCTCTGCAAATAATTTGCATTCTGGATTAGTGTAAATTCACTCACATCCGCTGGATTGCACGGGTGACCCGAAACGCGCATGTGCAAGCTAGACAACGATTTGTCAACGAAACTCAAATAGTTCGCTACTAAAGTAGCATGAAATATGTTAAGAATATATTATCTCATTAGAAATTTTCTATAGAATTAAAAAAATACGATTTTCACAGACCTTGTTGTACGAGATTTTAAATTATGATTACGGTCGTGCAACATTTTAAAGAATAAAAAAAACGGGTTTTACTGACCGTGCAAAAGAGAAGAACGATTTTCTCTACGTTTCGTTGAAGTCATATCTGACGTCCTCAGGAGACGTGTGTCCTCTACAAAGAGGAACCACGAACTGTTGAATTATTGTTGTTTGATCGAGGCCGAAGGTTGTAGGTACTTTTATTAAACTTCGGTGATACATCCATAGATGTATCACCGTAACTACAAATTTCAATCACGAACAACAACAGTATTTTGTCAATCTAGTACGTTCTTCTTTGTAAGAAGTAGTAGTCGTTGTTATGGTCGAGGGGGCTAAATGGACTGATTTTTCTAGCGTATGGGTCATTTGACCATAACTCAGACACTGGTTCAACCGATGTAATTGGGTAATTATTAATGAATAATTCATTAAAATAAAAAACAATAATGAATTTTTAATTGATGATAGTAATACCTGTTTCTTGCCAGGGAGAAGAGGTTGGTGCATTGCATTCCTCTTCACAAAATATATTTAAAAAAATATATAAATATATATATATATATACATATATATGCCCTATGATGACATCGGATGCAACTTCGACGAAACAATAAATAAAAAATCTTTGAAATACAATGAACTATTAAAATTCAAAAGTTCCACTCGCCAGCATTGCAGATCAACCTGTATTTTGTCACGAATTGGCTTGGGTGCTTCTATTTGTCCCTTCCTCTCTGTTGACGAGCTATTGCCCTCACTGCCTAACTAACGGCCGGCCGCGTCCACCGCAGGTCATGTCGTGGTCGCTGGTTCAACTCCCGATTAACTCCGCACACTCTATACTACTAAAGCGGGGACTAGAGCCGAATCAAATCAGTATTTAAATACGACAACTGTGAATAAAGGTGATCAAAGCAATGCACATATAGTGTAACTTCTCGCCGTGCTATCCTGGAGGAGATTCGCATGTGGCGAGTGTAACCTATTTATTTTTACAGGTAATGGGGCAGGCCTTACGCAAACAACTTCAGTTGAAGTGAGGCTTTATCAGCTCCCGAGGGGGCTGGTACTTATTTCTTGTGAAGGATGAGTAAACCTTGCCGGTATTTTATTTTTGGTTTTTTGAATAAACACCGAAACGGTAAATCATTTCTGATACCCTCGGTGAGATTCGAGTCCGAGCTCTCGACATGGAATGCAAGCACCACACCAACTGAGCTATCGACCGGAAATGGCATATCTACCATTTGATTGAAAGATGGCTTATCAATGAAATTGTGTCAAGAATCACATCTTACACAGACTGAGCTAAGAATAAAATGTAAAACACGGTAGTGTTCTACGTTTTCTATATTTTAAATATATGGTCGATAGTTGTTTTAAATATCAATTTGCAGTTTTCATTAAACACGTTGGTCCAGTACATACACATAAGACAAACAAGCACTAAAGGGAAGAACTGTCCATCGATAGGTCAGCTGGTAGAGTGCTTTCATTCCATGCCGAGAGCTCGTGTTCGAATCCCACCAAGGGCTTAAAAAATGATTTCCCGTTTCGGTGTTTATTTAAAACCTAAAATAAAATACAGGTGAGGCTTATTGAGCCTTTTAAAAAAATGAGTATCAACTCGCTCGGGAGCTGGGAAACCCCCACTTTAACTAAAGTGTTTGTCGTAAGGCCATACAATATAAAGCAATTTTAAAAAATAAATAGGTTCAACTCGCTACATACGTATAGGTTAGCCTTTCGGGAAAAATACGGCGAGATGTTACGCGATATGTGTTGGTTAGTCGTTGCGTAACAACTGTGAATAAGGTATAATGAAAAGTTAAGAAGAATTATCGCAATTAATTATTGGTTCACTTATTGGTTGGAATGAGGCTGACCATCCATACTGTAAAAAATGATTCACTTTGCCAATGACACTTGTGTTTTAGTGAAGTTCGGCGAGAATTGCAGGACTTCTGTTCATTTGAGGTTTGGATTTTAATTTGTAAGTACACAAGCAACATTCGTCAGCGTGAGCTCACACGTGTCAGTTTGTGAGCATGCGTGTAATATGAATTTAAAATGTTTATGTATCTTTGCAACTTCAATGAAAGATTGTAGATATTGGAAATACATGTTCACAAGCAGACATGTGTACTCACTAAATAAAAACAATTGTAAAATGAACATAAACCCTGCAAATTATATATATATAATTATATAATTGGATAATTTATTTAAAGCGCCGTTTTTGTGTGTAGCACACCTCAAGGGCCCTTGGTATAAAATATATGAGGAATGAGAAGATATGAAGGGAATAATATAAATAATGGGGTATGTCCATACTCGTATACATGTGAATGCACATACATAATAATCTTACATTATAGGTAAATAATATATTCGTATAGTAATACATAAAAATAAAAATAGTTAAATAAAGTGTAGGATTAATTGGGATATGATACACTGAACAGGTAGGTCTTGAGTTTTTTCCGGAACGTCGACTCTGGGCTTGCGGTTTTGACATCCAGAGGAAGTCCATTCCACACTGCAGGTGCACCATTGTAGAAGGCTCGGTCGCCGAAGCATGTTCGGTATGGACGATGAGGCTCATTTAGTCTTATCCCTCCTGATACAGAGGATCTTAGCACCAGATCACTCTTGTTGGACTGCTGGGATAGCAGTTCAGCCAAGTATGTTGGAGCCTTCCCATTGAGTGCCTTGAAATTATGCCGAAAGCCTCTGAAACCCGGTGACATTGGCGAAGTGAATCATTCTTAATAAGAGGGCTCTTGAGGTGTAAAACACACAAAAACAGCGCTCACCAAATAAATCATCCTAATATTATTATTATTATTAATAGCATAGAGAGCTAGCCTCTTTGCAATCTAGAAGTCAAGAATCTAACGTCTTTGTACGAAAAATCACTTTAAGTAAAAGTGGAAAGGCTGATACAAAAACAATGGCCAATGGTAGAGCATTGTTTTTATTTATTTTTGCAACTTGTGTTATTTCTCTTTCATGTGATTTTATTGGGCCTTTCCAAGGCTCCTGAATAATCGATTGCAGCGCGGTTGAACTGTTTTGAGCTCTGTTCCATACGACTTGTACTGAATCAAATGCGGCAATCTAAGCCTTTTCCAAAAAATATTTAAATGTATAGAATTGATGAGAAAAAAAATCCTGTGTTTTCATGTATGGATCTAAAATTCGAAAAATCTTACATTGCCGCTTTTGTTTCTACACGACTTATTTATTTTTTATAGCTCTTCAAGTATAAAACCTTACGTTTTAACTCAAGCATAGAGTTGTTACAAAAAATGTATGGAATAATAAAAAAGCGCCTCAAGTGGGTGTTTTGGATTTCACTTTATTTTTGAAAAACGCCGACGCAAAGTTGTATTTTTTTGAAGGGCAGAAGTGGAGTAGGATTTACGAAAAAAAGGTCACTGAGAACCTGTCCATAGACATGGACAAATCGGTTCCAAGACAGTTCGTCCACACTATTTTTCAGTCAACGATATTTTCGTCACAAAATATGTCCCACAGACAGCACAGCTTCATCACAGAAAACTACAATGAGTTAAAACTTCAGTAAATTACAAAGGTTTTTTGAATAGCATTTTTTTGTGATGGAGCTGTCTATGGGCCAATATTCTATGCACGATATGCTCAATCCGTCCTGTATGTATTTGTCAGAAGGATGCACATTTTTTTTTTTTTTTTTTTTAATTGTGCACAACAGGTTACCCTAATTACAGTGCACCCTCACAGCTATCAACACGCTGGGAGGAACTCTGTTGCTAGAATTTCAAATCTGCATAAATTACACTAAAAAATGTCTATATTTGACTTATTTAAGAGCTTTATACTCCGAGTCACAGGGTGTTGCGCCACGACATCAGTACGGCTTTTCGGTACATGAAAAAGATCATTTCCTCGCCCTCGGGTGTAGTCGTCAGGCATGTACAACCTGTAACCCTCCAACAGGGTGGGACTGTCAATTAAGCAAAGTCAATTACGCAAAGTTGTATGACCATCACATGGACGCTCATGCAAAGCTATATATTCTCTCAAGTGGCGAGAGACCTTACGGTGAAAGTAAAAGCAACGGCACGACAAAACAAGAACCTCTAGGTAAGAGGCGTGCCCACGACTCTAAAAGTGAACGGTTCAATGTTAATGAAGCTAATAGCATGCCTCGGGTTGCACTCATTGTAGTAAACTGTAACTGTAACTCTGTCGCCATTCCGCTAGGGGTGACCAGAGCCTCTGCAGAGTTGCCTCCATTTCTTTGCGGGATTGTTGCTAGATCACGAGTAGCGTGAAGAATGATATAAATAATACGAAATAATAATAGGAAGTCTAGGGACAGGATTACTGTGAATCCGTTGCGGACGCAGCTTGGCAAAAGGAAACGCAAAATTGCTCAAAGGCGGATAAATTGTATTTGTCGTTGACCGATGAGTCAAGTGCAAGAACTGTCTCGCGACCAAATTTTCCATGGCTTATGTGTCTGTGAAAGAGTTATCTGTCACCAATAGTCTTCTGTAACCAAAAAGTCGTGTGCTCGAACTGTCGTGTGACCAATTTGTCAACGAACGATTTATCTTTGACCGATTTGTTGTGACGCGATTGGAGTCACATGATCAAATATTAATGTTGTGATCCACATGTCTTTGCGGCAATTGTTTCCCCGACTCGCCATTTATCTTTCCCTTAATGTTGCCATTCCGCGAATTTCCTTTGTTTATTCCCCTTCACGATTCGGGGAAATAAACACGGGGAAAATAATCGAGAGAAAGTATCGGGGTGCAAAGATGAAAGGCCATACGACCGTTTTGTTTGAACTCCTTTTAACATTTGAACGTAAAAATACTGTCATGATTCGCCTCGCGTTCACTTTTAATAAACTTGCAGTGAAAAGGTTTATGAAGTTATCACCCAGCGAAGAGCATATTTGAAAATATAAATAGTATTTTTTTCTGTGCTCCGCCGGGATTCGAAACCCTCAACCTTGCATTTACGAGACAAAAGTGTTAACTACAAGACTACGGACCGGTCGTATAAAGTATTTTTTTGTTACAATTATGCTCCTACAGTTCATCCTCAGTCGCCGTGAAGTGTCTCCTGAAGACGTTAGCTCAGCCGCTAATGAAACGTCGAGAATAATGTATGTTTCCTTGTAACGGTTTGTGTAATATCCGATAAAAATAATTTAACTGTGTAGTTATAATTATTGTAAAAATATGTCAAACGACCATAATTCCAGCCTAAACCTGTTTTCGCGCGTTTAAGACCATACGAGACGCTTCTGGAAACATCCATTCGAGATAGTAGGAGAAATACCCGGTAAAAATATCAAACAGTGACTTCTATATACACATATAAAAAGTAAATACGGCTAGACACACAATCGTAAGAACACAAAGGCATGAACATGTACAGTAAAAAAAAACACAAAGTTTTTCTTCACGAGTTGATTAATTTCCTTGATCGCTTTTGATTGACAGCGCTCGAGTAAACATAAAAAAGGATAAATAATTGTCTTTATCTTTAAGATAACAGTTTTATTTTATTGACTCAGATTCTTTTTGTCTTTGACCAGAAATAATGCAGACAAGATTAATGGAGTCCGGCGGAAATTCAATTGTTTTTTTTACTCTGACCGGCGATTATTGATTGTGTATCCTACCTAAGAACGTTTAACCCAAATATATAAAAGGATATCCCTCCACATTTATCCACACCCGACGATGCGAAAACTAAATCAGCGAATGCAGTGTCATCCATCAAGAAAAGTAGCAAGAAGAGGTCAAGAAACATTAAGAAAACCCGCATTGTTACGAGTTTGAGTAGGTACTAGTCGTTTTTTTTATACATCTGTACTGTATCCTGCCGCCGTTCCACTAGGGGTGGCCGGTACCTCCGCAGATGCGGAGTTCTGTCTTTACAAACCACTTTCATTTCCTCAATATTCATCACATTTTTCATACATACTCTTCTCTTATTCTCACTCTGCAGGTTGCATTCTTTCGCAATCTCAACTATTTGGTCTAACCATTCTTTCCTCGGCCATCCCCTTCCGCGCTTTCCTCTGACATTTCCTTTGTACACTTTCTTCGTTAGTCGTTCATCATCCATTCTTTCGCGATGTCCGAACCATCTCATCGTACTCTTTTGTACTTTCATTCTCATATTCTCTTTTATACCACACTCGTTCATCACCCAAACATTACGTACTCTATCATTCAGTGTCTTTCCAGCCATTGCTCTCAGGTAAGCCATTTCAACCGTACATACTTTTACTCAGTTCACATTCATTAACTGTCCACGTCTCACTTCCATACATCAATGTCGGAACCAATATGCCATTACATCAAATATATTTTTTTTTTTGTTGATCAAACGTTTTCGCCTAATAAAACATCTTCAAGAGCATAATTGTTACAAACATTATTTTTACTTGATACATTAATTTTCACTTATCGACTTGTTCTAAATTAAATATGAGAACTAGAATTAAAAGAAGAAGACGATTTTGACATCTAATCTCATGTTGTCTAACAGCCAAAAAGTAAACAGAGGAAGAAGACTTGTCTGACGTCTTCTGTCATTTTTTATTGTAAAACTCTCTCTTGTGTTCTACCAGCCCTACTGTCAACATGTGTTTGCGGCAGTGAGCCAAATAAATGGCGTGCCAAAACATACGACGAGTTTGATTTCTGCGAGTTGTAATCTCTCCACCTTTACCCAGGATTCCTCTCTTCCCTACCATCCTTGCTCATTTCTTAAATCCGAACCATTTTAAGACCACAACTAACAAAACCCGTAGACTATTTGTCGGGACTATAGCCGCGGGGGCCAAGAGGGCTGATCTTCCTAGCGTGTTTCGAATTGAACAACGTTGGTTCGATCCCCGCTTGGGCCACTTGACTTTAACTTTAACCCTGGTTCAACAGATGTTATTGGGTAATAATTATTTAATAATTTATTAATAATAAACAATAGTGAATTATTAAATGATGATATTAATACCTGTTTCTGGCCAGGCAGAATAGGTTGGTGAATTGCATTCCTCTTCACAAATCTATTTACAAAAAAAATAAAAATATGTAGGGGTACATGTGATATTATTTGATAGATATTACCGGACCTATTTCAAGAGACGCCGGAATAAAACCTGTCGGTGCCTGAACAGCTGATTGTTGTTCCATACAAAATGGATCAGCTGTTGATATGCCGCCATGCTTTATAGATACGCCAACGACGATATCATGTTGAAAGCACCGGTTTTCATCAGATCACCGAAGTTAAGCAACATTGGGCGCGGATGCTACTTGGATGGATGACCGCTAGGTACACCGCGTGTTTTTGGCATTTCTTGGACCGATCCGTAGTCCAGTGGCAGCACTTCGGACTCGTAAATGAAAGGTTATGGATTCGAATCCCGGCGGAGCACAAAAATATACCGTTTATATTCCCAAATTCCGACGGTCGTTGAGACTTCTACCCGCGGTAATCTAGATTGATAATTGGTACTCGATTGTAAACACATTTGTGATCTTCCAACCAATCGTACACATTATATGTAATATCATTCCTCCTGGATTGTTCAGACGAAACCAGGTGACAAGTTACTTAGTGATTTGAAAGTTGCCTAAAGTGACGAGCAATACTTTTTGACTTATTGTTTGGTATGAGGCTGACCAACCATTTTTCACTTTGCCAATGTCACCCCTGTTTCAGGTAAGGTCGGCACAAGTTGGAGGGCTTACGTTCATTTGAGATTGGGTTTTTATATTGTAGGTCCACATGCGGCATGCGTTAGCGCGAACTTATACATGTCTGCTTGTGGGAATGCGTTTAATATGAATCTGTGCAGCTTAGATTTAGATTTAGAACACCAAAAACTAATAAACATTTTTTTGTCTATAATTATTGGTAGACTCTTATTGATGTAAATGATTTGAAAAACATATATTTTAATGTAGAAATGGGGATTGATCTGTAATGTTGGCGGCTAGGACTAGGGTTTTTCTAATTTAAAAAAATTTAGAATTTATATATTGTATCTGTTTTTAATGCTTATGCATGGTATTATTTGTTTATATCAAAAATGATCCCCATGATAACCTTACAAATATCTGCTCTTTGGTTACTGTCTTTTGATACTTGCACATTTTGAAAAGCCTCAGGCTTAATCCCCAACTTAGGTCCTCATTGGGACCAATCCATCATCTGTGCGAGGACCACTTCTAGAACGTAATACCCTGATTGATGGTCCCCCATCAGACATGAACAGCTTTTTAAAAATAATATCCACCGTCTATTGAACGAGCCTTTTACATCATCGATTGCCGGTGGGCGTCGAAAAATAATAGCCATTGGAATAACCATGATTTGATCCATAACCTTTAAATATAATGTTACGTATGTGTATTTGTGTGTCTGTGTGAATTGGTATAAGTTGTGTCTGTATGAGTCTATGAAGCCTCTAGATTGTATTTGTTCGAGATTGTGTAAGTGTTTACTCGAATATTCTAAGTAGATAACGCTGCAAGAAGTGACACTATATGTGTAGATTAGCTGCGTTATGTAAGGAAGGAAAAAACTGTTGGTGTCTTTCAGGCGTGTGCATAGGGTATAGGCAAATACATTTTTGAATAAATATTTTCTTCATTTTCTTTAAAATAACTCATTTTAATTTGACTGAAGGACTAACGATGGCTCGAATCAAACTTAAATTCGTAATTTTAAATTTGAAAACTAAACTTAAATGGGTTTTTATCATACATATATTGCCTACCCATTAAGCGCATGTGCCTGTTTGGCATGCACGACCCTGGTGGAGGAAAACAAAGGAGCACTAAAGACATATCTTTACAAAAAAAAAACTTATTTGATAGGGCCCTTGACGTATGACACACACAAAAACGGTGCTGTTTAATTATGTGTATCTTCCAAATAAATTATCCTTGAATATATATAGAAAAAAACCTAACATTAATAATATAAGTATTGATAATGCGTCTATTCATTTTTAATAACGCAGCAAATAATATCTTTTTTTATCCATTATTTTTTTCGTATGTTTATTTATTTCGTAAATATTTATTTAGTTCGTATATTTATTTATTTATTTGCTCATACAACGACAAAGGCTCCTTCGCTAAGGACTTCCGCTACATTGGGTTTTATTCCGTTTTCATAGGTTTTCCTGAAATAAACCTCTGCCGATCACTATCTGAAACACATACAGGCGTTTACGGTTCAAAAGAAAAAATGATAAAATAAAGGTAAATCTAAATTTATTACCCAGACGTTTATGAAAATTGTATTTTAATACAATCCATTAAAAACAATTCATTTGCTTTTTAGATTTTGTAGGGTTTGTGTATTCACACAGTGAAAATTAATTTTACTTAATTTTTTTTTTTCTAAAACGTAGGTACCTACCTAGTTTTATTTTCTATGCAGATTTATTTGAATTTATATAATTTTGATCTATGGTTTTTTCTTAATAATTATAATTTGACATACATCACTCTTGATAATGACCTGAGTATTGAAGGTTGAAAGTACTTGAGGTATAAAATATTATTGTGAAAATAAAACTTTTATTTCATTTTATTTAATTTTTTTTTTTTTTTTTAAATAAAACGTAGTTTTATTTTCCATACCTATTTATTTGACTTTATTTAATTTTGATCTATGGTTTTTTCTTAATAATCATAATTTGACATACATCACTCTTGGTAATGACCTGAGTATTGAAGATCGAAAGTACTTGAGGTATAAAATAAAATTGTGAAAATAAAACTACGTTTTAAAAAAAATATTTTTATTTTAAACATATGCTTTTTATTAAGTTTTCAAAAGATATTGACATTTAAAACTCGTAATAAATGCATGCCCACAAACAGGCACATGTAAGTAGACATGTTGCATGAGTACATACAAAATAAACCAAACGTCACATGAACATAAGCTTTCCAACTCTTGCCATCTTTCCCTGCAACGGGGTGGCATTGGCGCAAGTGAACCATGTTGTTACAGCATGTTATCAGCCACATAATATGAACAAATTAGTCAAGAAACTTATACTAACCTATAAGTCAAAGAACAAGGAATTGTGTACTTCTAAATACAATTACACGGCCGATGTCTCAGTTGGTAGAATAATTGTCTTACACACTACAGGGCTAGGGTTCGATCCCACTAAGGTATCAGAAATGATTTCTCGTTTCGGTGTTCATTTCAAACTAAAAATAAAAATTTCGCTAAGGTGTAATCAGGCTTCACAAGAAATGAGAACCAGCGTCTTTGGGAGCACAGAAATTTTCGCTCCAAATGAAGTGGTTATAGTAAAGCCGGCTCCCTTAACTATCAAATTAATAGGTTCCACTCGTCACATGTGACCCCTTGAGAAACAACACGGTTAGTCGGCTTTCTATATGTGCAGCTAAGCTGTGTTTTATTTAAGAACCCTTATCTTCCGGCCTTGAACGCAAGCATTCTACCAACTGTAACTGATCGGACAATGCAAAAAGCATAGTTGGAAATTAAATGAAAGTCTTTTTTTGATCCGATGGGAATCGAACACACGACTTTCTGATAAAGATTGTGTTATTTGATTCTGATACTTGTGTTTGATTGTATTTAAAGCCCTGAATGGTTTGGCTCCATCATATCTGGCAGACATGTTTTCCTCCGTTGAGGTGAGTGTGAGGGGGTGGACACTTAAGTCAGCGGGGTGTGGTGCTGTCAGGTTGATGCAGCCTCGCCGTCAAATACGCACTAATTTTGGTAATCGCGCTTTCTGGTTTGTGAGGCCCATGGAGTGAAACAGACTGTCACCCGGAGTGAGGGTTTCGGAATCTGTTGGCATTTTTAAGGGAGCACTGAAACGACACCTTTATAAAATATCTCATTCATGATTGGGAGGTTGAGGTGTGACACACACAAAAACGGCGCTCTTTTGTCATGTACAAAATAAAAAAATAAAAAATCAACCTCATATATATAAAGATTGACTTTATAATTTTTTCACCTTCTTCACAAAACAGCCAACAAAATTTTAACTAGAAACTTTACACCAGTAATATGTAAAATTTTTATGAAAATATAGTACCAATTTGAGCATATAAATACGTATGTATTTTTTTTTTGTATAACATGTGTTGTGACGTCATACGTACGTGCTTTCGACCGATACGACCAGTTTACGACATTTTTACGACCTCGCAAGGATGCTTTGTATGAAAAACTACATTCGACATTTTTCTCTACATCATTCCAAAATAATCTACAATTCAACGTATAAACTCAAATATAGCGTTGACAATAAAATATGGAAATTATAGCAACGCCTCTAGTGAGGAATTTAGTTTTCATAAGTATTGTGGAAAAGTTAGGGGTTCAATTGGGGTAGGCTGTAATACCAGAAAATACTGGCATGATACAAGTCAAACGTGGCTGGAAAACAGATGTTTTATGCAATGGGACGATAAAAATATTTATTTGCGATTGTATTTTACTCATGTTTGAGTATTTTATTTTGTCAAAAATAGAAATAAATGACGTATCGTCCCCTCAGTGCTTGTTTTGCTTCTCTATTATAAGACCATTTTTTAATGAAATTGTCTTGAAAATCATATTTTTTACCATCTGAGCTAAGAAAAAAACGTAAAACACAATAATGTGAGTTGTTTTTAATATTTTCAAAATAAATTTGCAGCTATTTTATCGATTATACCTAGAGGCATTAACTTTGTAATCGTTCATCATTAAGGATACAAGAAAAACAGCTTTATTTTCGATTACGTGAGTATATATTTTAATACCACAATCGGTTTCGCTAACATCCTTTTGCATCGTCAGGTGGTTAAATTAATATTTATTTAACCACCTGCCGATGCAAACGGATGTTTGCGAAACGGGTTGTGGTATTAAAAATATATATTTACTCACGTAATCAAAAACAAAGCTGTTTTTCTTTTATCCTTAAATTTGTAGCTTTTATAAGACACATTGCATGAGAGACCAGTGGATGGCGGTCAGATTTGAATTAATTTGGCTTGATGACAACATTCCGATTCTCGACTTACCAAATGTTGGGATTTCATTGAAATAAAAACGACATTTTGTATCGAGTTTTACTTTGTTGGGCTCTCAGATTTATCAGAGTTTTCTGTACGGACGATTGGCAATCAGAAAGTGCATTGAAAATTGAAAATTAACTTTGTAATTTTTTACATCAACTTTCAGAAATGAAAATAACACACTTTGAAAGCTGTCCAAAACAGAAATTGAAAATATAAACCTACGTGTGCTTTAAATCAATTTTTTTTTGTGGAAATTTAAGTTTACTGAAGTTTCGTACAGCTGATAATAATTTAAGAACTGAAAATGTTTGTACGAGTCAGTTGTCAAATATATTATATTTTCACTATGTGACCGGTCCGTAGCTCAGTGGTAACACTGCGGACTCTGAATGGGAAGGTTGTGGGTTCGATTCCCGGCGGAGCACAAAAAATATACCATTTATATTTTCAAATTTGCTCTTCGCCGGGTTGAAAAATTCATAAAACCTTTACCAATGACCGGTCACCAAAGGACCATCCAGCCTTACAGCAACTGGGTCTTGCTTGAGAATTGGCGCTTTGTAGCGATGACGATCAAGCTCGTAAAAAGGTCGATAGCTCAATTGGTAGGAATGCTTGCATTCCATGCCGAGAGCAAGGGTTCGATCTCCAAGGTTTACTCAGCCCTCACAAGAAATAAGAACCAGCCCCCCCGGGAGCTGGGAAACCCCCACTTAAACTGAAAGTGGTTGGTGTGAGGCCGGCCCCCTTACCTGTAAAAATAAATAGGTCCCGAAGCGCCACATGCGACCCCTTCGGGGATAACGCAGGCAAGAAGTTACACTATATGTGTAGCTTAGTTGCGTTTTTTTTTTGCGTTTTGCGTCTATACCTACTATAAAAGGGGAAGGGGAAATAAAACAGGGCTAAAAAGCAGTTTTTATTAGAGTTCTTTATAAAATTAAAAAAAAATAAAAGACTTCCAAATATATTTTTTTTCAAATAACTTTTAACGATCATACACTTATTATGTTCGTTTTAATAATATAATTTTTCATTACAAATTATTAATATATATTTGATAATAAAAAAATCAAGGTAGATTTTTATTACAAAATTCACAGGTTTTTCATGCTTCATATTGGAATTAATTATGAAAACAGGTACAAAATTGTATACATATTAATAACTTAAAAATGAATAATACATTTAAAAAAAAAACAAATCTCAAGTAAAAAAATATTGTTTTCCATCTAAAACGATTAAATTACTTTTAAATTTAATTTGAAAACAATCTTTTTGAATTAAATTCGGGAAGTGAAAAAAAAATCTAAAAAAATTTCGAAAAGAAAAACAGCAAGAAAAACCTTTTTCGAATCATAATAACAATAACAATAAAAATTATCTCCCATTTTCAAATGAACCCTGAAAAAAATTACGCTCAAGTAACCTCTTAAATGCGCCATTATAATGGAAACACTGCTATTATTCCATTTAATGCTTTTCTTGGAGTAAAAGAAAGGTTTTCCTAATGCCGGAGTTGCGTTTGGTACATTTTCAGCGAAGGGGGCTTCGTTTTGAACAATTCTAATGAACGGGCACGACTAATACCCGGTGTTTATGCCTAATACCGGTGCTTAGAGCAGAATTATGGGGGCCCCCGTTTGTGCGCGGGGCTCCATTTTATCCTGAAGGAAATATTGTCAATACACGTGAAATCTGACGTTGAGTTTAATTGTTTGTTTTAAGTTGTAAGAAAATGCGCAAACTCGTAGTTCAATAAAAAGCGTTTTTTTGTGGAGTTTGCTATTTCCTTTGTTGTTTGTTTTTGTATCGTTAAATTTTTTGTTCATCAACCTTTCTCAACCCATTCCTGGATATACGCCTCCTTTAATCCTGCCCATACTTTTCAGCAGGCGCGTGCATAGCGTATGGGCAAATACATTTCAGAATGAATATTTTCTGACATTCCTTTAAATATCTTATTTCACATTGACTTTAGTGCTAACAATGGCTTTAATCGAACTTAAATTTTGTTTTTTTAAATCTGAATATCAAGGTTAAATGGTTTTTATTGCTACTTATTAGGCGTGTGTGCGTGAATGGTATGCACGTCTCTGCTTTTCAATGGCTAAGGATTCATTATTATTTCGATTAGATTAGATTAGTTTGAGTATATTTTCTTGACTTATAGGTTAGTATGCGGCTGACCACCCATGCTGTAGAAAATGGTTCACTTTGCTAATGTCACCCCTGTTTCAGGGAAGATCGGCAGGAGTTGCAGGGTGTTTGTTCATTTGAGATTCGGGTTTTTATATTGTAGGGCTACATGTGGCATGTTTAAGCGCAAACTTAAACATGTTTGTTTTGTGAAAATGCATATAATGTGAATCTCTAATGTCACTTATATTTTGCAACTTAGATTAGATTAGATTAAATTGACTTTAAAGTTGATACGAGGCGGTTCCCCTTTATTGAAAAAAATGTAACCTCTGTTTCAGGGAAAGTTGGCAATGATTTTGCAGGATAAATGTTAATTTGTGGTTTTGATCTTACTTCGTATCTAACAAAGGTTTTGCAACTCATGCTGCTTTTTCCTGACATAGGAGAGAAATTGGCAAAAGTCGATTTTATTTCAATTTGGTATTGTTCATTTACCTTTAAATTTCATATAAAGAATCCATTTATCCAGGAATTGCAACATAGATTAATTATAGATTGATTTATTGCTTTCAATATGTCTATTCTAAATCTAACCTAATCTAAGTTGCAAAGATATGTAACATTGGAGATTCACATTACATGCATTCTCACAACCAGACACGTACAAGTTCGCGCTTGCACATGCCTCATGTGAACCTACAACATAAAAACCAAATCTCAAATGAACATACACCCTGCAACTCTTGCCGTCCTTCCCTGAGACAGGGGTGACATTGGCAAAGTGAACCATTTTTACAGCATGGGTGGTCAGCCGCATACCAACCTATAAGTCAAGGAACACACACGACAAATTACATTTTATACATCACTAAATAATAATATCCAAATACAAAATATCCATTTACAAATAAAAACAAATTCCAATTTAATACACCCTAGCCGCCAACATTACAGATCAACCGCAATTTTTGTCTGTCCTTACATACTTCTTTCATTTCCTCCAGAGTCACAATTTTCTTCATACAGGCTCTTCTTTTATTATGACTCTGGATATCATGGATTCATGTAGGTCTTCAAATTCAATCTCATGAGTAAATTACTAGTACATATGTAGGTATAACAATGTATACTAGAAATTTCTCAATATCTTAGATATTCATTCATTCTTATTACCTTTAATACATTATAACCAAGTCGCAGGATCACATAAAAGCATAAGAGGTAATATTTCTACAAAGGTTAGCGCATACAAATGGAACATTTCGTGTAATGCACTCTTCGTACCCGACGTAAGAGATTTTCGCTTCATACTAAACCATAGCGTTTACCTAAAAATATATGGTAACTAAAACAGCGCCGCTCGTTAGTATTTAATGTTTTAATATAAATTAAGTAAACGTTATGACGTCTTAGTTTAGACGTAACGTACAAAGTACAAAGCAGTTCAATGCTAATACCTTTGATCTTTGATATTCTCCTAATACATATTCAAGAAATTTTACTTCAAAAATAACCTTTTAATTTTACAAATCTAAAAGGTTAGCGGTAATGTGGAAAACCTAAGATAGAATAGATTTATCAATTATGCAAAATTGTGAATTACTGATGATTTGGATGTTAGTATAGTTATGATTTCTTTGAGTCGCGGTTTTATTGATTTCACAGTATTTATTTATTACATAATTTGGTTCACTCTTCCCACTCCTGTTTTGTCAGTTTCACGAGTTGGGCGTTAATCGATCATTGTCTGCTTCACAGAACTGCAGACTATTTATACGTGACAAAAGCTTATTATCGCGTGTTCCTGAATTGACGAAGGGCCTCTCGAATGGATATTTCCAGAGAGTTGTAGAAGTATCAACAGTTCAGAGTGTCAAACATACACACAAACACAGCAAGTAAACACGTCTCACAAATCCTATACATTCGTAACCTTATTATACGTAGGAACATGGGACTTATCTTTTCAATAAGTCTTATCAGTGGCTGGAGAAGGCTCTTGAAGTGTAACGCACACAAAAACAGCGCTCTTTATTATGTGTACTATGAAATAAATGATCTTTTCATATTAATCCTCATGTAAATTTTAATTGTACCTACCATAACAATACATGTGCACGTTCCAAAGCCCTATTTCCTCCTATTATATTCTATACTCCTGATACATTCCCCTCATCTATTCCCAGGATCGCAGAAACGTCATCAGATAGAAGAGGTATAATGAACAACGTCCTTTGTACCATGAGATACCGTGTGAAAAGCGCAGCATAATACCCCGAACAATGTATGCTCTCCTCACACCAGCTCGCTTTTATGCACTCTCGGTACATTTAATTAAAGTCGCATGTTGGCATTTTCAAATGGGATAGCTAAAAAGTTAAGTAATTAATCTGAAAGTATATTCTACGCTGGACTCATTCGTTTTTAGTTGACTTTTTTGATGTAGTGCTTTTGCAAGTTTTATTAATTTGAAAAATACAATGTATGATTAGAGTTTAAATTTAAGTTATGAATCACATGAAAATTTCAACTTTCATTAAATTTATGGTACAGATGTGTTTGAAAATCTCCGTGGTAAATGGTTTTGCTTTAATTTGTCGTTTTTCAAAATTTTGCACATCTGGATGTTTTTTTTAATGAAGCACAATTATTTAAGTTGCAATTATATATTAACATTTCAAATTCATTGAAAATGCATGCCCACAAGCAGATCGTCAAGTACACGCTTACACGTGCTGTATGCTGCATTTGCAAGAAAACACGAGATCTCAAAATATGCTAATAAAACCTTGTAATTTTTGCCACCCTTTCGTAAAACAGTAAAACATTATAAGTAGCAAAATATATAAAATTGGTTGGATTTCATTTGAAAACAAAAATAGACCCTGAGTGCATACGATATGAAGGACTTTTAATTCATTTTTGGATACTAAAACGGCACTTAATACCATGCATGGTAAGCAAAAGTTTGTAACAAAATGTATGGCGAAGATAAGAGCGTCGTGTGAGTGGCATAAAAAAGTAATCTTTTGGTATTAATTAAATAAAACACAGATTCAATTCACTTTTATATATTGTTTTAATTTTGTCTAACGCTTTTGCCTACAAGGCATCATCATTGGTCCTGATGATGCCTTGTAGGCGAAAACGTTAGACAAAATAAAATAATATAAAAGTGAATTGAAACTATGTTTTATTTGATTAATATACAATGGACTTTTACTGTGTAAACCACCAAGCCCTTTAAAATATTAGTAATCTTTTGGTTTTTAGGCAAAGAATATTTCAAACCTCACCTTCAATATATTTTTTTCTCATATTCTCAGTTTGACCACTATGACAAACTAAAAAACCCCGGAAACGATTTTATAATATATATTTTGTGGGTTCTTGATCCAATAAGTATTGGGTTGTCATCTTTTGGGCGAGATATAAAAGTGACTAGTTGGCATGTCAGACTCGTGACGTGAAAATCTAGTGGAAGTGGAAGGCGAAAGTTGAAGAGACGTGGGGAATTGAAAAACTGAAGGATGTGCCGCGTCATGTGCCAAACGTTGCATACACAATGTTGTGCCCCACCAGAGAAGGGATGGAGAAGGTCTGAATATACTGCCGAATATATTTTAGAGCCAATAATTTGTGTTATATTTCATTTTTAGTTTTAACGTAGATAATATTGTAAATAAAGTAGAAATCATGTATTGTAATGATCTTCATTTCTAAATCAAAATAAAAAAGTGGACCTTTCTGGTAAAACAAGTAAGCCAATATAAAGGGTGATTTTTGCGTGGGAAATAGAGTTGGTACAAGGCAGAAAGACATTCAGTAGGTTGAAAAATAAATCTACAGCTTGTTCAATACATCTATTTTATAATATTTTATTGTACTGAAAATGAACCAGTAAATATATAAAAATATTTTAGGATTTAAAAAAGTGATACTAAATGATCTGGATATAGAATAAGTCTGGCATCTATTAATTTTGATTTCCTCATAATATTCTTCAACTGACATTCCGTGTTCTTCTCCTATAGTCTTCACTTATAAGTGTCATTTACAAAAATAGCTAATGTCTTTTTTTTACAAGGCTATTTGCAAAATCTATTATTGGAATGGGCATCACAGTCATTGTGGTTGGTGTCTCCGCTAATTATTAACAAGGTTACCAGCGCACTCGCTAGATGTCAGATCACAGTCCGGAAAAGGAATTTGAATTTAATTTATTTTGATATGCTTTTTAGTGTAGACATCTCTATTGGAGTCTTTGCAATCAGCTCTACATTTCAACTCCAGCCTTCCGTCTTTTTGAAAAGCGCAAACTGATAGAAGCGTCTAGAGCCCAAGTGTACCTCCATCGTGCTGCTTTGCATTCCCGTCACGCAACCAAAGGGATGTTTTGACGTTCCGACATCTTGAAGGGTCGGTATCTGCACGCCATTGCAACTCTTTTCTTTTGATCAATAAATTCTTGAAAAATAAAAATGCAATTATAACGCATCTAAGCAGCACATACAAAGTAACTTCTTGCCTGCGTTATGTCTACATGTGGCGATTTGGGATTTTTTACGGGTAAGGAGGCCGACCTCACGCCAATCACTTCAGTTAAAGAGAGGGGTTTTATAGCTCCTGAGGGGTGTTGTTCTCATTTCTTGTGAAAGCCGAACAAACCTTGGCGGTTTCTTTTTTAGGCTTGCAATAAACTTGCTCTCGGCATGGAATGCAAGTATTCTACCAGCTGAGCTATGCACTGGACTTTTTATGAGTTTCGTCGTCGCTAGTAAGCGCCAATTCTGTAGCAAGACCCAGTTGCTGTAAGGCTGGATAAACCTTTGGTTAATAATTATTGTCTAACCTATTTTTGGTTTAATTTAATTTATTTGAAGTTGGTGGAATTCTAGTGTTCCGGCTAGGCAGCTAGGGTGTCTGTAATGATTTTTGAATTTGTGTTCACTTCAAACTAAATCTTAATCTAAGCTGAAAAGATATATACCATTTAAAATTCATATTAAACGCATTCCCACAAGCAGACATGTATAAGTTCGCACTTTGCTGACGTCCCCCCTGTTTCACGGAAAGTCGCCAAGAATTGAGATTCATTTGAGATTGGGGTTTTATATTGTAAGTCCACATGCGGCATGTGTAAGCGCGAACTTATATGTGCCTGCTTGTGGGATTGCATTTACCCTTTTTATCTATACCTTTCTCTTTCCCTTTAGTTTTTCACATTGACTTAATAATAATAATATGAAACCTGCATCACATTAATTTGTCTGTTTCCACAGGTAGTCTTTGTGTTCTCCCCATGTTTTGCGAATACTGAATGAACCTTATTAAAACAGTATTTTGTACTTTTGATTGGATCGCGTGCAATGTTTATCCAAAGTTATTCTGTATGCACGCATACATTACTGCAAAGTAAAAAATTTACTCACACACTATATTGTGTTTAAATAAAATGGGAAAATATAGGTTAGTACTTTAATATTTCAAGTAAAAATAAAAATTGCAACAGTGTAAACCAATAAATCTCAACCTTTTTTTGTCCATCGTCATAGTTAGTCCAGTCGATAGCTCAGTTGGTAATAATAATAATAATATTAGGATGATTTATTTGGTGAGCGCTGTTTTTGTGTGTATCACACCTCAAGAGCCCTCTGCGAGCTTGGTCGTCGCTGTAGAAAGCGCCAATTCTCAAGCAAGACCCAGTTGTTGTAAGGTTGGATGGACCTTTCAGTGACCGGTCTTTGGTAAAGGTTTATGAATTTTTCAACTCAGCGAAGAGCACATTCGAAATATAAATGGTATATTTTAGTGCTCCGCCGGGATCCAAATCCACAACCTTCCATTTACGAGTCCGAAGTGTTGCCACTACGGACTACGGACCGGTCCAAGGTAGAGTGCTTGCATTCCATGCCGAGAGGTCGGGTTTAAATACCGGGAAGGTTTACTCACCGTTCACAGGTAATGAGTCCAGCATCCTCGGGAGCTGGGAAACCCCCACTTCAACTGAAGTTGTTGGCGTAAGGGCGGCCTTTTTATCTGTAAAAATAAATAGGTTCCACTCGTCACATGCGCGCTACGGGAATAACGCGGAAAGAAGTTACACTATACATGTTGCTTAGTTTCGTTTATGAGTAGATAACAATAATACCGTGCGTTTAACTTCACCTTTGAATGTGATTAAAATGTCAATTTTATCTTAATGGTTGTAAAATTTTTATGACGCCAATTGTATTAAAACGTGCCACGGTTAGTTGTCAATTATTTTTGCTAATATTTGATTACGAATAATTCGGACCATTACAATCTCATTCTAAATTGCTTTTACATTTTGGAGAGAGAATATCAAATGGCGATTTTGTTTTTTTTTCTATGAGTTGAATAACGTCGCGTCGACTTTCGTTCATGCTTAGTTAAAACTTTGTATGAAGTCTAATCTAATCTAATCTAATCTAAGTTGCAAAGATATGTTACATTGGAGATTCACATGCATTCCCACAACCAAGACACGTACAAGTTCGCGCTTGCACGTGCCTCATGTGAGCCTACAACATAAAAACCAATCTCAAACGGACATACACCCTGCAACTCTTGCCGTCCTTCCCTGTAACAGGGGTGACATTGGCAAAGTGAACCATTTTTTACAGCATGGGTGGTCAGCCGCATACCAACCTATAATTCAAGGAACCAATGAAGTAATTTTTATATATTATAATTTAAATACTTAAGTACCTATCTTTGTTTTTGAGGCAAAAATAAGTTACCAGTACCCTTAGTATGAGTTGCAAAACTTGAGTAATGTAAAGTTAACGGCAATTATCAAAGAGTGATTTCCCCCAAAATCTGCCGTTTATGTTTGTTTGAACTTGATTTTCTTCATAACTGTGACTCTTTTGCTAAGACCATAAAGTGTAAGAAACAAAAACGGCAGATTTTGGGAGAAATCACTCTTTAATATTTTCCGTGAACTTTACTTTTATCAAGTTTTGCAACTCGTACTAAGGGTACAGATTAGAATGTTTCTGAGTATGATAAATAAGAATCAGTTGTACAAAGTGAGCGTAAAAGAAGAAAATGCATGAAAAAGGTGAATTGAAAGAGGTATGTAAAGATAGGAAAAAATGGATGCAGCTCTGCAGAGGCTCTGGCCACCCCTAGCGGAATGCCGATAGAGTTACAGTTACAATACAGTTATAAATAAGAATAAATAATCATTGTGCAGAAAAAGTGCCTCCTGAAAACATTGGCTACGGCGCGCCATTGTAACGTCGAGAATGCTGTAAACTCTTGCACAACGATTCGTCCAATTTAAATTTTAAACATGACATACTTTGTTTTTTATGTGTTTTAAAGATCGAAACTCTAGTTTAAATTTTGCTTAAACTAATCTTGACCATAAGAAAGTGCAACAAAATTATGTGTGTGCACTAGATTGTTCTAGAAATGTGAAAATTCATACACGTTTTTTGGTGAACGTTATACATACTGGCATACTTTTTTTTCATATTAATATTAAGAAGAACAAAAATATATTTTCCTTCCTGGAAAATATATTTTCCTTCCTGGAAAATATATTTTCCTTCCTGGAAAATATAATAAATACTTGACGTCTCAGGGGTGGAATAGGTAGTGTTTGTTTTTTTTCTCTAACGGTATTAAATTATGAATTGTCACCAACATCTGCCGAGAATATCAAAGTGACAAGTACATTATTAAAGGAAGTTATTTCACGTTAAAAAAAAAATGGCTTTTTCATTTATTACAAAGCTTTTTCTTTCAAGGTTGTATAAGTGCGCAGTTTTTAAGGAAAATTACGATTTATAATCTAGAATTTAAGATGACAATGTTTATTACATTACATTCCCACCAACAGACATGTGTAAATTTTGCGCTTACAAATGCTGCATGTGTACCTACTCATAAATTCAAATACAAACCTCAAATGAACATGAGCCCTGCAACTTTTGCTGACCTACCCTGAAACAGGGATTACATTAGCAAAGTGAACCATTTTTATAGTATGAGTGGTCAGCGTCATTCCAACCTATACGTCAAGGATTTCACGCTTACAAATGGTCCATGTGAACCTGAAAAAACAGGAATGAAATTGATAAAGTGAACCATTTTTTACATCATGGGTGATCAACTTCATACTTACCTATAATTCAAGTCAGGTTAAATGAATTGAACGATTTTCTGTTATGTTAAATTTCATTTCCATTTAGAAATAGGTACCAGTAAATACAACTCAAAATAAAATAAAACCGAAGGCTGTGGAGGGTTTTTTTGTCAAGGCTGAGAAATTCCTATCAAAAATCAAATAAGATTTTGCGAGTATTGGCAGCACAACATTCGCATAATGTTTGCGTGGCACGCAATTTAAAATCAAAGAAAGTACGAGCAGCCATTTCTGCCATGTAAACAACCATAATCACAAAATGGCTAAATTGGAAAAGTTTTTGCTGTGACATATATTTTTTAAGAGATGAGAGACAAGAAAGTTTTATCTGGTTTTATTTTTGAAATGGATTGATCCAGAAATTTGGATAAACATGAGGCAATCCGGATGTTTGAGAGAGTTGACAGTTCGCTGCCTTAGTTCTCGTTTACCGTATACGCCATTGAGAAAATTTTACATGAGCATTGTTTGCATGTGTACTGGACCAATGTGTCTTATAAGAACAAGATTTTTTTTTTTTTTTAAAAAAACTCTCACATTTTCGAGTTTTATGGTTTTTCTTAGCTCAGATAGTGTAGAATTTGATTCATAAGACAACTGCATGAAAAAGACATATTTGACAAGATTGGCGTATACGGTAAACAAGAACTGGGGGAGCGAGTTAGTTATGGATCACATCTATGAAATTCCTTTATCAATAGTATAATCTGTAATCTAAGTTGCAAAGATGTATAAACATTCAAAACTCATGTCAAAAGCTTGTCCACAATCAAACACGTGTAAGTTCACGCTTAAAATGCTGAATGTGTACCTACAAATTAATACCAAACCTCAAATGACATCAACCCTGCAATTTCGCCGACCTTCCCTGAAACAAGGGTGACATTGGCAAAGTAAACAATTTTGTACAGTATCCTGTTACCAACCTATAAGTCAAGAAATCATTTAGTCTTTTCCATCCTTATCACCTTCCAACTATGCAACACAACGCAACTTACCTACAAATGTAGTATAACTTCTTGCCTGCGTTATCCATGTGGCGATTCGGGGTATTTTTGTTTTTAAGGGTAAGGGGGCTGACCTCACTTCAACCACTTCAGTTGAAGTGAGAGTTTTTCAGCTTTCAGCAAGGTATGCAAGCATTCTATCAACTGAGCCATCGACCGGACTTTTTACGAGCTTGGTTGTCGCTACAAAGCACCAATTCTCAAACAAGAACTAATTGCTGTGAAGCTAGATGAACCTCTTGTGACTGGGCTTTGGTAAAGGCAATCAATTTTCGAATTTGAACAGGACATATGATGTACATCAGTACCCTTAGTATGAGTTGCACAACTTGAGAAAAGTAAAATTTACGGAAAATATTACAGAGTGATTTCTCCCAAAATCTGCCGTTTTTGTTTCTTACACTTTGTGGTCTTAGCAAAAGAGTTACAGTGATGAAGAAAATTAAGTTCAAACAAACAAACACGGCAGATTTTGGGGGAAATCACTCTTTAATAATTGCCGTTAACTTTACATGCCTCATGTTTTGCAACTCGTACTAAGGGTACTGGTGATTTACATATATGTTACTAATTTTTGATGTAATGGAAAAAATCACATATTATATCTGTAATTTTTTTTTTGTCTGATTGGAGTTTGGTGCAACAGGCCATTAGTATTATCAAAAAGAAAAAAAAATGCACGAAGATATCTCAAACTGAAGGTAGGCGATGGCATTAGGTGAGTACAAAAAAAGGTACCTTCTTAAGGTGTTATCAATTTAAACAAAAAAACATTTCAAATCATTCAGAATCTTTTAAATCGTGTAAAAGGCGACTCATTTCATGGCTAATGTAATCACACATTTGTATGTATATTCTACCCAACACTCCACAAGGGCTTCTCATTTCACAATGCCGTATGACACCCTTAAAGTAGGGGGGGGGGGGGTGGAAGGGTGGCTGAGGGGGTTGGGGAGAGAGGAAAGGGGTGGGTCTCACCTGTAGGCGGTGTGCAAATAATACCTCAGATGGGGGGATGATTCTAAAGAGATGTTTTGATAATTTGAATACATGAACTCTCACAAAAAAGGGTTAAAGTACAAAAATTAAGTCTCTTAGGGCCGTTCTTATAAACGCTGGACTAAATATCCGTAAGTAAATCCTCATTTTACTAACGGATGGACGTTAACGGACTGATCTTACCGATGGTCGTCCTATAAAGCTTTTTTAACCGTTCGTTAGTTCTCAATAATGCACTTGTATTTTTGATGTTTTTTTGCGTGCATTCGTGAACATATGTCATCCGTTTGCTGTCAGAGAAGAAACATAACCTAAAGTTGAGAATGACAAACACGAAAACGACTGATCTTTAATCTATAATCTAAGTTGCAAGGATATATTCATTCAAAGCTCTCAGATGTATGCCCACAAACAAACACGTGTAGTTCGCGCTTACAAATGCTGATTGTGTACTTACAAATAAAATCCAAACCTCAAATGAACATAAGCCCTGCAACTCTTGCCGACATTCCCTGAAACAGGGGTGACATTGGCAAAGTGAACCATTTTTTACTGATACAGCCGTATTTTAATGAATTCTCTATCACTGTCGGAAGAAATTATCTTCAACAGGATAGAGCGTAGAAGTCCAATGGCACGCTAAACTCACCGCAAAAAAAGAATGCTTTGACAGCTGACCTAACCTCAAACCTTAACAAACCGACCGGTATCTACCCGAAACCGGGGGTTGGCTGTCGGTTAGATCCGCCGGTAAAATTAAACCGAAAATTTACGAATGAATTGTTATAATACAGAAAAACGAAATTTGTACCAAGTTTCGGTTTATTAGATTTCACATTTAACAAACGGATGTTTGTAAGATCGGCCAATGATCTATTTTTGAGGTATCTGTAACGCAGAATAAATAAGTTACAAGATTGTAGGTTCTGTTCCCGGTAAAACTTGAAAAAATCATTTAATTTAAATATTTTCTTTTTACCTGTTAAAATTAATTCAACGCTTCTACCGAATACTCGTCACCAAAGGTTCATCCAACTTTGAAAGAAAATCGACACTTTGTAAAGTGATGTCAGAATGCTCTTTTAGAGTGATTCACACAAAAATAGGTTTCGCCACATAAAATTACACATGGAAAATATTATGATATTACTCATATTATAAACTCAAATAAAAAAAAATCATGCACATGTAGCCACGCCTTATGGCTTCGCTAAAAAGCCGAAGAAGGGCGACCGACTTCGGCTCCGCCAAACGTGCGTGCGAGACGGCAGTCTACGACAAGTCGTCGCCCAGCGTGGACGTACCGCGCTGTAACCAACATACAGAATAAAATAAGTTTTTATTTATTTTAAGTTAACACGACCGGAGTCCACGTGTATTGCTACAAAACACGTGTTATTCAAGTTTAACGCGTATGTGTGGACAAATGAGTGCACAAAAATGCTCGAGCTGTGGGTCTGATCTGTGTTGATGTCCGACAAAAGCTACGCGTTCTTGGCTTCCATTCAGAGATCCAAATTTCTTCCACGAGAAAATTTACAAGAGTAAAAATGTAGAAAAGATCCGTAGTCCACCTGTATTCAACCAGAGAGACGATCCATTGAGTTTTATTCATGTTTTAAAATTTCTAGTTAATTTGGCAGGCTTGTACGATCAACATCGCGTAGCAGATTTCTCGGTGTTATGGCTGAGGGGGCCAAGTGAGCTGGTCTTTCTAGCGTGTTTGGAATAGAACAACGTTGGTTCGATCCCCGCCTGGGTCATTTGACCATAACTTTGACCCTGGTTCAACAGATGTTATTGGGTAATTATTAATTAATAATTAATAATTCATTAAAATAAACAAGAATGAATTATTAATTGATGATATTAATACCTGTTTCTGGCCAGGCAGAATAGGTTGGTGAGTTGCATTCCTCTTCACAAATCTATTTAAAAACATAAATGATTAAAATAAAGGAAATCTGAATGATAGGAACTCCATGAGGATAACAGACTGAAAGAATTATGAATGGAATTTTTGGCCGGTTGAATTTCAGCACTTTCTTGGTCTGTTTTTACTAAAAGATTTATTGCTTCTTGCAATTTTGAGAAATGAAAGGCTTGTATATATAACCACTTTTTTCTAACCATCAAAATAATGGAAATAGTAAGAAATAATAATATGTTATTAACACCTCAAGATTGAATATTTTGTCTTTACACACCGCAAATTAAGTTACACCCGAGCGGTATAAGCGTTAAAATGGTAGGTATTGAACATGAATATTAATCAATAAATAATCAATCAGAGATTATCCTTAATCACAAAAATATACAGAAATATTTTAATCGTGCCCTCCAGTGCTTGTTTAGCTTATCTAACATTTCATTCAAAGATGACTCTTCAATGAAATTGTCCAACAATTCACATTCTCTACAATTTGAGCTAAAATAAGAAAATAAAAAACACGATGATATGAGAGTTGTTCTAAATATTTTAAAAATCAACTTCCAGTTTTCATAAGACACATTTGTCCAGTACACATACAAAAATTGCTCATGTGAAATTACCCCTGACAGATTTTAAAAATGTAATTTGTCATGTATGTTCCTTGACTTATAGGTTGTTATGTGGCTGACCACCCATACTGTAAAAAATTGGTTCACTTTGCCAATGTCACCCCTGTTTCAGGGAAGGACGGCAAGAGTTGCAAGGCTTATGTTCATTTTAGATTGGGTTTTTATATTGTAGGTCCACATGCGGCATGTGTTAGCGCGAAATTATACATGTCTGCTTGTGGGAATGCATTTAATATAAATCTTAAATGATATATATCTTTGCAGCTTAGATTAGATTAGATTAGATAGACATACAGCAAACAAGCACTCAGGGGACGAAATGACAAGCTTTCGGCATCATTAAAGGAATATTTCCAGAATCGCCCGCCAATAGGGTGGGGATATGCAAATAATCCTCGGCAGGCGGCTAATCGTTCCTAATGGGGGTTTATCGCACCCCTTGTACACCCCTACCCATCCCTAGGGGTCTCCGGCATAATCTGCGACAATTTTTAACGGTTAATTTTCATTTCAAATTTACATTTTATCAAAGGGACGGATCTTTATGTTTTTGTGAAATCTCTTTTGCCCGGGACAGCGCATAGACTCAAAATAATTATTTTGATGTTGTTTTTTTTTATTTATTATTATTACTTATTTACATTCCTTGACTTATAGGTTGGTAAAATATGGTTCACTTTGCCCAAGGTCACCTCTGTTTCAGGGAAGGATGGCAAGAGTTGCAGGGCTTATGTTCATTTGAGATTGGGTTTTTATAATGTAGGTCCACATGCGGCATGTGTTACCGCGAAATTATACAATATATGTACATGTCTGCTTGTGTGAATGCATTTAATGTAAACGTTAAATGATATATATCCTTGCAGCTTAGATTAGATTAGATTAGATTCGATGAAATGAAAAAAGTATGAAGGGACCGCAAAAAATGGCGGCTGCTCTGTAATATAGGCGGCTAAGGCCAAGAATCAATTTTAAGTTTTATAGATGTTTTGAAGATTTTCTAGTGTTTATTTATTATTAATTGCTTGTATTCCTTGACTTATAGGTTTGTATGAGGCTGACCACCCATACTGTAAAAAATGGTTCACATTGCCTATGTCACCCCTGTGTCAGGAAGGTCGGCAAAAGTTGTAGGGCTGATTTTCATTTGAGTTTTGGATTTTATTTGTAAGTACACATTCATCATTTGTAAGCGCGAACTACACGTGTTTTGTTTTTGGGCATACATTTGAGAGCTTCAAATCAATATACTCTTACAACTTAGATTATAAATTATAGATTATTAATTATATTACTTATTAATAAAAAATGTTGGTATATTTGCAATGTTTGCAGCTCAGGTTTTCAACATTATACTTTGAGATTTTTATTGAATTTTAAATGTTAACTATATTTGCGCCTTAGGTTTTAGACAATTGTTAGGCCTTGACTTATAGGTTGGTATGAGGCTGAGCACCCATTCTGTAAAAATGGTTCCCATGTTTCAGGAAATGTCAGCAGAAAAGTTGCAGGGATTATGTTCATTTGAGGTTTGGATTTTAAATTGGAAATACACATGCAGCATTAGTCAGCGTGAAATTACACGTGTCTGTTTGTGGGCATGCACTTAATATGAGTTTTAAATGTTAATATATTGACAACCTAGATTAAAGATTATTATAGATTTAAGTTATGGTTTATAAAAAAGGCGGTTTTTAAAAGTATGCGTGACAGATAACTACCAAGGAATGAATGAACTGATCAAATTAGCGAGATTGCAAATGACCTTAATGTGCAGAGTGAGAAAATTAGAAAGAGCATGTATACATACTGTACTGTAAAAAATGGTTCACTTTGCCAATGTCACCCCTGCTTCAGGGAAGGTCGGCAAGAGTTGCAGGGCTTATGTTCATTTGAGATTGGTGTTTTTATATTGTAGGTCCACATGCAGCATGTGTAAGTGCGAAATTATGCATGTCTGCTTGTGGGAATGCATTTAATATGAATCTCAAATGATACATATCTTTGCAGCTTAGATTTAGATTTAGATGTATAAAGAGAGTGATGAATATTGACGAGATGAAAAAAGAGTGAAAGAGCATAAGAAAGAGGAGACACGCCTGTGAAGGCACTGACATACCCCTAGTGCAATTGCATCTATATAGATTATAGAAGACCAAACCTAGTATTATAAGTGTCGGTTGATTTGAAAAGCTAGCGGCTAAGGCTTCTAATAATATGTTAATGTTTGTCCTTATTTTAAATTAATTGTCTGGTTTTTATTTGGTGAATGAATCTAATCTAATCTAATCTAAGCTGCATGGATATTTATCATTTAAGATTTATATTAAATGCATTCCTACAAGCAGATATGTATAATTTCGCGCTAACACATGCCGCATGTGGACCTACATTATAAAAACCCAATCTCAAATGAACATAAGCCCTGCAACTCTTGCCGTCCTTCCCTGAAACAGAGGTGACATTGGCAAAGTGAACCATTTTTTACAGTATGGGTGGTCAGCCGCATACCAATCTATAAGTCAACGAACGAATGAATGAGTTTATAATTATTGTACCTTGTCTTATTGATTCGTATAAAGCTGACCACCCATACTGTAAGAATTGGTTCACCTTGCCAATGTCACCCCTATTTCAGGGTAGGTCAGTGAGAGTTGCACGTTTCATATTAATTTGAGATTTGAACCCAACGCGTGTGAGCACCAATGAGCGTGTATTAAATATGAGTCTTAAATGTCAACATAAATGTGTTTTTTGCAACATAGATTAAATATTGATTATACACACGTACTGTGTATCGTAGAGCTTCTCGAGAACATTTTTATGAAATTTATTGGCTGGCAGATTGGGAAGGTCGGCAAAAGTTGTGGGGTTCATTTGAGGTTTGAATTTTATTTGTAAGTACCTACACAATCAGCATTTGTAAGCGCGAACTACACGTGTTTGTTTGTGGGAATACATCTGAGAGCTTTGAATGAATATATCCTTGCAACTTAGATTATAGATTATAGATATCCAACTTTGCATGTACCGCATTTCATATACGATAAAGGTGATTATGGTGTGCCAGGTAATCTGTATTTAATGCCTTTTGAGATTAATCGATACGCCAGAAAATTATGTAAATAGCTCTACGGTAAATACCATCAGGAGCTTTAAGCTTTAAGTTTTACTAAATAGTAGCGGTTTATCAAAAATGTATGGAATAAAAATAGTTCTTCTTGTGGACGTTTTACTTTCGATACGTTTTTGGTAAAACGCAATTTTTGAGTTTAAACGAATAATTTTATATTTGGAATAGGTACATGTGAAAAAATGATTATTTATCTAAAACTTGTGAGTGTATGGAAGCTTCTGGATTAATTATGTTGAGATGGTTTTCTTTGTTAATGTGATGGAAAGATTTTTATATGATTTTGATTTCAAAAGATTGATTCTTTTATCTTTCTATAACCCAAATTGCAAAGATATAATATTACATTTAAGATTCATATTACGTGCATTCCTATAAGCAGACACATATAAGTTTACGCTTACACATGCCGCATGTGGACTAACAATATAAAAACCCAATCTCAAATGAACATAAAACTTTAATTTGAAATCTTGATATATCTTATAAAAGGATTAATTATTTGGTAAGCGTTTTTTTTTGTCTTTATCACAGCTTAAGAGCCCTTTGTGAGCTAGGTTGTTGTTATAATGCGCCAATTTTCAAACAACACACAGTTGTTGTAAGAATGGATGGAACTTTGGCGATCGGTCTTTAATAAAACACATTATTATTAATGTAACTGTAACTCTGTCGCCATTCCGCTAGGGGGGGTCAGAGCCTCTGCAGAGTTGCCTCCATTTTTCCTATCCTGACATACCTCTTTCAATTCCTTCATATCCATCACTTTTTTCATGCATTTTCTTCTTTTACGCTCACTTTGTTGTATTTTATAAAACACAAGTGCTGGTTCCCTCCCCGTCATTTGACCGTACCTTTGACCCTGGTTCAACATACATATGTAACTGGGTAATTATTCATTATAATATATATTTAATTATATAACATTATATTATGATTAATTAATAATTATTAATTCATTATAATAAACAATGGTTAATTGTTAATTGATGATTGATTTCCTTGACTGATAGGTTGGTCTGCGGCTGACCACCCATACTGTACAAAATGGTTCACTTTGCCAATGTCACCCCTGCTTCAGGGAAGGTCGGCAAGAGTTGCAGGGCTTATGTTCATTTGAGATTGGGTTTTTTATATTGTAGGTCCACATGTGTAAGCGCGAAATTATGCATGTCTGCTTGTGGGAATGCATTTAATATGAATCTCAAATGATAGATATCTTTGCAGCTTAGATTTAGATTTAGATGATATTATTACCTGTTACTGGCCAAGTAACATAGGTTGATGAATTGCATTCCTTTTCACAAATATATTTACAAAAAAAAAATCAACCCAGTGTAGAGCATATTTGAAAACATTAACGTCAATTTTTGTGCTCTTCTGGCAATCGAACACGGGTCCTTTGGTATACAAGTCCGTAACGTTAACCACTAGACTACATACGAGTCGTTGTAGCTGAGACTATGATGCATCGTCTAAATTCATTGAAATTTGTCCTAACAGCAATCTCCATTCCACCCCATCCAATGTTTCACAGGCAAACACAGCTGAAACACAATAAGTTGCTCGTGATGACGTCATTAAAGGGTATAATGCATATTAATTTGTTGCAACATTGCCGCCCCACTCGGTGCACAGACTATCTACGCCCCCCTCCCCCAAGATACTTTGTCCCCTAAGAGCTTGTTTGTCTTATCTCCAACAGAGGTAATTTTACATGAGAAATTGTTATGTTATTTTACTAAATAACATATGAGAGAACAATCTCGAAGTGTGCAGTGTGTGTTTGTGGGCCGAACGGAGCCGAACGGTCACGGAAGCGGCCGAACTGCGCCGTGTGAACTTATCGGGCCGTCGTTCATCAGTTCCCGGCAAGATGTGAAGAGAGTCAGACGTCAGCGACCAAGCACCAAGCGGTGCAAGAGGGGGCATTACAATGGAGCTCCCTCCACCCCATCTACTTGGATTTCCTGCCAGCAAGGCACCCGCCTTGTGGACCAGAGGCATAGGAGACATAGTGCATAGGAGCGCCCACCCAGGGGCTCCAACGTGTGGAGGCGTCCGCCTCGTGAGCCGCCGCTAGCCTGGAGCGCTGCCCCAGGCCATTCAGTTCAGAACTCCAGCCAACAGAGTAGGGAGTGTTTTAGTGACAAGGTCGGGCCATTCCCTTATTTCTCCTTTTTTCCCCCATATTAGTAAAGTAAATAAACCCTTATTTGTTCATGTTAAACTCATCTTTTAATTAAATATACAACCTTCCCAAAATACACGTAAGCAACGCAAAGAAAGAACCCCACGCCCTGAGAGTGATGCTGATGAGAGCTAGCCGGATGTAAGTATCCTGTAGGTACATCCTGGAGATACCTTTCCATCTAAACATAACAAAATGTTTCTATGTGTACTGGACTAATGTGTCTTATCAAAACTGGAAATTGATTTAAAATATTTAAAACCACTCTCACATTGTCTTGTTTAACGTTTTTTTCTTAGCTCACATTGTGACCAGAGCCTCTGCAGAGCTGCTTCCATTTCTTCCTATCTTTACATACCTCATTCAATTCATTGATATCCATCACCTTTTCCATGCATTTTCTTCTTTTACGCTCACTTTATCCATCCCATTCTTTCACAATTTCCTCAATCTAAATGGCAGATAAGCCAAACAAGCACTGGGGCGACAATTTGTGCAAGAGACAAAACAATTAATTGTATCTCTACTCCAGATGTGGGAGCTATACTCTATAGTGAACTAAGGAAATGGACAATTCAGGCAAATAAGGGGTAGAGACTTGAATTTATTATTTCTTACTAAGGATTTACAAAAAATGTTTTCACTACCACTACTAAGTAACACATTTATTGCAACTTCTTTTTGTGTTTTACCCCAAAGATTTGCATGTGGCGAGTGGAACGCCTATAAAATTTTCAAGTTACGGAGACCGGTCTTACTCCAAAAATTTCAGTGAAAAAGGCACTCATTTCTTGAGAAGACTGAATAAACCTTGTTGGTATTTATTGTGGGTTTAAAATAAGCACCGTAGTGGTAAATTATTTATGATACCCTCAGTGAAATTCGAAACCAAACTCTCGGCATGGAATGCAAGCACTCTCCTAACTGAGTTATCGACCGGATTCTTTATCATTTTTTGGAATTAAAATTTAAATTGAAAAAAATGCAAAATTAGAAATCATTTCTAGCCCCCATTAGTGAGGATCAAACCACATCTTCGGCCAAATATTGAGAAATGTGAAATAAAGTCTTCTTCATCATATCAAACAGGGTAAGATTGCAGCGAGGAACGCTGTTGGACATCGTGGCTTAAAAACCTGCAACAATACTTCAACAAAAGCACCAGGTCCCTGTTTCAAGCCGCAGAATCCAAGGTCAATATATCCAAGATGATCGCCGATCTTCGATAGACGTGGCACTGAAATAAGAAAAAATCACTGCCCTCCGCCTTCGAACGTAAACGCTTTACCAACTGAGCTATCGACGTAATGACAGTACGCAATATTTTTTACACAAATATAATAAAATAGATATTTTGGATTACAATAGGTTTCATCCCTGCCTCGAATATTATTTTACCCCAATGATATTAAAGCATAGGGATGTACTCGGGATTCGGGCTGCTCTACCAACACAACGCCCGAGGTGTTTTGCTTATTAACAATTGTGTTGAATCCGGTCCACTCCCTATTCCGAGTGTATCCCAGTCTGTGATTCACTTTTTAATTTTGTTATTCTGGTGCATCTTCAGTGAATGCAGGTGATCATCTTAGTAGCTTTCACATTCCATACTTCTGATCATTTTATTTATTTATTTATTTTAGAGACACCAAACAGAACACTGGTAAGTACATAGCATATAATACAGAAACATAGTTTAAGCAATAACTGACATATTATTATACATATTACAAAAAATATTATGAGCAATATTATACATATACACCAGCGTTCCAGTGATAGGTATCTACAACATACATATTATGTTATCAAATTATTAATGAAGTACTAAGCACCGCAGAGAGAGATTAGCCAAGGACTGATGGTTTCATCAGTTTCAAGGATGGATCATGATGAGTTGGTGATTTATCTATAGCACCGTTTCGTGATGTAGTCACTCCAAGGGCGCTTGTGCATGTGATGCCAGAAATTTGCTTGTCTTCAGTACATTTTGGAACTTCCCATGGTCCTCTATCTCTCTCGCATGATGAGGCAGGTGGTTCCAGGCCAGAGGACCAGCAACTGCAAATGCACGCTCTCCAAAAACTGTTTTAACTCTTCTGATCGGCTCTTCAATACTTGACTTGCCTCCGGTTTCTCTTGAGAGCAGTGTGAGGCTTTTTTTTGGCAAGGGCGATCGGCTTGATTAAATCAGCGAGATATTTGGGTGTCTTTCCAAATAAAACTTTGTGGACCACTAAGCATACTTTAAACTCGACGCACTCTGGGACACGGAGCCATTGAAGTTTCTGCCACGGATCTTGCGCCAAATACATGTCTCAGGTTCTTCAACCAATATCATCTCCATCGCCCCTCAATTCTTTGCTGTATGATGACATGTAAGAACAATTTTTTTTTTTATAATAGTTGTTATCCATTTGTATTCCCCGAAAAACCATATCTATTTTATACCAGGGCACACGATTCCATTTTAGTTTAATATATTATCATATCAAAATGAGAGCTCTGAGATTTTTTTCATATCTCAATTAACTTTTGTTCTACAAATAAAACATTGCAAATAATTTACAATCGTTAAGCGTATTCCTTGACTTATAGGTTGGTATGAGGCTGACCACCCATACTGTAAAAAATGGTTCACTTTGCCAATGTCACCCCTGTTTCATACATCTGAGAGCTTTGAATAAATATACTTTGAATTAATATCCTTGCAACTTAGATTATAGATTATAAATTATAGTGAGACTAGCTGTGAAAAAAATGTTTCATCAACAGTAAGTGAAAAGTTCAAGTGTGTAGACTTTATGGGGCTTCCACACGCTTGCCAACCCATCACAAGTCAAGCGCACAGTGTGTCGTCTAGAACATGCTAGCTGGACAAAATTTTGTCTAATGGACTAATTTTGTCCAACTAGCATGTTCTAGACGACACACTGTGCGCTTGACTTGTGATGGGTTGGCAAGCGTGTGGAAGCCCCATTAGACGTCGACCATGATCCGTCTTCCCTTCACTCGCAGTCCTTGCATTTACTCTATTATGCATTTCGGGACTTTGCCTTTGCGTTCTCGCAAATCACACGAAATCTAATACAAAATTATTGCAAATACACTAATGGTATTCGCGCCGTATAAATTGAATTCCGAGACCACAAAACAATATCTACCATTGTTCGAGAAACATGGGATACTCAAAATTTGCATCTCCGATTTTAATTAAAGCTATTTTCGGAAATCAAAGCTAAGACGAAAATAAATTATTTGTAAGTACACATTCAGCATTAATATTATTGTAAGCGCGAACTACACGTGTTGGTTTGTGGGCATACATCTGAGAGCTTTAAATGAATATATCCTTGCAACTTAGATTATAGATTTTTGCCTATGGCTATCTCCAATCTAAGTTGCAAAGATATTTTATAATTAAGATTTATATTAAATGCATTTCCACAAGCAGACAGGTATAAGTTCGCGCTTAAATATGCCGTATGTGAACTTACAATATAAAACCCAAACTCATATGAACTTCAACACTCGCCGACCTTCCCTGAAACAGGGGTGACATTGGCAAAGTGAATCATTTTTTACAATATGAGTGGTCAGCCTCATACCAACCTATAATTCAAGGAATGGAGAGAGAAACTTATCTATTTTTATATATGGAGGTTCCTAAAGAGGCTGGCCTGACGCCTACCACTTCAGTTGAAATGGGGGCTTCCCAGCTTCCGAGTGGATGGGTACTCATTTCTTGTGAAGGTTGAGGTTTTTTATCTGCGCCTCCTCGGGAGCCGGGAAATCATCAGTTGAACTGAAATGGTTGGCGTCAGGCCGGCCAACTTACGTGTAAAAATAAAAAGGTTCAACTCGTCACATGCGAAACCCTATGGGTATAACACGACGAGAAGTTACACTATATGTGTAGCTTAGTTGCGTTGCTTAGTATAAATATACATTAAAAACTGCATTTTATGTTTCAATATAAAATATATCTTTCTCCTGTGATATATATTCCCAATACACCTTGTCTTACAATCCAACTGTACTTTGATTTCTTTTCTTCTCTTCACCATCGCTCTAGTATCGCCGCATCATTTGCATATCCTCTACAGTCTTCGGCGTAGCACCAGCCAGAGCCTCGATATTGGATTTCTTTGTTTGTAAAAACTTCAGTCTATAAATCAGTGCATCCGTTGTGAACCAACTATCGTCTACGCCTCTACGATTTTGTGTAGACCGAAGAGCAGTTGTTCCCAAAGCGGTTTTTCTTACATTTTTTAACATCTAAGTCATCTGTATGCCAACGGGATTAATATCAATAAGCTACCTGGAAATGGCTTTAATCAAAATCGACAAAATAGGTGAGATTGTGAAAGAGTGGAACCTGAAGAGTGAGAATAAGAGAAGAGTATGTATGAAGAAAGTGATGAATGTTGAAGATATGAAAGAGGTATGCAAGGACAGAAAAAAGTGGAGACGCATATGCGGAGGTACCAGCCACCCCAAGTGGAACGGCGGCAGGATACAGTTACAGTACAAGAGGATAAAAATTGAAGTTTCTCCATTTATGAAAACAAAGGCATATAATATTCTTTTGTGGTCTTCAAATTGACCGACGATCCAAAGGACTTCGAAAACAGTCGTATTCTTTCGGCACAACCGAGTTCTCCCGAAACTGCATGCTTCTTGAGCTTGGACTGGTGGACTGCCTAGATCTGCGACGCAGCGCTGTGACGTGTAGCGCGGTAGGTCAAGTTGGCGGGACTGTAAACGTGGGGAACTGAAATGGTTGACGAAAGTTCAGCCGCGTAACCTGTCAAAATAAATAGGTTCTACTCGCCACATGTGACACATTCGGATAGAAGGTACGCTTTATGTGTAGTTCCTTGACTTATAGGTTGGTATGCGGCTGACCACCCATGCTGTAAAAATGGTTCACTTTGCCAATGTCACACCTGTCTCAGGGAAGGACGGCAAGAGTTGCAGGGTGTATGTCCATTTGAGATTTGGTTTTTATTTTGTAGGTTCACATGAGGCATTTGCAAGCGCGAACTTGTATGTGTCTGGTTGTGAGAATGCATGTAATGTTACAGTTGCAAAGATATGTTACATTGGAGTCCAATGTAGGTAACATATCTTTGCAACTTAGATTAGATTAGTAGCGTTTTATGAGATCAAATGATCTAAAGTATATATGTATAATGGTATATTTGACCGGTCCATAGTCCAATAGTTAACACTTCGGACTTGTGATTGGAAGGTAGTGAGTTCGAATCCAGGCGGAGCACCAAAAAAATAAAATTTTAAAATTTGCTCATCACTGGGTTGAAAAATTAATCTGCCTATACCAAAGACCGGTCACCATAGGTCCATCAAGCTCTACACCAACTGGGCCTTGCTTGAGAATTGGCGCTTTCTACAGTAACAACCAGGCTCGTAAAGGGCCCTTGAGGTGTGATACACACAAAAACAGCGCTCACCAAATAATTCAACCTAATTAAATTTTTAACATTGGTCCAGTACACATACAAACATTGCTCATGTGAAATTACCTCTGATGGGCATAAGACAAAGACCAGGCTAAGATGGGTGAAGATCAGGCTCGTAGAGGGCTCTTGAGGTGTGGTTCACACAAAAACAGCGAATAAGTCATCCTAATATTATTATTATTGTAGTTAAAAAAAACTGTTTGGAAGCCCCTATTGCGGAGCTTCCCATTTCTTTGATTCCTTGCTATCGAAAGGAATCTGAAATGCACCTTTTGCATTATGCATCAGAAACTTTAAGCACTGCTCCGTGGGAATCATCTCTTACTTTGACTGAGATGCTAATACTGTATTGCAGTATCGGAGCTTTGTAGCGCAGCCTGGAAATCTCTAACTACTTTTTTAGCTACGACTCGGTTTACTTCTTAGGCTTGTGATTTTGCAGCCGAATTGAAAAACTTATTGTTTGAGCATTTTAATGTGGTTGATCTCGTCCCCTTAAGTGCTTGTTGGTCTTATTTATTGTATTTTGTTTATTAGGCAATAAGACAAAAATAAACCAAAAGAGTCAGAACAGAAAAGCGGAAGACAAAATTATAGCGTCACTCCGTCGGAGTAGAGAAACAATTACCTGTATGTACAAATTTTGTTTTTGACTGTAAAGGAGCCTAGTCTTTTACATCTGTATGAGCATACACCCTGCAACTCTTGCTGCCCTTTCCTGAAACAGGGGAGAACTTTGGAAGCGAATATTATACAGTGTGGGTGGTTAAAGTCATACTAACCTATTAATCTAGAACAAAATATATCAGATATCTAATTTTTTTATCAGTATGTGAAAAAAAGGCAACTCAACACACAACTCAACACAACGCAGCTAGCAACCGTGTTATAAAGATCATGAGATCAACCACCAGCTCACCGATGCTCACACGTCTGCGGCACTCTAACAAGTGTCATAGATCTGTAGGTTTCTTGAAATCTGGAGAGTTTGCCGCACACGAAATTCCTTGAAAATGAATACAGGAAAATTGTCTCAGGTATTTGTACTTTTTTTGTATAGATTTCTTTTTAAGGTTTTGTTCTTTTTTATATTTAAATGTAATTTATTATTCGTATTCCTTGACTTATAGGTTGGTATGAGGCTGACCACCCATACTGTAAAAAATGGTTCACTTTGCCAATGTCACCCCTGTTTCAGGAAAGGTCGGCAAAAGTTGTGGGGCTTATGTTCATTTGAGGTTTGGATTTTATTTGTAAGTACGCATTCAGCATTTGTAAGCGCGAACTCCACGTGTTGGTTTGTGGGCATGCATCTGAGAGCTTTAAATGAATATACCCTTGCAACTTAGATTATTATTATTATTATTTAAGACAGATATATCTAATCTAATCTAATCTTATGTAAGATGCAAAGATATGTTACATTGGGGACTCCCATTATATGCATTATAACAAGCAGACACGTACAAGTTCGCGCTTGCACATGCCGCATGTGAACCTACAAAATAAAAACCCAAATCTCAAATTGACATACACCCTGCAACTCTTGTCGTCCTTCCCTAAAACATGGGTGACATTGGCAAACTAAACCATTTTTAACAGCATATACACGGTTTATATATGAAGAAAAAACCTAATTGTGACAATTTACAAACCAGCAAAGTTTGCCAACATTGTATACTGTGACATAATTATTTTGACTTAAAAAAGAAAAAAGAAAATCAGGCAAGTTGTATTGTATTGTTCTGTTTGTTGAATAGATATAAAAAAAATAATAAAAAAAAAGTAATATAAAGAGAAAAACAAACGATTATCAACTCAATCATCACGTAAAGAAAGGAAAAGGAATAGGGGGGGGGGAGGTAAATGAAAAAAGGAAGGAAAAACATCCAACGATTAACGCCTATGAGCCCCCGCTGTCATCAGGGATCTTTTTACAGCTTCTTTGAATTGCAGTATGGTGGTGTTAAATAGGTCCATGTTGATGAAAATGATTGTAGTTATTACAAATTGCATATTATCTCCAATAGAGGTTATTTCACGTGAGCAATGGAACTGAGGGAACTGGATTTGGAGAGACTGTTTACAAGAAGTCTCAAGACTCTCACTCCTTCGTCCAATCATATGGACAAGCGCCTTTGCAATGACACACTGGTGCTTTTTGAATATTGTATTAATAATAATACTTACATTTGGATGTGTACAGTACCAGTGAGAAAAACGTCTGGAAGCTGCAGCTCCAATAGACTACGGCAACAGATCCCGGAAAATATCTCTCCACCTTCGGATGGTGTTGGCGTTTCATTAACTTCAGCTCAAAAATGCTGTTTACTTTAAATGGCACCTAAGCATCATATTTGTACATAAATATAAAGTCGACGGTCCCTTTACGGTCAAACGCATATGTTTGTACAGTGGTACAATTACATGGAGTGGGCATTTGAGCTGCAATGTGAGTTACTGAAAATCATCATTAACAACATCAATGACGCAACAAACTGGGGTGCGTCTTGGCCTTCTTGATAAACTGTGGCCACCGCTGCTTGTCCAAGGCCTTCCGTCTCCAGTACCATATTCCTGCCGCTTTGCAATCCTCTACCGCTGCATCTACGCAACTACAACGCAACTAAGCTACACATATAGTTTAACATCTTGCCGCGTTATCTCCGAAGAGTTTAGCGTGTGGCGAGTGTAACTATCTATTTTTAAAGCTAAGGGGACCGGCCTTTCGCCAATCCCTTCAGTTGAAGTGGGGGTCTTCCAGTTCCGTAGGGGGCTGGTACTCATTTATTGTAAAGGCTGAGTAAACCTTGCCGGTATTTTTTAAGGGCTGCAAGTAAACACCGAAACGGGAAATCATTTTTGACAACCTCAGTGGGATTCGAACCCGAACTCACGTAATGGAATGCAAGCACTATACCATCTGACCTATTGACCTTAAATCTAGCTACCCTTAGTTTGGGTCTTTCTACTGTTGTAGAAAGACCAAGACCAGACATCACTATTTGTGTCTTATGTAAACAGTCAATTGCTTTTTAAAATATCTCAAACAACTCTCACACTATCGTACTTTGCGTTTTTTTCTTAGCACAGATTGTGTGGAATGTAATTATTAATACAATTTCATTTAAAGGTCATCTTTGAATCAAATGGCAGATACGCCAGACAAGCACTGGGGGGACGATTGAGAGCGTGGTAAAAAATCACGCGCAAGGCGTTTTGGTATTCAGAAATACCAGAATTTGAAGGCATGAAGACCAGAAGCGCTATTCTGCTGAATTCTTTAAGACCTTAAAGCGATGATATAGCGATTCATGTCCAAAAGTAAGGTGTACTGAGATTTTTGTTTATCTATGGAGTTCTTTTGCAAGCGCTAGCAAGTTCCGACTTGGATGGATCATGAGCGAAGCGTTTTGGTATAAAGAAATATCAGATCACAAAGGCATGAAGACCAGAAGCGCTATTCTGCTAAATTCCTTTTAGCGACGAGTTAGATTCATGTCCAAAAGAAAGGTGGACTGAGTTTTTTTTTTTATTTATGGAGTTCTTTCCCAAGCGCTAGCAAGCTCCGACTTGGATGGATTATGAGCGAAGCGTTTTGGTATAAAGAAGTATCAGAACACGAAGGCATGAAGATTAAGTAGATTATTGTAAGAAAGGAAAGAAATCATGATTTTACCGTTGAAATTTGCACGCAGCGCTTTTTCTTTGCTATTTTCACATCTTCGGTCAACAGTCGCGAAATAAAAACATAGCTAGGCCGCACGCAAGATAGCGGACCCTCGTATAAATGCCCAAGTCCCTCATTTATTTTAGTGACGTTCATACGCGTTGACAAAATACGACCGCTCCTGTATTTACGGCCCCCAGGGGAAGGACCTCCGGGGGGGGGGGGGGAGGCCAAGGCTGGGTGTCGGGTTCCACAGAATGGACGGCATTTGTAACTCAAACCAAAAATAAAAACGAGTCAGAAAAAAACACTGAGTGTCTGAGTGAAGTGAAAAGTGAGCTTCAAGATTAGGTACTTTGTCGGCTAAAAAATGAATTTTGATGAAATATTATAGAAATGTTTTAAAATTATGCAAAAGGTTTAGTTGATAGCTGTAATTGTATCTGTTACTCTGTCGCCATTCCGTTAGGGTTGCCCTGATAAAGATGCTTCAATTTTTTCCTATCTTTACGTACCTCTTTCAATCCATTCATATCCATCACCTTTTTCATACATCTTCTTCTTTTACACTCACATTTTTTATATCCTAATCTTTTCCGTTCTCCCAATCTGATCACTCCATACTTTTCGCGGTCGTCCCTGACCTCTTTTCCCTTTCACACTTACTCCATAATAATATTATTATCAACATAAATATAAATATCAACATGAGTAATATTAATAATCATAATAATATTACTAAATCAGACATGATGCAAGACTTAATTAAGCTACAAAAATGCAGGTAACATTAATCGTAGAGTCGATTTATAATCTTGGCGTAGCAGTAACGTCTACGCTTCTACGAGCGCGAACGGCTACGCCATATAATGTTATAAATAACTGAAAAATAGGTGAGTAATGGCGCAAAATTATATGGGCCGTAACAAACGGCCGGTATCCGGTATACCCAACGAATAATTCACGGGCGTTTTGCCGGTATTCGCTAATTCATACCGGGAAATAAGCCGGTAGGATTATATCTAGCAAAGCTGCCTAGGGAACTACTAAGTATTTTAATAATTTATGTGATAACCATCTAAGTTTCTCTGTGTGAATATTTAAATTATTTAGTAATCAGTGAATCTGACGTCAAAGTATTTTTACCATATGAATTTGCTTTAGTTATATTTAAAGGTCTATTCAGCCTTAGAGCAACTGCAGGAGCGTGCATTCCATACTGGCACATGCGCCTAATAGGTAGGCAATATGTGGAACTCATTTAAGCTAGATATTGAGATTTAAAATTTTTCACTTCAACCACTTTAGTCAATTTCAAATGAGGAATATTATTTCAAAATTCAATTGGATAAAAACAGAGTTTTAATTCACTCTTTTTTTGCTCAAACATTTTTGTCTAATGAGGCATCTTCAGGAGCAGGATTGTGTCAGCTCTTGAAGAACAATTCTGCTCCTGAAGATGCCTCATTAGACAAAAATGTTTGAGCAAAAAAAAAGTGAATTAAAACTCTGTTTTTATTCAATTACATTTTGAAATAAAACAAATGGACTTTCACTGTGTAAATATGTAGATTTACACTTAAAAATATATCAAAGGAGTAATTTGAATGGAATGGGAATGAAAAGATTTATTCTGAAATGTATTTTCCTATACGCTATGCACGCGCCTGAGCAATTGAGTCTTGCTTGGGAACTGACTTTTTATAGCGACGACAAAGTCCGGTCAATAGCTCAGTTGGTAGAATGCTTGTATTCCATGCCGAGAACAAGAGTTCAATAAACACCGGAGGTGTCAAAAATAATTTGTTTCGGTGTTTATTTCGAACGCAAAAGAAATACCGGCAAGGATTACTAAACCTTCACAAGAAATGAGAACCAGCCCTCTCGAGAGCGGGCAACCCTCAATCTTGAGGGCAGCCTCCAACCACTTCAGTAGGGGTACTGAAGTGGTTGGCGTGAGGCTGACTCCCTTAGCTGTAAAAATACATTGGTTCCGAATCGCCACATGCATATAAAAGAGCTGTGGCAATGTCTGCTGAGGCTGTGAGACTTGAGTTCTGTTTTATAGTTTTCTTCTTGCCCAAATTATAGGTTCGGCAACGGCAAGGTTCACTCAACCTTCTCAAGAAATGAGTATTTACTCTCATGGGAGTTAAAAAAGACCCACATCAAGTGAACTGGATATAAGTTGTTTAATCCAACGAGAATTTTTTCAAAACTATGCAATTTTTTTGTTTGTTATATTCATATTAGAATCAAACCCACAACTTTTTTATAATTAGTTGATATAGAGTTGACTTCCTATGCAGTAAAAAAAAAGTTAGCTTTTGCTACTGCTACTTCCGTCTCAAGGAAAGATGGTAGAATTTGCAGGGTGTGTGTTCGTTTAAGGTTTGGGTAATTTTGTTGGTAATTTTGTTGGCATACGTAATCATGAACTCACACTTGTCTATGTGAGCGTGTACTTATTTCTCAATTTTGTAACTAGAATAATATATTATAGAATGATAGAGATTTCCATATTTTACAAACTTTAATTGCTCAAATACCATTAGATGAATTCATGAAAATCCACATAAATTAAAAAAAATACATAAAACGTCGTTTAATATTTGATAATGTAAAATTTAGTAATGATATAATATGATAACATCGTCGTCTGGTTTGTTTTGAGAAAGCGTAATCTGTTCGGACGGGCCCCTGTGTCAATATTTGTTCAGGTCTTAATATTTGAAGGCCTAATAAGGACCCACATTGTAGGAATTATGAGAGCTCACTAAGGGGCTGAAAACTGAAGCCTTAAATTGAAAAATAAGAAAATACGTGTTAAAAACAACCCATAAAAAACGGAATATTCCAATAATTTTATGTTTTCAAGCGGGTTCTAATTAATAAAAAATTCGGTTTTTTTATTTTACACAATTTATTGTATCACTTTCGGTTCAGAGTTACATTTGCACAGTAGGTATTCATATTGTAACGTAAATAGTAGATTAATATAGGTGTACATCGTAGGTAGTAATAGTTATTATAGCATTATGTCAAAAGTAGGTTAATATAGGTGAACACCGTAGGTAGCAATAGACCTAAGAAATCTAGAAATTAAATGATCCTTTTGTAGTCTCGAACTTGGTAGAATATGCGGGAATATGCTGGCAAAATTAGTCACTAGAAAGTACTATCTGATGGTTGATTGATTTCTGAAGCTGCAGGGAATTTCAGTCTTTCGGTCTTTCTAATTTGTACTAAAAATAAAGATCATTTTCAAAACATGAAAAAACGTTGCACACCACCAAGCTAGACTTTACCAGAACGGTCGCTTCAACTCTCAGTTAATCTTGAATACATAAAAAAAATGTTTTCAGGTACCTGCCTAAGCGTCTATTTATTCTGGAGAGATTTATTATAACACTAACACAGACAAACCAAGAACAACTACATACACAATATCCTGCATATTAGTAAAAAAAAAAATGAGTATCAGGATAATTGATTCGGTGAGCGTTGTTTTTGTGTAAATCCCACGTCTAGAGCCCTCTGTAAGCTTGGTTATCGCTATAGAAAGCGCTAATTTTCAAACAAGAGGCTTGTTTTATCTATTTTGACCGATATATGGTAAAGCCACATTAATTTTCGAAGAGCGAATTTTGAAAATTGAAAATCATTTTTTTGTACTCCGCCGGGAATCGAACTCAAGGAACCTTTGTTTACGAATGTGAGAGTCCTGTAGTTTAGAAGTTTTCATGAGCACTTTTTTATATAATTACTTCACTTTTTATGATAAATTACACCCAATAGAATGTTTTATCCACGATTTCTACAATCAGTGAATCATCACTTATATAGTTATACCTTTAAGGTGGCAATTCATAAAACCTTAGTCAGGTCGTTTTAATCGGAATTGTTTTACCAACTGAGTCTTCAACGATCATTTCCGGTTCGGCTCTTGCGCTCTGTTCTGAGAAAGGTCGCACATTATCTTAGCTTATAATCAAGTAAGATTGCGCCTGGTCCACACGCACATTCACGTCTGAGAGCTGGGCCGGCTTATATGATGCGGTTACCGGCCTCTGTTCCATAACACACCCTCTTATGTAGCCTCTCAAATCTTATAACTAGACGAAATATGTGTGTATAATCTTATATGTTAATAAGGAATATGCAAGACGATAGTAGCTGTGCTTGGCTTGTCTTGATTTGTAAAATACCTTGTAATATAGATTTGTAATAAACGTGCCATGAAATATTTGTACTTTTTGTCTATGGTTTATTGTAACTAACTTCATGTCGATGTTGACTACTTCTTTCCTCCTGCTTTTTTCTCAAAACTTGGTAAGAAAAACATGTCCGTTTGCTCTTATCTAAATAATTAACTGTACCTAATCATGTCTTAATCTAAATCTAAGTTGCAAAGATAAGTATCATTTGAGGTTCATATTAAATGCATTCCCACAAGCAGACACGCATAATTTCGCGCTCGCACATGCCGCATGTGAACCTTCAATATAAAAACCCAATCTCGAATGAACATAAGACCTGCAACTCTTGCCGACCTTTCCTGAAACAGGTGGGACATTGATATGACTTGTGAAAGTTTTAAACTATAATCTATAATCTAAGTTGCAAGGATATATTCATTCAAAGCTCTCAGATGTATGCCCACAAACAAACACGTGTAGTTCGCGCTTACAAATGCTGATTGTGTACTGACAAATAAAATTCAAACCTCAAATGAACATAAGCCCTGCAACTCTTGCCGACATTCCCTGAAACAGGGGTGACATTGGCAAAGTGAACCTAATAAGTGAAATAAACTGTGTAACCAAAGTAAAACAAACATTGCAGTTGTTATTTATTTATTCACACCACAGTGACCTCAGCAAACAAAAAACCTGAACCGGATCACAGCCGAACACTTGGTACTTCTCCCCACCATTTCGTCTCGCCATATCTTGGTCCTTCTCACCAACATCCCCATTTACATTCAGCTTCTTGTGGAATTGAGAAGGGAAGTTGGCAGGGCATGTGTGTGAACGCGTATAATTGCGTTAAGGTGAGTGAAGAGAAAATCGTGGCTAAAATAGCGCATGGTATACACGCACATTTACGTTTTAGAGCTGGGCCAGCTTATACAATGCGGTTACCGGCCTTTTTTCCATAACATACTCTCTTATGTAGCCTCTCAAATCTTATATGAAGACGAAATATGCATGTATGATGTTATATATTGTAACGAATATGCAATACATAAGTAGGTGCGCTTGGTTTATCTGTGTTAGTTTAATGCCCTTTTTACATTCAGCTGCTAGTGGAATTGAGAAGGGAAGTTGGCAGGGCATGTGTGATAACGCGTATAATCACGTAAAAGCGAGTGGAGAGAGATCGTGGCTTCAATATGGAAAAACTGTGTTCTTTGATTTAATAAAAATTTAATTCATTAAGTAGTTTCAGTTTTTCCATGTTTACTCATAAACTATTGACATCATAAAAAATGTTGCAATATTTCACAAAGCAATGTATAGTTTTGTAATTAAAAAAAATATATATATATATATATATCACACGATAAAGTAGCTAGAAATGTGAAAAAAACGCGTTTTTTTAAATATGTTTTTGAGGTGGCACTTCTTAAGTTATAAATTTTGTTCAAACTTTATAATTATGTAAGATACAAAAATTATAAACATGCACGATTTTTTTCATAGCTGTAACTCTTTTGCTAAGACCATTAAGTGTAAGAAACAAAAATTGCAGATTTAGGGTATAAAAGATCCTTAATAAGACAAAATTCCGTAAAAGACAAACAAAATAATTGTACAGTGAACTACACATAACTTGATAGCGTAGAATACGGACAGATGGACAGGTTCAACAAATAAGGTTTATCCATTGAAACCTCATTGTTTTCCTACGAATGGAAAACAGTTTTTTCAAAGTAAAAATCGTAGAGCTCAAAGGCATGAAAAAGAAATGATGAAAGTACCTGCCTTACACAATATTGTCCTGAGAGGTATCGGCAATCACTAAGAATATATAGGTAAAGGGGAATACGCCGCCCTTCGTCGGTATGTTTGCGCATAGACATCGTTATTTTATTCATGATACAATTTGTGTTCGGAATGCCGTGCAAAAATAAGATTTTCCTTGTGGCATATTAAAAATACGCAAAATTTAAAATAGCTTACCTCACTTTACCTCAAAATGCAAACTGTTTTTGTTGTTCGTATGTTGAAAAAAAAAAAACTAAATATATCGTACACTGTATTAAAAAAAAAGATTCAATACTTAGGTGGATTTTTGCCGGTTAACACAACATTGCTGGACATTTCGTCGGTGCACATTTTGTTGGTGGAAATTATGTCGGTGGCAATTTTGTCGATGGACATTGTGTCGGTGGACATTTCGTCGATGAACATTACGTCGGTGGCAATTTTGTCGATGGACATTGTGTCGGTGGACATTTTGTCGATGAACATTATGTCGGTGGCAACTTTGTCGATGGACATTGTGTCGGTGGACATTTCGTCACGTGGACATTACATCGGTGGACATTTCGTCGATGGGCATTATGTCGGTGGACATTTTGTTGGTGGAAATTATGTCGGTGGAAACTTTGTCGATAGACATTGTGTCGGTGGACATTTCGTCGATGGACAGTGTGTCGGTGGAAGCTTTGTCGATGGACATTGTGTCGGTGGACATTTTGTCGATGGACATTGTGTCGGTGGACATTTTGTCGATGGACATTATGTCGGTGGACATTATGTCGGTGGACATTTTGTCGGTGGACATTTTGTCACGTTGACATTGTGTCGGTGGACATTTTGTCGGTGGACATTTTGTCGATGGACATTACGTCGGTGGACATTTTCTCCCTTGGACATTTTGTCGGGGGGTTATTTTGTCTGTGGAAATTGTGTCATGGAACCATTGTACGGTCGATAACTAAGATGTTAGAGAATTTGCGTTAGGTGGCAGTTGAGCCACGGATTTGTTGTGTGTGAATAACACCGTAAAAGTATTTTTTCTTTTCGAACAAAAACAGAACAAAAAATATAAAATATATTTACAATTTTATGTATAAAACTTTGTTGCTCTGGTTCCAAAGCATTTTTTTCTGAGGTATGTCTATATGCAAAAAAAATACATGAATAATTCGTGGCAGAATTGACTGGAAGGAAATGTTCGCAGAATATTTTTCTACAGCTTAAATATAAAATCCGAAGCCATCTTATGGGTGGATAGAGGCTTTGCTGTAAGCGCTACTTGTATGTGATTTTAAATAACACTCCTACCTGGAAATCATAAAATTTGTATGCAAAACGAGGCGTGTTCGACAAGAATGCTGGGTGATTTTTTTTCATGATTTTCAAATGTAATAATTTTTGCAAAACATAAAATTTGCTTGATAAATAAATGTTTTTTGTGTGACATTTTGTTTTTGTTTTTTTTTTTTTTTACACAGAAAAATATTGTCTGTGTTGCAAATAAATGGTGCTATTTTTAAAATGGCTAACTTTTAACTCGTCCGATAACTTGACCCAACAGATGTAGTACCGTCTAAGCTATAATGAATTTGATAGTAACTAATCGATGTGTGAGACAATGTCTTACATGCATTTTATATGAGGTGATTTTTTTTTGTAATCTGAAAGACATAAAACTCTACATTATCCATTTTTATGGTTATCTACACGTTTTCTAAAAATTGGTTAAAGTTTCATGAGTATTCATAAATTATTAAGACAACCAAACACCATTCAAAACAACCATCAGTTTTTTATGAATTTGAAAGTGTTTCGTCAAATTTTACCAACTGTTTTGAATCCACTATCCTTACCTTAACGAAAAACATCATTTGGAGATACAAATCGGGCTAATCAGACAAAAAAAGCCTCCCTCGATTGACGCCGTTACCAACGAACTACATGTAATTTTTATTATTTAAAGTATAGTTTAGTTAGTCTAAGTCTGTCTCTGAATTCCACTTTAAGTGAATGTACATATAACAATATGGCCGATACTTAAGCCAAGTGTTTACAGTCGGTTCCGGGCGCCACACAAAGTCCCGCGCAAATGCAAGGAACGTAAAACTCCTGCGAGAATGCTTTTAAAGGGACTGCCGGAAAAGAGATCAGTCCGTCCCCTAAAATATTTTAAATAAGATCAGCTTTTGCAGAAAAGATGCACCTTGAAATTATTGTCTACGCCACCAACCAAACTTTGAAAAAATGTTAGTTCACCTACAATGGCTCATCAAATATGTGTAAAGACATCGCTAATAAAGGTTGCTATGCGTTATCTAGTGATCTTTAACTTTGGTTTGGTTTGGTTGCAAACGCTCTTACTTAGATGGTAGACAGGGTGAAAAACAAGCTGAAACCATATTCCGCATACCTGCTATACAAACTGAAATTTAGAATTCAATATTTCTTCTTCCAACAGTTCAGTTTTTTTTTATTCAAGTAATATATTGTGTATCTGATCATTTATTTTATCTTGTTCCCTTCTGTATCTGTTAACTAAGAGTGAACAGATACGGTTTTTTTTTTATTCATGATGTATGTGCATCTGTTGTCCTCTTGTGTTTTGTATATATTGGTAGTAGTCAAGATTAATAATACAAGATGTATCTGTGTCTGATACCTTATTTGTATCTTGTATGTATACTGTATGTGTCATAAATATTCAATTTTTATCTGAATCTACATAAGAAGTATCAGTGTCTTGATCTCTTCTTGAATCTTGTATAATATATTTGTAAAAGTTCAGTTTCTGTAATCCAGGGTATATTTTTCTTTGTCTGATTTTTTTTTAATTTGTGTGTATCTGTTAAAGTTCAGTTTTTTTTAAATTTTAAATGTTTCTGTGTCTGGTCTCTACGTGTCTCTTGCGTGTATCCGTTTCTGTTTGATGTTTGTCCACGCGGCGCCACGGACATCTGTATTTCCCGCAGACGGAGAGAGAAGAGACGTTAAGTCAATATCTATGATCCCCGAAAGTGTCCTTTTTCCATTGCCGGGCCTCTCAGACTTTTCCCTTCAAAGGCGTCTGGTGATACAGCACAAAAAGCTGTATGTATTCCCAAAAAGATAACAAAAAGAAGTCATTTTAACTTGTTATAAAATATATTTTTAAGTGTAAATCTATTCACACAGTGAAAGTCCATTGCATTATTTAAAAATTCAATAAGATAACACAGAGTTTAAATTCCCTTTTTATTTCTCCTTATGATTAATTAATTATGCTCCTGAAGATGCCTTTTTAGGCGAAAACGTTTGAGCAAAAAAATTATATAAAAAGTGAATTAAAACTCCGTTTTATCCTATTAAATTTATAGTTAATTTCATAAACTACGTTTTTTTGATGGCAGTTTGATCATTGGTAAAGCAGTCAAGGGTAGTATTACTGCCCCAGTTGTCTCAACATATCGTTTTGAGACTTTCCAAACATTCTCGACAGGCGGATAGAAAACGATAAGAAATCGCTGTAAGTAAGCACATACATATTTTTCTAAGTGCATTGTCTCTGATGGGGTATTATGTGGGGTAAGCAACGTATTTATTTTCACAAGTAAAGACAACGGACTTATGCCTACCTCTTTACTTTTAATGGAAGTATCACAGCTATCGAGGGTGCTGGTTATCATTTATTGTTTATTTATTGACCACCCATACTGTGGTATGCGGCTGACCACCCATACTGTAAAAAATGGTTCACTTTGCCAATGTCACCCCTGCTTCAGGGAAGGTCAGTTGCAGGGCTTATGTTCATTTGAGATTGGGTTTTTTATATTGTAGGTCCACTTGCAGCATGTGTAAGCGCAAAATTATGCATGTCTGCTTGTGGGAATGCATTTAATATGAATCTCAAATGATACATATCTTTGCAGCTTAGATTTAGATTTTAGTACCTACAGGCTGAGTAAACCTTGCTTAAATATTTTTAATTAAGGCTTCAAATTAACACCGAAACGGGAAACCAATTTGTACATACTTGGTGGGATCAAACCCTAGTCTATTGGTATGTAGCGCAAGTATTCTACAAAATCAGCTTTCACAAATTTATCAACAAATATATTTATTAGAAAGTTTGATCAGCATTAAACGGAGGACGCCCTGGCGTATGTTTGAAATAAAACAACACCCATTCGAGCCCTGCTTGAATCACTATATGATAGATGATTTTTTCTTCAATTGAAAAATGTAACAGTCTTCTTTATATTATTTAATTATTAAAAAGTCAATTAAAAAAGAAATGACCACAAGCTATTTTAAAATAATATTATATTAATACATGTTCTGAGCCACCCCAAAAAAATCATCAATTGCATCAAAACTCGCGACTTTTAAAATAAATAAAATACATTTATTTTGATGACCGAGTTACTTTTCTTTTCACCGGCCGCCCTTGTATCCCCTCTTCGACCGTCTCCTTCTACGATTTTCACCCGCTACGCCAGATCGTATTCCGCCTTCCAGGAAATACTATTACTCAACTTTTGATGTAGCATTTTGAATATCTCCCGAAATGCCGTGTTGTTTTTTTGTTTATCCCAGAGAAATACATGATGCGAATCCACGTTCCCACTCACTCGCTGTCAATGTAGCTACGAAAGTATGGAAACATGCGACTTTTTCTTAAGAGCATCCCTGTCTGTCGTTTTTGTTTCTTAAACTTTATGGTCTTAGTATAAAATGACAGAAGTTAAATAAATCTGGCTTGTTTATGATTTATTTTTGTAAATTATAAAGGTTAAAAAAAGTATATCACTGGAGAAATTTAACCTAAAAAAAATAAAAAACACGTTTTTCCACATTTTTTTTGAACGAGCTATATTTTGGAAATATTTGGTTTGTCACATTTCATACATTCTTGGTCTCGCAAGAAGCCGATTTTTGATAATGTGAAAAGTTTTTGAGACAGTATAAATAACTGATATTTCTTAATCAATTAAATTTCTTAAAAACGGTTTTTACATATTTTCTCAAAAACTATTGACATTTTACAACATCGGTTTCTTGTAGACTGAAAAAATAATTCAATTGTTAATTAAATAGAAAACAAATATTTCTAAAATAAAGCATGTAAAAAAACGATACAAATGTGAATTAAATGTGTTTTTTTTTTTTGTGAAACTTTTAAGTTATATATGTATTTTGTAATAATAATTTAGATAAAAAATGATAAACATGTTTGATTTTTTTCATAACTATCACCTTTGTATTAACATCATTAAGTTGAAGAAACAAAAACAACAGATTTAGGGTACATAACACTCTTAAAGTTACTTTGTTATGCGGAAAATTCTGAGAGATAGAGTTAAGGCTGGGCGCAAACGTCCGGTTTTCTGATCAGGATTCCTGATCAGGAATTCAGATCCGGAATTCCGCGTGACTAGCGCAAACGTCCGTTTTTTTGTATCCGGAATTTTTACGGTCAGTTCGTATAGAGACGCCTCTGTGAAAGCACCTATGGACGATGACAATGAATTGATTGCTATTGAACTTTTACTGGCCTTAACGTCCCTATTATGGTAGTCTGTGTGATTTATATCCCATAAATAGGGATATTTTTCTACACACATTATTAAATTTTCAGCCTCACACATTTTGTTCAGAAGAAAAATCGTAAAAATACGTCCGCTCGACACAGCGCTGGCGCGGTACTGAATTCAAAATTCCGTTCGTGTGCGGCGAGCGGTACAAAATGTATGGGAGAGCTGCGTCCGGAATGACGTCATCAGGTTTTTTTCCGTTCTGACAACTCGAACGCGCGGAACCATTCCGGACCGGACGTCAGGTTTTTTTCCGTCCGGAAATATTAAGCACGTGTGCGCCTTGTCGAACATTTTGTATGTAAGCGGAGCATTCAGGTCTCCGGATCTGAATTCCAGATCTGAATTTCTGATCAGGAAACCGGACGTCTGCGCCCGGCCTTAAGAATGAATGAGTAAAAGACAAATGCAAGTTGAAAGAGGATGTGAAAATAAAGGTACAATAGAATGTGACGAGATGGTCTGGACATGTAGAAACAATAGATGATGAAAGACCAAAGTGTGGAAACAAACATAGGAAATGTGAAAGAGAAAAGACCTGTAAAAGTATAGTTGGATGAGATTGGTGAAACTATGAAAGAATGAGAAAAAGTAGATAACCGAAAAGTATAAAAGCTTGCTTCTTTAAAGAATAATACTTAGCAGTTTTTCCAGGCGCTTAACAAAAAGGGAAAATAAATGACTTGTAAAAAGTGCACACTTGAAAAAAACACACACAGATGGGTTCCTCAGATTTATAATCTCTTCCAGAAAAGGTTTAATTTGGTAAAAATATTTTCAGCGATTTTCCTGGAGCGAGAAATGGAGGGCAAAGGAATGATTATCATACTTTGATACTGTAATTGTAACTCTGTCACGATTTCACTAGGAGTGGCCACAGCCTCTGAAGATTTGCCTTAATTTTTTGCCTCTTTAAATTCAATCATATCCATCACCTTTTTCATACATTTCCTTTTTTACATATGCTCTGTATATCCCTTCACAATTTCAACAATCTGACTCAGCCATACTTTTCTCGTTCTTCCTTTTCCTCTTTTCCATTTCACATTTCCTCTGTACATACACTTAATAAGCCTTTCATCATCCATTCTTTCTACATGTCCAAACCATCTCATCACACTTTTTTGTACCTTTACTTTCACATCCTCTTTCAACTTGCATTTTCCTTCCCCCCATTCATCCTTAACTCTTAAAGGTTTTCCTGTCATACGTATTTGTGTTGCCAGAAAGGTCTAATTGGCTTGTTTCTAGATATTGGTAAAAACACCACGTACACACTAGCATATACGATGCATTTTTTTTTTATGAGACTGACCACCCATACTGTAGAAAGTTGCTCACTTTGCCAATGTCACCCCGGATTCAGGGAAAGGCTGCAGGAGTTGCAAAGTTTATGTTCATCTGAGGTTTGGTTTATTTTTTATGAACACATTTCTTGACTTATAGGTTGGTATGCGGCTGACCACCCATGCTGTAAAAATGGTTCACTTTGCCAATGTCACCGACGCGACGGCAAGAGTTGCGGGTGTATGCCCTTTTGAGATTTGTTTTTTAAGTTGTAGGTGCGCATGCGGCATGTGCAAGCGCGAACTTGTACGTGTCTGCTTGTGAGAATGCATATAATGTGAAACTCTAATGTAAAATATCTTCGCTACTTAGATTAGATTATAAGATTAGAACACATGCAGCATGTATAAGCGCAAACCCACATGTGCATGCTCGTGGGCGTGCATTAAATATGAGCCTTAAATCGTAATGTATCTCTGCGACCTAGATTATACAAAAATAATATTTAAAAATATACAGATTCCCAATAAACAATATATGCATGTAAACAATAAACAATATATGCATGTAAACAATAAACAATATATGCATGTTAACAATAATCATTATATGCATGTAAACAATAAACAAAATATGCATGTAAACAATAAACAATATATGCATGTAAACAATAAACAATATATGAATGTAAACAATAAACAATATGTGCATGTAAACAATAAACAATATATGCATGTAAACAATAAACAATATATGCATGTAAACAATAAACAAAATATGCATGTAAACAATAAACAATATATGCATGCAAACAATAAACAAAATATGCATGTAAACAATAAACAAAATATGCATGTAAACAATAAACAATATATGCATGTAAACAATAAACAAAATATGCATGTAAACAATAAACAATATATGCATGTAAACAATAAACAAAATATGCATGTAAACAATAAACAATATATGCATGTAAACAATAAACAATATATGCATGTAAACAATAAACAATATATGCATGTAAACAATAAACAATATATGCATGTAAACAATAAACAAAATATGCATGTAAACAATAAACAATATATGCATGTAAACAATAAACAATATATGCATGGAAACAATAAACAATACATGCATGTTAACGATCATAACAATTTATGCAAAAAATAAATTTCCAATCATTTATTTTACATCAATTATTTTAAGGGGATATTGAATAGAGTTGAATCAATCGTAAATAAAGGCAATCAACATGACAAACGTTCAATATACTGATATAAAGTTGATGTTTACAACAGGCTGGTTAAAACGATGTAAAAGTAATCAGAACACAATCAACTCTTGCTGATTGATTCGACATTATCAATTTATTTATCAATTAAATTGAATACAAGCAAAAGTTGCTTTTTTGAGATCACGTTTGTTAAAATAGTCGTTTTAAAATTGAAATTAGTCTCAAAAGAATTTTTGAATAAAAAACATAAGTACGAGTACTTGTAGAAATTGGTTTTCAAAGTTTGTTGAGGGTTGGTATGTGACTGTCCAACCATTATTTAGCAAAAAAAAACACTTTCACAATGTCATCCCTGTTTAAAGGAATCAATATTCCTGTACTTATAGGTTGGTATGAGGCTGAACACCCATACTGTAAAATATGTTTCACTTTACCAATCGCACCTCTGATTCTGCAAAGGTCACTAAAAATAACAGTGCGTATGATATTTTTGGTGAGCACTGTTTTTGTGTGAATCACAACTTAACCCTCCGCGAGCTTGGTCGTCGCTGTAGAAAGCGCCAGTTCTCAAGCAAGACCCAGTTGCTGTAAGGCTGGATGGGCCTTTAGTGACTGGTCTTTGTTAAAGGTATTTGAATTTTTGTGCTCCGCCAGGGTTCGAACCCGCAACCTTCCATTTACGAGTCAAAAGTGTAAACCGCTAGACTACGGACCGGTCAATGTTATGGGTGTTAGATATGATTTCCCGTTTCGGTTTTTATTTCAAACGCCAAATAAAAAAAATATCGGAAAGATTTACTCAGCTTTCACAAGACATGAGTACCTGCCTCATTAATAGCTGGGAAACCCACACTTTAACTGAAGTGGTTGGTGTAAAGCCGGCCCCATTACCTGTGAAAGTAAATAGGTTCCACTCGCCACATACGAAATCCTTCGGGGATTGCGAGGCAAGAAGATGCACTATATGTGTAGCCTGGTTGCTTTTGCATTGTGTTTTATTTTTTTAGGTTTAAATAAAATATAACTTTTAACCTGTTACTACAATTTTTTTTTAAAGAAACATGTTTTTTCCCCTTTTTTTTAGAAATTATATTTGTGAAGAAGAATGCAATTCACCAACCTATTCTGCCTGGCCTGACACAGGTTTTAATTTCATCAATTAATATTTCATTATTGTTTAATAATTAATAATTACCCCATTAGGTACATCTGTCGAATCAGGGTCAAAGTTATGGTCAAATGACCCGTGTGGGGATCGAACCTACGTTATTCTATTTCAAATACGCTAGAAAGATCAGCCCACTTGGCCCCCTCAGCCATAACAACGACACTTTATGTGCTGTATTTGGAAATATTATTTTGCTTGTACTTTAAGTTGCAAAATATATGTAGCTTAGTTTCGTTGCGACACTAAAAGAAAAAGAAAAACATAAAAAATGCAAATTTATGGTACCAACATAAAGCCTTCTCTAATTTTAAGCCATTGTCTTTGAATCGGACTCTAAATTCGCGGGGTTTTCCGGACTTTAGCTCCGCACCAGGCTTTTGCTGGTCGGTCAGGCTCGCTCCAATTAGAGAGCCTTTGATTGCTCCAAAACTGCGCTCCAACCAGCTTCAAAAACAAAGTGAAGAAAAAAACCAGCACTGTAGTTACCACCTGCATATATCGTGTCATATATATATTACCTATATGCCCGCTAAACAATTAAATGTGTGACTGTAAAAAAATGCACGTACTTGTGAAAAGGAGTTAAGTATATCGAGTACAAACAGTTGCATCAACTCACCTCCATTGCGTAAGTCGAAAAAATGTACTGATATATAATTTTGTTGAAGAAGTTTTGTGAACTGGAATGCAATAAGCAAACCTTTATTGCCTGGACAGAAGCAGGTATTAACATCATCAATTAACGCAAAAAAAAAACGCAACTAAGCTAAGTGTAACGAAACGTTTGGCATGTGGCTAGTGGAACCTTTTTATTTTTACAGGTAAGGGGAGGGGGAAAGGCTTTACGCCAAATACTTCAGTTGAAGTGGAGGTATCCCAGCTGCTCCCTAGGAGACTGGTATACATTTCTTGTGAAGGCTGAGTAGGCCTTGCCGGTTTTTTTATTTTGGGATTTTGAATAAACACCAAAACGGGAAAACATTTCTGACACCCTCGGTGGGATTCGAACCCGAGCTCACGGCATGCAATACAAGCACTCTACCAAATAAGCTATTGACCGAAACTAGCAACCGGACTTAATATTTAAATGAATAATTATTTATTGACATCTCTTAACCACGGTCAAGTTATAGTCGATAGCGCACAACGGGATTCAAACTTGCGCTTGTTTTAATAATGCAACTCGATTGCCGACGCCTTGTATCCTCGATCATACCAGCGAAGAGCGTATTTGAAAATGAAAATATAATTTATGCTCCACCGGGCATCGGATCAGCTACCTTCCAATAACGAATCCGTAGAGTTAAGCACTAGACTACGGACCGGTCTTTTAATTAACTTGAATTAAGCCTGTTTATAAAGTATTTTGTTTCAATGTGAACACTTTTTTCCACGTAACTAATACTATGTACTTTTGATCTAAACTAAATTTTATAGAAAAAAAAAACCGGTCCGTAGTTCAGTGTCAACACTTCGGACTCTGAATGGAAGGTTGTGGGTTCGAATCCCGGCGGAGCACAAAAAAATGCAATTTATATATTCAAATTTGCGTTTCGCTGTGTTGAAAAATTCATAAACCTTTACCAATGACCGGTCATTAAAGGTCCATCTAGCCTTATAGCAACTGGGTCTTGCTTGAGAATTGGCGCTTTGTAGCGACGATGACCAAGCTCGTAAAAAAGACGATAACTCAATTGGTAAAATGCTTGCATTCCATGCCGAAAGCAAGGGTTCGATCCCAAGGCTTACTCAGCCTTCACAAGAAATGAGAACCAGCCCCCCCCCAGAAGCTGGGAAACCCCCATTTCAACTGAAAGTGGTTGGTGTGAGGCCGGCCCCTTTGCCCGTAAAAATAAACAGGTCTCGAATCGCCACATGCGACCCCTTCGTGGATAACGCAGGCAAGAAGTTACACTGTATGTGAAGCTTAGTTGCGTTTTTTTAATACCCAAAACCATACACTTTTTTTTAATTATAAGGATTCATTATTCTCTCCTTGACTGATAGGTTGGTATGTGGCTGACCACCTGTGCTGTAAAAATTGGTACACTTTTGCCAATATCACCCCGGTTCAGGTAACGTCGGCAGGAGTTGCAAGGTTTATGTCCATGTGAGGTTTTCTTTATTTGTATGCACACATGCAGAATGTGTAGGCGCGAACCTACATGTGCCTGTCTGTAGGCATGCATTTCATATGAGCCTTAAATCTTAACAAATCTTTGCAGCTTATGTAGATTAGATAGATTATAGATAGATAGATTTTTTCCATCTCTAACAACAGGTAAAATATATTTATTTCTCCTAAAATACCATTAAAAGAAAAAATACCTTAAAAAATCTGAGCATTCCTATTTTGGAAAAAAAACACTAAGCTAAATCTTTTATTCATATTAAATATACTTTTCCAGATAAATCTTGTAAAAGCCTTTTAGTTTGCGATTCAACTTAGCAGAATCACAAAAAAAACTTCACAAGTCTTACAAAGATTTAGGAGAGAATAATTGACTTGAGTCATGTATTATTTTATATCATAACAATTCCAATTATTTGTTTCAATATTTTTTTCTGAAGACATTATTATTTTGAGAATGTCTATTGGTTTATTTTTTTCTCTCGATTGGTCCGGTTGCCTAATCAAGAGCGATTCTAGGAACAAATCAAACGTGATGTGAACTCTTTTGCAGTGAATCTCAACTTCAAAATATTTGTTACTGTAAAAAAATATTATTTGGAACTTTATTGAACTGTTTTTGTTAAGCAGTTGAGGCTTTTTAGATGATTCACGCCATAACGTGTCTGTACCTTTAGTACGAGTTGCAAAACTTGAGTAAAGTAAAGTTTACGGAAAGTATTCAAGAGTTATTATCCCCAAAATCTGCCGTTTTTATTTGTTACACTTTATGGTCTTAGTAAAAGACTTAACAGTGATGAAGAAAATCAAGTTCAAACAAACAAAAACGGCAGATTTCGGGGAAAACCACTCTTTCATACTTTCCGTAAACTTTACTTTATTTAAGTTTTGCAACTCGTACTAAGGGTACTGGTCTGTTATTTACACCAAACATTTTTTTGTTACTTGACTAGTCGCTGGGATAGTCAAGGGGATAAGAATTTGACGCTCGAATTTGCGTTATTGACACTAACGTTGCTTCGAACCCCCCCTGCGTCACATTAAATCAACAGTTACTTCGACCCTAATTCAACAGATGCCGTGGGGTAGTTTTTTTACACATAATTCAAAAATATTAAATACTGAATCATTAATTGACAACGTTAACACCTGGTTCTAGAAAGGCCAAATATGTTGGTGAATTTAAAAGATCTATCAAAAAAAGTGTGTCCATACACAACATGCAATATTAGTTGACTATGCTACAGCCGAAGCTCAGCTCGGACCCGACACGGTCTAGCGTGAGTCATTCTTCAGATTCATAATCTCGTTCTGAGTACGGTTCATCATCATCAACTGGACAACAAACTGGGTAGGTCTGGCCTTCTCGGTGATCAACCACAGCCACTGCTAGCTTTCGCGCGGTTGCGGTACGCTACTAAACTACACATATAGTGTAACTTCTTGCCTGCGTTATCTCCGTCGCATGCCTAATGCCATCGTCGGCCCCACAACAACCATTTCAGTTAAAGTGGGGATGATAGGGGAAGATAAAGTTGATGATAAATGTATTTGTGGGTTAAATGTGAAATAGGAAAAAATACCCTTCACACGATCCCTTGGTTGACAACAACTGACAAAACCAGCCAGCCGATTTCTTTGACGTAACAATAGGTCAACCGGAAAAATTGTAGTTGTTTTAATAATAGCGAAAAAAATACGGCAGGTAATAGAGTTAACTAAGGTAATAATAACCTATAAATAATCGGTTAACGGTTATTTTATGACCGTTCCGTAGTCTAGAGGTTAGCGCTTTGGACTCGTAAATTAAACTTCGCGGGTTTGAATCCCGATGGCAAAGTTTCTCATTTCTAAGCAAAGATGGGCAGCCTCACTGTCATATTTATAAATTATTAATTTCAGAGTACCTACATACAGTTTACGGATATTGCACTAACCATTATGGGAGGATTTAATTAATTTGCGACGTTCAGTTAGAGACATAGCCGGCGTCTTCAGGAGGTACTCTCTTTTCAAAACGACTAAGGATGAAGTAAACACTTTATACTTTTCTATAAACTGTGGAAAACTCACAAAACAACTTAAATTTTGATTGTTACGTTATGTATCAAATAAATAAAGTTTTTAAGTGTGAGACTTAAAATTCAACCCTTAGCACATCCCGCGTTCCTTGATGAGATATTAAATTAAAATGTGTCTTTCATAACATGTGGCATCTCACATACTTAAGTCACACACTTAAGCCACCCTTAATCCTCTCATAAACCAAGACGCTTGCATGCTGAAACCCGAGTCAAACACTTGATGGCTCTTTAAGGGTGTTTGTCTTTTAAAATTAATATAGACTGACAGGTGCAAGGGTGGATTACAAACGGTTTAAGTATGGTCTTAAAACGTTGTAAATATGTGAAAACTTTATTCAATTTAGGGTTTTTATTAATGAAAGTTAATTAAAATTGAAGAATACAATATAATTTAAGGTAAGATCCCTTATTAAGTGTACTTTTTTATTATCAAATTTTGGTATTTCTGCCGACTTGAAAGCAAGCTAAATGAACCATTATTTACAGTTTGAGTGGTCAGATTCATACCAACCAATACAAACAATACATTAACCTGTTTGTAAAACTTGCAATATATGAAAAAGAAAGATGATATAGAGTATTATAAATATAATGAACATTCAAAATTAAAAAAATCTAAGCCGCCAACATTGCAGATCAATGATAATTTTTAAAAATAACTCTGAAATATCGTTATCACGTCCGTTCTATTATTTCTGCTTAAAATTAGAAGCAGCTGTATTTCCAATTGGAATTGTAAAACGACTGTTGAAAAACAAAAAATTGAAAATTCCACAAATTCCACCAAAACCCACATTTTTATTTGTATTTATTTTGTACATTTCAAAATTTTTCCATCAAATGTTGTTTATTCATAAAAATAACTAAAAAAATGTATAACAACAATAACAAAATAATATTTAAAATGTATTCGTTTTTTTTTGACGGATGGGATTTTTCCCATGACTGGATGAAAAAAGGGGTGTAAAAAAGCGAGCATCCCTCCTATAATGTACGGTCGGGTGCACCCGTTGTATCATTTGGAGGGGGGGGGGGGGTTGAATATAAAAAAAACATCGGTTTTTCAATATGACCGAGGGATGAATTAGCCGAGAACTTTTTGGCTGAGCCTCGCGGTCGGGAAATTCAAAATCGCATGAGCTTTTAGCAGACAAAAGCACAAAGAAAAAATAAGGCAGGCATTGCATTATTTTTAAGTTGTTTCTTGACATAGAGGGTTTTTGTTTCATTAATTGTTAATTTGTTTTTTGACATGAAGATTGGTATAAGACTGACCACTCATACTGTAAAAAAGGGTTCACTTTGCCAATGTCACCCCGGTCCGTAGTCCAGTGGTAGCACTTCAAACTCGTAACTGAAAGCTAATGGGATCGAATTCCGGCAATGCAACTAAGCTACACATATAGTGTAACTTCTTGCCTGCGTTATCCCCGAAGGGGTCGCATGTGGCGATTCGGGACCTTTTCATTTTTACGGGTAAGGGGGCCGGCCTTACACCAACCACTTCCAGTTGAAGTTGGGGTTTTCCAGCTCCCGGAGGGGCTGGTTCTCATTTCTTGTAAAGACTGAGTAAATCCTGAGATTGAACCCTTGCTCTCGGCATGGAATGCAAGCATTCTACCAATTGAGCTATCGACCTTTTTACGAGCTTGGTCGTCGTCGCTACAAAGCGCCAATTCTCAAGCAAGGCCCAGTTGCTATAAGGCTGTATGGACCTTTGATGATCGGCGGAGCACAACAAGTATGCCATTTATATTTTCAAATATGCTCATCGCTGAGAAGAAAAATTCATATACCTTTACCAAAGACTGGTCACTAAAGGTCAATCCAGCCTTACAGCAACTGGGTTTTGCTTGAAAATTGGCATTTTTTACAGCGACGACCAAGCTCGCAAAGGGCTCTTCAGGTGGGATACACACAAAAACAGCGCTTACCAAATAAGTCATCCTAATATTATTTATTATTATTATGAGCATCCATGTGCTGTAGGTCATTCTGGCACATGTATACAAGACGGGTATAAGGAGAGTTTGAGCATATTTTCCGATATCTACTCGCAAATGTAACTGATGAATAAATTTTAAACAAAAAAAAAAACAATTGGTATTTATCCATTAAACCAAATACCAAATGTTCAGTATGGTGATTGCGTTGGCGAAGCATTTGCCTGTGTAAATTCTCGCTAATGTTTGTATTGTAGGAAGGTGAAACAAAAGCTTTTGATTTCATACTTTTGCTGCTTTGAGAGCGCTACGCTTCTACGCCGAAGCATAAAGGCTTCAAACACACCGCTACGCCAAACAATTCTTCTATGTGTGTGCGCTCTACGAGCTACGATTGTATCGTAGAGGACTACGAAATTCAGTAACGAAGAAAAATTGTGTGCATATTAAAACTTTGCTTTTAAAATTATTCTCTCTTTTCATATTTTTTTTTTTATTCTGTTACTTTTCTTGGAAAATAAAACTTTATTTATTTTATATACGATTAAATTTATTTTACATAATTTATTTTAAGATTCACTCACATTTGGTTCACAGTTATCTTTCGTACTATCTCGCTCAAGGATCTGGTACTGATACCCTTCAAAGCATCTCTATTTATATGTGTATAAGGGCTATCCCAGACTTTGTCAAAATCTTCTCAATTAGAAACTTTGAGCAAACACCAGTGCAACCATCCAAATACTTACATCTAGAGACACACATACACAAGTAAGTTAAACCCACAAATTCAATCATTAGTTAACATACACAGACATAAATATACACGTCTATTGTTTGGCTAGTTGTGTTGTACGGATGACAAACCTAGAGTCTGACTTAGGAACAATAATTTTTTTCCAGTTCTTTGATAACAAAATGCTTTGTCGCATTATTGGATTTGAACCTTACCCCTTTAGAACCTGAGTGCGACAAATGGCGCATCTATACTAGCGCGGAGATAAGGTCCTTATTTCAAGACGCAAACATCGTGTCAGTTATGAAATACAGATGACTTCAGTGAACTGGAAATGTAGTACGTGCAAAAAACTCCAGGATAATTAGAAATGTCTTGGATGGTGCCCCCTACGATGTTAGACCACTCTGACGTACTAAGGTACGGTGGGCAGACAATGACAAGGCTGACGCGAAAGTCCTCGGAGTAAAGGGACCATGGAAGGACGCGGCACAACACAGGGAATCCTGGAGGTTTGTTGTGCGAGAGGTCCTGATCTTTTTAGTCCTTCTAATCGGAGAAAGTAAGTAAAAATAATATTGTTATGATTTCACCGCGTTCAATTGATAAAACTGCGGTTATTTATTTTGCACAATTTATTTGATATTCAGTTTACATACAGGTGCAACTCTACACCTACAAAATGCAACGTTCGCTTGACTTCTCTGGCCACAGAGAGCTTTGGTCCTTATTTAAAGTAAGACTAAGGATAATTCTCGAATCAATGAGCATTGGAACATGCGAGTCTTTACTAGAATATCATACACTCAATCGATCTCAAATAATACTAATTATATAAGTACCTAATATCTTGAGACTTAATTACAATAATAATAGCTGCACACATCAGTACATCCTCAGTCGTCGTGCGGAGAGGGTGTCTCATGAAGACCTTAGCTACGTCGCTAACGAAACGTCGAAAATAATGTAAGTTCTCTTATAACGGTTCTTCTAGTATCCGATTAATAAATTTTAACTTTGGTTGGTATGCGGCTGACCACCCATACTGTAAAAAATGGTTTACTTTGCCAATGTCACCCCTGTTTCAGGGAAGGACGGCAAGAGTTGCAGGGCTTATGTTCATTTGAGATTGGGTTTTTTATATTGTAGGTCCACATGCGGCATGTGTTAGCGCGAAATTATACATGTCTGCTTGTGGGAATGCATTTAATGTAGATCTTGAATGATATATATCTTTGCAGCTTAGATTTGATTAGATTGGATTAGAACTGTGTAGTAATTATTATTGTAAATATGTCAAACGACCGTAATTCCAGCCTAAATCTGACAATCTAAAGACTTCACAGAATTTATCACAGACAAGCAAAAAAACACAATTGTATATTCATAGAAATATTATAAACTCATTTTTAAAGTATTTTTAACAAAGATGATATGAGGGCATTCCAGTGAAATCTGTTTATACATGTAATTTAATAACGATGACATTCCTGCCGTCATGTAGCACATTTCTCTTTCCATTATTGTGATATCTCTCTTACAGGGATTACTAAAGCTGACTCGGGCTTTATTTTGCGCGCTGTTTGGCCCATTTCCAGAAAAGCGAAAAAAATTGTGAAAATATGGAGTCATCGTACGGAGAAGAAATAAGAAAATACAGAGACTATTTAAAAAATGTGACTTTTATGTTAGAATAATTCGTATGCCTTTCCTTGGAAGTCATTTTTTTTGTTAATTTTATTTTGTAACCTTAACGCTTATTTGTATTCCTTGATATAAGGTTGGTATGAGGCTGACCACCCATGCTGTAGAAAATGGTTCATTTTGTCAATATCATACCTGTTTCAGGGAAGGTCAGCAAGAGTCGCAGGGTGTATGTTCATTTGAGGCTTGGGTTTTTATGTTGTAGGTTAACATGCGGTTGTACAAGCGCGAACTAAGTAATACGTGTTTGTTTGTGAAAATGCATATAATGTGAATCCCCAATGTTACATGTCTTTGAAACTTACATTAGGTGGACTTACATTACTTGGACCGGTCCGTAGTCCGTAGTGTCAACACTTCGGACTCGTAAATGGAAGGTTGTGGATTTGGATCCCGGCGGAGCACAAAAATATACCATTCATATTTCGAATGTGCTCTTCGCTGAGTTGAAAAATTCATAAACCTTTACCAAAGACCGGTCACTGAAAGGTCAATCCAACCTTACAACAACTGGGTCTTGCTTGACAATTTGCGCTTTTTACAGCGACGATCAAGCTCGCAGAGGGCTCTTGAGGTGTGATACACACAAAAACAGCGCTCACCAATTAAATCATCCTAATATACATATATATATATCTCTATATCTATATCTATATCTATATCTATATATAATATATATATATTATATATATATGTTGATAGGTTTTCGGGTAATCCGTTAATTTGCTATTTTATAGCCGACGTTTCGGATCGGTATCACGATCCTTCATCAGGGCGGTCCTTCTGTGTGTAGGGTTGGCCTTCGACTGATTTGTGATGTGTTTTGTTGCGGATATATATATATATATATATAAGATTTAATAAGACACAGTAATTATGTCTCAAGATGTTGGGTACTTATATAATTTGCAATATTCGAGATCGATCGAGTGTATGAAGTTCTAAATTTACCTTTTCGTATTTCCTAGAAGTAGCTACTTATAATATCGTTATTTTCTTGAAAGCACCTTACCTGCAGTTTTGGTAAAGCAAAAATATAAACGAAGAGTCGGGGCAGAGTTTCAAAACGAAAGAATTGTACAATATTTATTTTTTTTTGAAGAGAGAAAATAACACGGTCTCGACACGGTATTTACCTAAGTGCTTGTTTGTGTTAAGTCCATCCGAAGTAATTTTACATGAGCAATTTTTGTATGCGTAGTGAACCAATGTATCTTATGAAAACTGGAAATTGATTTTAAAAATATTTAAACAACTCTCACATTATCGTGTCTTTTATTTTTTCCTCACCTCAGATTGTGTAGAGCGTGATTTTAACAATTTTATTGAAAGGTCATTTTCGAATAAAATAGTTGATAAGGCAAATAAGCACTGAGGGGATGTTGTAGCTAAGTAGGTAGAATGCTTGCGTTCCATACCATAGGCCTTCGGTTTAACCTTCACTAAAGGTGTCAAAAAAATAATGCACAAACCAAAAATAAAAATATATTTTTGATTGTTTGTGTATTAGCACTGTAAAAATTTAAATTCAATAATATTTTATTTATTCAATTGAAAAAATTTTTAAATCAAAACACTGTTTTGTATTTTCACGATTATAATGACTTATATCCTGTTTCAGGGAAGGTCGGCAAAAGTTGTGGGGCTTATGTTCATTTGAGGTTTGGATTTTATTTGTAAGTACACATTCAGCATTTGTAAGCGCGAACTACACTTGTTGGTTTGTGGGCATACATCTGAGAGCTTTAAGGGCCCTGTCCCGTTTTAACATAATCAAAATTTAAAGTTTTTCGAATCTCGAACAGACAAACGTTGCAACGCATAAAACAAAAAAATTCTCTAGTCCAGTATTTGTACACACTTAAAAATATGATACAAATGTCAAATGTGTTTGGGGGCTCTTTACAATAGCATATACAGTTGTCGTTGAATCTTTTCACACGATGTCACATTTCTTTTTAAACGTCGATCAAGCCAAGAACACACTAACTGTTTACACTCTGTCTCTCTTTCACACACGCGATACATGGGCTAAGGCTCTGATGGGGCTTCCACACGCTTGCCAACTCATCTCAAGTCAAGCGCACAGTGTGTCGTCTAGAACATGCTAGCTGGACAAAATTAGTCCATTAGACAAATTTTTGTCCAGCTAGCATGTTCTAGACGACACACTGTGCGCTTGACTTGTGAATGGTTGGCAAGCGTGTGGACGCCCCATGAGCTCTTCGCACAGCGATATCCAATAGTGCAATATGGGATAACATTTTGTAGACGTCATGTCGACGGGTAATAAATACATCGTAGCGGAAAAATGAAAACAATTTTCAAGACCTATGTTTTTTAGGTTTTCACTTTTTTCTTTATAAACTGTTTTTATGGCTATGTCCAGAGTGCATCAATATAAATAAATTTTATTTATATCGATGTCAGAGTGAAAATTACGACTAAAAAGAGGGAGAATTCTGACTCGAACTTCTAAAAAGTACTTCTGGCAAATAAAATATTGCAATTCATATTAGTTTTTCATAATAATAGGCACAAATTTGGTCATTTTCTTTGTGCAAAAAAATGTTTACATATGCCAATGATTCACATTCGGGGATAAAACGGCCACAGTTGCACATAATAATTTACATAAATAAAAACAACATGTAGAAAAAAAAACAGTGTTTTTTTTAAATCTTTATTAGTTTTTTAGTTACAAATACAACAACAACCTACAAATTATTAATATTCAGTTACAGAATGAATCCAATACATTTTTCAAAACTGGCATGTGAGATAAAGATTTGTTTACAACATCTTGGTTTGTTTACACTGCGCGGAAAGCAATTGGTCGGTGCAATAGGAAGAATAGCAAAGAACAAGCGATTGACGATGGATCTGAGAATGGCAGTACACAATGGCATATTGTTACCGACTTTGATGTATGGAAGTGAAGTATGGACAGTGAACGATAGCGAAATGAGTAAAGTATGTACGGTGGAAATGAAGCATTTGAGAAGCATGACAGGAAAAACTCTGAGGGATAGAGTTAGGAATGAATGGGTAAAAAAAGAATGTAATTTGAAAGAGGATGTGAAAGTTAAGGTACAAAAGAATGTGATGAGATGGTTTGGGCATGTGGAAAGAATGAATGATGATAGACTGACAAAGTATGTATACAAAGAAAGTGTGAAAGGAAAAAGAGGGAAGGGACGACCGAGAAAAGTATGGAGTGATCAGATTGGGGAGATTGTGAAAGAATGGGATATACAAAGTGACCATAAAAGAAGAAAATGCATGAAAAAGGTGATGGATTTGAATGAATTGAAAGAGGTATGTAAGGATAGGAAAAAATGGAGGCAGCTCTGCAAAGGCTCTGGCCACCCCTAGCGGAATGGCGACAGAGTTACAGTTACAGCTGTAACCTAACCTTATACTACAACATGCTGATACCAAACTATCATTTATGTCAATTTGTTTTTTTTGTAATTACACATACAGCATGTGTATGCACACACATACATAATTTTGATTGTAAGTATGTCTCTAATATGAATCTTAACTGTTAATAAAACTTCGTTGTAGACTATTTATATATAGATGCAAAGATAAGAATAAGTGGAAGAGACTCTATAAAGATTCTGGCCATGCCTACTGAAAATATGGCGTTATTAGATATAACTATAAAAGTTAATAATTATTGACAAGTATCTGTTTATGGTTCAATTCCTAATCAATCTCAATTTTAGGTTTTTGGGACAATTGGGATGCGGGACTTCCTTTTTGTTTCCTAAATATGTTTTCGATATGAAATGTCATGTAAAAGTAAAAGCATATACTGGAGACCTATGTCTAGCAGTGAATTATGAAAAATCAGAGATTTACAAAAAATATTTAAAACATATTGCATTTGATAATACGATACTATGTAATATGTATTGACATTACGCACTTTCAAAGTTACTTCACTCACTGTGATACGCGGGAGATCTCCGAGAGAGAATGTAAAAGTACGAAATATCGCTTTGATACAAAGTTAAAGTTGATTTACCTTTTTAATTTATATATATTTTGTACATAAACACCTTTTAAAACATAGCTGAGGTTTTTTTTTACTCTTGCATATCGGCATTTTGATTTTAAGTCATATTTTTTTTCCGCAGAAACGACAAGCGTGCTCTCCCGTCAACGATCCATCTCACACTGAATTATTTTCCGCTTGTATTTGGGCAAATTTAAGTCATCTTTTAAAAATCTTAATAAAATACAGAAAATGATTGTAATTATTAATATATACAGAAACCAACAGATTATTATGTGAACTTTGATTATAACAGTAAGAAAAAACAGAAAACAAAACAGAAAAGCTAGTTTTTGAGCACTAAAAATTTATATTTACGGCACATTTTTGGGGTTCCTAAAAGTGTTGATTTTACTTTCAATTTACAAAAAACAAAAAAAATCGTCAATTAGCATTGTTAACAACAATATTTTCTACAATATTGTAGAACATTTAAAATACAAAAAATTGACGTATGTACTAGTTAATGAGAGTTCAAAAATGCCTTTTTTGTAGAAATGCGTAATCGACTTCCCGTATTTAATTTTTAGTATTTTAAATTGAGCTTTTATTTTAATTTTAATATAAAATAATTAAAGTTAATACTTGCCATTTTCTATTTCTAAGCATCAAAATTCATTATTGTCGTTAATAATATACATAAATAAACCTCGAAAACACTAAAAAACGGCGAATTTCAGCAACTGTTCGAAAATATTGGGACAGCGTCGTTAAATGAATATATCTTTGCAACTTAGATTATAGATTATATTATAGATTATAGATATGACTTTTTTGATTTAATTTTTTTGTATACCTGACGATGATATATTATCGAAAACTTTTGTAAAATTAAATAATAAATTATTATAATCGTGAAAATACAAAACAGTGTTTTGATTTAAAAAAAATTCAATTAAATAAATAAAATGTTATCAAAAATAAAAATGCCGTCAAGGTTAACTCAGCCCTCATAAGAAATAAAAACTAGCTTCTTTCCAGTTATTTCGCGTGCAACCATCCGAGTAATCCTGTTTTCACTTTCATTCATTTTTAAGACAGATTTTATATTACAAACTTATGGTTTATGATACAAGACAAGAGCATGTATGTATAAGGAAAAATATGAATGATGAAGAGATGAAAGAGATACGCAGAAAGACAGAAAAGTGGAGACGAACCTATGGAGGTACCGTCCACCCCTAGTGAAACGGCGGCAGGATACAGCAACAGTAACAGATGGTCGATCAGTATACTTTTGAATGTCTTGTTGACTTCTGCAAACTCTGCTCCTCTCAAGCAAAATGCTGTATTTTATAGGTGTATCCATTTAAATAGCCAGAAAGGTCCAATTTGCGTGTTTCCAGATATCGATCGGTAGAAACATGAAATATATGCAGTACATTAATCTTATTATTACTTTAACTTAACACCTAGGATCTTTATCTACTTAGTAGGCCAATAATCCTAACAGTATATTTTTATTTAACAAAAATCTTTTGCAAGCTTTCTGAAGTTTCATCCAAGTGCACAAACTATAAACATTAAGGAGGATTATGCATATCCCAACATACAAAACTTGTACACAAAGCATAATGATATTTTCTCTGTTATGGCAGCTGAGTCGTTTTCTGCACAGAGCTGCACGGCTTCAAAGAGATCTGTACGTAATACCATTTCCCCTTCAGATATTGCATTCTGATGCGACGGCGATGCGATAATAATGACGTTTGTATGCAGAGCTTTGTGAAAATCTTTTCAACTACAGATGCTAAAAAAATTACATTAAAAAAATTATATACTTTTTTCATGGAAAGGCACTTTATCAGAGATCGGTTTGATTTTTTTCTTAGTCATCATCATCATTGGGGTCTTGGTATCCCTCATCAACCGCTGCCAGCGCTGTCTATCCAGCGTCTTCCTCCTTTAGTCCCATATTCCCACTACACGGCAATCCGCCACCACTCCATCCAGCCATCTTGCTCGTGATCTTCCCACTGTCCTGCGTCCTTCTAGGTTCGCCATTACAATCGTCATCTCTAAGCTATGATGGTCCATTCGCTGAATATGTCCCAGCCAATGCAGTCTGTTGACCTTTATTGAGCGGACCACATCAGCGTCCTGGTACAGCTCATACGATTCAGAGCTATATTTTCTTCACCATATATATTTCTTCTTTTTCGCTATAATATATATTTATTTTCTAGAAACATTTTTTCAATCGCCCGAGCTTATTTGTACACATAGAAATACAACTGTGAAGTTCTTTGTTCTCTTTCTTACTAAGGACAATTTTCGTAAGTAAGTTGAAACAGATATATAATGTCTATTTTCGTTAAAATAATTTCTAGTCCACAGATATCATAAGTCAATGCTTCCACCCCTAGTCACCTTCAATTTTGTGTTGCTAAGAGTGTTAGCGATCTAGTGACCCTATCGTTGAAACGACAATTTCGTTGTCCATAAAATTTGTGCCGAGTCCGTTTTTGAAGCAATCGAGCAATCGGGCAATTGAAGCAATCGAGATTAAGATCAAATAGGTGAGATTGGAAAGAATGGAATCTGCAGAGTGAGAATAAGAAAAGAGTATGTATGAAAAAGGTGATGAATATTGAGGAAATGAAAGTGATTTGTAAGGACAGAAAAAAATGGAGGCGCATCTGCTGAGGTACCGGCCACCCCTAGCGGATCGGCGGCAGGATACAGTACAGTACAGAGCAATTCACACTTTTGAAGTCGATAAATAGTGCAAACTCATTATGATCAATTTGTTGATTGAAAGCACCCAGTTTCGTTGCGAATTTTCCATTTGTTTCAATCAAAAAGCGATCACAGCTGTCGATTGTTACCGGATGTGTGTCGCTAGCTACATGTGCACGTTTGTTAACGATCGCTATGTTATAAACGTACCGACTGCCACCCCTGCAAGCGGGATCCCATCAAACAAGGCAATATTTGTCTTTCTCATTGCAGCGAGACACATAGAAATGAATGGACAGAAAACTGATATCGAGATAAAGAGACTATCGTTTAAATTTTGTTTCAAAGTCGTGTAATGTAAATGAAATAAAAATTAAGTATGCAAATTAAGAGTGAGCATTTTTTTTCATTTTTAATAGTTCAAATTGTCAGCCACATACCAGACTATACATCATGGAATCTATAATCTGTAATCTATAATGTAAGTTGCAAAGATTTTCGGAGAACCGCCATCGTTAGGTAACAAATTATGACTGAATTTTTTTGTAAAGACTCAAAAAATAACAAAAAAAGTGGAATAAAACAAACTTTTTTTTTTCTTTCATTTTTTATTTATAAAAAATAATAACACCTTTTTGCAAATATATATTTGTTTTTTTTTTAAAATGATTTATAGGTTTCTTCTCGTCCAAATTACTTTATTCGTCAATTGCATTCACAAAACAAACACACATATATCGCCGTATAAACATACACATTTTCTTTCAACTTCATATGTGTTGAATAGTATCAAAGCCGGCAATCTCGATTTATTTTAAAAAATGACGTGAACATATTAAAATGACGAGCAAACGAATTCCTCCATTCTTCTGTACTTTTTTCAGTTTTGAAAAAAATCCTACATTACTACCTTTGAAACTAAACGACTCGTATTTGTTAATACTCCAAACATTACGAAAACTCTTCTCAAAGAAAAAATGTATGGAAAGTGAATCGCTCACTAGGAGTGCCGTCGTATATTATATAAATTTTCGATGTACGAGGTCGATTGTAGTTTGCGTTTTTTTTTTATACTTGAGATATAGAGATGGATTTAGTATGAAAAATATTTTATAATTTAAATGCATGTTTATTTTGAATTATGTTACTTGAATGTTTACCGTGTGCTATATAAATAATAATATGAAAATGCAGCATAAAATGTTATGAAAAATAAATATTACACATGATATTGCTGAGAGATTGAGTGTCATTTTAAGTATTTAATTCTTGCAAAAAAAGTAATTAAGAAACAACATTCAAGGCGATATTTTTATTAGAGACTAGCTCTACCCTGCCACTCCTTGTGGTGGCTCGCCTTACTCGTCGTACTGTATCAAACCGGCATTCTGTTAGGGATGACCAGTATCTCTGCAGATGTGTTTCCACTGTGTTGTATCTTTGCACACTTGTTTTAGTCTAAAAAAATCCATAACATAAGGGGAAAATTGGTTAAGCATATTTCTGCTCTTATTTCCTTTATTGTTCTAGTTATAGCCAGCATAGTTCAGCGAATGAATGGAATATCCAGAGTCATAATAAAAGAAGAGCCTGTATGAAAAAGGTTATGACTCTGGAGAAAATGAAAGAAGTATGTAAGGACAGAAAGAAATGGCGGTTGATCTGTAATGTTGGCGGCTAGGGTTTATTAAATTTGAATTTGTTTTCTGTTTTTGTCCATAGATATTATTATTTAGTGATGTATATAATGTAATTTGTCGTGTATGCTCCTTGACTTATAGGTTGGTATGCGGCTGACCACCCATGCTGTAAAAATGGTTCACTTTGCCAATGTCACCCCTGTCTCAGGGAAGGACGGCAAGAGTTGCAGGGTGTATGTCAATTTGAGATTTGGTTTTTATGTTGGAGGTTCACATGAGGCATGTGCAAGCGCAAACTTGTACGTGTCTGGTTGTGAGAATGCATGTAATGTGAATCTCCAATGTAACATATCTTTGCAACTTAGATTAGATGAGATTAGATTAGATCAGAAGCCTAAGTTAGCACGTACAAAATGAGTCATATAAGTTTCATCGCGGTTTGTTTGGTAGTTTAGGAGTCCATGCAGGACAAACGTACATAATTACATCCGTTTGATTTTGTATATTAGATTAGATTGGAGTAGGAAAAGGAGACGGTTCTGGAGGGACCATATGGACCGCATGGGTGAAAGCATGTTAACCCAAATCGTGGTACAGGAGATACCAGACGACCAGCGTCTACCAGGTCGCCCTCCCAAAACATGGAAGAATAGCTGCTGGTCTTCTGCATCACAGGAGGGAGTTCCGAAAAAAACAGAGCTTCGATCTAAAAACGACAAGAAGAAGAAAAGATGAAATAGGTGTGTGCTCATGTGAGGTGTGTTTTTTTTGCAAATGCACATGCAGCATGTGTACACGTGAACTTGCACGTGTCTGCCTGTGGGCGTTCATTGATAAATGTCAATTATCTAATATCTATGTGACTTGGATTATATGTTAAAGTTAGTATTTTTAATTTAAATATATCTTTACAACTTAGATTGTTGTTATTACACAGTTTTTACTCCAAGGTCGCGATACATAGAAAAGTAAATTACTGAATACGCTGACTTCCCCCACTTCAATTGAAAGTGGTTGGTGTGTGAGGCCGGCCCCCTTACCTGTAAATATAAATAGGTCCCGAATCGCCACATCCGACCCCTTCGCGGGGATAGCGCAGGCAAGAAGTTGCACTATACGTGTGGCTTGGTTGCGCTTGCGTGCGTTTAAGAGGAGTATGAACAAATGTTGTTTGCTCGGGGTTCTGGAGTAGAGGGCAGAAAATGCAACTCAGACTTCATTTCCCAGCCCCGTAGCTAGGTAAACGATAAAGTGGTGGATGCGCTACAAGGTAAACTACTCCCATACAGGCACGCCGTAGTGTAAATAATAAACTGTGCAGATTCTCAAAGAGCATTGTCATGACGTGCTGTTTGTGTGTCAATTGTCAAGTTCGTTCCCATAGTGCTTGTTTGTCTTATGCCCATCAGAGATAATTTCACATGAGCAATGTTTGTATGTGTACTGGACCAATGTTAAAAATTAAATTAGGCTGATTTATTTGGTGAGCGCTGTTTTTGTGTGTATCACACCTCAAGAGCCCTCTGCAAGCTTGGTCGTCGCTGTAGAAAGCGCCAATTCTCAAGCAAGACCCATTTGTTGTAAGGCTGGATGGACCTTTTGATGACCGGTCTTTGGTAAAGGTTCATGAATTTTTCAACCAAGCGAAGAGCAAATTTGAAAATATAAATGGTATATTCTTTGTGCTCCGCCGGGATTCGAACCCACGACCTTCCAGTTACGAGTCCGAAGTGTTACCACCTGGTCTACGGACCGGTCATGTGCTGTTTGTGTTTCAATTGTCGAGTTCGTTCCCATAGTGCTTGTTTGTCTTATGCCCATCAGAGGTAATTTCACATGAGCAATGTTTGTATGTGTACTGGACCAATGTTGGACCAATTAAGACTGTAAATATATTTCAAAAATATGTAAAAAAAACATTATCGTGTTTCAGGTTTTTTTCGTATTTAAATTGTGTAAAATGCGATTCTTAAGACAATTTCATTGAAAGGTCATCTTTGAATAATAATAATAGTAATAATAATAATCTAAGTTGCAAGGATATATTCACTCAAAGCTCTCAGATGTATGCCCACAAACAAACACGTGTAGTTCGCGCTTACAAATGCTGATTGTGTACTTACAAATAAAATCCAAACCTCAAATGAACATGAGCCCTGCAACTCTTGCCGACATTCCCTGAAACAGGGGTGACATTGGCAAAGTGAACCATTTTTTACAGTATGGGTGGTCAGCCTCATACCAACCTATAAGTCAATGAATGGTAAATAAAAATGAATGAAATGGTAACTAAGCCAAACAACTCCTAGGGGGGGCGAGTTGTCAAAACTTGATTGAAACAAGAACGAAGAAACGGTTTCGCTGTGAAAGGTGATTTATGGGTGCAAAAGAAGGGCTATTGAGGTGTGATACACACAAAAACAGCGGTCACCAAATAAATCAGTCCATTTTTTTTTTTTTAAGTTACTAAATTAATATTTATAGTATGATTTATTTGGTGAGCGCTGTTTTGTTGTGAATCACACCTCAAAAGCCTTCTGAAAGCTTGGTCATCGTTTTACTCGTAGAAAACGCCAATTACTCAAGCAGAACCCAGTTACCGTAAAGCCGGATCGACCTTTGGTGACCGATCTTTGGAAAAGGTCTGAACTCTTCAACCCAGTGAGGAGCAAACTTGAAAATTTTGTGATATTTTTGTTTGTGCTCCGGCGAGAATCGAACTTACGACTTTCCGATTACGATTACGTCATTTTAGTTTCTAGACTACAGACTGGTCTTAGAAATGTGGAAACAATTACCAAAATATTTTTTTTTAAAGGAATATACAGTTTGGTTTCTTATTCCAAGGTAAATGTTATCAGTATCTAAAACAGTATTTAGATCCATTTTTGACACTGTGCTAGATATGTATTTATTTGGATATTGACTTGAATTTTGTAAGTTAAAAAAGACATTGATTAACACTCATGGTAAACGACAGTTTTGTACTCAAATGTACGGCGGAGATTAGAGCGTTACATAAGCTTAGTAAAAAAAGTTACACTGACTTTGTACATCAATTTGATCAACATTTCTTACCTTCTCATATGAAGACTACAGGGGAAGAACAAGGAATGCCAGTTGAAGAACATTACAAGTTAATCAAAATTTTAAATTTGAAATCATGGCTTTTGCCTGTCACAAAGAACCGGAAATACCGCCATAAGCTGTGATAGCAACTGTTGTTGCATTACAATTTTTTACAGAGATTTAGATACACACAGATGCCACTAGATTTTACTTTTTTCTTACGAACTTATTTTTTTTATCTTTGCTAACATTCCTTGTTTTTCTCCTGTATAATATACGTACTCTTCATGTACGATCTCCCATTTTCTCAGTTTATCTACTAAGGTATGCATCATCATCATCATAAAGAAAGCTTTGTATGCGCGCCTTAACAAGTATCATCAGTAATCTGAGCATGTTGCTAAGGATAATCTAATCTCTATCGCTTATAGTTACACAACTCTTTATTTTTATCATCATTTCAAACAAAAAGACGGACAAAAGAAGCGCACAGACATAGCAGATGAAGAAAAGAAAGTACAAAAAAAAGATCTTTTCACCACTCGCCCTGCGATTGTCAGAACTGCCCATTGTCTCAGGAAATTAATGTCTTCTTCAACTGTGGAATCATTGTCACAGACGCCTAAGAATATCAACCCTATGATATTGCTACAATTTACGGGTTCTATAATCTAATTTGCAAAGCTATATATTAACATTTAAAGCTCATATATCGAATGCATGCCCACAGACACGTGTAGTTCGCGCTTACAAATTCTGAATGTGTACTTACAAATTAAATCCAATCCTCAAATGAACATAAATCCTGCATCTATTGCCAACCTTCCCTGAAACAGGGATGACATTGGCAAAGTGAACCATTTTTTTACAGTATGGGTGGTCCGCCTCATACCAACCTAGTCTAGGAAGTTTAATCTAATAAAAGCATCGATTCACACAATTTATATTTTAAGATTCCCTTCACATTTGATTCGAATACTGAGTGGCTTATTATCTATGCAGCTCGACGGCTAAGATATAAATCTAGCAACATAGACAGCTTTAGCCCTTTTTTAGTGTGACATAAGGACGATTCTCGAATCCACTGGGAACCGCAACATGCGCGACTCCGACAGAACATTATATTTAAAACATTCGAGCGAATAGTCACACTATCAAACAAACACAAGTACAATTATTTAAACAGGTTCATCTAGAGACGCACTCATACAAATAAATAAACGTGCAGACACACGACCACACATTTGTTTCAATATTAAAATTGAAGGGCTATGAAAAAGTTTATAGAAAAACCCAAAAATGGTATGACCCAAAGCACTTTGACACATAGCATTCAAGCCACGAACCCTTTATTATAAGAACATATTAATAGACACCAATGATTCAATTTCGATCAACACGGCAGCAGGGCTCCTTATAAGTTGCACACAAAAGTAATGCAATGTAAAAAAGAAATTCCACAAAAATACCATCGGAAACAATTGTTTTAAGCCGATAAAAAAATGTTATAAAATAAATTTTAATAAATTTTATGTCAACGACGTTAGCCATGTTGAAAGCACCGGTTCCCATAGATCACCGAAGTTAAGCAACATTGGGCGTGGTCAGTGCTTGGATGGGTAACCGCTCAGGTACACCGCGTGTCGTTGGCATCTTGGACCGGTCCGTAGTCCGTAGTGGCAACACTTCGGACTCGTAAATGGAAGGTTGTGGATTCGGATCCCGGCGGAGCACAAAAATATACCATTTATATTTCGAATGTGCTCTTCGCTGGGTTGAAAAATTCGTAAACCTTTACCAATGACCGGTCACCAAAGGTCCATCCAGCCTTACAGCAACTGGGTCTTGCTTGAGTATTGGCGCTTTGTAGCGACGACCAAGCTCGTACACCTCTGCGGCACTATAACAAGTGTCATAGACCCCTAGAGTCTTTAGAATCTAGGGAGTCTCCCGCACAGGATTTCTTAAAAAAAAAAAAAAAAAAACAGGCCTACTTGGTATCATGATTGAAGCGTGAACATCGTAGGGTTAATTCACCCCGTCTTTCTTTTTTTCATCATTCACCCCCCTTTCTTTTATTTTTTTCTTCTTTCATTCATTCAGCTTGTTTATGTTTACTTCTCGTTTCACTTTTTAATTGAATTGTCCCAAAAATAAACTCTTTTTTCACTTCTTTTCGTTGAAAAGATTTCCACGTCTGGCAATTGCCACTTTGAAAGCAAAAAGTCATTGTTGAGAATTATATATAGGTGAGTAAAAACACAATTGTTTATTTTTATTTTTTTATTATTGTATAACAACTAACGGGGGTAGTTTTAAACATTTTAGTCGTCGGTTGAGCCCACGCTTTGAGAAACGAATGATGCATTTGTATGAAGACCTGTCAATCCAAGATGGCCGCAAGTGAACAGCTGATTAGTTTTCATACAAATATTACCAAAAATCGGTAGGTAAGAATGACCGTGGTGATGAGATTTTCAGCTCAGGTATCATTAGTTTATCAAAGCGTGGGCTCAACCGACGACTAAAAAGTTTAAGAATGACCCTGTAAGAATTCAGTTATGTTTAAAGGTTATATCGACATTTTTGTATTTTACGAAATTTTTTATTAAACAAAATCTCTTCTGACGTCTTCCTGAGGATCTTATTTCATTGGGGTCCTCTTGAACAAAAAGTCAAAGACAAAAACCTTCTTTGCCTATCCAGAAACAGGTTTTAACATTATCAATTTATAATTAATTTTTGTTTTTTTTTTTAATGATTTATTAATGAATAATATTACTCAATGTGTAAGAACAGAAATAAATGGCAGTTGATCTGTGATGTTGGCGGCTAGGGTTTTTTCAATAAGAATTTGTTTTATGTTAGTTTTTGATGTGCATACATATTATAATTTGTAGATTTTATGTTCCTTGACTTATAGGTTGGTATGCGGCTGACCAGCCATGCTGTAGAAAATGGTTCACTTTGCCAATGTTACCCCTGTTTTCAGGGAAGGTCGGCAAGAGTTGCAGGGTGTATGCCCATGTGAGACTCGGGTTTTTATATTGTAGGACCACATGCGGCATGTTTAAACGCGAACTTGTGCATGTCTGTTTGTGAAAGTGCATAAAATGTGAATCTTTAATGTTACATATATTTTGCAACTTAGATTAGATTAGAATGAACAAATTTGACAAACAATTTTGTACCATCTCGCGGCCGGGTTACTTGGGAAAAGGTATGGAAATTATTTGTTATCCGTTACTAATGACGGCAGTCCCAAACAAGACTGACGTACGCTTGCCGTGAACAGAAGTTCCAAATTAAAAAAAAAAAAACGTACCCCATTGTATTCCTCTACACGAATTTATGAAAAAAAAAAATGTGTCTGTGTGTTTTAACTTGAGTGTGTTTGTGTCTCTAGATGCAGCTACTTGTATGATTGTGCTTGAATTTCTTCGATATTGTGTGAATATTTGCTCGAATATTCTAGAAAGAGTATTGTAGCATTGTCTCGCATGTGCCTTAATAACTCTTATACCCCTATAAATAGAGACCGAGATGCTTTACAGAAGAGTCTGGTATCTGAGCCGTAGAACTAATGAATAGTCAAGCGACCATGGCTGAAAACTAACTCTGTAAACGAATCAAATGTGAACGGAACTTTAAAATAAATTAACCGATGTTTTTCGTTAAATTGAACCCGTAAATCAAAACAATAAATAAAAATATTCTAATGCAATATAAACTAGCGAAATTTACCACCGTTTCTCGCAGGGAAGAGGCGAATTTACAGTGCGGGATAATTCAAGACGTTTAAGGGGCCCCACAAATTGGTGTTGTTCACATTCGGTGTTTGGGGCCCCCTCGCTGTGCGGCGGCGCGAGCATCAATCCACAATTATCGCCTCGCCGGGGCCTTGTTTACAGCCCGGCTGCACTCTAAATGCTAATCAGTGTGGAACAATGCCGGGTTCACCTGTGAAATGAGGCCTCGAAAAATTAAAAAAAAAAAAAAACTACACATCGCACGTTTAATAATAAAGAGCAATAACTCAAAAAACATGAATGTTGGGAAAACGCGTTTGAAGTTCAGACACCCAGTACAACTTGTACGGGATGAAAAAGGCGTCCGATGTTTTATCTCGGTCATATTCGTCCAAATTGAACGGCTGTCGCATTCTACGCATTCTTCTTGCATTGTTCTTGCGTTTTATTACAAAATCTCGATTTTCCCAATTTTCGAGTTATTTCTCTTTATTATTAAACGTGCGACATGTAGTCTAACTTCTTGGCGTTTTGTCCCTAAGGTGTCACATGCAGAAATTGGAACCTATTTATTTTTACAGATAAGGGGGCTGGTCTTCTTCAACTGAAGTGGGCGTTTCTCTACGCTTAAGATGGCTGGAGTTTGAGCAAAAATTGTAAAAGAATGCCGAAAAAATTAATGGACATTATTATTATTATAGGCATAGGTAACATTTGTTTTCATTTATTTTATTTCCATGAGAAAACTCAAACGCAACACAAATATTCTGCGGAGCTCCAACAAGCGCCATTGACCTCCGTATTCTTTAAAATCTAAGGAGCCTCTCGTATGGATTTTTTTAAATCTAAAATCGCTGGGACAGTCGAGGGAATGAGGAGTTGGCGCTCAAATTTGCGTAATTGACACTAACGCTGGTTGTAACCCCGCCTGCGTTATGTCCTATCGACAATAGTTTTGACCCTGGTTTAACATATGCCATTTGGTAGTAATTAATTTATAATTCATTTAAAATATTAAGTAATGAATTATTAGTTGATAATGCTAAAACAGTGCAGTATGTCAGATATGTGCTGTACTTATAGCTTTTGAAATAGATTTTTGAAGAGGAATGCAATTCGCCAACCTATTTTGCCTGGCCAGAAACAGGTACTAGCATTATTAATTAATAATTCATTATTTAATATTTTCATGACTTATTCATTAATTATTAGACAATGACATATTATGTTCGTCGGTGTTATAGCCGCGGGGATCAAGACAGGTTATTTGGAACCGGATAACGCTGGTTCGAATCCCGCGACGATAACTTCGACCCTGGTTCAACAGATGCCGTTGCATGCACACAAGCTTTTGCTTTCGCATGAAGACAACTGGCCAGGTAAAATAGGTTGGTGGATTGCATTCCTTTCCACAAATCTATTCTAAAAAAAAAAAAAAAAATGTTGAACTACCATCAAAGCTATTGTCGATAGGGCACGGTGCAGGTGGAGTTCGAACTTGCGTTTGTTTCAATAACGCATATTCGAGTGCAAACCATGCCAACGACAGAACTTGCTTTCCCAAAACCTTATCTATATATTGCTTCCGTGGTACGAGGCTGACTACCAATTTTTAAGAAAATGTTTCACTTTACCAATCGCGCCCCTGATTCTGCAAAGGTCGCCAAAAATTACAGTGCTTATGATAATAATATTATAATATTGGGATGATTTATTTGGTTAGCGCTGTTTTTGTGTGAATCACACCTTAACCCTCCACGAGCTTGGTCGTCGCTGTAGAAAGCGCCAGTTCTCAAGCAAGACCCATTTGCTGTAAGGCTGGATGGGCCTTTAGTGACCACCGACCGGTCTTTGGTAAAGGTATTTGAGTTTTTGTGCTACGCCAGGGTTCGAACCTGCAACCTTCCATTTCCGAGTCAGAAATGTAAACCGCTAGACTACGGACCGATCAATGTTATGTTCATTTGTCCACATTAAATTGATTTTTTTTTCAACCTCACAGCTCTGTTTTTTTTTTTTTGCTATTTTCAAAATGAAAAAAATACCCGTATCTACACAAGTACATATCTCACTTCCTTTCATTCATTTTCAAGTAACGAAAAAAGGGCAAACGTGGTGCACAGGCCTCATGCATAGTCAATTTAATCACCCGCTTAACTGGCGATGTATTTTGAAATTCATAACAAATTGCGAGCGGATTCGGGGATGGAAATTTCACTATGAATAAGGTGGCGTAATATTGTATGGAGAGATGGATCAACATACGTATGAGTCGCGTAGAATCAAACACGGCAATCTAGGGGGTTTCCTCAACATGATGTAAATATATGGAAATGTAGGCAATCAGTTTCTCTTCATTTCCATATTTTTATCTGATTTTAGAAAATATCCTATATTGTCGTAAATATAATATGTCTTTATGCAATTCCTGTGAAGGAAGGGTTTTTTTCATATGCAAAAATAAATATAACTTTGTCAAATGGTGTCTTGTGTAAATTTTTCAAATCTGTCAGTTTAAAATTTGTAACAAAAAAATGGTAGGGAAATTCAGAAGGATTGTAACAAAATTTATTTTCGAGTGTAAAATTCCTTGACTTACAGGTTGGCATAAGGATGACGATCCATAGTGTAAAAATGGTTCACTTTACCAATGTCACCCCTGTTTCAGGGAAAGTCGGCAAAAGTTGCAGGATTTATGTTCATATGTTGTTTGAATTGTAATTTGTAAGCACACATGAGGCATTTGTAAGCGCGTACTTACACGAGTCTGTTTGTGGGCATGCATTTGAGATGAGTTGCGATTGTTAATACATATATCTTTGCTACTTAGATTATTGATTATTATAAGGTGTCCAAGATTAATAAGATTTCAGTTTTTAGTTTTGATGTCTTTAAATAACTTAAAATCTACATAAAAACATTAATTCCTTAAAAAAACATTTACTTTTCCAGCCTTTGTGCAAAAATGTTTCAACCAGCTTTTCAAAAAAAAAAAAACAAAAAACACCAAAACCACTTTGAACTTAGAAAAACCTTGCATTTACTAGTACACTCTGCAGAGAGAAAGCCAAATGAATCTCTTACCAACTGTGCCTTGAAAAAGGCATGTAAAATACGAGTGCCTCTTCGTTTAGTTTTATTCTTTGCCGAGAATTCCAAGTATAAAATATTTTGTTGAAAGTCAACAGTATCTTTCTACAAAATATGTATGGAAACTAAGGCAGCACTGCAAGTGAAGTGTTTTGTATTTCAAAACAATTCTGTACAACGTTACGTTGGAGTTGAACGCAAAGATTTTTACTTGCGGTCATGAAGGTAGTAATTCAACGGAGTGGCTATGAATGTGACTTAGTTCCAATCGACATGATGCACCGTCTTTGACACCGTACATTGTTGATAGTCTAATCGTCAATAAAGCAAATATGTATATGTTACATTGAAGATTCACATTACATGCATTCTCACAACCAGACACGTACAAGTTAGCGCTTGCACATGCCTCATGTGAACTTACAACATAAAAACCAAATATCAAATGGACATACACCCTGCAATTCTTGCCGTCCTTCCCTGAAACAGGGGGGATGTTGGCAAAATGAACCATTTTTACAGCATGGGTGGTCAGCCGCATACCAACCTAGAAGTCAAGGAATGTCTAAACTGAATAGTGCCGTCTTTTTGTAATTTTATTTGTAAACAACGTGTTTTTACTCAGTCTTCATTCTATGAAAATGTCACCATAGAAACTCATGAAATCACCATGGCAACGGTATTTTTTACTAGTGTTTATGAATTTATGAAAATATCTGATAAATTCCGAATTCAAAAATGTTCCGACCTCATTGTGTACGGGATGATTTTCACAAGTATATTGGAATGTTTTTGGGTTCGGAGAGTCTCTAAATTAAAACATACAGGTCTTCTTTCAGGTTCTTTATTTTTAATTTATTTATTTTTACAATTTATATTTATTTTTCACACTTTTAGCAACTTAATTTTTTTTTCACAGTTGAGCACCGCTTACACTCTTCAATCAAAGGCAACTATCTCACTGACTTGGTGCACTCAACATTACGCCTTATATACTTCACAGACAGAAGTCTCTAATGACTAATTTGCCATCAAAGCTCTCGAACATTCTACCAACTTTAAGAGTACAAAAGGATCATTCAATTTCTAGATTTCTTAAGCCTATAATTATTGCTACCTACGATGTACACCTACATATGTTAATCTACTATTTACATAACAATTTATTACCGCGAGCATATAAGTAACATACTGTGATAAGCAAGTACCTACTTACATACAGACTTGAACATCACTACTTCTATAAATGGCTGTTACATTCGCGAGCAAAATATTTCGAAAAATGAAAAAGAAATTTTATGAACGTAATCCATACAAAATAGTTTTTTAAGGGAAATATTATTCCACATTTATAAAAAACCTTTTGTTGGCACGTTTAGAAAAAATCAAGTTTGGCATTTATATGGATTTTTTTCCAATCAGGTAACACACCTGTTGGCAGTTGGAAGGCTATTGATAGACTGAATTGGATTTTTGTATGATGAGCGGGTTAGAGCATTCCTAATTCTCAAAGGATTGCTTTCTTAGCCCATCTTGTTCTTGTGTATCGATGCTTGCGGTACAGTAATTCGTAGAGGCGAGGCAACTAACTACTTCGTAGCCCTTTTAATTAAAATTCGGCTGCGACTTTAGGCTTTTGGGGATTTTTCAGGAATTTCCCGGGAATAATATATTTTGTCGGGAAAAATCCCAAACTCCCGACACCGACTGCTGAATTATCTGGTGTGACTTCATTTAAAGTGGGGATTTTATACATATGTACATTTGCAGTTTTAAATTTATTTTGTTGAATTAAACTGAGAAAAATACTCTAACAAAGTCTCTTGATTTCCCATGAAAATTCAATGGTTTATCTATGGCGAAGGGTGCCATACAAGTCGGTTCCCTTCGGTTTCCCTTTTTAAATGATGTAACCAAGTAAGTAAAAAATATAGGCACAAAGTAAAAAAATACTTTTAAACCAAAGAAACAATACGTATTTTTTCCCCATTGAAACCATGCAGTCTACTTTATTATCATTTTTGCCTCATTTTAAACGGGAAACCGATGGAAATCGGCTTGTACGGCACCCTTTGCCACTGGTAGGTACCTACCTACTGTATATTACATAAAAAAAAATAGTTGTCTGCTAACATCTGGTAATTTACTAAATACAAAACGACTAACGGTATGCCATACATTTTACAGCCTGTTGCGTAATGGTCGTTACGCAACGGCTTACCAATGTTGTAATGAGAATGTACTACTGCGCTTGCTTTACTTCACAAATTGTGTTACACATTTGAAATTTTTGTTTTTTTTAAATATAATTGCCTTTGATTACATACAGCTCTTCAAAAATGCACAACTACTTAGAAAAAAATCGTGTTTTTTTGTTCCGTCAATCCCGTGGATTTAATTGCGGGATTGAGATTTTGTTGCGGGATTGAGATTTTTTTGCGGGATTGAGATTTTGTTGCGGAATTAAGGTTTGGTTGCGGGAATGTGATTTTATTGCGGATTGATATTTTTGCAGGATTAAGATCTTGTTGCGGGATTGATATTTTCGCGGGATTGAGATTTTATTGCGGGATTGATATATTTGCGGGTTCGAGATTTTGTTGCGGGATTGAAATTTTGTGGCGGGATTGAGATTCGGTTGCAGGATTGAGATTTTATTACGGGATTGAAATATTGTTGCGGGACTGAGATTTCGTTGCGGGATTGAATTCCCTACTATCAACTAACGCCCGTAGTCATAAAATCACATATTTTTATCACCATAAAAATATTCACAACGTGCATAGCTCACGCGCCCTTCGTATTTTAGAAAACTTGCTTGCGTACTATGATGAATACAAATAATACAGGAAAGAAAGTTCTTATACAACGACCTGTCAAGAAACAATAAGCTAAAAAAATAGACCCTCTGGCGGGTAATCAAGGTGTATGACTTGTATGTTTGTATGTGTCTGGAAAAGCATTCTGTAAAAATTGGTTCATTTGGCCAATGCCACTCCTGTTTTGGGGAAGGGGGGCAAGTATTGCAGGATGTACGTTCATTTTAGATTTAATTTTGAATTTTGTATGATTAATTCACATGCGACATGTGCAAGCTCGAACTTATGTGTGTCTACTTGTGACCATGTTTTTAATGTGAATCTTAAATTTGGTTGTTAACAACGAAAAATCATTTTAATTGTTAATGATGCAAAGACCAAAACATGTTTCTTTTGCTTTATAGTCTTAGTAAAGAAGTGGAATTAATAAAAAAAACATGTGTATTTATTTTTTTGTAACTAAATTATAAAGTAAAAATCCTTAAATAACTTACGCTACAAAAAATATTTAGAAAAATACGTTTTATTTTGTACTTTACATTTTAGAAATACCTGTTTTCTTTATAATCATAGAATGAGACAACATCTAGAAAGTCTATGAAAAGTATTTTACGTAATGTGAAAAGTTTTTGAGATAATTTGAAAAAACTGAAACTAATCAATGACTCTGGAAGAAATGAAAGAAGTATTTAAGGACAGAAAGAAATTTCGGTTGATCTCTAATGTTGGCGGCTAGGGTTTTTTAACTTAGAATTTTATTTTAGTTAAAAAATATGTAATTTGTTGTGTATGTTTCTTGCCTTATAGGTTGGTATGCAGCTGACCAACCATGCTGTAGAGATGGTCCACTTTGTCAATGTCACCCCTGTTTCAGGGAAGGTCGGCAAGAGTTGCAGGGTGTATGTTCATTTCAGATTAGGGTTTCTTATATTGCAAGCCCACATGCGGCATATTTAAGCGCGAACTTATCCGTGTCTGCTTGTGGAAATGCAAACATTGTGAATCCTTAATGTTATGTATCTTTGCAACTGAGATTAGGTTAGATCAATTTATTGAATTCTTGAAAATAAAGAAGAACAGCTGGTCTTCTGCATCACAGGCGGGAGCTCCGTAATAAACAGATCCTAGATCTACAACAAGAGGAGGAAAAATAAGTTTTATAGTCGAGATACAGGACCGTCTTCAGGGTGGAAGAGAGTGGTAGTATGCCCGGTAAAGTTGACGATTCCCTTGGGCGCCGTAGCCACGTGCTCCGGCCGACAAACACCCAACATGGGCGCGAAAAGAAACAAAATGGCGGAGTGACTTTCAAGTTTTTTTGGGTTGTTTTGTGAACGTGAGGTGTATTAAAGTTGCCGTTGATAGGGCAGAACGGCACAGTGACAAAACAATACTATAGCGAAACGACAAAAGGACAAAATATCATAAGACCATTGACCAATGGATGATCTTTTGAGCGTATTTGGAATAGAATAACATTGGTTTGATCCCCACTTGTGTTGCTTGACCATAACTTTGATGTGGTTTCAACAGATGCCATTGGGTAATTATTTGTTAATAATTCATTAAAATAAATAACAAAAAATTATAAATTGATGATACAAATTCTGTTTCTGGCCAGGCAGAATAGGTTGGTGAATTGTATTCCCCTTCACAAATCTATTAAAAATAATACTAAAAACAACACACACATTTATTTAGCCTCCCCACGCTGTATGCGACTCTTTCGGGGATAACGCGATAGGAAGTTGGACTTTATATGCAGCTTATTCAGTTTTTTTTTCTTCTAAAAATGACAGTCGGGGGCGCTTACTTTTTTATCAGCTTTACTAAATAAGATATGCATGAGTTGTTTTCTCATGTCTCACTTTTTTCTCACGTCATGTGTCGTTATGCCATGAGTCGTTCTGTCATGTGTCCTTCTGTCATGTGTCGTTATGTCATGGGTCGTTTTGTCACTATGTCGTTCTAAAATGGAAACAAAGTTGCCGCATTGAGATAGTGTTGTTCTTAGTTTTGTAAATAAAGTTTTATCGTGAAAACAGCTGTATCATCTAAATATGCAAAACTTTTAATTGATATCTCGGTTGGTAAAACGCTTGCATTCAAAACTAAAGGGTGTTTATAGGTGTCAAACCTGCAATGTAAGTAACAAAGATATCGATACCGTAAAGGAAAAACTTAATAAGTGGTATGTGTCTCATACTGTAACTGTAACTCTGTCGCCATTCCGCTAGGGGTGGCCAGAGCCTCTGCAGAGCTGCCTCCATTTTTTCCTATCCTTACATACCTCTTTCAATTCATTCATATCCATCACCTTTTTCATGCATTTTCTTCTTTTACGCTCACTTTGTATATCCCATTATTTCACAATCTCCTCAATCTGATCACTCCATACTTTTCTCGGTCGTCCCTTCCCTCTCTTTCCTTTCACACTTTCTTTGTATACATACTTTGTCAGTCTATCATCTTTCATTCTTTCCACATGCCCAAACCATCTCATCACATTCTTTTGTACCTTCATGTTTGCTTCGTTTTTGTACCTTCATGAACACTGGAAATTGATTTTGAAAATATTAAAAACAACTCTCACATTACCGTTTGTTACGTTTTTTTCTTAGCTCAGATTGTATGGAATGTGATTCTTAAGACAATTTTATTGACAGATCATCTTTGAATCAAAAGCTAGACACGATGGGCTTTTTCAGCGTGAAAATGAAAGAGACATGGGAGACACGTCCAGAAGCTCCAAATCCCACAGCCCACAGCAACAGATCCCGGAAAGCAACTCTCCAGCATTATCGGCCGGCCGTGTAAGCCTAAAACTCCTATTGAAATGGTAGATAAGCCAAACAAGCACAACGGGTACGTATCTATAATCTAAATTTCAGAGATATATTAACATTTGAGGCTCTCAAATGCATGCCCACAAACAAACACGTGTAGTTCGCGCTTACAAATGCTGAATGTGTACTTACAAATAAAATCCAAACCTCAAATTAACATAAGCCCTACAAATTTTTCCGACCTTCCCTGACACAGGGGTGACATTGGCAAAGTGAACCATTTTTTACAGTATGGGTGGTCGGTATAAGCTGAGAGTTATGTACACACAATAAAATAATAACTGCATCACATTTGTGTGTAAGTACATCAGTAAAAACCGTGTCCCCATTTTACTTACAATATCAAATTATAGTGTTTAAGCATTAGGTAAGGAAAAGTGGTATAATTTTTAAATTTTCTTTTGCACGCAAACTGAAAGTAAAATCACCCTCGCTGTTATTCACACACAGCTAATCCATGGCTCAACCGCCACCTAACGTGAATTTTCTATACAAAAAAAAAATACAAAAATCCATGGATCAGCTATAGTGTTGTGAATAACTGTGATTAAAACCGAAACCGGACGCGGGCGACAGCATGTTATAAAATGTAACATGGTTATCGGTTTCAACGCCAACATTTTTCCAAGGTGTACAACCCTGAATTAAAATGTCAAAGCATTTTTATAAAATGTTTATTTACTGGAATTAAATCACGGTGCGATTTTAAGACAGCCACTTAAATTGTAACAAATCTGCATTAAAAACTTTCTAAAGTTTATGCATTTATGGAATGAAGTAATATTTTTCATATAAATTAAAAAAAGCTTTTATGAACCACCCAGTTTTATTTTATATTTTTTTTGACTTACTCTGCCTACGCGCTATTTGATTCAATCCGTCCATCTTCAGAGACTAACTGATATGAGGTAAAAACAAAAGGACCAAAATTCAAGATAGGGAAGAGATAGTCATCATCTTCTAAAGGCAGAGCCTTGTTGTATCAGCCATCTGTCTCTGTCTGCTGCCATCCTCTTGAGATGTAAATAGGAGGAGACATCCATGAGCCGCGTCAAATCCTTGAAGTATGAAGTTCTTGGGCGACCTCTTGTGCGTTGTCCTAAGATTTGGTCTTCAAAGATGTTGCTAAGAAAGGTGCTATGTCTGATTGAGTGCCCTATTAGCTTGGCTTTCCTCTTTAGAATATGATTTATCAGCTCTCTTCTTTCTTCTACGTCCCGCAACACCTTTTCGTTGCACTTCTTTTCGACCCATGATGTCTTGGAGATTTTCCTCCATGTCCACATCTCGAATGCCTCCAGGCGGTTTTTCTCGTATTTTTGGATGGTCCAAGTTTCGTTACCATACAGTAAAATGCTGCAAATAAAAGCTTTCATGAATTTCTTTCTTGTTTCCATTTTTCAATGATTTTTTGTAAAAAGTTTGTATTTTTTCATGAATGCTTGCTTGGCTAGCATTATCCTCTTTTTTTATGTCTTGAGTCGATTTGTTATTGTATGATAGGGTGCTACCCAGATAGCAGAATTGCTCCACCTCCTCAATAATTTTATTTCCTAATTTTATTTGGGGATGGAGGCAGGATTCCGTATGGATTCAGGATGGAGGAAGAGATAGTGAATGGGGTTTTTCGGAAAGGTATTGTTAGTAGGGGAGAAGGAGTAGGTATTTGTTTATCCAAACTTTTATCTATTACCAACGACCATACTTTGTTGAAAGCACCGGTTTTTGTCCGATCACCGAAGTTAAACAACATTGGGCGCGGATAGTACTTGGATGGGTGACTGCTTGGGAACAAAGCGCGCCGTTGGCTTAACATGCTCCTTGACTGATAGGTTGGTATGCGGCTGACCCCCGTGCTGTAAAAATTAGTTCACTTTTGCCCATTCAAGCTCGGTTTCAGGGAAAGGCGGCAGGAGTTGCAAGCTTTATGTTCATGTGAAGTTTTGTTTATTTGAATGGACACATCGCTGCCTTAGTTCTTGTTTGCCGTATAGGCCATTAAGCTAATTTTACATGAGCAATGTGTGCATGTGTACTATAGACCAATGTGTCTTATGAAAACAGGAAATTGATTTAAAAAATATTTAAAACAACTCTCACATTATCGAGTTTTACGTTTTTTCTTAGCTCAGATTGTGTAAAATTGGATTTTTAAGACAACTGCATTAAAAAGTCATATTTGACAAAATTGCTCTATACGGCAAACAAGAATAGGGGGAGCGACATGCAGAATGTGTACGCGTGAACCTACATGTGCCTGTCTGTAGGCATGCATTTAATATGAGCCTTAAATGTTAACATATTGTAACAATTATATAAAAGAAGGACACGCCTGAGCACAAGGCCAGGCTGGAGGGGGTAACGACCGGCTGGCGCGAGCAGTCTGACAAAAAGCACGCGACAGAGAGCAAGATCTAGTTACTAGAGCGACCAATATGGCTTAAAATAACTGTAATCTGTACGAAATAAATAAGTGTGTTAAAATAAATCTATTGCAAGAAAGTCTGTGTAAATAAACTGTATGGCTAACTTGTGTTGAACTTGTGTTTTAATTAAGAACCCTCGGAAGAAACGTAACAAATGGTGTCGGTGTGAAGTTTAAAACCAAGTACTTAACCAAGTACCAAGTAAAAAAAAATCTGCATTGACAATGTTTTAAATATTAAAATATTTCGTGGACATTATAAAATTTGTAATTATTGTGCGTAACTAACTACCTACGACGTGTTCGAGAGACTTTTGATACGAAATAAATACTATTAGTTATTATTATTCTACAATATTTCTGATTTAAAAATAAACATTCAAAATAATTATAAAGTGGTACCTATCTACATTATAATGGTACTTAACATAGAGTGATAGACGTGCAAAAATCCAAATTAATTATTATCCCACATTATATTTAAATTGGTTAAAATAAATTTAAATTATTTTGTTAAAAGTATATTCTTCTTCTTCTAACAAAACAAGAAAATGGCAAAATTTGTGAATATAAAAGACTTAAAAGTGGTGGAATTGAAGGAGGAATTGGCTGAGAGAGATCTGGATTCTTCGGGACAGAAAACAACCCTGCAGGCGCGTTTGATGGAAGCCTTAGAAAACGCGGGCGAAAATCCTAGTGCTTTCGTTCTGCTGTCAGGAGGAGGAGCCCTGGCAGAGCTTAATACGAGCCTGAGTGGACTGAAAGCAGAGATGGCTGTCAACTCCAAGAGCTTGGAGGAGAAGATGGCTGACAACTCCAATAGCTTGGAGGAGAAGATGACCGAGTTGGCTGTCAACTCCAAGAGCTTGGAGGAGAAGATGGCTGACAACTCCAAGAGCTTGAGGGAAGACCTGGCTGGCTGGAAGGAGGAGATGGCTAAAAACCTAGCCGAGAAGATGACCAATCTTAAGGAAGAGCTGGAGGAGAAACTGACTGGCCTTGAGGAAAGGCAAACAGAGACAATGTCAGAAATTGAAGCCCGAGTTTCCAACCTGGAAGAGCGTCTGCGAGCTAAGCTGGCTGACAAGTGCCCTATGGAGTCAACCCGACTGTCGCCAGCGACCGGCCATAGCCAGAACAATGAGACTAGCGGAGAATGCTCTACTCCAATAAAAGTGGCCAGAGGGGAGGAAGATCCATGGCTGGTAAAGCACAATCTTCCGACCTTTGATGGGAAAACATCCTGGGAAGAGTATATGACGCTTTTCGAGACAGCAGCGATGATGGGAAACTGGACCCAGCAGAAGAAGGCTTCTGTGCTGAGTTTGTCATTGCGAGGGGATGCCTTGCGGGTACTACAAATGGTACCCATGGACCGCCGTAACGACTTTGGTGAGCTCAAACAGCGACTCGATATGAGATTTGGCCATAGATACATGGAGCAGCTATACAAGTCGCAGCTCAACACCAGGGTGCAGAAAACCAATGAAACACTGCAAGAGTATGAAATGGACATCGTCCGCCTTGTACGCGATGCATATCCTACAGCTCCAGACGATGTTTATGAAAGCTTGGCCATTGAAAAATTCCTGAATGGACTCCGTGAGTGGGAAACTCAGCAAGCGGTGAAGTTGGCCCATCCGAAGACACTGAACGAGGCATTAACACAGGCACTTGAGTTTGAGGCTATCAAGCAGTCTATCAGGGGCCACACCAAAGTACGGGCCATGGAAGTGGAAGAGACCCAGTCATCCTCGACAGAGGAAATCATTAAGAAAGTACTGGAGCGGCTCAGGTCAAGAAGACGCGATATACGTTGCTGGAACTGTGGTCAGCTGGGCCACCTTAGTACAAGGTGCCCAAAGCCTCAACAACCCAAGAAACAGGGTTCGGAAAAAAAACGGGTTAATGGAAAGGGGCAACCGTTGACCCGCGCTGGAGAGGCCCTGAAGCTTGCTGCTATTGTCGCCACCTCAAGAGGAAACTGTAGCAGCATTTTTGTTAATGGCTTGATTGATGGAGTAACCCGTGAACTTCTGGTGGACACGGGAGCAACCAGGACTATTATGAGACGTGACATAGCAGCTCGGTGCAAACAGATCTCACCAACAAATTGGTCTTTGCGCACCGCCACGGGAGAAACAGCTCAAGTTTTTGGGGAGACGATTGCCACCTTCCAGATTGGTAACACCACTTTTAATCATCGGACATTGGTGGCCAACATCGAGGAGGACGTGATATTGGGAATGGACATATTGGACCATTTTGGCTGCAGCCTGAATCTGAAAAAGGGCGCCATAAAGATTGGAAACGAAGAAGTAATCCTTCAAAGAAGAAAAGAACTAGCTGCGCGGGTAATCCTAGCAGAGAATACCGAAATAAAAGGACATTCGGAGATGATGGTGTGTGCGCGCTTGGACTCCGACTGTGCCGATGACCAAATCCTGATGATTGAACCAGAAAACATAGGCAACGCTAATAAGGGAGTTCTGGTGGCAAGAGCAGTAATTCGCGCACGGGAAACCATTCCTGTCAAGATAATGAACGTAAATAACTTCCCTATCAAAATCAATGAAGGTTGTGTTTTGGGGAGATGCGAAAAGATAACATCAATTGTACAACAGATGGTGAGGATGCCATGTGAAGAGAGGAAACTGACAACACAACTAGAAACTTTGGTACATGAAGCCTCCCAAGGCCTCACTGAGGAGAACAAACGGAGGGTGAGGAGTTTGATCTGTCGCTACCACATGATTTTTGAGGATTCCAATGGTTCTCTGGGAAGAACTAAGGTAGTGCGACATACCATAGACACGGGAGATGCAAGACCCATAAAGCAAGCGCCACGAAGGTTACCCTTTGCGAAGCGGGAAGAGGCTGACCAGATCGTCCAGGACATGAGACGGGATGGCACCATAGAGCCGTCAAGTAGCCCATGGACATCGCCTGTGGTATTGGTGAAAAAGAAGGATGGCACAACGAGATTTTGTGTGGACTACAGACAGCTCAACGAAGTGACAAAAAAGGATAGTTATCCCCTCCCAAGAATTGACGATACTCTGGATACACTGACGGGATGTACCATTTTCTCCACGTTGGATCTAAAAAGCGGCTATTGGCAAGTGGAATTAGATGCCAAGGACAAGGAGAAAACTGCATTTTCAACGGGATCTGGACTCTGGCAGTTTACCGTGATGCCATTTGGCTTGTGCAACGCCCCCGCCACTTTTGAGAGATTGATGGAGAATGTGCTACGAGGCCTATCGTGGGAAACCTGCCTCGTATACCTGGATGACATCATTATACTGGGAAAGGACTTTAACCATCAATTAAGAAACCTGGAGCAAGTATTTGGACGACTGCAAGATGCCGGACTGAAACTTAATCCCAAGAAATGCAACCTGTTCAGGAAACAAGTACATTATCTCGGGCATGTAGTATCTCAAAGAGGAGTGGAAGTTGACCCGGCTAAAGTTAAGGCTGTAAAAGACTGGCCCGTGTTAAAGGACAGACATGAAACCAGGAGTTTCCTGGGGTTGTGCACTTATTATAGAAGATTTGTGCCAAGATTTGCTGACATTGCTAAGCCGCTGACCAAGCTTACAGAAGAGAACACTCGCTTCAGTTGGAGTGATGCTTGTCAACAGGCATTTGAGGAACTGAAAAGACGACTGACAAGTGCTCCAATCTTGAGCTATCCCCGAAAAGAAGGGAAGTTTATCCTGGACACTGATGCTAGCAATGTGGGGATAGGAGGTGTCCTCTCCCAGATACAAGATGGACACGAGGCTGTTCTAGGCTATTTCAGTAAAGTACTATCAAAGCCAGAACGAAACTATTGCGTGACCAGACGAGAGCTTCTTGCCGTTATAAAATCAGTAGAGCACTTCCGCAAATATTTGTATGGAAGGAGATTCACATTGCGGACTGATCACTCTGCACTAGTTTGGCTTTTGAGGTTTAAAAACCCAGAAGGACAAGTGGCTAGATGGATTGAGAGACTTCAGGAGTATGACTACGACCCTGAACACAGAGCTGGGACACTCCATCGTAATGCCGACGCTTTGTCAAGAAGGCCTTGTCACGAAGACTGCAGACATTGCAGCAGAGTGGACACAAAGGCTGCTATAGTAAGCCGGACGACAGTCACGAGCGAGGATTGGAGAGAAGAAGAAATGAGGCAGGACCAAGAGAACGACCCAGAGCTGAAGTATCTAATACAATGGGTGCGAGAAAAACAAAGGCCAACCTGGGAACAAGTCGCCCCGTTATCACCAACCGTCAAATCGTATTGGGCTCAGTGGAACTCCATACAACTGGAAAATGGGATACTTAAACGAGCAATTGAAAACGAAGACGGTACAGTGAAGAAACTTCAGTTACTGGTACCAAAAGTGCGAGTCGCTGAAATCTTGAAACTACTGCATGATGGGACGTCCGGTGGACACTTAGGAGTGAAAAAGACTCTGGAGAAACTGAGGGATCGGTTCTACTGGGTGAACTGCAAGGAAAATGTAAAAGATTGGTGCCGGAAATGCGTGACATGTGCCACAGCTAATGGACCCTTAAGAAAGAAGAGAGCCCCCATGCGCCAGTACAATGTTGGGAGCCCATTTGAAAGGATCGCTATTGACATCGCTGGTCCCTACCCGACTACCGAAGATGGCACAAGTACATTTTGGTGGCCATGGACTATTTTAGTAAATGGGTAGAAGCATACGCTTTACCCAACCAAGAAGCAGTTACGGTAGCAGAAGCGCTGGTGACCCAACTGATAAGCCGATTTGGAGTACCACTGGAACTGCACTCTGATCAAGGGCGGAACTTTGAGGCCAGAGTGTTCCAGCAAATGTGCGACTTGCTGGGGATCAAGAAGACGAGAACCACAGCCCTGCATCCACAGTCTGATGGGATGGTAGAAAGGATGAACCGGACGGTTGGGAGATATTTGGCAAAGCATGTGTCAAGTCATCAGAGGGACTGGGACCGACATCTTCCACTATTTCTTTTGGCTTATAGGTCTGCAGTTCACGAAACTACTGGCCAAACACCTGGGAGCATTCTTTTTGGGCGAGAACTGAGACTGCCATGTGACCTGAAGTTTGGGTGCCGACCAACTGAGGATCTTGCAGGAGAGGACTACGTCTCGGATCTCCGCAGGCGACTAGATGGTGCCCACGAGCAAGTGCGAGCAAACATCCGTGAGGCAAGTGGTCGGATGAAAGAGCGATATGACATCCGGGCTGAGGACGGTGGATACCAAGCTGGGGATTTAGTATGGCTGTTTGACCCAAAAAGGCGCCGAGGATACTCTCCAAAACTACAACGCTCATGGGATGGGCCGTATGAGGTCGTAAAACGCATCAATGACGTCATCTACAAGATAAGGAAAGAGCCAAGCGGAAAACCACGGATTGTCCATTTTAACCGCCTCACACCATATCTGGGAAACAACCACGATGACGGCCCGGAGCAAAGAGTACGAAGGTGTGCCGGATTTAAGGGAGCAGCCACTTTTGATGATTTTTGGGTTGAGGCACAAGATGGGCGAAAAATTCGGCATGACATTACCAAAGAAGTCCAACAGGATCTCTTTGCTGTACCATCTAACTACGCCATGGCTTGTTGCACGGCTGAAGACCTGGACATGTCTCGCGGGGTTGCTGGAGCATTCCGTAACAAGTTCGGCAAGGTAACAGCACCGGTGGAGTCGGGGCCTATTGCAGGGAGAGCATTACGACTACCTGGTGAAGAGCGTCACGCATACTGCCTGGTGACAAGGATGACAGTTTCGGAGAAGACTGGTTATCAAGACCTGTGGGACAGCCTTGTGCATCTACGGGACCAACTGATGCAAGCCGGCATTTCCAAGCTGGCCGTACCAAAAATGGGTGGTGGACCAGCAGGGCGAGACTGGAGGATCATCAGGAACATAATGGAAACAGTCTTCGAAAATACTGGCATCGAAATCCTGGTGTGCTGCGAGCAGCTGCAGAGAAGACACCCCGACGACCGGACGGTGGATTGTTACTTCTTCTCTAGAGCCGGATGCAGTCGAGGGACATCTTGCAGATACCGGCATGCTCCAGGTTCAAGACTGTTCCGGGACGGAACAGCCTAAGGAGGGGGCAATGTAACAATTATATAAAAGAAGGACACGCCTGAGCACAAGGCCAGGCTGGAGGGGGTAACGACCGGCTGGCGCGAGCAGTCTGACAAAAAGCACGCGACAGAGAGCAAGATCTAGTTACTAGAGCGACCAATATGGCTTAAAATAACTGTAATCTGTACGAAATAAATAAGTGTGTTAAAATAAATCTATTGCAAGAAAGTCTGTGTAAATAAACTGTATGGCTAACTTGTGTTGAACTTGTGTTTTAATTAAGAACCCTCGGAAGAAACGTAACAATATCTTTGCAGCTTAGATTATAGATAGAAAGATTATAGATCTATATTGTTTTGAATTTATATGGTTTCAAGGGCAATGAGTTGTTTGCTTTTGCACCCTGATTAGAGGACGATACTTAGTTTTCTTCCTTTTATGGATCTAAGGCTGTATTTGTGGCGCTACTTCCTCCTGTGATCCAGACTCCCAGCTATCACGCCATCTTTTCAGAGGTCTTCCCGGAAGTCTTCTTCCGGCTGAGTTCCCTTGAAGAGTGATACGTGGGATCCTATCGTTTCTCATTCTATTGACATGCTGGTACCAGTATCGTCTTCGCTGTTTTCCCATCTTACAATATCTTCCGAATTTCTATTATTCCTTATTTCAGTGATATTGACCGGTCCGTAGTTCAATGGTAATACTTCGGACTCGTAAATGGAAGGTTTTGTGTAAATATACCATTATATTTTCAAATTGGCTCTTCGCTGGGTTGAAAAATTCATAAACCTTTACCAATGACCGGTCACCAAAGGTCCATTCAGCCTTGCAGCAACTGGGTCTTCCTTGAGATTTGGTGCATTGTAGCGATGATGACCAAGCTCGTAAAAAGGTCGATAGCTCAATTATTGGTGGAATGCTTGCATTCCATACCGAGAGCAAGGGTTCGATCTCTAGGTTTACTCAGCCTTCACAAGAAATGAGAACCAGTCCTCCCGGGAGCTGGAAAACCACCACTTTAACTGAGAGTAATTGGTGTTAGGCTGGCCCCCTTACCCGTAAAAATAAATAGGCCCCGAATCACCACATGTAAATCTTTCCGTGATAACGCAGGCACTAAGTTACACTTTATGTGTAGCTTAGTCCTTTCTATTCTGTCTAGTAGAGTGTTTCCGGTAACGCAACGTTGCAATTGTGCAATTTACTCAAAAGGGAATTTTGCTCCTTTATGTAGGCATACCTACTCGTATTTTTTCTGTAGTCTCTATGCCTTATAATATAAAGATTCGTATTATAAAGTTTTAGTAAATTTTCACTCACTGAATTCTCTATATTCCTGTGCTTGTTCTTTCAAATTAAATCCCTCTCAGACACCCCAATATCACTGCTAATTATTTCACCTGTTTCTCACGTAAATAATGAAACACCTTTATTTATACCTATAAAACAGTAAACATAATATGATTCATATGGTTTTGAAAAAAAAACTGAAATATTGTATACAAATACAATAAAAAAAGGGATCCAAAAAACAAAAGCAATTTATTAGTAAACGTTGAAGTACAACTTACAAAAAATATCAGAATACAATATGACATGCGTATTTCCAACCATAGTACGAAACAACTAAAATAAATCTAGAGCTAAAACAAACTATGTATTAAAATCATGCATTAATTTCAAACGAATAAATACCAAAATCATACCACAAAAGGAGAAAAACGTTGTTAAAATAATGCAATCTATTTAACACATAACATGATCTATCCAACTAACAGACCTATGATATTCACATCAACCATTTAAATGATTCTGCAGTGGTTGAAACTGGAGCTTCGGAAGTTTCATCAGCCATCTCGATTGGTCCAGCAGTGGTTGATACTGGAGCTTCGGAAGTTTCATCAGCCATCTCGATTGGTCCAGCAGTGGTTGATACTGGGGCCTTGGACGTTTCATCAGCCAACTCGATTGGTTGCGCAGTGGTTGAAACTGGAGCTTCGGAAGTTTCATCAGCCAACTCGATTGGTCCAGCAGTAGTTGACACTGGGGCCTCAGACGTTTCATCAGCCAACTCAATTGGTCCACCAGTAGTTGATACTGGAGCTTCGGAAGTTTCATCAGCCATCTCGATTGGTCCAGCAGTGGTTGATACTGGAGCTTCGGAAGTTTCATCAGCCATCTCGATTGGTCCAGCAGTGGTTGATACTGGGGCCTCGGACGTTTCATCAGCCAACTCGATTGGTTGCGCAGTGGTTGAAACTGGAGCTTCGGAAGTTTCATCAGCCAACTTGATTGGTCCAGCAGTAGTTGATACTGGGGCCTCAGACGTTTCATCAGCCAACTCGATTGGTCCAGCAGTAGTTGAAACTGGGGCCTCAGACGTTTCATCAGCCAACTCGATTGGTCCAGCAGTGGTTGAAACTGGAGCTTCGGAAGTTTCATCAGCCATCTCGATTGGTCCAGCAGTAGTTGATACTGGAGCTTCAGAAGTTTCATCAGCCATCTCGATTGGTCCAGCGGTGGTTGATACTGGAACTTCGGAAGTTTCATCAGCCAACTCGATTGGTCCAGCAGTAGTTGATACTGGGGCCTCAGACGTTTCATCAGCCAACTCGATTGGTCCAGCAGTAGTTGATACTGGAGCTTCGGAAGTTTCATCAGCCATCTCGATTGGTCCAGCAGTGGTTGATACTGGAGCTTCGGAAGTTTCATCAGCCAACTCGATTGGTCCAGCAGTAGTTGATACTGGGGCCTCAGACGTTTCATCAGCCAACTCGATTGGTCCACCAGTAGTTGATACTGGAGCTTCGGAAGTTTCATCAGCCATCTCGATTGGTCCAGCAGTGGTTGATACTGGAGCTTCGGAAGTTTCATCAGCCATCTCGATTGGTCCAGCAGTGGTTGATACTGGAGCTTCGGAAGTTTCATCAGCCATCTCGATTGGTCCAGCAGTGGTTGATACTGGAGCTTCGGAAGTTTCATCAGCCATCTCGATTGGTCCAGCAGTGGTTGATACTGGGGCCTCGGACGTTTCATCAGCCAACTCGATTGGTTGCGCAGTGGTTGAAACTGGAGCTTTGGAAGTTTCATCAGCCAACTCGATTGGTCCAGCAGTGGTTGATACTGGAGCTTCGGAAGTTTCATCAGCCAACTCGATTGGTCCAGAAGAAGTTGATACTGGAGCTTCAGAAGTTTCATCAGCCATCTCGATTGGTCCAGCAGTGGTTGATACTGGAGCTTCGGAAGTTTCATCAGCCATCTCGATTGGTCCAGCAGTGGTTGATACTGGAGCTTCGGAAGTTTCATCAGCCATCTCGATTGCTCCAGCAGTGGTTGATACTGGAGCTTCGGAAGTTTCATCAGCCATCTCGATTGGTCCAGCAGTGGTTGATACTGGAGCTTCGGAAGTTTCATCAGCCATCTCGATTGGTCCAGCAGTGGTTGATACTGGAGCTTCGGAAGTTTCATCAGCCATCTCGATTGGTCCAGCAGAAGTTGATACTGGAGCTTCGGAAGTTTCATCAGCCATCTCGATTGGTCCAGCAGAAGTTGATACTGGAGCTTCGGAAATTTCATCAGCTAACTCGATTGGTCCGGCAGTGGTTGATACTGGAGCTTCGGAAGTTTCATCAGCCATCTCGATTGGTCCAGCAGAAGTTGATACTGGAGCTTCGGAAATTTCATCAGCCAACTCGATTGGTCCAGCAGTGGTTGATACTGGAGCTTCGGAAGTTTCATCAGCCATCTCGATTGCTCCAGCAGTGGTTGATACTGGAGCTTCGGAAGTTTCATCAGCCAACTCGATTGGTCCAGCAGTAGTTGATACTGGAGCTTCGGAAGTTTCATCAGCCATCTCGATTGGTCCAGCAGTGGTTGATACTGGAGCTTCGGAAGTTTCATCAGCCATCTCGATTGCTCCAGCAGTGGTTGATACTGGAGCTTCGGAAGTTTCATCAGCCATCTCGATTGGTCCAGCAGTGGTTGATACTGGAGCTTCGGAAGTTTCATCAGCCATCTCGATTGGTCCAGCAGTGGTTGATACTGGAGCTTCGGAAGTTTCATCAGCCATCTCGATTGGTCCAGCAGAAGTTGATACTGGAGCTTCAGAAGTTTCATCAGCCATCTCGATTGGTCCAGCAGTGGTTGATACTGGAGCTTCGGATGTTTCATCAGCCAAGTCGATTGGTCCAGCAGTAGTTGATACTGGAGGTTCGGAAGTTTCATCAGCCATCTCGATTGGTCCAGCAGTGGTTGATACTGGAGCTTCGGAAGTTTCATCAGCCATCTCGATTGCTCCAGCAGTGGTTGATACTGGAGCTTCGGAAGTTTCATCAGCCAACTCGATTGGTCCAGCAGTAGTTGATACTGGAGCTTCGGAAGTTTCATCAGCCATCTCGATTGGTCCAGCAGTGGTTGATACTGGAGCTTCGGAAGTTTCATCAGCCATCTCGATTGGTCCAGCAGTGGTTGATACTGGAGCTTCGGAAGTTTCATCAGCCATCTCGATTGGTCCAGCAGTGGTTGATACTGGAGCTTCGGAAGTTTCATCAGCCATCTCGATTGGTCCAGCAGTGGTTGATACTGGAGCTTCGGAAGTTTCATCAGCCATCTCGATTGGTCCAGCAGTGGTTGATACTGGAGCTTCGGAAGTTTCATCAGCCATCTCGATTGGTCCAGCAGTGGTTGATACTGGAGCTTCGGAAGTTTTATCAGCCATCTCGATTGGTCCAGCAGTGGTTGATACTGGAGCTTCGGAAGTTTCATCAGCCATCTCGATTGGTCCAGCAGTAGTTGATACTGGAGGTTCGGAAGTTTCATCAGCCATCTCGATTGGTCCAGCAGTGGTTGATACTGGAGCTTCGGAAGTTTCATCATCCATCTTGATTGGTCCAGCAGTAGTTGATACTGGGGCCTCGGACGTTTCATCAGCTAACTCGATTGGTCCAGCAGTAGTTGATACTGGGGCCTCAGACGTTTCATCAGCCAACTCGATTGGTCCAGCAGTAGTTGATACTGGGGCCTCAGACGTTTCATCATCCAACTCGATTGGTCCAGCAGTAGTTGATACTGGAGCTTCGGAAGTTTCATCAGCCATCTCGATTGGTCCAGCAGTGGTTGATACTGGAGCTTCGGAAGTTTCATCAGCCAACTCGATTGGTCCAGTAGTAGTTGATACTGGAGCTTCGGAAATTTCATCAGCCAACTCGATTGGTCCAGCAGTGGTTGATACTGGAGCTTCGGAAGTTTCATCAGCCATCTCGATTGCTCCAGCAGTGGTTGATACTGGAGCTTCGGAAGTTTCATCAGCCAACTCGATTGGTCCAGCAGTAGTTGATACTGGAGCTTCGGAAGTTTCATCAGCCATCTCGATTGGTCCAGCAGTGGTTGATACTGGAGCTTCGGAAGTTTCATCAGCCATCTCGATTGCTCCAGCAGTGGTTGATACTGGAGCTTCGGAAGTTTCATCAGCCATCTCGATTGGTCCAGCAGTGGTTGATACTGGAGCTTCGGAAGTTTCATCAGCCATCTCGATTGGTCCAGCAGTGGTTGATACTGGAGCTTCGGAAGTTTCATCAGCCATCTCGATTGGTCCAGCAGAAGTTGATACTGGAGCTTCAGAAGTTTCATCAGCCATCTCGATTGGTCCAGCAGTGGTTGATACTGGAGCTTCGGATGTTTCATCAGCCAAGTCGATTGGTCCAGCAGTAGTTGATACTGGAGGTTCGGAAGTTTCATCAGCCATCTCGATTGGTCCAGCAGTGGTTGATACTGGAGCTTCGGAAGTTTCATCAGCCATCTCGATTGCTCCAGCAGTGGTTGATACTGGAGCTTCGGAAGTTTCATCAGCCAACTCGATTGGTCCAGCAGTAGTTGATACTGGAGCTTCGGAAGTTTCATCAGCCATCTCGATTGGTCCAGCAGTGGTTGATACTGGAGCTTCGGAAGTTTCATCAGCCATCTCGATTGGTCCAGCAGTGGTTGATACTGGAGCTTCGGAAGTTTCATCAGCCATCTCGATTGGTCCAGCAGTGGTTGATACTGGAGCTTCGGAAGTTTCATCAGCCATCTCGATTGGTCCAGCAGTGGTTGATACTGGAGCTTCGGAAGTTTCATCAGCCATCTCGATTGGTCCAGCAGTGGTTGATACTGGAGCTTCGGAAGTTTCATCAGCCATCTCGATTGGTCCAGCAGTGGTTGATACTGGAGCTTCGGAAGTTTTATCAGCCATCTCGATTGGTCCAGCAGTGGTTGATACTGGAGCTTCGGAAGTTTCATCAGCCATCTCGATTGGTCCAGCAGTAGTTGATACTGGAGGTTCGGAAGTTTCATCAGCCATCTCGATTGGTCCAGCAGTGGTTGATACTGGAGCTTCGGAAGTTTCATCATCCATCTTGATTGGTCCAGCAGTAGTTGATACTGGGGCCTCGGACGTTTCATCAGCTAACTCGATTGGTCCAGCAGTAGTTGATACTGGGGCCTCAGACGTTTCATCAGCCAACTCGATTGGTCCAGCAGTAGTTGATACTGGGGCCTCAGACGTTTCATCATCCAACTCGATTGGTCCAGCAGTAGTTGATACTGGAGCTTCGGAAGTTTCATCAGCCATCTCGATTGGTCCAGCAGTGGTTGATACTGGAGCTTCGGAAGTTTCATCAGCCAACTCGATTGGTCCAGTAGTAGTTGATACTGGGGCTGCGGACGTTTCATCAGCCAACTCGATTGGTTGCGCAGTGGTTGATACTGGAACCTCGGTTGTTTTATCAGCCATGTCGATTGGGTCAGCAGTGGTTGAAACTGTAGCCTCGGAGGTTGCATCAGCAAACTGATTTGCTCGTTTTTCCCTCAGTATTGTTCCACGCCATTGTTTTGGGATGTAAAGCCTTGGAACCATAATCCTTTTTTTCTTAGGATTGTATTGCCCTTGAATAAAAATAGACCAAATTTCATCGTCATCTTGCTCTTCCAGGTTTAATTTCGGTGTAACTTGTCCTAGCGTCGATTCAGGAATGGTCGTCGTAGTGTCATCATTTTGTTCGATAGGTCCAGACGTCGATCCTTCAGTTGTTGCTTCGATCGGTTCCAATGTTGTTTCGTCGTTTAATTGAGTAACTGAACTAGCTGTTGTTGATTCTTTATCACTCGGAGTGTTGTCATTCATACCATACAATCTTTTTCTTAATAGATTGCGTAGCTCTGTGATTTCCACACTCGATGAATCGTCATCAGGCTCTCCATTAAATCGTTTATGTTTTGTTCCAAGTATTTCAACCTAAAATAAAAAAAAATACAAATTTACTGTCCAGTTTATACACCAATTCATTTTCAGCCAACTTTATCTTTGTGGGGTTCTCTTAATTGTTGATTTCTCAATTAACTTTTGAAACATGAAGACGTGTGTGTAGTTTGTGCTCTTAATATTATATTAATATCAAGAGGGCTTTAATTCATTAATATAACCAAGTTTACAGTCCACAATTAAGTTTTCTATGACCTAGTTCTCGACATGGTGCAAGATTTTGCTGGCTCTCAAAGCTCTGACAGGAGATATCTAAGGAACTTCGTAGCTCCAAAAACTGCTAGTTAAAGAACGACAAATCACTGATGGGCTGCGTCATTACGCAATCGTTAATAGTTTCTAAGGAGGAAAAATGTTTTGGTGATCAATATTTTAAAGTTGCTGCTAAACGGATTGGCCTCACAGATGATTAGCATGAGATAGATTTAGAAAGCGGAGTTATGAAAATGTTGTTTAATCATAATAAAAAATGGCCACTTTTATGACGCGCATTTAAGAGTCTTATCTAATCCCTAGTGTGCTTTTATGTATTGAAACTTCTATTTAAGAAATAAGTAAGCAACCTCTTAAGACTAACAACATTCGTGTAAATTCCCAAGTTCTGGAAGAGACTGTTGTAACAGGATGAACCGGCCAAACTTAACATCTTATCAGATGCGTTGGGATCACAAAGTGTAGTAAAATATCACAACGAAATTATGAATTACGTTATAATTTTTAAAATCTTGCAGATTTTCTATCAAGGAATTCTTGATGATGATGGATGATTTCTTTCCTGTGGCGCCATTTAATGGTCCAGGACCATCTCAAGGGCGCCATATTCATATCCATATCATTGTTGAATTTTAAATGATGTGTTCTTACCTTGAAGTTGATTCCTTCTCCAACCTTTGAGACAAATACAATGATCAAGAATTTGTTATTTTCTCCTCCATATGTTCTCACTCTTGCAGTGGAGTTGTCTATCGGATTGACGTTCACTTTGCAGATGACCCTTTTGCTTCTGAAGCGGTACACGCGCTGAAAAACAAACAAAATAAACAAATGGATGAATACTTGCGAAAAGCATTGAAGTCATGCATATGTTGTGAAAACTGTGGTTTTCTCTTAAAAAAAAAACAAATTTGTGAAGAGGAACGTAGGTCACAAACCTTTTCTGCCTGGCCAGAAACAGCTCGCTCCCCCAGTTCTTGTTTGCCGTATAGATCAATTCTGTCAAATATGACTTCTTAATGCAAAATTCTACACAATCTGAGCTAAGAAAAAACGTAAAATTCAAAAATGTGAGAGTTGTTTTAAATATTTTTTAAATCAATTTCCTGTTTCCATCAGACACATTGATCCAGTACACATGCAAACATTGCTCATGTAAAATTAGCTTAATGGTCTATACGGCAAACAAGAACTAAGACAGCGAGCTATTAATATCATCAATTAATAACTCATTTTTGTATATTTTAAGGAATTATTAATTAGTAATCACCCAATGACATCTGTATAACCAGGGTCAAAGTTATTGTCAATGGACCCAGGCGGGGATTGAAGCAGCGTTATTCTATTCCAAATGAGTCGTTTACATAACTGCAAACGCCGTCATCTCCAAATTTAATGATTTTTGAGACAATTATTAGTTCTGTCAGTCTGCCACACCGGGCTTCCGGCGTGTGTGGAAAAAATCATTCTCGCATCGGGCAACACGCGTCGAAAAAAAAAACAAAATAAATACCTACACATTACGTTTATGACTACATCCCCCTATAATATAAAATGCAACGGCCTCCCCATACAAAATAGTTGTGCGTTAATGGCATTCAAACTGAAGAACTCCTGAACAGATGCACGTCATATTCACAACAAATATTGTTCAGGACTTGGGATGTGCTTCCTCATCATTAGTAGATTTTAAATTGTTGTTTTTTAAATAAATAAACATGATCAATCACAACACCTTTTTATGTAAAACCTATGCGAGAAACAAAACTCATTTTGACATTCGAATTTCAAATAAATTGCCAGCACTTCAAAGTTGCCATCGTTGCCATTGCCAAGTCGATTCTTTTTCGGTTGAATTCCGTTGAGTACCTACCTATATTCTTTATTTATTTCAAAATTATACTTCAACCAGTTATAACATGTATTTTTTAGAAATAATGACGATCGATTAGGTCAACTTTTTATATGAAACCGTACTTATTGCGGCATTTAATTTTTTTAAAGTATTATTACAATATACAATCTAAGTTGCATAGACGCATTAACATTTATAATTCATATTCAATGCACTCCTCTTCGGAGACACGAGTGAGTTTGCGCTTACAAATGCTGCATGTGTATTTACAAATAAAAATTTCAGCCTCTCATGACCATAAGCCCTACAACTTTTGCTGACCTTTTCAGAAACAGGGGAGACATTTGTTAAGTGAACCCATTTATGCGATATGGGTGGTAAGCCTCATACTAACCCTTAAGTCAAGGAATTTGAGTTTGAAAAATCCTTAAACAACGGTAATCTTAATTTATAATCTAAAGTTGCAAAAAAAGTTATTTGATGATTCAAATTGAATGCACGCCCACAAACTGGCAAATGTCATTTCACGCTAACATATAGTTGTGGCGCTTGATTTTTTTTAAATATTAGAATATATAATCTAAGTTGCACAGATACAATAACTTTAATAATTCATATTCGAGACACGAGTGGGTTCGCACTTATAAATGCTGCATGTGAACTTACAAATTAAAATTAAGGCCTCTAATGAACATAAGCCCTGCAACTTTTGCCAACCTTTTCAAAAACAGGGGGAACATTTGTCAAGTGAACCATTTTTTGCGAGATGGGTATTCAGGCTCATACTTACCTATAAGTCAAGGATTTGAGTTTGAAAAATCCTTCAACAACGTTAAATTTAATTTATAATCTAAAGTTGCAAAAAAAGTTATTTGATGATTCAAATTGAATGCACGCCCACAAACTGGCAAATGTCATTTCACGCTAACATATAGTTGTGGCACTTGATTTTTTTTAAATATTAGAATATATAATCTAAGTTGCACAGATACAATAACTTTTATAATTCATATTCAATGCATGCCCCCCTGGAGACATGAGTGGGTTCGCGCTTATAAATGCTGCATGTTAACTTTCAAATTAAAATTAAGGCCTCTAATGAACATAAGCCCTGCAACTTTTGCCAACCTTTTCAAAAACAGGGGAAACATTTGTCAAGTGAACCATTTTTTGCGATATGGGTATTCAAGCTCATACTTACCTATCCGTCAAGGATTTGAGTTGAAAAAATCCTTAAACAACGGTAATCTTAATTTATAATCTAAAGTTGCAAAAAAAGTTATTTGATGATTCAAATTGAATGCACGCCCACAAACTGGCAAATGTCATTTCACGCTAACATATAGTTGTGGCGCTTGATTTTTTTTAAATATTAGAATATATAATCTAAGTTGCACAGATACAATAACTTTAATAATTCATATTCGAGACACGAGTGGGTTCGCACTTATAAATGCTGCATGTGAACTTACAAATTAAAATTAAGGCCTCTAATGAACATAAGCCCTGCAACTTTTGCCAACCTTTTCAAAAACAGGGGGAACATTTGTCAAGTGAACCCATTTATGCGATATGGGTGGTAAGCCTCATACTAACCCTTAGGTCAAGGAATTTGGGTTTGAAAAATCCTTAAACAACGGTTATCTTAATTTATAATCTTAAATTGCAAAAAGAGTTTTGATGATTCAAATACAAGCTGGCAAATGTTCTTTCACGCTAACATATAATTGTGGCACTTGATGTTTTTAATTTTAGAATATAAATCTAAGTTGCATACATACATTTTATAATTCATATTGAATGCATGCCCCCAAGCAGACATGAGTGAGTTGGCCCTTACAAACGCTGCATGTGTAATTACAAATAAAAATTTCAGCCTCTCTTGACCATAAGCCCTGCAATTTTGCCGACCTTTTCAGGAACAGAGAAACATTCGTTCAGTGAACATTTTTTTAGGTATGGGAGGTCAGCCTCATACCTCATGCTTCATACAAGATACTCAGAACATGAAAGAACTAAATAACCCTTTTACCGCAATTTTTTTTTCAAATTACTTCTTAAAGCATTTAATTACTATGAAGGAGGTGTGAGAAAAAAATATTGCGAAGCCAGACTTACACTGCCCGAAGGGCCTAGCAGACAACCGTGCGCAGCACGGTCAGTCTGCTAGTCTATATATATAAAAGAAAGTCGTGTTAGTTACACTATCCATAACTCAAGAACAGCTGAACTGATTTGGCTGAAAATTGGTAGGGAGGTAGCTTAGAATCAGGAAAAGGACAAGGAATACTTTTTATATCCTTTTTATACTTTTTTTTATACTTTTTTTCAAGGATAGAAATAAAGAAGAAGTGAACAGAAATACAAAACTTACCCTGACGATAGCATGGGGTTCACCTTTCACCAAAATATCCTTAGATGAAAGAACCCTTGAACAGCTGACATCTTCAACTGCTTCTTGAGCCAAACTTTGGCTTAAAACCAAAAGGAGGAGACCTGGAAAAAATATCAATTCAATTAAAATATTTTGTACGACAACAGTGCTTGACAGTAGCAACTCGCAACTTTTTGCAACTAAGCTACACATATAGTCTAACTTCTTGCCTGCGTTATCTCCGAATGGTTCGCATATGGCGATTTGGGACCTACTTATTTTTACAGGTAAGGGGGCTAGTCTCACACCAGCCACTTCAGTTGAAGTGGGGATTTTTCAGCTTTCGAGATGGCTGGTTATCATTTCTTGAGAAGGCTGATTAAATCTTGCCGGTATTTGAGTTTGAAATAAACGGGAATTCATTTCTGATACCTTCGGTGTGGACCGAACCCTTGCTCTCAGTATAGAATGCAAGAATTCTACTAACTGAGCTATCGACAGGACTTTTTACGAGCTTGGTCGTCCGATCAAAGCGCTAATTCTCAAGCAAGACCCAGTTGCTGTGAGGCTGGATGGACCTTTTGATAACCGGTCTTTGGTACAGGTTTATGAATTTTGCAACCCAGCGAAGAGATAGTTTGAAAATATAAATGGCATATTTTTTTGTGCTCTGCCGGGATTCGAACCAACAACCTTTCATTTAAGAAGTGTTCCCACTGGACCACGGACTGGGTGTCTATTCACGATAGGGGATAGAAAAGACTCTGAATCTACTCTATCCCTTATCGTGAATAGACACCCTGGTCTCTGAAATGTCGAATCCCAAATAAAGCTGAACAAATTGGCCGATTGAAAGGCTTCCAGAAGCTAGGAGGAGACAGAGGTACGTCCAGAAGGATTATATAAGAATGAGAAAAAGGGATGAAAGCTAGCAATGAAGAGGTTGTAATTTTTTTGATGAAACTATCAAATTAAAATATATTTTTTTACTTACATTGAAAGAAAATAAGTTGGATCCCCATTGTAAACTGAAGAGAGAACCAAATGATTTTGATGACATGTAATTTCTAACGTCTCTTTTTATACTAGAAATGCGTTGAGAAGATTCAGTATTGTGAAAAAATGACAACTCGTGATTTTTTACTGCTTATTTGAATTTAATTTAATTTTATTTTATTTATCAGATTAAAAATCAGTTAATATTTAAAAAAAAAAATGCATTTTATCTTGGTGTGTTATACAATCAAATAAGTTATGGAAATTTTATGTAAGTTGCGATTTTATTAAAATTAAATATTAAATTTTGTAATGCAGTAGGTTAGTAAATATAATAAAAATGTGATAAGGTTTTTCTTCATTTAATATTTTCATTTTACAAATTATAAAAATGATGTACACCGTCAGTTTGGTTTTAGTTTCGATATTGCTTAGTATATACTAACATCTAAATCTAAGCTGCAAAGATATGTATCATTTGAGATTCATATTAAATGCATTCCCACAAGCAGACATGCATAATTTCGCGCTTACACATGCTGCATGTGGAACTACAATATAAAAACCCCAATGACATGCTTCACAAAAAAAAATCGTTTTATTTTGAGTTCAAAATAAAATTCTTTTACCAATACGAATATTTTTTACGATAAACAATGTTCCTTAAGAAAAAGGTTGGCATGAGACTGACCCTCAGTGCTGTTTAAACTTGGTTCACCTTTGCCAATGCCAACCCGATTTTAAGGGGAAGTCGGCAGGAGTTGCAAAGTATATGTTCATGTGAAGTTTGTTTTTTTTTGTATGTGCTCATGCAGCATGTGTCAGTGAAAACTTAGATGAGCCTTTAATCGTCGGTGTTATGGCCGAAGGGGTCTTTCTAGCGTATTTAGAATAGAATAACGTTGATTCGATCACGACCTGGGTCACTTTAACATAGCTTTGACCCTGGTTCAACAGATGCCATTGCATGCACACAAGCTTCTGTTTTCATATGAAGACAACTGGCCAGGCAAAATAGATGGTGAATTTCATTCCTCTACAAAAATCGAAATAAAAATGTGAATTTATCATTGCACCTTTTATTTTGGATTGTATCCACCTTTGGTAAGGTTCACTCAACCTTGTTGAAATAAAAAAAACAGCCTGTGAGAGTTTGTATAAACGCAACTAACGAAGCTTCACATATAGTGTAACTTCTTGCCTGCGTTATCCTGGAAGGAGTCGTATGAGGCGTTTCGGGACTTACGTATTTATTTTTGGCCGGCCTCACACCGACCACTTTCAGTTGAAGTAGGGGCTACCTAGCTCCCGGGGGCTGGTTCTCATTTCTTGTGAAGGCTGAGTACACCTTGCGATCGAACCCTTGCTCTTGGCATGGAATGCAAGCATTCTACCAATTGAGCTATCGACCCTTATCGGGCCTTTTGATGATCGGTGTTTGGTAAAGGTTTATGAATTTTTGAAAAGTTTTAGCGGAAACATTGTAGAACTCCATTTTAATTATTAAAAAATGATAACAAACTTTGTTTAGTTCTACTTTATTTATTTTTATTTAGTTACATTTTTTTATTTAGTTTATTTAGTTTTAGGTGTCTACAAAATTAACTGCAAAGACTGTGATGCATCCTATATTGGGAAGACAGGTAGGACATTCCTGAAAAGAATTGGAGAACACAAACTGTCGTTCAAAAACAGAACCATCTTCTCAGAAATGGCAAACCATTGTTTAGAACATGACCACACTTTTTAGAAGCTATCGAAATTCTAAAAGCAAAAAAATTGGGTGTTAACATTATAAATAACCAAATCCCTCCATTCACTCCATTGATCAACACTTTACCTGTCTTCAATTCGAGTAAATAAACTAATGGATTATTCTGATGATTTGTATTTAATTTGTTTCTGACAGATACACTTGGATTGTTTTTATTGATTTATTGATTTTTTGTGTGTTTTTTTTTTCTCTCTTTGTATTTGATTTGGTACACTCACTTTAGCTCTCTTTGGAAATTTACATAAAACATACATTCCTTCTTGTTTGTTTAATCCTCTTAATGGTTCATTTCTCAGAACATTATCTTAAACTTGTCATTTTTCTAGTATTGGTAAATAAAGTAACTTTATAATTGTTCATAATTTTGTATTGTTCGTTGTTACGGGTTAAATTTACTTAAATTTATTCTTAGTAAATTTCCTACTCTTCACTTAACTATTTGTTTTTGTCCATACTGTTTTTAGTATACAACTTGATAAATTCACAAAGCTATTCTTTATAATTTTTCATATTTCTCCTAATTCTACTGTGTGTATAATATTAATTTTGCTTTATATAGTCTCCCATTATTTTAAGATTTCAGTTTCTCTGAGGATGGCCAAGAGGCCGAAACCGGTCACAACTCGTTATTTTTGTTTGTAACTAAATAAAAATAAATAAAGTAGGACTAAACAAAGTTTGTTATCATTTTTTAATAAGTTTATGAATTTTTCAACCCAGCGAAAAGCAAATTTGAAAATATAAATGGTATATTTTTTGCACTTCTCCGGAATGCGAACCCACAACTTTCCATTCGCAAGTCCAAAGTGTTACCTTTGAACTACGGACCGGTCTTACAAGAGTTTTTTGGCAAGTTTTTGATTATTTTAATTTCATTTATTTTTTTCAGTTTATTGTCTGTTTCAGAAGCATCTAGTCATAATGGAGAAATCTCGAATTGCGTGAGAAATTTATTAACAAATTAAAATACCTACTTGATCAGAAAGTGTGCCTTCAATGAAACGTCGAGAAGTTTTTCTACAGCGGTACGTCAAATATTCGCAAATTTGTTCTACTTCGTAAATACAAAAATTGTATAATATTTTTGTTTAAAGTCAAATCTCAACTTGAATTTCTATTGAATTGTTTTTATATTCATTCAATTGGTTGTGTAAACAAGTGCTTTGTGAGTCCTGGGCTCTTTCATTTCCCTAATCTAACAAAGAGAGTGTTTGAAACCAGCAGTAGTTTCTTCAAGATCTTTGCCGGGTTTCCAAATGCTTACAGTAATAAAAGTAAGTTCAGGCTTTTTATAGGTTTTTTTCATAGTCAAAAGTGAACGAACAGTATCCTGAGTACGAGTTGCAAAACCCGAGTAAACTTAAGTTTACGGAAAGTATTAAAGAGTAGTTTTCCCCAAAATCTGCCGTTTTTGTTTGTTTGACCTTGATTTTCTTCATCACTGTAATTCTTTTGCTAAGACTACAAACTGTAAGAAACAAAAACGGCAGATTTTGGGGAAAATCACTCTTTAATACTTTCCGTAAACTTTAATTTACTCAAGTTTTGCAACTCGTACTAAGGGTACTAGAGGGTCTTTGATGATGATGATGATGAGTTGATGATTTCTTTATAGCGCCGTTTGGTGATGTAGTCACTCCAAGGGCGCTTTGCAACGCAACGCAAACGCAACTAAGCTAAACATATAGTGTAACTAGTTGCCGCGTTATCCCCGAAATGGCCTTCCTTGACTTATAAGTTGGTATGATCTATCTAAAACGGATTGCCCTGGTCTTCTATGTCAGATTAATTTACGCATACCAAGAAGTGCATCCCGTTCGTTACAAATATTTTTTCTGCCCAAATGTCGAACAAACTCAGAGCAAAGAGCTCCTGTGTATAGAATGTGCAGTGACAATAGTATTATAATTATTTTAGTGAATTAGACATATTTAATAAAGGGAAGTACTCCTTTAGATCTGACTTATTAAAGATTATTTATAAAATGTCCTTGCCATCCATTGTATCTTGATTGGGTTTTTTCTTTTTTTTAATATATTTTTTGTTTATTTTTAGTTTTTCTTTTCTCTTTTCATATTTTTTTTCTTCCTTCCTCTTATTTTTATTTTTATTTCTGTTATTAAAATTGGTTTACTTTTTACTTCATCGATTTCTTTTATTTTTTATGTTTTGTCAGCTATTTTAATTTTTTTACATATCTGTGGGAATTCTTTAGGATTAAGGCACTCTACTGTTTATGTTTACATTTTTCCTGTCTTTGTTTATTGTGTCTTTATCTGTTTTTTCTCCTTAAATAAAAAAACTGATGCTGACCACCCAACTGGAAAAAAAGGTTCACTTTGCCAATGTCACCCCTGTTTCAGGGAAGGTCGGCACGAGTTGCAGGGCTTATGTTTATTTGAGATTGGATTTTTATTGGGGCATGTGGTAGCACGAACTTATAGGTACGTTTCTGCTTGTGGGAATACGTTAAATATGAATCTCAAATGATATAAATCTTTGCAACTTAGATTAAGATTTAGATTTTAGGCCACTTAAAACAATCTCCGGAATTCACTTTTGTAATTTTAGATCTGCCAGTTGGTCTCTTGATAATTGTGTGATAACATCAAAAGCGCTCGAGCAAATAAATCATTTCGTGAAGAAAAACTTTCATTTTTATAATATGAAATTTCAAATTGATCAAGTAAAACACTGTGGTAAGCCATTTAAAGGTTTATTTTAAAATAATAACAAATATTAAAAAAAAAAAATTCAAACTTTGTTTTTTACCCCTTAAGTATATTTATTTCAAGAACGTTTTCGATTCAAAATGTTTCGACCGAAGTTCAACCGAAGATGGTAGAGATACCGAAAACGTTCTTGAAATAAATGTACTCTGAAATATTTTGTATTATTTTTAAATAAACCTTCAGATTTAGACCTTGGACCGGTCCGTAGTCCGTAGTGGCAACACTTCGGACTCGTAAATGGAAGGTTGTGGATTCGGATCCCGGCGGAGCACAAAAATATACCATTTATATCTCGAATGTGCTCTTCGCTGGGTTGAAAAATTCATAAACCTTTACCAATGACCGGTCACCAAAGGTCCATCCAACGCAACGCAAAAAAAAAAAAAAACGCAACTAAGCTACACATATAGTGTAACTTCTTGCCGCGTTATCCCCGAAGGGGTCGCATGTGGCGAGTTGAACCTATTTATTTTTACAGGTAAGGGGGCCGGCCTTACGCCAACCACTTCAGTTGAAGTGGAGGTTTCCCAGCTCCCGAGAGTGCTGGTACTCATTTCTTGTGAAGGCTGAGTAAACCTTGCCGGTATTTTTATTTTGGGGTTTGAAATAAACACCGAAACGGGAAATCATTTCTGACACCCTCGGTGGGATTCGAACCCGAGCTTTCGGCATGGAATGCAAGCACTCTACCACCTGAGCTATCGACCGGACAATCCAACCTTTTAGCAACTGGGTCTTGCTTGAGTATTGGCGCTTTGTAGCGACGACCAAGCTCGTACACCTCTGTGGCACTACAACAAGTGTCATAGACCCCTAGAGTCTTTAGAATCTAGGGAGTCTCCCGCACAGGATTTCTTAAAAAAAAAAAAAAAGATTATGAATTTTAAATAAATCATCACAATGTCAAAACACAAATCCTTAAACTTCAATATCGGTTTGTTTAAGATTGAGGAGATTGTGAAAGAATGGGATATGCAAAGTGAGCGTAAAAGAAGAAAATGCATGAAAAAGGTGATGGATATGAATGAATTGAAAGAGATATGTAAGGATAGGAAAAAATGGAGGCAACTCTGCAAAGGCTCTGGCCACCCCTAGCGGAATGGCGACAGAGTTACAGTTACAGTTTACAGTTACAGTTTACAGTTTACAGTTACAGTTACAGTACAGTTACAGTTACAGTTAAGATAAGTTGAAATAGGAAAGAAAATGAAAGGAAAAATAAATATCGTAATTATGTTTGCTCGTTTATTTTATTATTTAAAAATATTTAAAAAAAAAATGTTTTGTTTCTGCTTTGTAACAATATTTTTCAATAATCATTAAGTCAACTAAATGTGTATCTATGAGTTGTTTTGGCAGTCAAGCAATTTAATTTTAAATTATTTAGATATCCTGCAGTAACCTTTTGAAAATTTATTTGTATAAATATAATTTTTTTTTTTTTTTTTGTTATTAGGTTTTGGTTTGTTATTAGGTTGGTATGCGGCTGACCACCCATACTGTTAACAAAATGATTCACTTTGCCAATGTCACCCCTGTTTCAGGGAAGGACGGCAAGAGTTGCAGGGCTGATGTTCATTTGAGATTGGGTTTTTATATTGCAGGCCCACATGCGGCATGTGTTAGCGAGAAATTATACATGTCTGTTTGTGGGAACGCATTTAATATAAATCTTAAATGATGTATTTCTTTGCAGCTTAGATTAGATTAGATTAGATTAGATTTATTTATACGTTCATTTTGTATCTACTTCTCTCGAAACTGGTTGTGTACAAAATAAGCCCATAAGTAAATTTTAACGAAAAACTATTTGAATATTAATATTTAAAGTCTACAGGTTATAATAAGGTAAATATATTGTTTTTGTATTTACATACATACAACAAAATTTTGGAGTAAAAACTTATGTGAGATCATTTATATCATATTCCATAAGAAGTTCCTTTGTCGAGCTCTGTACAGAATGAAACGTCATACTCAATCATGGCGTTATCCAAAATGTATGAAAACAAAAATGCAGTTTAAGTTTAAATGCATTTCACAGTTAACGTTCTAGTTTAGTTAAAACGTTAACTTTTATTCTTGGAGAGCTGTTTTAAAATTCATCATTATTATCATCATATTTTGCACGAATATTCTAGCTGGGTCTTGTCCTCAATCATCAATCTGTCTGTAGTTTATTAATAATCCATTGTCGTAGATTTCGTTGTCCAAATCCAGGGAGAAGTCGCATTCGGAGTTGTCACAACCGTTGAATTCGGAGTTGTTATCGTGGAGGTAGGAGTTGTCGTTGTGGTGGTGACAGTTGTCGTTGGGGGACTTGTGATTCTGAGCTTTTCGAAAATTTCAACCTGCAACATGAATCACTTTTGTTTATCTAATATGTACATTGTACAATCGAACTTATTTTGGTTATTTATGTTGAAGGTTCACATGAGGCAAGAGAAACCATTGTTGTAGTTACCATGTATGCAAATCCTCTGCTAATTCTAGAGGTGATTCTCAGATTGACGAAGTTGAAGCCAGGTCCACCGCTGAGGATCTTAACACTGGCCAACGGTGTTGAAGGTATGAAACGTCTGGCAGTCACGCGGCAGATTATACCGGTGGACGTATAGTTCAAAGTCCTCTGAAACAAAGGCAAAAAAGGCAGAATTTGAGGTATCCATAATCTATTGCTACGCTTTCTCTGGATTTCTGGATTCTCTTTTTAATGAAAATGCGATACTTTACTTTTACAGAACTTATTTCACAACTTGACAATCACTGTTTATTAGTATTACTCAGCGAATTGCTCTCTGCGACTCTGCTCACCATAATATTTTGAATACTTTCTTCCATTCACTAGATCATTCTTTCAACAGAACTTTACGAGTTTCCTTGACTTACAGGTTGGTATGCGGCTGACCACTCATGCTGTAAAGAATGGTTCACTTTGCCAATGTCACCCCTGTTACAGGAAAGGACGGCAAGAGTTGCAGGGTGTATGTCCATTTGAGATTTAGTTTTTATGTTGCAGGTTCACATGAGGCATGTGAAAGCGCGAACTTGTACGTGTCTGGCTGTGGGAATGCATATAATTTGAATCTCCAATATAGCATATCTTTGCAAATTAGATTAGATTAGATTAGATGAGATAAGATTAATTGATTTTTTCATGTGAGGCTTGGTTAATGTAAATTTAATATAGGTTTATGTATGGGAGTGATTTTGAATTCATACATTTTATCAATTTACACAATCGAGGCGATTTCATATTTTGTACTCGGTTTATAGAGGCAAATAAAAGTGATAGTGTCATTGGAAATGTGATAATCTTGGGATAAGGGAAAAGGAATAAAGAAGTACTTACCCTGACTCTTTGTCTGGGAATTCCTCCTCTTGCCAAGAGGGTGGTGAAGACTCTGTCTGTGCATCCAGAGTCGCCTCCTGCCACCAGACTGCTGACTCCGTCATCGTCTTGCGACAGCACCAGGACTGACGCACTTCCTATCAGCAAGAAGAAGAAAAGACCTGGAGAGAAAATATATGTTACGTTTTTACTAGGCTCTCTTTTATTAATTAAACTGCAATTATTTATTTTAACATAATTTATTTTTACACAATTTGGTTCACAATTAACAACAATTGATTTCTAGCTCTGGCTTTCGAACTTCACGGCTTAATTTCAAATCGACATTCTCGCCTGCACACGATTGTAGCTTACATTTATACTCCTTCATACGGACATACGGACGATTCTCGACTGGTCGATTAAGGACGCCAACCACAAATTCCTTGTGTTTAGCACGAAATATCAAGGAGCGCATCCCGACGTAGTTGCATTGAGTCAGTTACTTCGGAGTTTGCCTTTTTTCTCTAGTGGACGAACAGGTAGATCTAGAATCACTGATGGGTCGGGTCACGACCATCGGGAAGGCCTTCCGCCGCTAAATAAAGTTATAGCTTTGCATGAGCGTTCTGTGATACGCTTCCCCGGATGGAAGTGTACAAACGAAACGGGTATGAGGATGGGCTTGCGCAACTGTTCTGGAACATAGTGGATGATTCCAACACCAGAGCGTTCCACCAGCGTGATAAGGATCACGTATGCACTAATACTACCATGGATCATACTAGTGCCAGACTGTTCTATGTATGCATGTACAGTCGCACGTAGGTACTCCAAGCTCTAAGCAATATATTGTAGAAATAGAGAAAATATTAATAAACCATGAAAAATGTGGTTTTGAAGAGGCACTGTTAGACACTGTTACAAAATTGACAAGGCAAGAATTGATAGGTCTTGTCAATTTTGTAACAGTGTCACCCCTGTTTCAGGGAAGGTCAGCAAGAGTTGTAGAGCATATGTTTATTTGAGATTCGGTTTTCATATTATGGGTCCACATGCGGCATGTGTTAGCGCGAACTTAAACGTGTCTGCTTGTGAGAATGCATTTAATATGAATCTCAAATGTAGTATATCTTTGCAACTTAGATTTAGAGATTTAGTCCTCTTGAAAATGACGTAAGCAAGTCGAAAGAACTTGAGTTGACATTAATGCACAACTTGTGAACATAAAACTCAGTGTTGTTTTTCACTTGTTATACTTTCTTATGCAAATTAATTTTCACTGTGAAAATACAAAAAACTCAAAAAAGTCTTAATTTACTTGAAATAAAAATTAACTTACATTTGGAGACATCCATATTTTCGAGATATTTTGATGATTTTTGAAATGAAAATTTGCGTTAAAAATGCGTGCGGGATAGAAATGATGAAATACGTAATACATACAAGTCACATTGTTTTACCTTTTATAAAGATTTTTATGTTTGTACTAAATTGAGTAGGTACGTGTATTGCGAAATGAAGAGTTTGCCAAAGAAAAATAAAGATAAAATGATTTTCATTGTATTGACACGCGTTTAATTTATTTGTTTGGCATAAACGCATAATCTTATAATTTAATCTCATACACATACTTGTTAATTATTTAATTTTATATTCATTGTATCTGGGACGAGCGCAGTATTTCAAGCATGGCTAGGCGAGAATTTTTCCTTTCATGGAATAGGTAGCTACCAGATTGAAAAGTATATACAATCTACAACTTATTCTACAATCTACATCTTAAGTTGCTAAGACATAATCATTTTTAAGATTCATGTTTCATGACTACGGACCGGTCCAAGATGCCAACGACACGCGGTGTACCTGAGCGATAACCCATCCAAGTACTATCCGCGACCAATGTTGCTTAACTTCGGTGATCTATGGGAACCGTTGCTTTCAACATGGTAACGTCGTTAAAAAATTGCATGTGTACTTATAAAATAAAAACCAAATCTTAAATGAGCATACACCCTGCAACTCTTACCGACCTTCCCTGACACAGTTGTGATCTGTCTTATACCTGCAATTATGTAAATAAGTAGGTATGATGCATTGAATACAATTGGCGATATTTTTTTTTATTATATTATATTTTTATTATATTATATTTGTCTAATGATGCTATTGTAGATCAAGACCAGTCTGTAGTGCAACGGTAACACTTTGGACTTGTAAATGGAAGGTTGTGGTTTCGAATCCTGGCGGAGCACAAAAAATATACCATTTATATTTTCAAATTTGGTCTTCGTTGGGCTGAAAAATTTATAAACTTTTACCAAACACCGGTCATCAAAAGGCCCATCCAGCCTTAGAGCAACTGGGTTTTGCTTTGAATTGACGATTTGTAGCGACGACCAAGCTCGTAAAAAGTCCGGTCTACAGCTCAGTTGGTAGAATGCTTGCATTCCATGCCATTAGCAAGGGTTCAATCCCCACCGAGAGTGTCATAAAGGATTTCCCGTTTCGGTGTCAATTCCAAACCCAAAATAAATACAAGCAAGATGTACTCAGCTTTCACAAGAAATAAGAACCAGCCCCTCCGAGAGCTGGTAAACCCCCACTTCAACTGAAGTGGTTGGTGTGAGGCCGGCCCCCTTACTCGTAAAAATAAATAGATCCCGGATCGCCACACACGACCCCTTCGGGGATAACGTAGGTAAGAAGTTACACTTTATGTGTAGCTTAGTTGCAAATTGTGTATTACAATGTTTTTTTTAAAGGGCGTTAAGGTAGCTAATGACTGGAATCTGAAGAGTGAGAAAAAGAGAAGAGCATGCATGAAGAGAGTGATGAATGTCAAGGAACGCACCTAAAAAAAAAAACCGCAACTATGCTACACATATAGTGTAACTTCTTGCCTGCGTTATCCCAGAAGGGGTCGCATGTGGCGCTTCGGGACCTATTTATTTTTACAGGTAAGGGGGCTGGCCTCACACCAACCACTTTCAGTTGAAGTGGAAGTTTCCCAGCTCCCGGGGGGGCTGGTTCTCATTTCTTGTGAAGGCTGAGTAAACCTTTGAGATCGAACCTTTGCTCACGGCATGGAATGCAACCATTCTACCAATTGAGCTATCGACCTTTTTACGAGCTTGATCGTCGTTGCCACAAAGCGCCAATTCTCAAGCAAGACCCAGTTGCTGTAAGGCTGGATGGACCTTTGGTGACCGGTCATTGGTAAAGGTTTTATGAATTTTTCAACCCGGCGAAGAGCAAATTTGAAAATATAAATGGTATATTTTTTGTGCTCCGCCGGGAATTGAACCCACAACCTTCCCATTCAGAGTCCGCAGTGTTACCACTGAGCTATGGACCGGTCGAAGGAGATGAAAGAAATGTGAGAAAACTGAACAGATGGGAAAAATATCTGCGGAAATAATGGCCACCCGTAGGGAAATAGAGACTTGATACAGTTACAGTTACAGACTCTCATCAATCCGATGAAATGATGGTGATTTATGTATAGCGCCGTTTCGTGATGACGTCACTCCAAGGGCGCTTGTGCATGTGATGCCAGAAAATTCCTTGCCTTCAGTACATTTCGGAACTTTCCATGGTCCACTAGCTCATGGATGTCTTATCCTATTCTCAGCTCAAGAGGATGGCAACCAACAGCGACAAATAACTGGCGCAACAAGGCACTGCCCTTAGAAGATGATGATGCTGAAGTAACTTATCATTATTTTATAGTCAACGACGTTACCATGTTGAAAGCACCGGTTCCCATAGATCACCGAATTTAAGCAACATTGGGCGCGGTCAGTACTTGGATGGGTTACTGCTCAGGTACACCGCGTGTCGTTGGCATCTTGGACCGGCCCGTAGTCCGTAGTGGCAACACTCCGGACTCGTAAATGGAAGGTTGTGGATTTGGATCCCGGCGGAGCACAAAAATATACCATTCATATTTCGAATGTGCTCTTTGCTGAGTTGAAAAATTCATAAACCTTTACCAAAGACCGGTCACTGAAAGGTCCATCCAACCTTACAACAACTGGGTCTTGCTTGAGAATTGGCGCTCTCTACAGCGACGACCAAGCTCGCAGAGGGCTCTTGAGGTGTGATACACACAAAAACAGCGCTCACCAAATAAATCATCCTAATATTATTTTTTATTTTTTTTGTTGTCATTAAATTTAAGACCTAATTAAAAAAAAACAACCCCTTTTTGAATTCACTGTTTTTAATGCTTAAAATGTAAACACAAAAAAAAATGTTCAATTTATAAATGAAAAAGGACTAGTATTATATGCTCACCTTAAAAATTAACAATAATAATTAAATAAATAATTGCAAAAACGCTTATATTTAATTGGTTTTAAAATAACTAGGGATATACTTGAGTAGAAGTTTCGAATATACTCGTACTCGTAGTTTCGGTAAAAGGCAATGTAGTTGTTGTTTCCTCGAAGGCTTCAATCTGAAATCGAAAAAAAAAAATTATTAAAAAAATGAAAAATTGTTGTGGATAGTCTGATACTGCTCTCAACACTTTTACAAATAAAATTCTCCAATGTATTTATGGCCCAATAAAGGACGGGGACATTTGACGAAGAAGATACGACTCTAAACTATTAGAACTGTAACAAGACGTTGATGTGGTCCATTCAAGAAAAGTCAGTGAATGACATTGCGTTCCCCCAGTTCTTGTTTACCGTATACGCCAATCTTGTCAAATATGACTTTTTCATGCAGTTGTCTTATGAATCAAATTCTACACAATCTGAGCTAAGAAAAACCGTAAAACTCGATAATGTGAGAGTTCTTTTAAATATTTTTTAAATAAATTTCTTGTTTTCATAAGACACATTGGTCCAGTACACATGCAAACATTGCTCATGTAAGATTTTCTCAATGGCGTATACGATAAACAAGAACTAAGGCAGCGATTGGCTGGATCACATCTAGGGAATCGACCATTGAAACCTGAAAAAGATGGTTGTGATGACGAACTTAAGCCAGCGCAGGACAGTGGAAAGACCTAGATTAACGTGGCTGGGTGGAAAGGTGGCAGACTGCCGTGTGGTAGGAGTATGGAACTAGAGGAGGCAGGTGATGGACATGCAGGGATGGCAGCGGTTGATCAAGGAGACCAAGACCTAGCAGTCTGTTTTTTTTTTTTTTTTTTTTTTTTTTTTTTTTTTTTTTTAAGAAATCCTGTGCGGGAGACTCCCTAGATTCTAGAGACTCAAGGGGTCTATGACACTCTTTGTAGTGCCGCAGAGATGTACGAGCTTGGTCGTCGCTACAAAGCGCCAATACTCAAGCAAGACCCATTGCTGTTAGGCTGGATGGACCTTTAGGGACCGGTCTTTGGTAAAGGGTTTATGATTTTTTTCAACCCAGCGAAGAGCAAATTTAAAAATATAAATGATATTTTTTTTGTGCTCCGTCGGGATCCGAATCCACAACCTTCCATTTACGAGTCCAAAGTGTTGCCACTGGACTACGGACCGGTCCAAGATGCCAACGACACGCGGTGTACCTGAGCGGTCACGCATTCACGCCAAATGTTGCTTAACTTCGTTGATCTGATGAGAGCCGGTGCTTTCAACATGGTATCGTCTTTGACAACTGACTGTTGTGTCATTGATTAGATAACGATGGTATCACACAAAAAAAAAGTCATCTTATATTAAGTCTAAAAACCTAGTATTAACAACTTGCAGGAGCTGATACTACCGAGGAGTCTCAGCGAGAGGGGGCTCACTCTGCGATCTGCCGACAGTGCTCTTACATCTGTCAGCACTCAATACAGAAAAAGATGTACAGTGTTCGGAGACCGCGCTTTCGCCGTTGCGGGACCGTCTACTTGGAACCAGCTGCCTCCTGAAGTGCGCGCCAAGGAAGGGATCGAGAGCTTCAAGAAGGGAATGAAGACCCATTTCTTCACCGCCGCGTCAAACCTGAAAGCGCCCTTGCAGTGACAGTAGTCACGAAACGGCGCTATAAAAATCATAATCATCATCATCATCATCAATAGCCTGATCACGGTTCAAGTAATGATATAAACTTACCTCGTACGTGAAACCTTGTCCAAGATTTGATGTCAATTTGACAGAAGCATATGTGTATCCTGGGCCTCCACCCATCAGTTCAACTTTACATCTCGGAGTATCTTCTCCAATAGGATGGACAATGAGACGGCACATGATTGCATCAGTAAAGATAACAACGTGTCTCTGGAAAAGGAAGACAAATATATTTTACACTAAAATTTTGATGGTATTTTTGGTGAGTGCTGCTTTTGTGTAAATTGCACGTTCAAACCCCTCTACAAGTTTGATCGTAGCTATAAAAAACGTTAATTTTCATGCAATTCTCAGTTAGTATAAAGTACTGTAGATCTTTTGTAAAAGCATATGAATTTGAAAACTCGTTCAAGAGCATATTTAATTTTTGGACAAAAAAAAGCATCTGTACTGGAATGATCTTGAAATTTCAACCAATGTCCAGAAACACATTCAAAGGACCTTTCTGGTGGAACTAATAAGCTGATGTAAAGGATGAATTATGCGTGGCAGAGTAGAGTTGGACAAGGCAACCTGACTAATCTAATCTAATCTAAGCTGCAAAGATATATATCATTTAAGATTTATACTAAATGCATTCCCACAAGCAGATATGTATAATTTCGCGCTTACACATGCCGCATGTGGACCTACAATATAAAAACCCAATCTCAAATGAACATAAGCCTTGCAACTATTGCCGTCCTTCCCTGAAACAGGGGTGACATTAGCAAAGTGAACCAATTTTTATATTATGGGTGGTCAGCCGCATAACAACCTATAAGTCAAGGAACATACATGACAAATTACATTTTTTAAATCAAAGAATAAAAATAACAATATATACATGGACATAAAAAACTAAATCATAAAACCAATTTCACTTTAACAAACCCTAGCCGCCAACATCACAGATCAACCGCCATTTCTTTCTATCCTTGCATACTTCTTTCATTTCCTCCAGAGTCATAACCTTCTTCATACAAGCTCTTCTTTTATTATGACTCTGGATATTCCATTCATTCGCAATTTCGGATATTTGGTCCATCCATACCTTTCTCGGTCTTCCTCTACCACGACATCCATCTATTCTACCAACATATACTTTCTTCGTCAGTCTTTCCTCATTCATTCTCTCCATATGCCCAAACCATCTTAACAAACTTCTTTTAATCTTCACTTTCACACTTTCCTTTGCACCACATTCTGTTACCACAAAAACAAAAAAACTAACTAAATAAATTAAGGGGTTTTTTTACTGACAAACACGAAAAATATGACAATAAACGGTTTGCATGTATTAAAAACATTTTTTTTTTAATTCCTGAAGATATACATGTATAGATTCATTCCACTTACTTTTTGCGCTACGCCTTCGATTGGTTCTCTGTACAATATTCTATTGTATGTAAGCTGTGAACAACTTCTGGAATCTTCGTATTCATAAATTGTCGCTCCATCAATTTCTTTCACGATTTGACAATCATTTTCTTGAATTAAAATCGTGATCATTATGACTGGAACAAAGTTAAAACCTAGATTAAAAAAAAAACATGAAAATAGAATTATGTCAAAAATCATTTTGTACATATTTACTCAGATTAATTTCCTTGGTTTAAAAGTTGGTATGTCAGTTTTACTATCCATTTACCACGATTTTAAATCGTCCACTCAGTGTTTGTTTGGCTTATCCACCATTTGATTCAAAGATGACCATTCAATGTCATTGTCTTAAGAATCACATTCTTCACAATCTGAGCCAAGTAAAAAACGTCAAACATTGATTTTTCAGTTTTCATACGACACATTGGTCCAGTACACATACAAACATTGCTCATGTGAAATTACCTCTGATAGAGATAAGACGAACAAGCACTAAGGGAACGTAACGTCACCCCTGTTTAAGTGAAAGGTGGCAAGAGTTGCACGGTGTAAGTTCATCAAAGACAAGAGTGTAATGATTTAAAAAAAAAAAGACTTTCTTGCAACCGCCGAGAAAAATAAATTAATGAATTATAAGAAAATGTATTTTCTACATACTTAAAAAAATGCAACTAGGCTACACATATACTGTTACGTCTTGCCTGCGTTATCCCCGAAGATGACGCATGTGGCGCTTCGGGACCTATTTATTTTTACAGGTAAGAAGGCCGGCCTCACATCAACCGCTTTCAGTTGAAGTGGGGATTTCCCAGCTCCCGGCGGGGCTGGTTTTCATTTCTTGTGAAGGCTGAGTAAGCCTTTGAGATCGAACCCTTGCTCTCGGCATGGAATGCAAGCATTCTACCAATTGAGCTTTTTACGAGCTTGATCGTCGTCGCTACAAAGCGCCAATTCTCAAGCAAGACCCAGTTGCTGTAAGGCTGGATGGACCTTTGGTGACCGGTCATTGGTAAAGGTTTTTTATGATTTTTTCAACCCAGCGAAGAGCAAATTTGAAAATATAAATTGGATATTTTTTGTGCTCCGCCGGAAATCGAACCCACAACCTTCCCATTCAGAGTCCGAAGTGTTACCACTGAACTACGGACCGGTCCTGTAAACTTAAAAAAATAATTTACAAATAATTATCAAATCTTACTCTTTACACAATATGCTGATTTGTAATTCATTTTAATTTTTGGATTTATTTTTTAAAATTAATAATACAAAAATATTTTACAATAAATGACTGATCTTAGAGAAACAAAAACCTGGAAAGTATAATATTCTCTCTTGCTTTCAGCTTTTATGTATTTTTTATTGTATCTTACATCACAATAACAATACAAAATATTAGGTAATTTTAAAAAATGTTTTGAAAAAACATTATTTTTATTTTCATGTTGGTAATAATTATGAAACGAAATGAAATGTTTATTTCATTTTATTCCAGAATTTATTTTAAAATTAATGTGATACATCTCTTAGATGAATGTCTTTATTTATTTATTTAAAAATGGATTAAAATTGCAATTGTTTTATTACAAGAGATAAAAAATTATAGTATGAACAAATGCATCATTACACATGACACAATTTGTATTCATTTATTTATTCTGTTATGAAAATTGTTGACTAATATTTGAGAACAAATTACATGCATTTTTTTATCACACTCTTTGTAAGTATTCCATCCGTGATCTGTGATTTCATCATAGAATGAGATTCGTCTTCTTTTTCTTCTTTCGGTGTCTCTTTTATCGAATATGGGGAAGTTTGCGCTTATACATGTGTAAGCGCAATGTCTGACCACCCGTGCTGTGGAATGTGATTCACTTAGCCAATATCCCCTCTGTTTCAGGGAAGGTCGGCAAGAGTTGCAGGGGTTATGTTTATTTGAGATTTGGGTTTTTGTATTGTAGGTTCACATGCGTCATGTGTGAACGTGAACTTACGCGTGTCTGCATATTGGATATTATATTACATTTAATATGAATCTTTAATGTAATAATATATTTTTGCAACTCGGATCATAGATTATAGCAGTATTTGTATCTCGTCACATAAGTAACTGTAACTGTAACTCCATCGTCATTCCGATAGGGGTGGCAAGAACCTCTGCAGAGCTGCCTCTATTTATTCTTATCCTTACATACCTCTTTCAATTCATTCATATCCATCACCTTTTTCATGAATTTTCTTTTTACACGCTCACATACAATGTCCAATAGACAATAATCCAATTTTGGCGACAAATTCACTAGTTTGTATGTGCATTCAAGATGTTTGTATATCTTGTTACATTTTGGCATCCGAGCACTGTGCGCAGTTGGCTATCGGCACATTCCTTGCTCTGATATCCAATTAAAGTTGCTCTACAAGTCCCCGAGATGGCTCTCTATTAGGGCCAGCCAAACAGAGAGAGAGCCAAGTCCAAGAGAGTGTTGGTGGCAGTTTCACATGCTCCGGTTACGGCTATCCGGTACCAGCAACCCGGTCACAAAATGTTAGGAATCACTGGGTAAGCTACATACACCGGAGCGTGTAAGAACAAACGTTTTGTGATAAATCAGCAAGATTGTAGAAGTTGTCTGTATAATATAATAATTTGACCGGTCCAGTGGCAACACTTCGGAGTCGTAAATGGAAGGTTGTGGGTTCGAGTTCCGATGGAGCACAAAAAAATACCATTTATATTTTCAAATTCAAGTGCGGATCTTACTCAATTTCAAATATATACTTCAGTGAATGTCAAAAAGAAAATCTAAATCGGTTTCCACTTTAAGGGCTTTATTTTCAAAGTCACACGACTGCTCAGAATACTTCCACGTATTTCTTCATAATAACATTTTTCTGAATGAAACTCTCAATATTAAATGCAATTGTATACAAGTACTTTACCTCGAGTAAATACATTGTAAAGTTTCCCCTCGATCACGTAAATAGGAAAATGTATGGAATATACAACAACGCCCTTCCCAAGTAACCTTTTAGGTTTTAAAAAGGTTACAAAAAGGTTAAAAAAGGTTCTGGGACCTTTTTGTAACCTTTTTAAAACCTAAAAGGTTACTTGGGTTGGTGAATAATTTAATTTACATCATTTTTTTCTATTTAAACAATCGAGAGTATTTTTCGTTATGTTTTATACTTGGGGTGTGTCTTTTAGCCCTCCAAGTTCCCTTTTATGTCGACACTATCTATCTATAATCTATAATCTAAGCTGCAAGGATATGTTAACATTTAAGGCTCATATGAAATACATGCCTACAGACAGACACATGTAGGTTCGCGCCTACACATTCTGCATGTGTGCATACAAATAAAGAAAACCTCACATGGACATAAACCTTGCAACTCCTGCCGCCGTTCCCTGAACCGGGGTGGCATTGGCAAAAGTGAACTGATTTTTACAGCACGGGTGGTCACCTTACAACTTTTACAGCACGGGTGGTCACCTTACAACTTTTACAGCACGGGTGGCACCACCCGTGCTGTAAAAGTTCAAGGTGTTGTCAAAAACACTAAAGAACACCTTGAGGAATAAACTGCATAAGTAAACCAGCATAGGTTTCTCAGATAAATGTACCTTTTTTCAATTTTGTACGATAGAAAACACTAGAAATGTGGGGAAATCCTGTATGTAGTTTAGAAGTTTGTCGTGAGCTCTTCATTATAATTGGTTCACTTACTATGCGAAGTTACACCCAATAACATGTTTAATCTACGATTTCTTAAGTCAGTGAATCAGCACTTATTCAGTTTTACTTTTAAGACCGGTCTGTAGTCCAGTGGTAGCACTTTGGACGCGTAAATGGAAGTTTGTGGGTTCGAATCCCGGCGGAGCATACAAAATATATTATTTATATTTTCAAATTTGCTCTTCGCTGATTTGACAAATTCATAAACATTTATCGAAGACCGGTCATCAAAAGGTCCATCCAGCCTCACAGCAACTGGGTCTTGCTTGAGAACTGCAAATTTGTAGCGACGACCAAGCTCGTAAAAAGTCCGGTTGATATCTCAGTTGATAGAATGGGTTCGATCCCCGTGAGGGTGTCATAAATGATTTCTCGATTCGGTGTCTATATTTTTACACCCAAAATAAATACCGGCAAGGTGTACTCAGCCTTCACAAAAAATGAGAACCCGCCTCCCCGGGAACTGGGAAACCCCCACTTCAACTGAAAGTGGTTAGTGTGAGGCAGGCCCCCTTACCTGTAAAAATAAATAGGTCTCGAATCGCCACATGCGACCCCTTCGGGGATAACGCAAGCAAGAAATTGCACTACATTTGTGGCTTGGTTGCTCTTGCGCTACTTTTAAGGGGGCGATACTATTTTTATATAACTAACATCGATTGATTCTTAAAATTTGGAAATGATTTTTTTTTTCATACTTTTGAAGATTTAAAGTGGCGCTGGGTAGGCTATCCACCATTTGATTCGCAGATGACGCAAAATAAAAAAACGCAACTAAGCTACACATATTGTAACTTCTTGCCGCGTTATCCCTGAAGGGGTCGCATGTAGCGAGTTGAACCTATTTATTTTTACAGGTAAGGGGGCCGGCCTTAAGCCAACCACTTCAGTTGAAGTGGAGGTTTCCCAGCTCCCGAGAGTGCTGGTACTCATTTCTTGTGAAGGCTCAGTAAACCTTGCCGGTATTTTGTTTTTGAGGTTTGAAATAAACACCGAAACGGGAAATCATTTCTGACACCCTCGGTGGGATTCGAACCCGAGCTTTCGGCATGGAATGCAAGCACTCTACCACCTGAGCTATCGACCGGACCCTTCGATCAAATTGTCTTAAGAATCACATTCTTCATTATTTGATAATGTGAGGGTTGTTTGAAATATCTTTCAAATCAACTTCCAGTTTTCATGAGACACATTGTTACAATACACTTACAAACTTTGCTCATGTGAAATTACCTCTGATTGACATAAGACAAACACGCACTAAGGGGTCGAAATGACGTTAAGATTTACCTGTGAAAAATATTTCGACTTTTAAAAGGTTGTAAGCGACGTTTTAATCAAAAGAGTTATGAATGCTATCTTACTAAAAAAAATCCGCTCTTTTTAATGCGCTCCCATGGCTCTCCGATGATTTTTTTTGGTGTTTATGCCCAAGCAAACAACTACGTTTTCGAAGTATGGTTTTGGTGTAACCGACAAGATTTTGGCCTTTTGTGTCCTAAAGGCGCTTGTGACATAAAAAAATCGTACAACATCGTAAAGCCACTTGAATGGGAATGCTAATTATTGCCTTTATTTTTTAATTGTAGAGCTGTTTTTATTTTAGCGTTATGATAAAAAAATAAAACAGTTACGCCATTTTTCTGCAATCTCAAACTTTAAACTGCTCTTTTTAACAATTTAGTGTTTGTCGCTTATGCCCTATTACCTTTAAACCGACGATTTCACCTCTGTCATTTCTTTGCCAATGTCACCTCTGTTTCAGGGAAGGACAGTAAGAGTTGCGGGTGTATGTCCATTTGAGATTTGGTTTTTATGTTGAAGGTTCACATGCGGCATGTGCAAACGCGAACTTGTAAGTGTCTGCTTGTGAGAATGCACATAAAATAAATTCCTAAAAGTGCGAAATTTTTCATGAGCAACGAAAAATCCTTTGTAAATTTATGTTGAAACATTCTCAGAACAGAATAACAAAAACATCTTGAAAAGGGGAACAAAATGTACATTACAAAAGGGAAACCATCTTCTTGGTTCGCTATTGATTGTAAGGGAATCCAATTAATGTCAAATAAATTCAATCACTTTCCCTGGGCCCAATTAATCCAGCCGCCTTTCCGTGCGCGTCCGACCGAAAGTGGAAAGACTCGGCAACAATGGTGGACCCTAATTAATTGAAAACGACGATCGTTTCGGTTTCCAATGTCGCTGTAACTCCAGAATTAAGTGATAATCCAAGGTTTGTCGTAATTTGTTCCCTTTGTTTGCATAAAAATTTAATAAATCATTTTCTTTGAGCAGTTTGTCTGCGGATCCCTCCAGCCTGGGCTGGAAGTCTCATCCCCACGGCTATTCTAACCTATTTGTCAACGACGTTACCATGTTGAAAGCACCGGTTCCCATAGATCACCGAAGTTAAGCAACATTGGGCGCGGACAGTACTTGGATGGGTTACCGCTCAGGTACACCGCGTGTCGTTGGCATCTTGGACCGGTCCGTAGTCCAGTGGCAATACTTCGGACTCGTAAATGGAAGGTTGTGGATTCGGATCCCAACAATTCGGAGCACAACAAATATACGATTTAATTAAATTAAAATTAAATTAGGCTGATTTATTTGGTGAGCGCTGTTTTTGTGTGTATCACACCTTAAGAGCCCTCTGCGAGCTTGGTCGTCGCTGTAGAAAGCGCCAATTCTCAAGCAAGACCCAGTTGTTGTAAGGCTGGATGGACCTTTTGATGACCGGTCTTTGGTAAAGGTTTATGAATTTTTCAACCCAGCGAATAGCAAATTTGAAAATATAAATGGTATATTTTTGTGCTCCGCCGGGATTCGAACCCACGACCTTCCAGTTACGAGTCCGAAGTGTTACCACCTGGACTACGGATTTATATTTCGAATGTGCTCTTCGTTGAGTTGAAAAATTCGTAAACCTTTACCAAAGGCCGGTCACTGAAAGGTCCATCCAGCCTTACAACAACTGGGTCTTGCTCGAGAATTGGCGCTTTCTACAGCGACGACCAAGCTCGCAGAGGGCTCTTGAGGTGTGATACACACAAAAACAGCGCTCACCAAATAAATCATCCTAATATTATTATTATTATTATCGAATATCGGTAATATTTGTATAAATACTAATCAGCAGTTCACTTGCGGCCATCTTGGATTGACAAGTCTTTATACAAATATTACCGATATTCGATAGGTTAGAATAACCGTGGTGATGAGACTTCTAGCCCCGGAGTGGGCGATTGTGATGTCGAACCCAGAAGGACGCAGGACAGTGGGAAGACCACGTTCAAGATGGCTGGATGGAGTGGTGGCGGATTGCCGTGCAGTGGGAATGTGGGACTGGAGGAGGAAGACGTTGGATAGACAGCGCTGGCAGCGGTTGATGACGGAGGCGAAGACCCGCCCAGGCTTGTCGTGCCAATGATGATGAGGATGAGATTTAAAAGTTTAATTTAAATTATTAATTTTAAATTTGATTTCTAATGGGGCTATTCTTAGACATTTAAGTCGTCGGTTGAGCTCATGCTTTGACAAACTAATGATGCCTGAGCTGGAAGTTTCATCGGCACGGTCACCTTTCCTACCGAATTTTGTAATATTTGTATGAAGACAAATCAGCTGTTCACTTGCGGCCATCTTGGATTGACAGGTCTTCATACAAATGCATAATTAGTTTATCAAAGCGTGGGCTCAACCTACGACTAAAATGTCTAAGAATAGCCCCGTTAGTTGTTTACTTTAGTATTTTTTGTAAATCATTTATATATTTTTTTGCTCCTTGACTGATAGGTTGGCATGAGGCTGACCCCCAGTGCTGTAAAAGTTGGTTCACTTTTGCCAAATCCACATTGTTTTGCAGGGAAAGGCTGTAGGAATTGCCAGTTTTATGTTCATTTGAGGTTTTGTTTGTTTGTATGCACACATGCAGAATGTGAAGGCATGAACCTACGTGTGCCTGTCTGCGGGCATACATTTAATATGCAACTTAAATGCTTACATATTTTTGCAGCTTAGATTATAGATTATTATAACAACGCCCATACAAGAACAACGTTCATCCTTTTAAAGTTTAAAATGTTCTGTGATACTTTATCAACTGTATTGGTATGTATGTAAATAGTAAATTAATATAGGTGTACATCGTCGGTAGCAATGATTATTATAGTGTTATGTCAAAAGTAAAGCCGCGCTCATCGAGACTGGCGGATCATCCGAAGTATGATTGAGGCAGTGGTCTCTGGAACCGGCACAAGTGTCGTCGTGTGCTGCGAGCAAGCGCAGCCGAGAGCCAGGGGGGAGAAATCCGTGGACTGCCACTTCTTCCTGACCACAGGTTGTCATCGTGGATCAGCCTGCCCCTACCTACACAGAGTCAAGACTGTTCCGGGACGAAACATGCTAGGTTGAGGGTAGTGTTATCTAAATAGTAAATTAATGTAGGTGTACATACATCGTAGGTAGCAATAATTATTATAGTGTTATGTCAAAAGTAGATTAATATATTATGTAGGTGTACATTGTAAGTAGCAATAATTATAGGCCTAAAAAGTCTAGAAGTAGAATGATCTTTTGTACTCTCAAAGCTGGTAGAATGTGCTTGCAAAATTAGCCCCTAGAGACTTCTGTCACTACAGTATATAAGGAGCAAAATTGGATACAGCAGGCCAGTATCTACTTTTTTCCTACAATACTAACATCATTTAAGGATGAAAAAACGCAACCAAATCACTTCAGCCATTTAGAGTGATGCTGCTACCAACTCACGGTATTTCATTTTTGATTACATAGATGCTGATTTTTGCATCTTTTATTCAGATTGTTAAATCATAATCAGTCATGAATATTATTTGGTTTAATTTGATGTTTTGCTATATTCTGACATTGAAATACCAAATTCAGGGTCATGACCTTTTCGACAAAATCTGTTACATTTCCTTGGTGCTGGTATTTCTAGATTGGACCGACATTATTGGACCCTAGAGTGAGGCCATATATTCCACCTATGTGTTAGTGTCCTGGAGAGGTCAGTTGGTCTCCTCCACCGCAAGACTGATGGCTTCATCTAGCCTAGTAACGACCAGCAACTTGTATTACAATCTAGGCATTTGACCGGTCCGTAGTCCAGTGGTTGACACTTTTGACTCGTAAATGGAAGGATGTGGGTTCGAATACGCTCTTGACTATAATCTATAATCTAAGTGAAACGATATATTTAAATTTAAGGCTCATATTTAATGCATGTCTACAAGCAGGCACATTTATGTTCGAGCTTACACATGCTGCATGTTTACATACAAAAAAAAACTCATATTAACATAAACTTAACAACTCCTGCCACTTTTCTTTGAAAGTGAGGTGACATTGGCAAAAGTGAACCAAGTTTTTACAGCATGGGGTTCAGTCTCATACCAATCTATTAGTCAAAAACTGGTCCGTAGTCTAGCGGTTAACATTTCTGACTCGTAAATTGAAGGATGTGGGTTGGAATCCCAGCGGAGCACATATAATATCCCATTTATATTTTCTAATCTGCTCTTCGCTGGGTTGAGAAATTCATACACTGCTTACCAAAGATCGGTCTCCAAAGGTACTTCCTGCCTTACAACAATTGGGTCTTGCTTGAGAGTTGACGCTTTTTACAGCGATAACCAAGCTTTAAGAGGGCTCTTGAGGTTTGATTCACACAAAGACAGCGCTCACCAAGTAAATCATCCTACTTTTTTTATTTTTTATTATTATGTCTAATCTAATCTAATCTAATCTAAGCTGCAAAGATATATATCATTTAAGATTTATACTAAATGCATTCCCACAAGCAGATATGTATAATTTCGCGCTAACACATGCCGCATGTGGACCTACAATATAAAAACCCAATCTCAAATGAACATAAGCCTTGTAACTCTTGCCGTCCTTCCCTGAAACAGGGGTGACATTGGCAAAGTGAACCAATTTTTATATTATGGGTGGTCAGCCGCATAACAACCTATAAGTCAAGGAACATACATGACAAATTACATTTTTTAAAATCAAAGAATAAAAATAACAATATATACATGGACATAAAAAACTAAATCATAAAACCAAATTCACTTTAACAAACCCTAGCCGCCAACATCACAGATCAACCGCCATTTCTTTCTATCCTTGCATACTTCTTTCATTTCCTCCAGAGTCATAACCTTCTTCATACAAGCTCTTCTTTTATTATGACTCTGGATATTCCATTCATTCGCAATTTCGGATATTTGGTCCATCCATACCTTTCTCGGTCTTCCTCTACCACGACATCCATCTATTCTACCAACATATACTTTCTTCGTCAGTCTTTCCTCATTCATTCTCTCCATATGCCCAATTATGTAGTTTTTTTAATGATAAATTAATATCGACTCTTTCAGAAATTGGAAAATTCACATACTGTAGCCCACCATTGGCTGAAATCCTGTACAAGTCTCTGGTTTGTGTACAGGTTTTAAGTGTGGAATATGTGAATGCGTACAAACATATCTTTGCCGCATAGTTTTACATGCAAACTCTCACAAATTTAATCTTTCCATTAAATTTGCAAAGAGCTTTCGTCACAACGACTTGCGACAAGTGACAATGGTCCTCATGCAACCTTAAATATTGTGGAATCTGACAAGTTGATGTACATTTTATGGCATAGTCCACGGTAGCAAGTTTCCCCATAACCCATCAACGTATGATATAAGTGGACTTGAAAATATTTAAAAGTAAATAGAAGATAATATATACGTTACAACCTGCCTTAGCAAAAATTGTCTTCAGTTAGAAAGAGAACACAGATGCTCAAAGTGTGACTTCACTGTTGACAGGCAAGTGTGAGGGATGCTATTTTTTTTTTCACAATTTTGGTGTTACTGAAATGTCATTTTAGCGCGGAAAATTAATGCAGCGTTTCAATTGTTTTTGGTCAAAAAATTGACAATTTTGGAAGAAAAAATGAACTATTATAAAACATCGCAGTTGCAATTATTGGGTATCAAAACACAAGATGGAGAAAACATAGGATTTCATATGATTAACGGTCTGTGAACTAGTGAATGGTTTCAATTCCCAACGACAAGGAGAAAAAAATCATTTATTTTTCAAAATATGCTCTATGCAAAATCATTGAAAATTCGTATGCCTTACAAAAGACACATAAGCAAAGGGGTATTCAGTCTTACAGCAACTGAGTCTTGCTTGTATATTCCACGCTTTTTATAGCAACAAACCGGTCCGTAGTCCAGTGGTAACACTTTGAACTCGTAAATGGAAGATTGTGGGCTCAAAAACAAACCATATTTTCAAATTAGCTCTTCGCTGGGTTACAAAATTCATAAACCTTCACCAAAGACTGGTCATCGAAAGGTCCATCCAGCCTTACAGCAACTGGGTCTTGCTTGAGAATTGACGCTTTCTACAGCGACGACCAAGCTCGCAGAGGGCACTTTAGGTGTGATACACACAAAAAAAGCGCTCACCAAGTAAATCCGCCTAATTTTTTTTTAAACACGTTTGCAGATGGCTCATGATGTATGACTTACACACAAGCACGGTCACCAAATAAATCATCCTTAAATGTATTCTTACGAATGAATAAGTTTATATCTATGCATTTGTACCTTTTATTGTTTGATTATGTGTTTTTAATTACTTATATTCGGGTGTTAAAGTGTGAACCACATGTAATGAAAATCTAAAATACTGTGTAAAATAAATTCAAGCGAAATTTTACTTTTTAGAGTTAACCCAAAGTAAATCATAGCAGTATATTCTATTGTATTTGACAGGTCTAGATGACAATTGTGTCTCATGGTACGCTTCAGCGTTGTACGCTAGTTTCGCGTCCATTGCAGTAAGTTTCCTCATGGCGGGGGTATGCTAGCCTACCCTTGTGTAATTACCCGCTATTTGAGCCGAGGGCGCTATCGTGGGGGCGGGTATCTTCCGTATTAGCGAGATTTAGCGACATCTTGCGGCACGACTCCTTGATTACGTTTGTGGCGCGAGGATTATATCCAGAAATTGTTTAAGGCAAACAAAGACCATGCGTCATATGCAAAATATGCTCTTGAGTTCTAAAATATTAATCTAAGGGGCAAAGATATATTTACATTTAAAGCTCATATCAAATGCATGCCCACAAACAAACACGTGTAGTTCGCACTAACAAATGCGGAATGTGTACTTATAAATAAAATCCAAACCTAAAATGAACATAATTCCTACATTTTTGCCGACCTTCCCTGACAAAGGGGTGACATTGGTACAGTGAACCATTTTTACAGTATGGGTGGTCAGCCTCATACCAGCCTATAAGGTTGGTCAAGGTCAAGGAATGTAATGCTTCTATATAATACAGCGGTTTCCAAACTGGGAGGCGCGAGCTATGGCTAGGGGAGGCGCCAAAAATGTGTCTATAGTAGTATTAGTATGAATATTAAGAAATAAAACGTAGAAAGGGAGGCACGAAAAAAAACGTTCAAAGGGAGGCGCGAAAAAAAATATTTTTAGGGATGCATGGTAGCATGAAGTTTGGAAACCGCTGATCTAATAAGAACGAGCACAAAAATTCGTAGCGCTTATAATAATATTACCAATATTTATTTGGTGAGCGCAATTTTTGGGTGTATCATACCTCAAGAGCCCTCTGCAAGCTTGGTCATCGCTTTAGAAAGCGCCATTTCTCAAGCAAGACCCAGTTACTATAAGGCTGGATGGACCTTTGGTTACCGGTCTTTGATTAAGGTCGATGGATTGAAAAATTCATTTTCCTCATTCATTCACAAAATTCAAAGAGCATATTTAAAAATATGTATGGTTTATTTTTTTGTGCTCCGCTGGGATTCAAACACACGACCTTATATTTACGAGTCCGAAATGCTACCACTAGACTACAGACGGATGCTGGTTTACTTTCAATATATCCGACCACAGAAATAAAAAAATAAAAAAAATGTTCTATAATCGGTATAATAATTAGTAAAAGTAACAGATATGCCTCAAATTCAGACACCACAAACGTCATCTTGTTATTTTTAGCACCGTTTTCTTCATCTGCCTTACACTCACATGTCGTTTGAACCTTAAATTGACACAGCTCGTGTTAGACCAGCGTCGTCCATGTACTTGTAACTGACAGAAATTAAACAAAATACAGCTTGATTGTGGCTTATTCACGCCGTATGTAATTATTCAAATATCTCACTACCACCATCCTACTTTGTAACCAAAAATATTACTGCAGTTTATAAGAATCTTTAATTTAAGTTGCACAGACATTTAAGGCTCATATTTGATGCGTGTCCACAAACAGGCACGTGTAAGTTCTCACTTTCAAATGCTGCATGCGTACAAAGAAATTAACTTTTCAAATATTTTTGGTAAAACATTGTGGAATTCCATTTTAAATATTTAATTTAAAAAAATAACTTAATAATTTTTCGAACACTTACAACCCTTAACTTGGCAGAGGCAAAAATTCTTATTTTTTAAGTTTTTTTTATAAAATTTGTCTATAAAAAAAATCAAAGATTTCGGGAAAAATAATTTTAAAAATCCTAGATTTTCACTTTTCTGAAAATCGCATGTATCTAATAGGATACATTTCCAAGCTCCTGGAGAACCACTCGCGCTGTTTTATGTATACAATAGGATACACTGCCAGGCGACCGGAGATTTAGTTCAAAATAAATTTTATGTATATATTATAAAAGGGTTCATTTATTGCGACTTAATTTATTATAAATCAATGATAAATATAATATTACAAATGATATGAAAGAAATAAAACATTTTTTAAGTTTATTTTTATACAAAAAAATTAAAGTTACAAAAAATCATTGACCGAAAAGTATCTTGACCACCATAAACTAAATAGTCAACGATAAGACCTGATACTCCGTTTTTATAATTTTGAATGAGTTGATATGGGTGTCGTTAAATTTTGAGAAATGGAAGCCGATACAGATGTAAATGATGATAAGGATGTCAAGGCACTGTAACTGCTAATTGCAGCACTTGGGCTCGGATAAACCCGTGTAATGATGGGAGTTAATTGATTGTTGCAGTAGGTATCATTGATTTTTTCATCAGTGTCAGAATTTAAAATATTCATTGTTTCCAAGGAGGAATTCAAGGAAGGAGCTGAGCTTGTAGACGGTGATAGAGAACGAAGCTCATCTTCGTCTGTGGATTCATCACTCATATCTGATGATGCTTGCATGCGAGGAACTAAGCTCTATATTTTTTCTATTTGTGTATGCGGTTTACTTTCCAAGAAAGAAAGCATTCCATTGTGTCAACAAAGAAACAAAAAAAATAATAATAAAGACTAGTTCTATAGAGCATTACCCCAAAATATACTAGGAAAAGGGGAATAATAAATTACGTATTCTTAAAAATAAGAAGTACAACACTAAGCAAATAAACGATCAAGATAAGACAAACCATTCAGTATTATTACAAAACACAAAAATTCAATTTTTTCTGGAAATAATGCAATAACTTGTTTTCTCAGAACTGGTCAGTTTTTGCTTCTGTATGAAATGCATACAAACAGTCCTTCTCCCAGATAAAAAATATGTTTTACTATGCATGTTGAAACATTAATTATTTGAGACTATAAAAATATTTTTTAATTTAAATTTAATACAACAATTGAAAAAAAAAGTAAAAGTTACTGGAGCGCCTGCGCCACCCTTTGACCTCGTTGCCATTTCGTTTGAAAAAAACACACAAAGGCTTTTTACAGACGGTTCATTATATTTTATCATAAACAATACAACCTAAAGAAGAAGATCCAAATATTTTTAAATTTTTAATATTTGTAGTCTTGGTCACAGATTTAAATAAAAATGGTGTATCTAATAAGATACGTTGCCAAGTTAAGGGTTAAATGAAAAATTATTTATTTGTATTTGTTTAATCAAATATACAAATTAAAATCCAAACGTCGAATGAACATAAGCCTTGCAACTTTTGCCGACCTTCTCTGGAACAAGTGTGACATTGGTAGAGTGAACACTTTTTTACAGTATGGGCGGTCAGCACATAGGTCAGGTCATACACATTTGCACAGTACATTAGAAAATACTTACATGCTTTTTTTATTAAGATCCCTTGATAATCTGTCTTAACTTGGTTCACTTTTGCCAATGTCACCTCGTTTTAGGGAAAGGCGGCAGGAGTCGCAAAGTTCATGGTAATTTAACGCTTCGCTTCTAAGCTACACATATAGCGTATATTCTTTCTGCGATATCCCCGAAGGGATCGCATGTTTTGATTGCAACTTAATTATTTTTATAGATAAGGGGGCTGGCCTTGCGCCAACCCCTTCAGTTTAAGTGGTGGTGAGTTGAAATAAACACGGAAACAGGGAATCATTTATGGCCCCCTCGGTGGGATTCGAACCCGAGCTCTCGACATGTAATGCAAGCAATCTACCAACTTAGCTAATAATATTGACAATTGTGTAAGTACCTAATTGTTTGCATTTTTATTTCTCTCTTTTTTGCTTGTTTGCAAATAGATTGCATTTCACAAATAATTTCAAAATTCATATTTGGACTGGCAACGTGTCAAATTGCAGAGGTGGTATTCAACACAAACATAAGATGAAATTCATCTTGGTACATTTGGTCGTTAAGATTGAAGGGCTTGGTCCTTTTCCTACAGACGTAAAGTATCAAACTTTACGTTTAAATTCAACTGGACCAAGATTTCAGTGTCTGCCTCAATTGCGATTATCGCTAGAAAGCAATGCAAGTAAGACGAAAGTACTGATTTTTGACAGAAGGGATGAAACTGAAGAACGCACGTTCATGTTGAATGGTACGAAAGTTGAAATTGTGGATGAATTTACATACTTGGGAAGTATGTTTGAGAAGAATGGAAAGATGACAAGAGAACTTGAGAATAGGGTGTGCAAGGGAAAGCAAGTGGTCGGTGCAATAGGAAGAATAGCAAAGAACAAGCGATTGACGATGGATCTGAGAATGGCGGTACACAATGGCATATTGTTACTGACTTTGATGTATGGAAGTGAAGCATGGACAGTGAACGATAGCAAAATGAGTAAAGTATGTACGATGGAAATGAAGTATTTGAGAAGCATGACAGGAAAAACTCTGAGGGATAGAGTTAGGAAGGAATGGGTAAAAAAGGTGATGGATATGAAGGAATTGAAAGAGGCATGTCAGGATAGGAAAAAATCTCTGCAGAGGCTCTGACCACCCCTAGCGGAATAGCGACAGAGTAACAGTTACAGTTACAGGGGGATAGATGTATTGAATTTAAAAAGCATATGTGAGGGAGATAGAGAACACAACGATAAACTTTCATTTTTAACAGTTTATGGCTTGCCTTTGTAAGAGCTTTGTAGAAAGTGGTATCAGATAGCATCGACAGTGAGGATTGACGGCAGTGCTATGACAAGTTGACCATGCGACGCGATTACCAAGTCAATATACAAAAATGGAGCTATGCATTTAAAGAAAATTGCAAAGTTTTCTTTAAGATCCTTAGCGACAACTCGTCTCCCCAGTGCTTTTTTGGCTTGTCTACCATTTGATTCAAAGATTAATTTTAAGTAAAATTGTCCTAAAAATCACATTTTACACAATTTGAATTAACAAAAATATGTAAAACACGATAATGTGAGAGTTGTTTTTAATATATTAAAATTCAATTTCATGTTTTCACAAGACACATTGGTCCAGTACACACGCAAACATTGCTTATGTGAAATTACCTTTGTTAGAGATAAGACAAACAAGCTTAAGGTGACGAACTTCTTACACGATTTTCAAGAAAACAATCCCAGTTGCTTATTTGACAGTAATTGTTTATTTTATTCGCCTTCCCTACATTCCGTAATTAATTGGCAACACCGATGGGAGTGTAAAATGTATTTGTATTGGTGAAAACATCACATATACCACCGGTCCATAGTCCAAGTGGTAGCACTTCGGACTCGTAACGGCAAGGTCGTGGGTTCAAATCCCGGCGGAGCACAAAAAATATACCATTTATATTTTCAAATTTGCTCTTCGCTGGCTTGAAAAATTCATAAACCTTTACCAAAGACCGGTCATCAAAAGGTCCATCCAGCCTTATAACAAGTGGGTCTTGCTTGAGAATTGGCGCTTTCTACAGCGACGACCAAGCTCGCAGAGGGCTCTTGAGGTGTGATACACACAAAAACAGCGCTCACCAAATAAATCAGCCTAATTTAATTTTAATTTTAATTTTTTATAGTCAAGATTTCTTAATTATTTTTTTAAGGAATCCTGTGCGGGAGGCTTCTCAATTCTAGAAAGTCTTGGGGGTCTATGCCCCCCTGGAAGTGTGCCGCAGAGGTGCTGCTTGAGTTGTTGCTTCTGTCGTGAGACGCTACAAGGAAGTGGCGATTGATGTTGGTTTTGAATAAAACCGGATTAAATTGAGAAGGGAAGACCGGTTCGTAGTTCAGTGGTAACACTTCGGACTCGTAAATGGAAGGTCGTGTGTTCGAATCACGACGGAGCACGAACAATATACCATTTATATTTTCAAGTATTTTCATAAACCTTTACCAATGACCGCTCATAACATGTAATGTAAGGAAGATGAATGATTGCAAGGAGAAAGAAATTATGAATGTAATGAAAGAGAAACGAATAAAAGTAATGGGTGTGACTGAAACAAAAATGAAAGGGAATGGTGAGAAAGTATTAGTGAACGGTGAATTGTATATTTGGTCAGGTGTGGAAGATGGGAATGAAAGGCAAGGTGTAGGTGTGATTGTGAGTGAGTGTGTAAAAGGATGTATAACAGGTTATCGAAGAGTTTCTCCCAGGATTTTGGTTGTCAAATTCAAAATTAACAGTTTGAGACTTTTCTTGGTTGCCTGTTATGCTCCTGTTGATTCAGAGTGTATGAAGGTGAGAATGAGTTTTTGGAATGAATTGAATGCGGTTGTGCATGAAAGGAAGAATAATGAAAACATTGTAATTTTAGGTGATATGAATGGATGGATAGGTGCACAGAGGGATGAATGTTTGAAAATAATTGGTCCTGGTGGGAGAGGTGTAGTCAATGATAATGGGCGACATCTGATTGCTTTGTGTGCGGAGCACAGTCTTTTTGCATCGAATACTTGGTTTCGGCATAAGGATGTGCATCTGTACACGAGGCAGATTGTGGGAAGTCGCACAATCATTGACTACATCTGTGTGGATGAAAGATTGAGAGGAGCCGTAAGAGATAGCCGTGTCTACCGGGGGCCTGAAATAGGCAGTGACCACTATCTCTTATGTGCAGGCCCGGATTAAGGGCGGTTCGAGCGGTACGACCGAACCAGGGCCCCCGCGTTCTAGGGCCCCCCAAAGACTGAAAAAATGCTGAAAATTGATGTATTTAGGTTGCTTTTAACCATTTACGACTCAACAAGCCACGTTTCGTACAGACAAAGACATCGATAGTTGAGAAATAAAAGTTTCTCAAAGGGAATTTAAGGAAGCGAGGGGGAATGGGGGCCCCCAAAATTTTCCCCGCACCAGGGCCCCCAGGAGGGTTAATCCGGGCCTGCTTATGTGCTAAAATAATGATTGGTGAAGTAAGAAAGAAGAAACGCAAGAGGCAAGTAAGATTGCCTAGAATAAAAGTAGAAAGGTTGAATGAAGAAAATGTGAAAGAGAAGTATGTATCAGAGCTCCACAAAATTTTAAGTGTGAGTGAACTTGAGAAGAGTGTGTGTGGAAAAGATATTGAAAGTATGTGGAAAGATCTGAAAGAAGGAATGACTGAATGCGCTAAAAAAGCATGTGGGGCAACGAAAGGTGGAAGATTGAAAGGAGATGCCTGGTGGAATGATAGAGTAAAAGAAGCTGTGAAAGTTAAGAAGAAGTGTTATGAAAATTGGCTGAATGATAGAAATGATAGAAAGCTAGAAGACGAATATAAGATAGCTAAGAGAATGGCGAAGACTATAATTTATGAAAGCAAGATGAATGAACAAAAAAAGATTGATGAAAGGATTAACAGAAGTTTCATCGACAGTAAGAAGGAATTTTGGAGGTGGATCAATGCGGATAGAAATAAATCTTCTGCATTGACCACTCCAGGAGTCAAAAGTGCTGCCGGTGAGATGGTATGGGAGAATGAAGAAGTATGCAAGAGATGGAAGAACTATTTTCAAGAAATTTTTGGTCAGGGTGAAAGAAAAATTTATGAACAGATAGATGAAGAGAATGAATTGAAGATTTTGAAAGAAGAATTGATAGTGTCTATTTCACGTCTGAAGAATGGGAAGTCTGCTGGGTTTGATGGTATAAATGGTGAAATGTTGAAAGCAGGAGGTGAATGTGTGATAGATTGGATGTACGAATTATGTAAGCTTTGTGTGAATACAGGAGTAGTACCGATGGATTGGAGGAAGGCAGTCATTGTTCCCATTTACAAAGGTAAAGGGGACAAAAAAGACTGTCAGAACTTCATACCAATCAGTCTACTCAGTATACCAGGAAAAGTCTTCTGTAAGGTGATCATAAAAAATGTGATTCTGACTACTAGTGAAAGGATTTCCGATATACAGTCCGGCTTTATGGCCGGTAGGGGCTGTGTTGATCAGATTTTTACTCTACAACAACTTGTTGAAAAACAATTGTCGGTGAGGGGAAAGCTGTTCACGGCCTTTGTAGATCTGGAAAAGGCTTTTGACTCAGTAGACAGAGGTATGTTATGGGATGTTTTGAAAGCATACGGAGTGAATGGGGCTCTCCTAGGTGCGGTGCATGCAAACTATGAAAATAGTAAGGCATATGTTCGTATTGATGGTGAGTATAGTGAGTGGTTTGAAGTTTATAAGGGTGTGAGGCAAGGATGTGTGATGAGTCCATGGCTATTTAACATAGTCATGGACAAGTGTGTCAGAGATGCTAGTCTTAATGATTGTGGATTGATGATAGGAGAGAGCAAAGTGAGTGTTCTACTGTATGCAGATGATGCAGTTCTTGTATCTGATTCAGCAGTAGAATTGCAAACAATGCTCTCTAGATTGAATGAAGCTTTGTTAGGTAACCATTTGAAGTTGAATGCAAGTAAGACGAAAGTATTGATTTTTCAAAGAGATGATGAAAGTATGAATTATGAATTTAAAATTAATGGAATGAATGTTGATGTCGTAAATGAGTTTGTATATCTGGGAAGTAAGTTTGAAAAAGATGGAAGAATGTCCGGTGAATTTGAAAGAAGAATAATGAAAGGCAGGTGTGTACTGGGTGCGACCGCTTGCATCGCCAGGAACCAAAATCTCTCAAAAAATGTTAGATTGGCGGTGCACGGTGGTATACTAGTGCCCACCTTGATGTATGGAAGTGAAGCCTGGACGGTGAGTGAAAGGGAAATTAGTAAAGTCCATACAGTAGAAATGGACTATCTAAGAAGTATGATTGGGAAAAAACGAAGTGACAGGGTGAGGAATGATTTTGTAAGAGAGGAATGTGGTGTAAGGGAAAGTGTGAAAGTGAAGATTAAAAGAAGTATGTTAAGATGGTTCGGGCACATGGAGAGAATGAGTGATGAAAGATTGACGAAAAAAGTATATGTTGCTAGAATAGATGGATGTCGTGGAAGAGGAAGACCGAGAAAGGTATGGATGGACCAAATTTTCGAAATAGCGAGTGAATGGAATATCCAGAGTCATAATAAAAGGAGAGCTTGTATGAAAAAGGTTATGACTCTGGATGAAATGAAAGAAGTATGCAAGGACAGGAAGAAGTGGCGGCTAATCTGCAATGCTGATTTGTAATGTTGGTTTATTAGTTTGCTACATTTTTTGCATAAGAAATTTTTGACTTTTTTTGTATAGATTTATTTTTAAGGTTTTGTTGTTTTTTTTTTGTAAACTTAAATGTCATTTATTACTCGTATTCCTTGACTTATAGGTTGGTATGAGGCTGACCACCCATACTGTAAAAAATGGTTCACTTTGCCAATGTCACCCCTGTTTCAGGGAATGTCGGCAGGAGTTGCAGGGCTTATGTTCATTTGAGATTGGATTTTATTTGTAAGTACACATTCAGCATTTGTAAGCGCGAACTACACGTGTTTGTTTGTGGGCATACATCTGAGAGCTTTAAATGAATATATGCTTGCAACTTAGATTATAGATAGATTTATAGATAGCTCACCAAAGGTCCATCCATCATACAGCAACTGGGTCTTGCTTGAGAATTAGCGCTTTGTAGCGACGACGACCAAGCTCGTAGAAAGGTCGATAGCTCAATTGGTAGAATGCTTGCATTCCATGCCGAGAGCAAGGGTTCGATCTCAAGGTTTACTCAGCCATCACAAGAAATGAGAACCAGCCCTCCCCGGGAGCTGGGAAACCCCGACTTCAACTGAAAGTGGTTGGTGTGAGGCCGACCCCCTTACCCGTAAAAAAAATAGGTCCCGATTCGCCACATGCACCCCCTTCGGCGATGATTTTAAAAAAAAAATAGATTTGTGGAAAGGAATGCAATCCACCAACCTATTTTGCCTGGCCAGTTGTCTTCATGTGAAAGCAGTAGCTTGTGTGCATGCAACGGCATTTGTTGAACCAGGGTCGAAGTTATCGTCGCGGGATTCGAACCAGCGTTATCCGGTTCCAAATAACCTGTCTCGATCCCCGCGGCCATAACACCGACTGTTACACTATATGTGTAGCTTAGTTGCGAACATAAAAACTCTTTCGTTTAGGTGCTCTAGCAAAATTGGGTCCTTGAAGCGAGTTACCTAAATGTATCAAATCTTAAACGCTCACCAGGGCTGTAATACACATTTTTTGGTTTATGCGGGAAGATTGAAGCGTTTGGTCCCACATAGACTTGGTACTTGGTACTAGAGACTTAGACGGGCGTGGTGGGTCTCCTAATGGCACAATTCATTTGTAACTTGATGCCGGGGTAGGATGGAAAAGGCGACAAAATATACAGAAATAATTGTGAAGGAAGGAAGGGTGGAAATGTGGGGCGGAAAATATGATCTGTGAATATTTAGAAACCTTGAAGCAAAGATGGTTCTTCATCTGTGAGTAACATCGTCCTAGGGAGCTGGGAAACCTTCACTTCAACTGAAGTGGTTGGTGTAAAGGCGAGCTCGCTTATCTGTAAAAATAAACAGTTGGATGGACCAAATTTCTGAAATAGCAATGGAATGGAATATCCAGAGTCATAATAAAAGGAGAGCCTGTGTGAAGAAGATTATGAGTGGACGAAATGAAAGAAGTATGTTATGACAGAAAGAAATGGCGGTAGATCTGTAATGTTGCTATCTGTAATGCGGCTAGGGCTAGGGTTATTAAATAAGTACTTTGTATCAATTGTTTATATGTTTACACATATGATTATTTAAATAAATATTTTTTTGTCTATGTTCCTTGACTTATAGGATGGTATGCTGCTGATTACCTATGCTGTAGAAAATGGTTGACTTTGCTAATGTCACCCCTGTTTTGGGGAAGCTCGGCAAGAGTTGCAGGGGGTAAGTTAATTTGTGATTTGGGTTTTAATGTTGTAGGTTCACATGCGGCATGTGCAAGCGAGAACTTATACGTGTCTGCTTGTGAGAATGCATATAATGTGAATCCCCTATGTTACATACCTTTGCAACTTATAATATATTCCACTTGACGCATGTGAAACCCTTCGGGGTATCGCAGCAAGAAGTTGCACTATATGTTTTAGTTAGTTGCGTTTTATTTCATAATTTTCACAACCTGGCCTCCAGCTCAAATACCAAATGCTGCACCAATAGAAAATTATTTTATATCCAGAGTAAAATTGCCAACGAGAGCTCTTCACGAAAGCTCAGTTCTACAAAAGCTACTTATAAACATAGTGGTAATAACTTCGTTATATATTATACAAGTTGCAAACCTTAGCACTATGGTCGGCTGGTTGTTCACTTTGTGGTACGGAAGATTTTTGCGGTTGAAAATATTTTGAAAACGTAATAAGAATAGGTACTTCAGAAAGTCGAAAAATATATTTTCACATTTTTTAAATCAACGATAGGTGTTTGTTTAGCATGCATGATTGGTTGCTTAAAAAATGCAAATAGTGTCATAGTAATGAAAGTGAGAAAAAGTGAAATAAGTGGTTTTTTTTTAGATAGATTTTGTGAAGAGAAATGCAATTCACCAACGTATTTTGCCTGGACAGAAACAGGTTTTAATATTATCAATTGCTTGTTTTTATTTTAAACAAGTAAACATAAGAAATGTTAAAAAAAAATTAACCGAAGAAACAAAATAATTACGTAGAAACAAAAAAGTGTAGTATTTTCGGGTTATATTTGAAATACACATAATTCAGGATGTTATTTAATCAGTTTTATTATTCGTTCCCTTAGTACTTGTTTGCCTTATCTCCAACATAATTATTTTCACATAAACAATGTTTTATGTGTACTAGACAAAAGTTGTGGGGCTTATGTTCATTTGAGGTTTGGATTTTATTTGTAAGTACACAATCAGCATTTGTAAGCGCAAACTACACGTGTTGGTTTGTGGGCATACATCTGAGAGCTTTAAATTAATATATCCTTGCAACTTAGATTATAGATTATAGACCAATGTGTCGTATGAATGCTGGGAACTGTTCTTGAAAATTCTAAAAACAACTTTCGCATTATCGTGTTATACGATTCTTTTCTTTGCTCAAATTGTGCAAAATGTGACTCTTAAGACGATTTTATTTAAAGGTCATCCTTAACCAAATAATAGATAACCCAAACGAGCACTAAAGGGGCATATTGTAAAAAATGCGGCAATTAAGATTAAAATTGGCTTGTACATTTATTTGGGGCACAAAATACAGCTTGGGCGAGATAACCAGACAGCAGACCTGAATAGAAGAGTCGAACTAAGCTGGGCAGCATTAAAAAATCTTGGTCACATTTTGAAAAATCCGAAAATACCCATCAACTTAAAAAGGAAAGTATTCAATGCCTGTGTCCTGCCAGTGTTCATTTATGGTATTGAGTCAGTTACAATGTCACAAAAATGCTCACAAGCTAAGAGTCACACAGAGAGCAATGGAGAGAGCCATGTTGGGTGTCAGTTTGCGGGACAGACTCAGAAATGAAGACATAAGAGTCAGGTCAAAGGTTTCCGATTGACTGGTCCGTAGTCCAGGTGGTAACTTTTCGAACTCGTAACTGGAAGGTCGTGGGTTCGAATCCCGGTGGAGCACAAAAAATATACCATTCATATTTTCAAATTTGCTCTTCGCTGGGTTAAAAAATTCATAAACCTTTACCAAAGACCGGTCAACAAAAAGTCCATCCAGCCTTACAACAACTGGGTCTTGCTTGAGAATTGGCGCTTTCTACACCGAGGACTAAGCTCGCAGAGGGCTCTTGAGGTCTGATACACAAAAAAACAGCGCTCACCAAATAAATCAGCCTAATTTAATTAATTAATAATTTAATTCCGATGTCATCAAGATGGCCGCAACCCTCAAGTGGCGATGGGCAAGAGGCGATTAAAGATATTCATTTCAATTTCTACTTCGTACTGTTGCCCATTCGCTCCAAAATACATTTTTAATAAGCTAAATTTCAAATACTAAGAAACACAAATGTATCCACAATATCTGTGATTAAAACCGTGGCCGGAGAGTTTTCGTTCGTTCGCCATTACTCCGCCTGTAAATCAAAAATGGAAATGATTTATTAAGCTGTGGCTTTTGTTTTGTTTTCGTTTCGAGAATAAATTACGAAAAGTTCCGTTAAGCCAAGACGGTTCTCTTATTTCGCAAACGCTACGACAGCCCTCTACGCCTCTACGATGTCGTAGACCAGGCATGTCAAACTCTATTTTGTGCCAAATGATCCATTTTGTACTAATTATATGCCCACAAAAGACCAAGGCACCAGTGGCGAAGGGTGCCATACAAGCTGGTTCTCATCGGTTTCCCGTTTAAAATGAGGCATAAATGATAATCAAGTAGACTGCATGGTTTCAATGGGGGAAAAATACGTATTGTTTCTTTGTTTTTATATGTATATTTTTACTTTGTACCTATATTGTTTAACTACTTTGATACATCATTTTTAAAGGCAAGCCTATGGGAACCGGCTTGTATGGCATCTTCGGAAGGGACATGGGGAAGGGGCATAGAAACGCTGAGTGTAAAAAATGACCATCAACTTAAAATAGTCTACGACAGAGGGGGAGGGGTAAGCTCACTCAAAACCTAAAAAATCATCAGCGGAGTTACATACATTACATACAGTGTTTAAGTGGTAGCAAGTATCTAACATGTTCAAGAACAGGCAAGAATCGTCTCTTTCGTACCTATAAATACGAGCAAAGATTATGTGGGACACACAGAGTCGCTTTAAAAAATTGTAGCGCAAACATCTGTAAGCAGAGAGTGAAGAATAAATAGGACATTGTAACCTTAAAAACTCAACTAAGCTACACATATAGTGTAACTTCTTGCTGCGTTATCCCCGAAGGGATCGCATGTGGTGAGTTGAACCTATTTATTTTTACAGGTAAGGGGGCCGGCCTTACGCCAACCACTTCAGTTGAAGTGGGGGTTTCCCAGCTTCCGAGAGGGCTGGTACTCATTTTTTGTGAAGCCTGAGTAAACCTTGCCGGTTTTTTTTTTATTATGGGGTTTGAAATAAACACCGAAATAGGAAATCATTTCTGACACCCTCCTCGGTGGGATTGGAACCCGAGCACACGGGGTAGAATGCAATCACTCTACCAACTGAGCTATCGATCGGACCTATATTGAGAAAAATAAAAAAAAAGTTTCTGTGGGACACACAGAGTCGCTTTGAACATTGTAACGCAAAGACCTGTAAGCAGAAAGTGAAGAATGAACAGGACATTGTAACCTTTATTGATAAAAAATAATCTTGTGAAATACATTTGAATCAATATTTGATTAAAATAACTCCAAGTAAAATGAAAACTTCAATACAAACCTATATTTTTTTGAAAGTATCAGCGGGCCGCAATCAATGTTTTTACGGGCCGTGTACTTAAAACGCCTGACGTAGATGTAAACGGCATCCTTACACCCAAGTAAAAAGCTTCATATTCAAACTCCATCACACTTTTTAACAAAAATGTATGTAAATTAAAACGCTCACTAGGAGCATTGCTTTAATTTCTATACATTTGTTTTGCGAATCGCTATGGTTGAGTTTAAGCGTTTACTTTAAAACTGGTGACTTATATTAGCTGTTGATTTTTTGACAGTTGGAACACTTGAGTGCGAAAGTTTTCTATGAGATACAACTTTAACCCTCCGTCGGTCGCACCTGTGCAAAAAAACCGCACTGAGTGTATTTTGCGGAATTCCCCGATTCAAAGACGACAAATGACGCCCACCTGCCCAGTACCCTTCTGACTCGAAAACGTCTTTCAGCCCGTACCTCGAAGTAGTTCCTGCACCTTCACAGCGAGCTGAGCTGTAGCAAGTGGCCAAAAAAGCACATTGTCCACGAAGCCAACTTTTCCTGAGGAGCCTGAATCAATGGAATCTGAAGTGGACTGAGCTCACTAGGATTAAATAATACTCTTTATGTGTTTCATTGGTGTTTTACTTTACCAATTAGTTGAATATTTTGTCCAAATTATATTGTAACTGGAGTAAATGGGTCAAAAATGGTTATTTTGAAAATTGTGTTAGGTAAGATAATAAAACACTATTTTTTCATTTTCTTTCTCTTAATTCCTTAAAATAGATCCTAAGGAAAGTCAGTGAGAAAGGACGTCCCCGTATACCAAGGGAAATGGGAGGATCAGCAATATGAAATTGTGTGCTTTTTTGGCACATTGCGTCCGAACGAAGGCACTTAAAGGTTGCGACCGACGGAGGGTTAAATATTTGTGAGACTTCATGTAACTCAGCTACATGTTTAGTATAACTTCTCGTCGGGCTTTTCATATGGCGAATGGAACTGCTACTGTATCCTGCCGCCGTTCTACTAGGGGTGGCCGGCACCTCCGCAGATGCGTCTCCACTTTTTTTTACCCTTGCATGTACCTCTTTCACCCCTTCAACATTCATCACTTTCTTCATACATACTCTTCTCTTATTCTTCGCACCTATTTGGTCTATTCATTCCTTTCTTGGTCTTACCCTTCCACGCTTTCCTCTGACTATTCCACTGTACACTTTTTTCATAATTCGTTCATCATCCATTCTTTCAAGACGTACCAACAATCTCAGTGTGTTTTTTTTACTTTCTACCTATATATTTTTACAGGTAAGGGGGTTGGCCTTACGCAAACCACTTAATTTAAAGTGTGAGTTTCTCAGCTCCTGAGAGAGCTGGTTCTTATTCCTAATGATGATTGAGTAAACATTGACGGTATTTTTTTTGAGTTTGAAATAAACATCGAAATAAGAAACCATTTTTGGCATCCTCTGTGGGGATCGAACTCTTGCTCTAGGCATGTAATGCATGCACTTTACCAACTGATCCATCCACCGGACATTAAACTAGCTTGATTGTCAATAAAAAGCAACAATTCTTAAGCAAGACCCAGTTGCTGTAAAGCCGGATGGACCTTTGGGGACCGGTCTTTGGCAAAAGGGTATTATTTTTCAACCCAGCGAAAAGCATCTTTGAAAACATTAATGCTAATTTTTTTGTGCTCCGCCGGGATTCAAACCCACTACCTTCGATTATCGAGTGCAAAGCATGAACACTAGACTACGGATCGGCCCTACGTAAGGTTTTGTTTATTTTGTATTTGAAGCATGCAGCATTTTTAATCTTAAACTCACATGTACCTGCTTGAGCACACGCATTGAATAATATATACTTGTAGAAAGGAATGCGATTCCCCAACCTATTTCGCCTGGCCAGTTGTCTTTATGCGAAAGCAGAAGCTTGTGTGTATGCAATGGCATCTGTTGAACCAGGGTCGAAGTTATGGTCAAGTGGGCCAGACGCAGATTCGAACTAACGTTATTCTGTTCCAAATACGCTAGTCGAACATGTGCCTCTACTCCCTCGGCCATAACACCGATTGAAGTTGCCTACCATTTAGTACATGTGCCTGTTTGTGATGTTCGCCCCCGTGAGAAACATAAAGTTGAAACTACATAGAATAGACGTGTTGAGTAAAATCTAAGCCAAAGTTTTGCTCAAGCGCTGTGGGTTTCCAAGTTATTGTTTTTGGGTTATGAATTTCACCCAATTAAATCTTGGTCCTTGAATCAACCCCCGTTGAAACAATAACACAATTTAATTTGGCCGGTCCGTAGGCTCGTGGTTAACACTTCTGACTCGTAAATGGAAGGTTGTGAGTTTGAATCCCGGCGGAGCACAAAAAATGTACCATTGATATTTTTTTTATGCTCTTTGCTAAGTGAAAAATTCATATACCTTTACCAAAGACTAGTCACTAAAGGTCCATCCAGCCTTACAGTAACTGGGTCTTGCTTGAGAATTGGTGCTTTCTAAAGCGACGAATAAGCTTGCAGGGGCTCTTGAGGTGTGATACACAAAAAAAACAGCGTTGACCAAATAAATCATCCTAATATTATTATTAATGTAGTTTCATGACATATAGGTGCAAAAACCAAACATTAACGTAATCTGTGTTGTTTTTACACTAGGGATGGAAAGAGCCTCTGAAGAGATCACATTTTTATTAACCGCTGCCAGCGCTGTCTGTGTAACGCTTTTTTTCTCCAGTTATATATAATTGTATATAAGGATTTTTTTTTGTGAGCGCTGTTTTTTTTATCATACCTCAAGAGCCTACAAGAACTTGGTTGTCTCTATAAAAAGCACCTATGCTTGAGCATAGGTGCTTTTTATAGAGACCAAGAGATTTTATAGAGAGCAAGACCTGTTTGCTGTATGGCTGAATGTATCATGAGTGATCGGAAGAATGCAATTCACATACATATTTATGCCTGGCTAGAAACAGCTACAATAACCAATTTCTTTAACGAGTTTTTTTATTTATGTATAATCACCCATTGACATAAAATTTTGATGATGTAAGTACAAAGTTAAAGTCGATTAGACATGGCGAGACTCAAACTTGCACTTGTTTCAATGACAATAATTCGAGTGCCAACGTCTTAACCCTGGAACATAGCATCGATAACTAACATTTTGGTAAGAAGCAAATCACCCGTGCATACTCTTAACATTAGTATACTTTGCCAATGTTACCCCTATTTCACGCAAGGTTAGCAAGAGTTGTACATATGCAGCATGTGTAAGCCCGAACTTACACGTGTCTGCTTGTGAACTTGCATTAATTTTGAATCTTGCATGTTAATATACATAAGTGTATCTTTCCAATTGAGATTAAAGACAACAACAAAAAGACTTGCAAACAACGTAATAAATATATATTTTTTATAGTTTTACTATAAAAGATATTTATTATTTGTAGTCCTTGACTTATAGGTTGGTATGAGGCAGACAACCTATACTATAAAAAACGGTTCCCTTTGCCAATGTCACCTTGCTCCAGGGAAAGTCATGAAAATATGCAGGACTATAATGTTCATTTGAGGCTTGGATTTTGATTTGTAAATACAAATTCAGCATTTGTAAGCGCGAACTACGCGTGTTTGTTTGTGGGCATGCATTTGAAATGAGCTTTGAATGATAATATATCTTTACAACGTAGATTACGAGTATATTTCTGTACCTTAGACTCTAAGGTACAGAAAGGTACCTTACGCCGTTTGTCCACCGCACGCCGTCACCGTCACGTCACCGGGAACGACATGACGGCGCCGAAGTAGCGGTACATGTAATGTATTTATTGTATTGCCTAGTTATGGGCAATACAATACATAAGCTATAACCAGCGAAATCGGTCTCGGTGGACCAACGATCGCCGTCACATCAATTAAACTCGGCCCGAAATAATCTCGTTCTCGGTGACGTGACGGTGACGGCGTGCGGTGGACAAACGGCCTTAGACTCTAAGGTAAGGTAAGGCTTAGAGCATAAACAACGGTAGTCACATTTAGTAAAATGTGCAGGAGACGAGTTTTAGTGAAAATGTGATTTTTAAACCATCATAATTTCTAAACTAGACGAGATATTTTTGATCTGTAAAAACTGTTTATCTTATTTTATCGATATTTATTAAATGTGAAGTAATGTAAACAACGTATGTGGAACTTCCGTGGTTTATGCTTGCACTTTTAAATATTAGATTCCGAGTATTAGATTATAAAATATTGGAGTCCGAGGACTCCAATATTTTTACCACTTATAGAAAAGCTAATTATAATAATTTCTGCATCATTAACTCAAAAACGTTACGATACGATATTATCCTTCAATAAGTTCCAACATCATAAACTACTAAAAAAAACTAGTTTTTGCTCTATAATCTATGTTGCAAAGATATATTGATGTTTAAAAGGCATATATGTTTTTAATGCACGCCTACAATCAGAAAAGTGTAAGTTTGAGCTTTTACATGCTGCATATGTACTAACAAAAAAAAAACAAATCCTTCTAACTCATTCTTGAAGCTGGAATGGCATTAGGAAAAGTAAACCAAGTTTGTAGATACTGTTACAGCCGGTAAAAACTGTTTATCTTATTTTATCAATATTTATTAAATGTGAAGTAATGTGAACAACGTATGTGGAACTTCCGTGGTTTATGCTCGCACTTTTATGTGCATCCCATATTTATTACACTTGATATCTCAGTAACTATGAATCCGAGGACTCCAATATTTTAACCACTTATAGAACAGCTAATTATAATAATTTCTGCATCATTAACTCAAAAACGCAAAAAAGTGGACTTCCGTTGTTTAGGCTCTAAGGAACAGATATATTATTATGTATAGATATTAATATGGATAGATATAATCAAATAGCTTTTCAATCTTTGTTATGACACAATAATTATAATGTTACTTTTTGTTATGATAAATTCCAGACATTTTTGTTGTTTATTTCGTTCTGTAATTTGACCTTTGGTTTTAAAACAAAAAATATCAGTTCCAATGTTGGATGGGAAACCAAGTACACCGAGTATAACATATAAAATAAGCTCCCTTCAACTGCGTAAATCAAAAAAATCTATGGAAATTCAATCACTCAATGGGAGTGCAGTTGTATCTTTCATACATTTTCACATTTACGCGTTTTTATCCATGACAACAATACATGTCATAACGACACATGACAGAACGACACATGACAAAACGTTACCATGACAAAAAATCTCAGGAAAGTAGGTACATCACAATGACAAACACCATAAGACAAATCATCACATAACAAAACATCGCATACCTTAAAAAGAACATGCCATAATATATAATAATCTATAATCTAAGTAACAAAGATAAATTCACATTCAAAACTTATAACCAATGCCTGCCCACAAACAGACACGTGTAAGTTCGCGCTAACAAATGATGAATGTGTGCTTACAAATTAAGACCCAAACCTTAAATGAACATAAACCCTACAATTTTTGTCGACCTTCCCAGAAATAGGGGTGACATTGGCATAGTGAACCATTTTTCTACCAACCTACCAACATCATGTGATGATCTGTCATGTGTCGTTATATCATGTGTAATTATGTGTAAATCTAAATCGAAATCTAAGCTGCAAAGATATGTATCATTTGAGATTCATATTAAATGCATGCCCACAAGCAGACACGCATAATTTCGCGCTCACACATGCCGCATGTGGACCTACAATATAAAAAAAACAATTCTCAAATGAACATAAGCCCTGCAACTCTTGCCGACCTTCCCTGAAACAGGGTGAAATGTCATGTGTCGTTTTGTCACTGTGCCGTTCAAACCTGTCACCATCGCCAACGTCAGGGGTACCTGACAGAGCACAAAAAACACCATTTTATTAAAAAAAAAAAAATTGCTTTGCCATTTTATTAAAACGCTTGTATAACTGAAATGAAGAAACGTCTGGGTTTTATTCAAAATAATGCAAAATGCAAATTCGCAGCTTAAATTTTAGCTGTGCAGTTTTGAGAGGTCAGAATTTTGTATTTAAGTTTCAGAGAGCTTGTTCACTGAGAATATTATTATTAATTTAGCTTTTAATTTACTCAGCGAGCTATCATTTTCTACCAGGCAGACATTACAAAATGAATCTTGACTGATAGAATTTTTGAAAAGTCTTGCCTCAATTTTCGGATGATTCGATTTTCGTAGTTTTTTTTTAATGTTTCAAATCGACCGCTTAATAATAATAATATTAGGATGATTTATTTGGTGAGCGCTGTTTTTGTGTGTATCACACCTCAAGAGCCCTCTGCAAGCTTGGTCGTCGCTGTAGAAAGCGCCAATTCTCAAGCAAGACCCAGTTGTTGTAAGGTTTGATGGACCTTTCAGTGACCGGTCTTTGGTAAAGGTTTATGAATTTTTCAACTCAGCGAAGAGCACATTCGAAATATAAATGGTATATTTTTTGTGCTCCGCCGGGATCCGAATCCACAACCTTCCATTTACGAGTCCGAAGTGTTGCCACTGGACTACGGACCGGTCCAAGATGCCAACGACACGCGGTGTACCTGAGCGGTAACCCATCCAAGTACTATCCGCGCCCAATGTTGCTTAACTTCGGTGATCGATGGGAACCGGTGCTGTTCATTTGAGATTTTTGGATTTTAATTTGTAAGTACACATGAAGCATTTGTAAGCGCAGACTTACACGTGCCTTTTTGTCGGCATGTATTTAATATTAATTTAAATGTTTATATACCTAAGATTATAGATTAAACACATACAGTTCACGTGTTTTCCTATGGAGTATGGACGTGCATTTAACATTTATAAGAATAAAGTTTCAATATACAGGTATCTTTGCAAGTAGGATAATAGATTATTACAGATAGTGACTAGGTATAGTGACAACAGACACTTTCTAGACACGCTATTATGAGTAAGCGACCTTTCAGGATCCATGCAGGGGTGGTGAAATGTTTATCAGTGTGTCCGCTTGAGCGGCTCGCGAACCGATGGTTGAGGACATTACGAATGATTTGCGACGCCCGCGGACCGACGGGTTGGCCGCGCCCCTGATTTACGGGCGGGCATAAAAATCTCACACGAATTTACGATCGCTATTCAGACCCTGCATGCTGATATGAAACCTCCAGTTGAAAGCCCCTGGCCACAAGAAAAACTGTAACTTTTTGTCCTTCAGATTTCAAAAATCAAGAAAACTTTAATAGGATAAACATGTAATACGTGCAGAGGAATCCAAGATAATCAAAAATGTCTTGTCCGGTCGATGGCTCAGTTGGTAGAGTGCTTGCATTCAATGCCGTGAGCTCGGATTCGAATCCTACCGAGGGTGTCAGAAATGATTTCCCGTTTCGGTGTTTTTTTTTTTCGAACCCCAAAATACAATACCAGCAAGGCTTACTCAGTCTTCACAATAAATGAGTACCGGCCCTCTCGAAAGCTGGGAAACTCCCACTTCAGTTACTCTTTATGTGTAGTTTAGTTTCGTTTTTTTATCTTGGATTTTTCTTGGAACACTCTTCCGGATGTAGACTACTTGGAAGTGCCAAGATGCTTGAGGTTTAGGTAGGTAGAATAGAAACATGCAATAAATAAAAGCATGACTTATAGGTTGGTATGAGGCTGACCACCTATACTGTAAAAATGGTTCACTTTGCCAATGTCACCCCTGTTTCATGGAAGGCCGGCAAGAGTTGAAGGGCTTATGTTCATTTGAGATTGAGTTATTTATATTGTAGGTCCACATGCGGCATGTGTGAGCGCAAAATTATGCGTGTCTGCTTGTTGGAATGCATATTATATGAATCTCAAATGATACATATCTTTGCAACTAAGATTTTGATTTTGATTTAGATATGACTTTGAGAAACAAATGGTTGCCAAAAACAAAATAAAAATCATCACTATCGACGAGCATAATTGTATTTCAATGCATTTAAGTACAAAACCTGTACAGAATTGTTTTCTTTACATCTAATCTAATCTAAGTTGCAAATATATGCATCATTGGGATTCACATTATATGCATTCTCATAAGCAGACATGTACAAGTTCGCGCTTGTGAACCTAAAACATAAAAACCCTAATCTCAAATGGGCATACACCATGCAGCCCTTGTCGTCCTTCCCTGAAACAGGGGTGACATCGGCAAAGTGAACCATTTTCTACAGCATGGGTGGTCAGCCTCATATCAACCTATAAGTCAAGGAAAAATAGCATAATTATATTTCAATCGAGGATCATAGTTCTATTTCAATGCATTTAAGAGCAAAACCTGTACAGATTTTTTCTTTATATAAGGACTAAAATAGTGGCAAGTATTTTTCACATGAGATATGCGCCGGCAGTCAAATTAAGGCTTTCTTTTTGTGCAAAAAAGCCGTGTAAAATAATAGCCAGCTCGCCAAAAGTCACCCTTCCCGTCGTGATAAGGTCATTATAATAAATTCAAGAGATGTTCGGGCGCAGCAGCCCAGGGCGGCGATTTGTCCCGCCCAGTTTGGGGCAGTGTCTTGGGACAATTTAACATCATTTCGCTACTTCTTTCAGGGTGAAAACTGCCCTTTTCTGAAATTGCAATAAAAAATATTATCTTGTATGATAATGGGGAGAAAAGCGCACGAAACAAATTGGTTGAAATTTGGAATATTGTTTGTTTTAAACGGATTCTATTTGAAAATTTTAAATATAAAAACAAACACTGTTTTATTGTACTTAATTTTGTAAATGTTTATAAAAAAAACAGTGAGATTGACCGGCTTCAGCCTCTTCATTTATCTAAAGATGGTCAAGATAACCAAAATAATATGTTTTATTGAACAAAAGCAGCGGTTTATTTATTTTACACAATTTATTTATTCACATTTAAAGTATTCAGTTAAGTGCAGTATATATATCAGTGGCGAAGTGTGCCATACAAGCCGGATCCCATCGACGTCTCTTTTCAAATGATGTAACAAAGTACCTAGTTGAAAAATATAGGCGCAAAGTAAAAAAATACATGTAAAACCAAAGAAACAAAACAAAACCATTGCAGATCACACGGAAAAATTCACAAACTGGAAAAACACTCTCTGCTAATAGTTTTTGCATGCAACACTGAATCTTTGTTTGTCCTTAACAAAGGCTTTGCTGCTATTGTTCGTGGGACATTTGAGGCAACGTTTCAAGTGACTTTCCAGGGGACTTTTAAGGCTTATTTTCAGGTGACTTTAAAGGAGACTTTTCTGGCAATGTTTAAGGAGACTTTTAAGGCAACTTCTCAGGAGACTTTTGAGTAGACTTTGATGGCAACCTTTCTCTCAACTTTTCAGGTGACTTCTAAGGCAGCTTTTTAGGCAACTTCTCAGGTGACTTTTAAGGAGATATTTTAGGCAACTTTGCAGGTGACTTTTAAAGCGGCTTTTCAGGCAACTTCTCAGGTGACCTTAAAGAAAACTTTTTAGGTGATTCTAAAGCAGACTTTTTAGAATTATTTCCAGGTGACTTATTAGGCAACTTTTCAGGTGACTTTTAAGGAGAGTTTTCTGACAACCTTTTTGGCCAATTTTCAGGTGACTTTTAAGGAGACTTTTCAGGCAACTTTTCAGGTGAATTTTAATTAGACTTTTAGACTTATTTTCAGGTGACTTTTCCGGTGACTTTTAAGGAGAATTTCCAAACAAATTCTCAGGTGACTTTTAGACTTATTTTCAGGTGACTTTTAAATGACTTTTCAGGCAACTTTTCAGGAAAATTTTCATGAAGCAGACGACTGAAAAGGCTAAAAGGCGAAGCGCTCCCAGTCGCACTCGCCGGTAATTGAGTAGAGGAAACAATCTAGCGCAGCTTACGCCGTTTTGTTTCCATGTCTGAAATGCTAACTGAAATACAAACAGCTGTTACGCTACAATTGCATTATTTTAAAGTGACACGTTTTGAAAGCTTGAAACACGATTTTTGCATGAATTTTGACTAGAAAAAGGTCTATTATTTTATATCTAAAAGTCTATATTTGAATTAAATTATAAATACTTATTTATAAAATAGAAACACTAATTTCAGTTAGCAAGAAATGTTTTGTTTCGATTTTTGTTCTAATGACTTGTATATGCAGCTTTCACGACGCCCTAGTCTACAACATACATGCACGTCAAATACGCAAACTATCGTTTACCGTGCGTGGTATTTAGTGCTTTACTGATATTTTTTAACTCCAGAGTGTTGTAAACTTTATCAAATCTCTAAACAAAATTGCAAAGATACGTGTATAAGCGTTTAAAATTCATATTAAAATAAGAACATTCAATTCTTCTCACATTTTTTTTATAGTTAATCTAAAATCTGGAAAAAAAGATGGAAAAATATATAAACATTTAAAGCTCATATCAAATGCATGCTAACAAACAAACACGTGTAAGTTCGCGCTTACAAATGCTGAATGTGTACTTACAAATTAAAATCCAAACCATCTTACAACTTTTGCCAAACTTCCCAGGAGCAAGGGTGAGATTAGCAAAGTGAACCATTTTTAACATTATTGGTCAGACTCATCCCAACCTATAAGTCAAAGAGTCATGCAAATATTTAATTGATTTTATTAAAACAAAATTATGTAGAGACATATCAGCAGAGGTACTGACCACCCGTAGCGGAACTACGACTGGATAAAGTTACAGTAACATTACAGTAATAGAGGTGCTTCTTGTGCAAAATGGATATTCACTTTAAGCCCAAGGAAACTTTGTATTTTCAAAAAACAAAAGCAACGCAAAATTTCCTCCAGCATAAGATAATATAATAATACATTTAACATTTCAAGAAAATACAAAGCTCCATTCTGGGAGGCCCGGGAAGAAAATTAATTCTCAATTAAATCTTCATAGAGAAGTAGCGTCTGTATTCATTTGCACAAAGGTGTTGGCCCCCCCTCTGGCTTAAATGAAACATCGTCGTGCAGTACTTAGCAGAGTAAATATTTAGTTTTTCCCCTTGCAAAATATTTTGGAAGTTTCTTACCTACCGCGTTTAAGCTTTACACCAAAATTGTACCAAAAATGAAACAGCGCTTTAGGTGAGTGTTTATGTTTACAGATATTTTTTGGTAAAACGCTATGATTGAGTTGGGACATTGTATTTATAATACTCGGGGTATAGAAATCTGCTTCGTAGAGATTACAATAAATTATTTAAGCAGGAAATATTCTGAAAACATTGCAGAAACAAAAGAGTTTTCTTGCTGTTTCTACTGTGTCTTCTCTTTCATTGAAATAGTATATTTTTAGGGTTCTATTTAAAAAAAATGTATAAATTTATTTATTAAAAAAATGATAAGAAACTTTGTTTAGTTCTACTTTAATTATTTTTATTTAGTTACAAACAAAAATAACGAGTTGTGACCGGTTTCGGCCTCTTGGCGGAGGATTTCAGTTTCTCTGAGGATGGCCAAGAGGCCGAAACCGGTCACACCTCGTTATTTTTGTTTGTAACTAAATAAAAATAAATAAAGTAGAACTAATCAAAGTTTCATATCATTTTTTAATAATTAAAATGGAGTTCTACAATGTTTCCGCTAAAACTTTTCAAAAATCATTATAAATTTGTTTTTAAAGTTTCACAGTTATTTTTTAAAAACAATTTATTTTACACATTTATGGTTTCCTGAATGTGTGCTAGACTTGTGCAAGCTCTCTTCCATCAAGCATTCTTTTTTATAAACTTTTTGAATTGCCAGAAAGGTCTAATTAGCGGATCCAGACATTGGCATTGGTAGAAACATACAGTACATTTTTACAAATTTGGCGCATTATGATTTTCTACTTAATTGATATTATGTTTTTTATTGATTGTAGAGGCGTTAACTTTGTAATCGTTCATCATAAATGATAAAAGAAAAACAGATTTGTTTTCTCACGTAATCGAAAACAAAGCGATATTATGTTTACTTATAACATACATAATCAAATCATAATACATTTTATAATTATTGGTTTAGACATGTACTTTAAAAAGCTTCAATCGTTAGTTTTGAAATAATTTTTGAGGCAAATACATAGCTTGCTCATCAATTATATTTGCTTTCGTTGGGATCGGTTGATGTGAACCAATTTTTTCAGGATCAAGGAACAAAATAATAAAATTTGGTCGAAGTTGTCAACATTAAAAATCAACCACCATTCTTATCGGTTCTTGAATATGCTCATCTTTACCTCGTATGGTTAATAAAATCTAAGCTGCAAAGATATGTATCATTTGAGATTAATATTAAATGCATTCCCACAAGCAGACACGCATAATTTCGCATTCACACATACCGCATGTGGACCTACAATATAAAAAATCCAATCTCAAATGAGCATAAGCCCTGTAACTCTTGCCAACCTTCCCTGAAACAGGAGTGACATTGCTTTTATATATACTTAAAAAAAAAAATTAAAAGCCTCAGCGCTAGCATTACAGATCAACCGCCATTTATTTCGGTCCTTGCATACTTCTTTCATTTCATCCAGAATCATAACCTTTTCCACACAAGCTCTCCTTTTATTGTGACTCCGGATATCCCATTCATTCGCTATTTCGAAAATTTGGTCCATCCATACCTTTCTCAGTCTTCCTCTCCCACGACATCCATCAATTCTTGAGCATATACTTTCTTTGTCAGTCTTTCCTCATTCATTCTCTAATTATTTTTAGTTAGTTAGGTAATTATTTTTAAGAGGTTTAGCTTATTTACTCCAAAAAATCATAGATTAAAGCCACGAACTGAAGAGTACGATTTTGTTAATTTTCCTGTATTTAAAATTTCAGATCACGTGTCCAAAGTTTATGTAGCGTGTTTATTCTAAGGGTAAATTGCTCATTTAACACGGCCGGGAGAAAAGCAACCAGAGTATAAAACGCTGCGTGAACTCCCCTATATCGCGTAAATATAAAAATGTATTGAGGTCACCACCAGCACCTCCAGCGAGTGATTTACCTTACATACTTTTTTATTATATTTACACGATTGCTGGGGAGTTTACGCGACGCCTTGTACTTGGAGTAAAGTTTACCTCCAAGACAACAAGAAACAAGAAGTGTTTTAAGGCATTGTACCCGCTGTGTATACAAAACTTCATCTTTACAAGACTCAGTGACGAACACTCCGTAGAAGCAAACGGTGAAAATGCAACTGTTGAATTAATAATTAAAAAGTTCACATTTTTGTTTCTAATCTAATCTAAAATTATAAATATTTAAAAATATAAATGGTAAAACATTGTTTTAATTCACTTTATTCTTTTTTTTTGCTCGAATATTTTCGCCTAATGAGGCATCTTCAAGAGCAGAATGATGAAGATAAGGCGAAAATATTCGAGCAAAAAAAAAAGAATAAAGTTAATTAAAACAATGTTTTACCATTTATATTTTTAAATATTTATAAAAATGGACTTTCACTGTGTTAACAGATCAACACTAAAAAATATTAATCTAAGATTCATTTTTTATGCATTCCCATAAGCAGACACGCATAAGTTTGTGCTTACACATGCCGCATTTGGACTTACAGCATTAAAACCCTATATAAAATCAATAACTTAAAATTATAATTTTTATGCATCCCTTCGTTACCGTTTTTAAGCTCACCTCTCCCTGTTTTGACATCACTCTTCTCTATGAAAGGTTGATGTTAATGAATTCCTTTACAAGGCGATGGCTTGCTTTATTGGGTTAAAATAATACATACACGATAAGTCAAATGTGACACTTTTAAATGATCTGCAAAAGAAGTTGAAAATGATGAAGTCATAATGTATGTTTTGTATCGATTACTTATTAAATACTGCTACGAGCGTATGGTAGTATTAGTGCAAACGTGATTTTAATCACGCTGGTGGAGCAACGCTTTAGTATCATCATGCTCGAGAAATCGAGAACGGTCGAGAAACGTCTGTTTAGATGCTATATATTTGGACCGCAATCGTGTAAGAGACGAGTGTCGCTTGAAACACTGAGCCGTGAAGTTGATAAACTAAGAGCTTGAAATCAGTACATTGTAAGCTGACATTGTGTAAAATTAAATCTTAACTAAAATCATAACAATACGTTCCACTCGCCACATGCGGCAAGATGTTACACTATATGTGTAACTTAGTCACGTATTACAATATTTATTTTTTACTTCCTCAGCCTTTCTCAGTTCACTCCTGGACGAAGGCCTTCTCCAATCTTTTCCTTGTTTCTGTATCAGCTGCTGTATTCAGCCATTCTTTTCCTGCAGTTTCCTTGATGTTGTCCTACCAACATTGGGCGCGGATAATACTTGGATGGGTTACCGCTCAGGTAGGTACACCGCGTGTCGTTGGCATCTTGGACCGGTCCGTAGTCCAGTGGCAGCACTTCGGACTCGTAAATGGAAGGTTGTGGATTCGGATCCCGGCGGAGCACAAAAAAATACCATTTATATTTCGAATGTGCTCTTCGCTGAGTTGAAAAATTCATAAACATTTACCAAAGACCGGTCAATGAAAGGTCCATCCAACCTTACAAACAACTGGGTCTTGCTTGAGAATTGGCGCTTTCTACAGCGACGACCAAGCTCGAAGAGGGCTTTTGAGGTGTGATACACACAAAAACAGCACTCACCAAATAAATCATCCTGATTTTATTATGATTTATTTACCACCTCAGTTGTGCTCTCCCCCCTCCTTGGTTGGACATTTTTGACTGCTACTTGATGAAAAATTGGTATCTATAAAAATGGTATCGACAAAAGTCCAGGCGAAGATAAGAGGAAGCCTACATCCAGGAGTGGACTGAAGGAAAAGGAGACGAGAAAATTTCATACGATACTTATGAAAATATTTCGACACCTTAAAGGGAAAACTGAAAAGTGACATATTAAACTAACAACAGTTTCTCAGATAAATGCAAAGTTCTAAGTTATAGAAAAATAACCTGTAGAAGCTGATTTCTAGACAATAATTCAAGAACTCTTGAAATCAATCCTAAGCCTATAAATTTTAGGAAACTGGCTTGTTAAGTATACACATATTATATTGCTTCATCACGAGTATCAAAAATTGTGTAAATTCCTCTCAATCGCATTTATTGAAAATAAAAATAGTTAAGACAACTAAATCACTCACTATGGATGCTGTTATAACTTCTGTATGTTTTTATATTTCCCTCACAATCGAGGGAAATTTACGCAACGTGTTGTACTTGAGTTATTTGATACTTACAATACAAAAGTCTGAGATGAACACAAACGATGTTTTTATTTAATAATTCCACAAAAAAGGAACTTTGAAGCACAAGCGGTTAAAAAAAATTGAACTCAATTTTTAACCACATTTTTTTTGAAGCGGTACGATTTTCCGCTGGAAACCTATTTGTTTAACTGTCGTATTTTGACTCATATTTCTTCACACACTTTTGGAACTATTGTATTTCTCAGCACTCTAATTTGAACGTGTATTTGCGTCTTAAACACCCTTTTAAAGCTACGGTCTGGGTGTCAGGTGCAAGTCCCTTTTTATAGCGCTAAATGTCTTAACACTGGCATTTAATTTGCATGGAGCGGTAAAGCAAGGAGCAACGACGTTAACCCTGTCTCTGCCATAAATAAAAAAGTATATTCCTCCAAATAGATGAATTAAAAATAATAACTGAGGGCAGGAGTGGAGTAATTTTTTAAAAGGACCACGATTTGACCATCTGAGATGAAAACGCTCCGTGCCATTGCTGGAAAAGACTAAAAAACCGGTTAAGGAATTCAGAAATTAGAAGCATTGGTGACGCTGAAAGCATCGTCAAATATAGTAGAAAGAGGACCGGTCCGTAGTCCAGGTGGTAACACTTCGGACTCGTAACTGGAAGGTCGTGGGTTCGTATCCCGGCGGAGCACAAAAAATATACCATTTATATTTTCAAATTTGCTCTTCGCTGGGTTGAAAAATTCATACACCTTTACCAAAGACCGGTCATCAAAAGGTCCATCCAGCCTTACAACAACTGGGTCTTGCTTGAGAATTGGCGCTTTCTACAGCGACGACCAAGCTCGCAGAGGGCTCTTGAGGTGTGATACACACAAAAACAGCATTCACCAAATAAATCAGCCTGGTGGAGAGCCAAGTGGAGACGATTCTGGAGGGACCACATGAGTGAAAGTAGGATAACTTGGATCGTTGGACGAGAAGTACCAGACGGCCAGCATCCACCAGGCCGACCATCCAACAGATTGAAGAACAGCTGGTCTTCTGTATCACTAAAAGGAAGTCCGGAATAAACAATTCTAGTATAAGAAAAATAAAAATCATTCTGTACCCACATAAGTACTAGGATTTTTTCAAAATTAAAGTATTTATAAATTTTATTGATTGTAGAGGCATTAACTTTGTAATCGTTCATCATTAAGGATAAAAGAAAAACAGCTTTGTTTTCGATTACGTGAGTATTTATTTTTATACCACAATATCGTTAACCATCGCTAATATCATTTATAATCGCTAACCATATAATAGAGACTGGACATTCTTTTCCCAACCACATCACGAAACTTCTGCATCATAGTTCCTATGGACCACCCTCTCCGCACTTGAAATAATCGAAACCAACAAATTCAAAAATTCCCCTAATACTCTTATTAACAACATATTAGCACCCAATTCATCCCCTTTGTTGATCATGTTCCTTGGGACAAATTTCAAAAAAAAATTATCCAGATGATGCAAACTCCACATATGGCCATCCTGCACTCCCCTCCCCCCCTCCCTCCCTCACCCATACTCTCACACAATGACGCCTCTAAGATGTTGCCGTACTAAGCCATTTAGTATTAATTGATCCACCTGACGATGCAAACGGATGTTTGCGAAACCGGTTGTGGTATAAAAATAAATACTCACGTAATCGAAAACAAAGCTGTTTTTCTTTTATCCTTATTTATAAATGGTTGTTTTCTTCACCTCAAAAGAAATCTTCAGGAGTTTTTTTTTCACAGATCGAAAGATCGAGATCCTAAAAAAAAAAGAAAAGAAAAAACACTTTACAATGATGATCTATTCGTTGGCGTCATAGCCAATGTCTTCAGGGGGTACCTATTCCGAGTTCATAATTAATCATCATACAAAAAAGGTTCCTTCTGAAGACGTTGGCTACGACACCGAGACTAATCCAAGTTTTCCCCCAAGGTTTGTCTAATAACCGAAAATTGAAGTTAAACTTAAATTCAGTTATAATTTGTAAATACGCCAAACAAACGTTTACAGTTTAAAGTTTACATTTTACTTTCAAGCTCATTATATTTGCAGCTTAATTTCGTTTTTCGGTGTTGGTATATGGCAGGGAACAGGTTATAAAGGAAAAAGGACAGCCGGGAGGTAGTCCACCTCACCACTAAAATGTTTCAAATTATTAATATTGGAGAGTAATGATTTATCGGCGATAATTTCCTGGGAGGTTTTACAGCCCAACCGTGATTCAGGAATTTTCATCGTGAAATTTATTGAACGATATTTTCATTAAAAAAATACTTACGTTTTTTTGAGGGAAACAATTCACTTAGATTTTTTCAAGTTATTGTTACGCTTATGGGTTATTTTATTGAATTATCTTTAATCTTAGTTGCAAAGATTTATTGATATAATGCTATTAAATGCACGCCCACAAACAGAGGCGTGTAAGTTTTCGCTTACAAATGCTGCAGGTATACTTACAAATTAAAATCCAAACTTGTTTCCTTGTTCTAACCTGGCCCGGTTTCAGGGAAGGTCGGCAAGACTTGCAGGGTGTATGTTCATTTGAGATTTGGGTATTTTCCATATGTTGTACGTTCACATGCGGCATGTGAAAGCGTGAACTAATACGTGTCTGCTTGTGAGAATGCATGAAATGTGAATCGCCAATGTTATATATATTTGCAACTTAGATAAGATTGGAATGGAATCATGCAATAATCTTTAATCTAAGTTGTAAAGATAATATATTAACGTTTAAAACTCATATCAAATGCATGCCCACAAACAAATACGTGTAGTTGAATGCTGAATGTGTACTTACAAATAAAATCCAAACCTCAAATCAACATAAACCCTGCAACTTTTGCCGACCTTCCCTGACATAGGGGTGACATTAGCAATGTGAAACATTTTTTACAGTATGGGTGGTCAGCCTCACACCAAACTACATGTTATATGGAAATTTTATTTAGTGCCTTATTCATACAGCCATTCACTTGTGGTATATATATCCCAAAACTGGAAAATCCTCGGTTTAAGCTAGAATTACGGTCGTTTGACATTTTGACAATTATATTAATTTTTAAAACTGAACAAATTTCAAAACTTAATTTAAATCGGATATTAACGAACCGTTTAGAGAGAACTTACATCATTCTCGATGTTTCGTCAGCGACGTAGCCGACGTCTTCAGGAGAACATCCTCTCTGCACGACGACTGAGGATGAACTGAATTTGAAAACACTTTGTCACAAATCACTGACTACCTTCGAACGAAGGTAGTAATTATGTTTTGGTCTGTTACATATTTCACTTTCATCTTGTTTGTATTCTACGTCACGAGATGGTACTATGTTACCTGTACACACCGCACTAATTATATCATTGTTAATATCCGATTTAAATTAAGTTTTGAAATTTGTTCAGTTATAAAAATTAATATAATAGTCAAAATGGAAAATCCTCGGTGAAAAATGGCGCCAAAAACAAACAGTCAGATAATACTTTCACTTCGGGTCGTTATTACAAAGGAAATCCTTAGCGCGAAGGTTCGGAGGGACCCTCTGAGTACTTTGCAAGGAGGTTTAATCTCGGAACAGATCTTGCACCAGTCTTAACTGTCCAACAAATTGCCCTTTCCGCCGGATTCCGTCGGCGCGGCGGAATCACGCTGCGGAATTGTTGAATATCAATTGAAAAGCGGGAAATCTCCGATTAAGAAGCCGCTTACGAAGAGTTCATCGCAGATTGCCGCCGAAAAGGTTTGAAATTCAACTTTTCGATAATACATTTTTTATTGAATCGAAGACGCCATTGCTCCTGATTAAATTCTATGAAAACTTTTCAGCAAAACCCTTAATTTATAAAGATAGTACTTATTATGGTTTTTTTTTGGTTGCATAATCTATGATCTAAGTTGCAGCAAATATAAAAGCATCGAGAATATTTGAGAAGGCCCATAATAATAATAATAATATAGATGATATATTTGGTGAGCCCTATTTTTGTGTGTATCACACCTTAAGAGCCCTCTACGAGCTTGGTTATTGCTGTAAAAAGCGCCAACTCTTAAGCAAGACCCAGTTGCTGTAAGGCAGGATGGACCTTTAGTGACCGGTCTCTGGTAAATTAATAGGAATTTTTCACCCAGTGTTCCTTGACTTATGGATTGGTATGCAGCTGACCACCCATGCTGTAGAAAATGGTTCACTTTGCCAATGTCACCCCTGTTTCAGGGAAGTTCGGCAAGAGTTGCAGGGTCTTTGTTAATTCGAGATTTGTTTTTGAGAAGTCCCACATGCGACATGAACTTATACGTGTCAGCTTGTGAAAATGCATATATTTTTAATCCCCAATGTTACTTATATTTGCAACTTAGATTAGAAGCAGCAAAGTGCACAAATGAAAATATAAAATTGTATATTTTTTTGTGCTCCGCCGGGATTCAAACCCACAACCTTCCATTTACGAGTCAAAGTTGTTAACCACTAAACTACGAACCGGTCAAAGTCTAAGAGTGAAAAAATGCCCTACAAATAACAAGAAAAATGAATGATTTCAATTATATGTGTTGTGTAAAATAGCCGATATTTCAGATACTTAAAATATTTTGAAAAAAAAAGTCTACGAAAAATGCGTAGCACTCTTTATTTGAATACACAAGCTTTGTCAATTTTTCAGTCGTGTTTTTCAGGAAGCCGGCCTGTTTTTTTTTGGGAACGGGGTGAGAACACTTCTTGTTGTTACAGCTTAGGGGACGGTTGTTTCAGGGAGTGGGGTGGAACCCCAACCGCGTTGGGGGACCGCCGCTGATAAGGGAGGATTTAAATGGCTTAATGAAGATAAACGGGGCTCTGGAAAAAGAGGCCCCCCTCGTGTTAATGATCTCATGGATCCGTTGTGAGGACCTGTTTATCGTAAATATTGGTGTATAATGTAAAACCACATTAAAATTTGGTCGTCCTTGACTCCTTTCTGTATTTGTTATTATTATTTAAAGGTGGAAAATTGAAAGGAGATGCCTGGTGGAATGATACAGTGAAAGAAGCTGTGAAAGTTAAGAAAAAGTGTTATGAAAATTGGCTGAATGATAGAAATGATAGAAAGCTAGAAGACGAATATAAGATAGCTAAGAGAATGGCGAAGACTATAATTTATGAAAGCAAGATGAATGAACAAAGAAAGATTGATGAAAGGATTAACAAAAGTTTCACCGACAGTAAGAAGGAATTTTGGAGGTGGATCAATGCGGATAGAAATAAATCTTCTGCATTGACCACTCCGGGAGTCAAAAGTGCTGCCGGTGAGATGGTATGGGAGAATGAAGAAGTATGCAAGAGATGGAAAAACTATTTTCAAGAAATTTTTGGCCAGGGTGAAAGAAGAATTTATGAACAGACAGATGAAGAGAATGAATTGAAGATTTTGAAAGAAGAAATGAAAGTGTCTATTTCACGTCTGAAGAATGGGAAGTCTGCTGGGTTTGATGGTATAAATGGTGAAATGTTGAAAGCAGGAGGTGAATGTGTGATAAATTGGATGCACGAATTATGTAAGCTTTGTGTGAATGCAGGACTAGTACCGATGGATTGGAGGAAGGCAGTCATTGTTCCCATTTACAAAGGTAAAGGGGACAAAAAAGACTGTTAGAACTTCAGACCAATCAGTCTACTCAGTATACCAGGAAAAGTCTTCTGTAAGGTGATTATAAAAAATGTAATTCTGACTACTAGCAAAAGCGTTTCCGATATACAGTCCGGCTTTATGGCCGGTAGAGGCTGTGTTGATCAGATTTTCACTCTACGACAACTTGTTGAAAAACAATTGTCGGTGAGGGGGAAACTGTTCACGGCCTTTGTGGATCTGGAAAAGGCTTTTGACTCAGTGGACAGAGGTATGTTGTGGGATGTTTTGAAAGAATACGGAGTGAATGGAGCTCTACTCAATGCGGTGCATGCGAACTATGAGAATAGTATGGCCTGCATTCGTATTGATGGTGAGTATAGTGAATGGTTTGAAGTTTTTAAGGGTGTAAGGCAAGGATGTGTGATGAGCCCATGGCTATTTAACATAGTCATGGACAAGTGTGTTCGAGATGCTAGACTTGATGATTGTGGATTAATGATAGGAGAGAGCAAAGTAAGCGTTTTACTGTATGCGGATGATGCAGTCCTTGTATCTGATTCAGCAGTGGAATTGCAAATGATGCTCTCTAGATTGAACGAAGCTTTGAAAGGTAATAATTTGAAGTTGAATGCTAGAAAGACGAAAGTTTTGATTTTTGAAAGAGATGATGAAAATATGAATTATGAATTTAAAATTAATGGAATGAATGTTGATGTTGTAAATGAGTTTGTATATTTGGGAAGTAAGTTTGAAAAAGATGGAAGAATGGCCGGTGAATTTGAAAGAAGAATAATGAAAGGCAGGTGTGTACTGGGTGCGACCGCTTGCATCGCCAGGAACCAAAATCTCTCAAAAAATGTTAGATTGGCGGTGCACGGTGGTATACTAGTGCCAACCTTGATGTATGGAAGTGAAGCCTGGACGGTGAGTGAAAGGGAAATTAGTAAAGTCCATACAGTAGAAATGGACTATCTAAGAAGTATGATTGGGAAAAAACGAAGTGACAGGGTGAGGAATGATTTTGTAAGAGAAGAATGTGGTGTAAGGGAAAGTGTGAAAGTGAAGATTAAAAGAAGTATGTTAAGATGGTTCGGGCACTTGGAGAGAATGAGTGATGAAAGATTGACGAAGAAAGTATATGTTGCTAGAATAGATGGATGTCGTGGTAGAGGAAGACCGAGAAAAGTATGGAAGGATCAAATCTCTGAAATAGCGAATGAATGGGATATCCAGAGTCATAATAAAAGGAGGACTTGTATGAAAAAGGTTATGACTCTGGATGAAATGAAAGAAGTATGCAAGGACAGGAAGAAGTGGCGGCTAATCTGCAATGTTGATTTCTAATGTTGGTGTATTCATTTGCTACATTTTTTGCATATGAAATTTTTTTTTGTATAGATTTCTTTGTAAGGTTTTTGTTCTTTTTTATATTTAAACTAGCAGACCAAACCGCGCTCTCGCACGGTTGGCTGCTAGGCCCTACGGGCAGTTTGAAGTCCGGCTTCGCCAGCACACTTTACCCCTGCTCTGATTTTTAAAAGATCCATGAGAACTGACCAACAACAACAACAAAAAGTGGACAGTTTTACGGTAGAATCCCAGGCCTGATCGTGCTATTTTCTATTGTTGTGCAGGTGCTGAAGTCTTTATCCTGCTTTTTATTTCTGCTCTTTATTTTTCTGGTGATGGTTTATAATGATGCTCGACACGATCATTATCAATTAAGTGTATAACTTGTCTTTTCTGCTCTTTTTCGTTTTGCTGGTAATAGTATCTTAAGCGTACCTGTGTTGCTTGCAATTGTCTTATAGTGGCATGAAACATGACTGCGTTTGCCATACGGCATTGTTTTGTTGGTACTGGTGCTTTTGTTTTTAGATTGTTCCAGCTGCTCTTATTGTCATGAAATGCCTTCAAACTGCTCGTCCTGCTCTGAATTATCTTTTGACATCTTTAAACTGCTTGTGATACTTTTCACGATATTTTAGTGTCTGATACTGCTTGGTACCTGAAGATACCTTAAAATGCCTAAACTCACAATCTACAAAAAATCTAAGTATGGGAAAACGTTCGACCCATTGACAGAACTCTAAGAAAAAAATGACTTTTGAAAATTAAAAAAATAAAAACTTTTTAACTTTTTTCATTTTTATATATAAGACACTTTGTATGAAATTTTACTTTTTAAATATTTGTTCAAAGAAATTTGCCGTAGAAAAAAAGTTCTTTCCAACATTTATGGGGTTTACTAAAATGCATTCAAAATTCGAGTATGAGGCCTATGAATTTAAAATGGCCGCCTGCAGAGCAATATATTTTTTTAGTTTGTATGGCGGGTATGTAAAATATACACTTGGCGGGATTGTCTTATTACATATCATTACATTTCGCTAAATTATAATTGTTTGTGTAGCATCAAAACAGTTGATTTTTTTACTTATAAATTTGACTTTTTTGTGAAAATCAGGTTTTTCAAAATTTTGTTGGAAAAAAATTGACATTGAAAAAAGTTTTCTTTCAAAAAATGTTGACATAAGCAAAACCAAATTGATCAATGAGAAAAAACCTTCAGCCTTTTAAAATGGACGCCAGCAGACCTCTGAATATTAGAGAAACAAAAAAAAATGTATGGCAGCTACTCTTAATTCTTCATGTATTTTGTTGTTCTTTTGAAAATATTTAAGTCTGTTTATTTTCAGATAGCATGCCTAATTTCAATGTTCCAACTTTAGGCATGCGTCCGTTGTGCCTCCTGAAAGTTATTATTGTAGATATTTTTCTAGGTAGGTATTTACAAATTTTGTTTGAAGAATTTACTTTTTGCAAAAAATTTTCTTCCAAAAATTCTTTGAATTACTAAGAGACATGACTGTTTCGAATATAAAGTCTTTAAATTCAAAACGGCCGCCAGCGGCAAGATTGCAATTTTCAGTCTGTATGGCAGGTATGCGAAATATGCACGTGACGTCATCCAGACCCTGACAGTTGTTTAGCCACTGACACTTTATGGGGGTGTGCAAAATTTCAGCATCGTGCTGCAAACGGTCTGGGCGCCTATAATGGTACAAATATACAAACAAACAAACGGACAAACAAACAAACGGACAAACAAACACCAAAAATTCTGGAACGTAGCGTTAGTTCAGTTTGTCAATAGAAACACTTGTTAGAAAAACATTTTTGCAAATTCGAAAAAAACAGACGCAAATACCCTCTCCTTTTTTATATATAAGATGTAATTTATTATTCATATTCCTTGACTTATAGGTTGGTATGAGGCTGACCACCCATACTGTAAAAAATGGTTCACTTTGCCAATGTCACCCCTGTTTCAGGGAAGGTCGGCAAAAGTTGTGGGGCTTATGTTCATTTGAGGTTTGGATTTTATTTGTAAGTACACATTCAGCATTTGTAAGCGCGAACTACACTTGTTGGTTTGTGGGCATACATCTGAGAGCTTTAAATGAATATATCCTTGCAACTTAGATTATAGATTATTATAGATTATAGAAATCATGCATATGCGGCAATATGCAGCTGACCACCCATACTGTAAAAATGGTTCACTTTGCCAATGTCACCCCTGTTTCAGGGAACGACGGCAATAGTTGCAGGGCTTATGTTCATTTGAGATTTTGTTTTTTTTTATTGTAGGTCCACATGCGGCATGTGTTAGCGCAACATTATAAATGTCTGCTTGTGGGAATGCATTTAATATAAATTTTAAATGATATAATATATTTGCAGCTTAGATAAGATAAGAATAGATTAGATTAGATGTATATCAAAAAAGGGCCGCGAATAGCATAAAATAATACAATGACGTACACCATGATTATTCGTTCCTTTACTTATAGGTTGACATGAGGTTAACCACTCATCTTTAATAATAATAATCTATAATCTAAATTGCAAAGATAAATTGACATTCAAAGCTCATATAAAATGCATGCCCACAAACAAACACGTGTAAGTTCGCGCTCAAAAATGCTGAATATGTACTTAAAATTAAAATGCAAACCTCAAATGAATATAAACCCTGAAATTTTTGCTGACCTTCCCTGAAATAGGGGTGACATTAGCAAAGTGAACCATTTTTTACAGTATGATTGGTCAGCCTCATACCAACCTAAAAGTCGAGGAATACAAATAAGAAAGTCACATAACTTTTTTATCATCCTTTCTTAATTTGTTTTTTTTTAAATATTATTATGACTTTACTTGGGGTTCTTTTAATTAAATTGCGATTTAAATTTATTTTTCACCAAATCATTTGCAACAATGCAATGCAGTGTTCACTCTTTATTCTCTGCCTACAGTATTTGCGTTACAATGTTCAAAGCGACTATGGCTCTCGCCGCCTCTATTTATACAGATCCTAACGTTGGTTATCGCGTATTCGAGGGTATGCCACATACTTTCATAGAGCGACACTATTACAGAGACGTTACGCACACCAGCAAGCTACGTGCCTAGGTACGCGTACACACACGAACTCATGGTAGATTATGCTAGAGGCAGACACACACACCAGTAAGCTACGTGTTTAGGCTCATGTCTCCACGAACTCAAACGTTCGTAATAATATGTTTATAAAAAAAATAACAGAGGCAATTGCCAAAGATTACTCAGCCTTTACAAGAAATGAAAAGTAGCCGCGCTATGAGCTGGGAAACAATGTGGTAAAAAAAAACACTTCATGTGTAGCTTAGTTGCGTAACTTTTGAGAGTAAAAATAATAAACGTAATACAATTTGTTTTTTCAATTTTTAATTTTAATTTTTTAAATAATACTCATTTTATATCGTGTTAATCTATTTACACAGTGAAAGTCCATTTTTAATTATTTAAAAATTCAAATGGATCAAACATAATAAATGAATTGAAACTATGTTTTATCCATATGTTTTATCCCTTATGTTTGATGTTTTTATATATCCCATTATGTTTTATCACTTTGAATTTTTAAACAGTTAAATAATACTCAGTTGATGAAAGAGAAAACTAAAATGAACTACAAGGTACAAAATCGGAAATAATATTTTTTTCTCGACGGACAAATATCTGTCATTTAGGATAATAATTAGTAACTAAAAAACTACCTACATTAGGCAACACAAATATTAGATCAGCTTTTTCCAAGTAACTCCGGCGTTTGATTTCACTTTTTTTCTGTGATTCCATTGTAAAGTTATTGAACGATATTTGTTATACAACTAATTGTTATACGTCCGCTTGATAGCTTAGTGGGGGAATGCCCTCATTCCAAACCGAGAGCACGGGTTCGATCCCGCCCAAGGTGTCAGAAATGATTTTCCGTTTTGGTGTTTACTTCAAACCACCACCACATTAACTGAAGTGGTTGGCGTAAAGCCGGCCTCCACCGTTTTGGTGTTTATTTAAAGCCCAAAATAATAATACCGGCAAGCTTTACTCAACCTTTACAAAAAATTAGCTCCAGCCACTCAGGAGCTGGGAAAACCCCAATTTACTAAAGTGGTCGGTGTACTTATCAATGTCGTTCTTTTGTCGGTTGTCTTCTTGATAATGGTGTGATAGCATCAAAAGTGCTCAAGGAAATAAGTCAACTCGCAAAAAAAACTTTGTGTTTTTCTTTTTGCATTACTAAACAAAAAATATTTTATTTTCAATATTTTCTATTCACTGGGCTGAAAAAATCATGTGCCCTGTCACCAAAGGTTCATCCAGCCTTAAAGCAATTGGATCTAATTTGTGAATCGGTGCTTTCTATAGCGACGACCAAGCTTGTTGAGGTGTGAGTCACACAAAAACAGCGCTCACGAAAAAATCATCCTATCATTATTATTGTTTTTATTATCTGCAATAAAGTTGAAAGCTACTACCTTTATAAAATATAATCAAATCCTTTCTAAATCCACAAAAAAAAATTCTCTCCCATATCAAACGGGTAAAAATGTAATTCAATTTACCTTAGAAAGGACATTTTTCCATCTGCCAAGGCGGGTGTACATGACATGCCCCTGGTTTCTGGTGACAGGTTAGAACGGCACAGTGACAAAACGACAAAGGACATAACAACACAGTTACAGAACGACACATGACAGAAAGACACATGACAGACGACACGTGACATAACGACGAATGACGCAAGCGCCTTTGGGATGACCAAGAGTCATGAAAAGGCGCTATAAAAATCCTGAATTATTATTTTTATTATTATAACGACGTATGACAGAACATCACATGATACAACATCACTATGACAAAACAACACAGAAATAAATCACCATGACAAAACAACACAATGACAAAACATCTCACGCCAAAACATAACATACCGAAAATAGAACATACCATAAACGGCACATGAAAAAAACATCGCATGTGTTATCATGTGTCGTTCTGTCATGTGTCGCTATGTCATGTGTTGCTTTGTCTTTGCCGTTCTAACCTATCACCACTTAAAATATGCAAACTTGTGTACATCGGATTTATACAATAACCTCAATTTCCGTTTATGGTATTTTCTGATTAAGGTATGTGATGTTTTGTCTTGTGATGTATTGTCATAGTGATGTTCAGGGATGTGTCGTTATGTCATGTGTTGTCCTGTCATATGTCGTTTTGTCATGTGCCGTCATGTCATGTGTCGTTTTGTCGTTTTGTCACTGAGTCGTTTTATCATGGAAACCTGGTTTCCCGACCTCATCGTAGGCCCTTTTCCAAGGGGTCCTTTTTCCCTACAAGGGTAGTGCTAATGTCATTTGGGCCCTTTATTTGACACACGCACAAAATGGCGTCACTTTCACGGTCAAGCCGGCCGACTAATCTCTCATTCAATTATGCTTCACACGCTTTTCAAGTGGCGACTCTCTTTCTGTCAATTTTATTAAAATTAATGTATTTTCAAATAAGAAATTTAAAAATGTCTCTCAGTATAAAAGCCATTTAAAATTGATATATTTATGGCTGTACAGAAATGGAATGAATTGTTAGGTTAGTATGAAGCTTACCAGCCATGCTATAAAAATGGTTCACTTTGCACATGTCACCCCTATTTCAGGGATGGTCGGAAAATGTTACAGGGCCTATGATATTTAATTTTTGGATTTTAATTTGTATGAACACATGCTGCATTTGTAAGCGCGAACTTTCATGTGCCTTTTTGTGGGCATGCATTTAATTTAAATTTTATATGTAAATATACCTTTGTTAATTAGATTGTAGATTAAGGTTATTTTTTTTTAAGCGGGTTCTATTTAATTAAAACTATGGTTCAATTATTTTATCACTTTCGGTTCAGAGTCACATTTGCACAGTATAGTTCGACGGTTGATTGATTTCTGAAGCTACATGGAATGTTGGTCCCACGTTGGTCCTTAGTTTATACTCAAAATCATTTTCAAAATATTGAGAATCGCTACAACCCACCTGGCTAGGCTTCACCGTATTATTCGATTCAACACTTAATTAACCTCTAAGGCCCGGTATTTTGAAGTATCGTAAAGTTAACTAAAATGCAATTTTAGTTAAATTATCATAATATTTCACTCACCGAATTTCGGCAGCTAATATTTTGTAACTTTAACTTTCGATTTTCAAGATGGCGTCGCTTCACTGACAGCAGCTGCTCTTTTTTGATGTAAGGATACATCAAAATTGTTGCAAACTGAACATTTTTTGTGTCGTTTTCTAGTTTAATGTAGGTTAGGCATATTATGTTTATGAATAGTTGTTTGTTTTAAAGCTTTTGAATATCATTTTAATTATTTACAAGATTTGGGGGCGTGGCTTCACACTTCGGCAATGTTCGGTTTTAGTTAACTCGAGATTGAGTATTTTGAAAAAAAGTTCAAGTGATAGTTAACTAAAATATTACTACACTTCAATATACCGGGCCTTATTAGTATTATGTAACTACGTAAGTTTCTATTCATTTTTAGAGACTTCATAGACTTACTATAATAGTGTTACTATAGTAGTTAATACTAACACAGACAAACCAAACACAACTACCAATATTCTGCATATTTGTAACAATATGATTAGATTAAAAAGACAGTATGATGAACAACTAGTTCTCAACCGTATTTTTTTACATTGATACTAAATTTTTAAGTTTAATGGACTTTGCTGTGTGAATTGCCAATAGCCTAAGAAACTCATTTTATTTTATTTTGGATGGTTGGTGCATTAACACTGTGAAAATTCATCTTATCTTTAGTTATTCAAACACTGTTTTATTTTCACTCTTTATTATTTAATTATTTGGACACTAACGTTTTCGACTACACATTAATTATCATCAGGTAATAAAAGAATTATAATAGTTGTCAGTGGGTACTACTAATAGGGTTATTACACTAGAATTTAGCAAATTAAAATAGTAGATCATTTTATTGTATTTGTATGTTCAGCCATGATTTTTTATACTGAAACTTTACTTACATAATAGGGCGGTAAATTGAATACCTCCTCAACTTTTAATTTATTAAAAAAATAAAGTCTGATTGAAAATTGTTACTGCTTTCATTACAGAATTATTTTCTTCTAATTTCATTCAACTACTAAACTTTGCATTTTTTTTCGGCATTCTATAAGTCAACCTTATCCATCACACCGTACCACTAACTTCTCAAACAACAAGTACTAGTATGTATAACAAAACAAACAAAGGCTGAGCCTTAAAATAAACACATCGTTGAATGTGTTGAGAGAGAAAAAGGGGACCCAGATAAAAAGGGCTACACGGGAAAAACGTGCCCCAAAAAAGGGGCAAAAAATAGAAAAGAGAATGGAGGGGCCAGGAAAAAAGACCTCTTGAATAAAAGCCACCAAGAAAAACTACCAAAGTTGTACTTAGCCTTACAGCAACTGGGCTTTTGATTGCGATTTAATTCCCTTAGTGCTTGTTGGTCTTATGTCAATCAGAAGTAAGTTCACATGAGAAATATGTGCATGTGTTCTGAACAAATGTGTCGTACGAAAACTGGAAATTTATTTAAAAAAAAATTAAAACAACTCCCACATTTATCGCGGGTTATGTTTATTTTATTTGCTCAGATTGTTTAAAATGTGATTCCTAAGAAAATTTCATAGAAAGGTCATCATTGAATCAAGCGGTAGATAAGCCACACAAGCACTAAGATGACGTTGTGATTCCCATAAAAATAGCGCTTAGCATATAAATCATCTTGATAATTAAGGAATCTAAGAAAAGGCTTGTGAAAAATGGTTTATAATGAAAATAGAACACAACAAATAAATATATTCTATGGAGAAGTGTAATCTTTGAAAAATGCTCCTTGGAATAATATTCACTTTGAAAAAAGCTTAGAGTTTCAAAGGTCCAATTAGAAAATACCCGTTTCAAAACAGACCCATGTGAACAAGGTCAAAACAGGGACTTTTGAAAAATGTTCTACTAGAAAAAAGGGTCCTTAGAAAGATTCATAAAAAACATAAAAACATAAAAAAAACCTTCAAAAATGGGGCCTGGAAATATAAGCCCACTAGAAAAAAAAGAACTTGCTAAATTAATGCACCCTTTGAAAAAGGGACTCTAGAAAAAAAAACTCCAATAAAGGGCCCAATGGAAAAAAGTGCTGCAAAATGGGGACTCTTGAAAAAACGCCCTAAGGCCCGTTATATTGAGCTGTAGTAATATTTAAGTTAACTATTACTTGAACTTTTATTCAAAATACTCAATCTTGAGTTAACTAAAACCGAACATTACCGAAGCATGAGGCCACGCCCCCAAATCTTGGAAATAATTAAAATGCCATTCAAAAGCTGTAAAACAAACAACTATTCATTAAAATCATATGCCTAGCCTTCATTAAAAAAAATGTTCAGTTTGCAACAATTTTGATGTATCTTGAAAATCGAAAGTTAAAGTTACTAACTATTTACTGCCGAAATTTGGTGAGTGAAATATTATGATGACTTTAAAAAAAAGCTTAAAAAAAGGGGCAAGTAGAAGAAATGGGCACAGAAACGGAACCACAGAAAAAGGGGCTCCCTAGAAAAAAGCTCTGAAAATAGGCCACCTGGAGGAAAAGTGCCCCAAAAAAGGGCACTAGGAAAAAAAGCTCCGAGGAGAAAGAATTTGAAAAATAACTGTTAGCTAGAAAAAAGGTAGCGCAGGGAATACAAAGTGTTGAATTTGTCCCCGGAAGGCTGTTCTTATTTTGCAGGGCTTCACGCGGCCGCATTAGATTAACAGGGACCCCTAATTTAATCTACGAAACCCCACATGAGGGAGACATATTATTATTTACACTGATACAAGAGAAACAACGTGTTGGATTACATTTTGTTTTTTTGTTTCAGATGGGGCAAGAAAAAATTAAGAATTTTTTAATTGTCATTGTCCTGAAGATGCCTTGCAGGCGAAAGTACTAGACAGAAATAAAATAAAAAAAAGTGAATTAAAACTTTATTTTAATTAATATATTTTAAAAAATTCTCCCATTATCATGCTGTACAGATTTTTCTTATCTCAGATTGTGTAGAATGTGATTTGTTAGAGTATTTCATTGAAAGTTTATCATTGATAACTCTGCATAGGTGTTGGCAGCCCCTATATCTATAATCTAAGTTGCAAGGATATATTCATTCAAAGCTCTCAGATGTATGACCACAAACAAACACGTGTAGTTCGCGCTTACAAATGCTGATTGTGTACTTACAAATAAAATCCAAACCTCAAATGAACATAAGCTCTGCAACTCTTGCCAACATTCCCTGAAACAGGGGTGACATTGGCAAAGTGAGCCTATAGTGGAATGAAAATCAGTGCCTAACACTAGAGTTAACTTAATAACATGATAATTTGAGATTTAGGCTTTAACGTTCGACGACAACGTTTCGCCTATGCTTTTATGAGTTTCGTCAGCGACATGATGAGCTAAACAAACATATTCGATATAACATACTAAACAGAGCTTAAACTGGAAACCAGCCATCGTAATACTCGTATATAAAAATGTTCTTATTGCAATGTTGTGAATAAATTTGCAAGACACTACAGAGCTATAGAATTTCCTATATAAAACTGTTGGAAAGACTTGCTAGTGTAAAATTATACTCTACCCAGCTGGCAGTTCGTGCGGTAAGACATTCTACAAAAACGGTCCGGCAACGCAAAAGGCACGATCGTACGTCAAGTTGCACCTACAAAGAACCCTGATCTTATTTACAGCACCTTTGCGCTCAGACTGTGGAGGTTTTTTTTTTGCCTTTCCGCTACTGCGTCCAAAGTGCAAATAAGCTCTGAGATATACAGGGGCGCAATCGTACTTATGTTTAAAAATTTGTATGTACATGTCTATGAGAGTTATAAGTCTGCTGAAACTAATAGTGCATCTATAATCTAAGCTGCAAGGGATAATCGAAGATGCTATTTACATTTAAAATTCATATTAAGTGCATGCCCACAAAGAGACACGTGTCAGTTCGCTCTTACAAACAATAAATATTGTGCTTCTACCAAACCACTGGCTCATTTCCTCAAAAACTAACAAGGTTCAATTTTATTTAATTGTCATTGTCCTGAAGATGCCTTGTAGGCGAAAGTACTTGACAGAAATAAAATTATTAAAAGTGAATTAAAACATTGTTATTCTATAATTTATATACAGTGGACTTTCACTGTGTAAACCACCAAATCCTTAAAAATATTAAAATGTTTTAAATATTAATAAAATCAATTTCCACTTTTTATAACACACATTGGTCCAGTTCACATACAAACACTGTTCACGTGAAATTACCTCTGATATAAGACAATCAAACACTTTAAGGAGACGAACCGTCACTTCAACAACCCACACTTTTACGGCACCCAAATAAGTGTCATCAGCCTCCGAAAATTAAGGAATCAACAAAAAAATCAACTGTTTTTTAATATCATTAATTAACCGGTCGATAGCTCAGGTGGTAGAGTGCTTGCATTCCATGCCGAAAGTTCGGGTTCGAATCCCACCGAGGGTGTCAGAAATGATTTCCCGTTTTGGTGTTTATTTCAAACCCCAAAATAAAATACCGGCATGGTTTACTCAGCCTTCACAAGAAATGAGTACCAGCACTCTCGGGAGCTGAGAAACCTCCACTTCAACTGAAGTGGTTGGCGTAAGGCCGGCCCCCTTACCTGTAAAAATAAATTGGTTCAACTCGCCACATGCGACCCCTTCGGGGATAGCGCGGCAAGAAGTTACACTATATGTGTAGCTTAGTTGTTTAGTTGTTTATTAATTGATGAGGCATTCACTTTATAACCTGTCATTTTTAGAATAATAAAATTAAAAATCGAACACAATTTGTATATAACGACGTACTACTTTTTTAATTATTTTCTAAATTACTTTCATGGCCACGCCATCAACTTTTAATTCATTAAAGCGATTACAATTGCCAACAGTTTAAACTTTCCGCGAACTCATGTGAAAACTGTTTCAATTAGGTGATATACGTTCAGAGGGGCTGATACCTGAAACACATTCCTACCGCTTAATGATACACCCGAATACTTTCACGGCTTCCGTTACCAAGGGATGGATATAATTCAGCATGGGGTGGTTTGTTTTCTATACACCAAGTTGTAAAGTAAACGTTCAAACTAAACCGTAGCGTGAAACCTTATTTTCCGTTGATACAAGATCTATTTTAATTATCAATTGTTCAATAAATGATGAAATTTCTCTTTTTGGTAGAGACTTGGTGTCAATTCTGTGACGTCCAGATGCGCTATTTTGCTTAATTACTTACGACCTTAAGGCGACGAGCTGGCAATTTGTGCTCAAAACAAGTCACGAGAGCTAGCGCTTGCAAAAGAACTCCATAGATTACAAAAATCACGGTACATCTTATTTTTGGAGATGATTCGCCAGCTCATCGCCTTAGGTCGTAAGGAATTTAGCAGAATAGCCCTTGAGATCTTACTATTTTGGGAGTTCTTCCTGGTGGTCGATGACCCTTTGGAACTTCTCGTTTTTAGATTGCATTAGGTTTACATGTTCCTTTCAAAACTGTCTTAATTCTCTATTCCATCTAGCCTACCTAGGAGCTCTTGATGTGTGGAAACTTCTATGAAACAAATGCATCTTAAGTAATCTCCAGATACTTCCAACATTGGTAGGTATGTTCTTTTAACTCGAGAAGAAAGAGACCAGCTTATTAACAATAATCCCTGTCCTCGTAGCTTCCTTTGTTCCATCGACGCGTTAATTGAAGATTGTGATTAAGAGACTGAGCAGAACCTACATTATCTACTTTATCGACTCTGGTCACTCCGGTCACTCAGGTCACTCAGGTTGCTCAGGTTACTAAGGTCACTCAGGTCACTCAGGTCGCTCAGGTTACTAAGGTCACTCATGTCACTCAGTTTACTCAGGTGACTCAGGTCACTCAAGTCCCTCAGGTCACTATGGTCAATCAGGTCACCCAGGACACCAAGGTCACTAAAGTCACTCTAGTCAATCAGGTCACTCAGGTTTCTCAGGTCACTGAGGTCACTCAGGTCACTCAGGGCACTCAGGTCACTCAGGTCACTCAGGTCACTCAGGTCACTCAGGTCACTCAGGTTACTCAGGTCACTCAGGTCACTCAGGGCATTCAGGTCGCTCAGGTCACTCATGTCACTCAGGTCACTCAGGTTACTCAGGTCGCTCAGGTCCCTCAGGTCACTCGGGTCACTCAGGTCACTATGGTTACTCAGGAGGTCACTAAGGTCATTCGGGTCACGTAATTAAGATGTGGAAACTCTTCTAAAAACTGAGGCGCTTATTTTATTCCCAATCTTCAAATAAGTTCACAGAGCTCATTTAACTAAAATTTAACTAACGGGAAATCATTTCTGACACCCTCGGTAAGATTCGACCCGGGCTCTAGGTACGGAATGCAAGCGCTCTACTAGCTGAGCTATCGACCGAATACCATCCTAAATATGTACAATCTAGCGCCTCTGGAAGGCGTTTTAGTTTAAATACGCGATATGCTGGATTTTAGCGTAAAGTTTTATACTTGTGGAAGTGTTTTGTTTTCAATTCTACCTCCCACCCCACCGCGGGCGATTGCTGTTTGTGGCTACAACTAACAATTGCGCGCCAACCAGCAACTCCTCGCAGCAACTAATGGCTACCAGGAAATTCTGCTGCTAGGTGATGGACGCGAGTTGAGGAAAGTTGCCATTGCTATTGGAACTCTACAATTCCAGTCACTTTTTGTTCAAGTCGATCGATGTATTGATTATCCAAAACACTACAAATTAATTCGAGTAAAAGGTTTGATTCATGAAAGTTGCTGCGGAGCAGTGTTTCCATTATAATTTTTAATAGCTTTCAGACGTGTTGAATGTAATTCACCAACGTATTTTGCCTGGCCAGAAACATACATTAAACTTTTTAGAGTTTGTGTATTCACACAGTGAAAATCCATTATTATAAAAAAATTAAAAAAACAGAGTTTTATTTTCACAAATAGAGTGTTTATTACATGTAGTAACGTTGTCAATTAAAAATTCAGTATTAAATATTTTAATGGATTGTTTATTAATATGATATAAAATATTAACCTAATTTGATTGTTTTTTAATATGATACAAAATATTAACCAAATGACTTTTGGGTTGGTATAAGCCTGACCATCCATACTGGAAACAATGGTTACCTTTGTCAATGTCACATCGATTTCAGGAAAGGTCGGCAAAAGTTGGAGCGTTTATGTTCATTTAAGGTTTGGATTTAAATTTGTTGGTACACATTGCAGCATTTTGTAAGAATGAACTTATACGGGCCTGTACCCTGAGTACGAGTTGCTAAACTTGAGTAAAGTAAAGTTTACGGAAAGTATTAAAGAGTGGTTTTCCCCAAAATCTGCCGTTTTTGTGTGGTTGAACTTGATTTTCTTCATCACTGTAACCCTTTTGCTAAGACCATAAAGTGTAAGAAACAAAAACGGCAGATTTTGGGGAAAATCACTGTTTAATACTTTCCGTAAACTTTACTTTACTCAAACTTTGCAACTCGTACTAAGGGTACTGTTTATTTATTTATTTATTTATTTATTCGTTAACGGCACATTGTGCCTTTTACATGTATACATAAATAGAAATAAAAAACATTACAAACATAATAGTATCAAAATAAAACAGATTACTACAAAATAAAGCTTACTACAAGATTACTACAGAATAAAAGTAGAAGATCTTTATGCAAAAAGTAAGAAGACGAAGAGAAAAACATATGAGAGAAAAGATAGAAGAAAAACATAAGAGCAATGAGCATATAGCATATAGAGCAATAAGAGCAAAATCAAGTAATAAATATTAAAACTTAGGTAAAATAGAAGTAAGTACAGATGAGGGTAAATAAAAATTGAAATACACTGCAAAAAAGTTAACAAAATAAGTAGAAAAAAAAAAACAAAGATAAAACAAAAGACAAAAGCAAGGTCCTATATTAAAGTAACAAAAATAAACTAGAAATTGGATAAAACTAGAGTAAAACAATAGTACAGTACAATATTATATGAGATGCAACTCTACAATAATTATTATGCACTTATTGTGTACCATGGGAGTTGAAGTACTTGATTAAATTATATTTGTATCTATTAGGATTAGTATGAGTGTCAGAATCTACTGTTTGTGGGCATGCATTAATTATGAATTTTAAATGTATGTAATTATAAATCTTTGCATCTAAGATTATAGATTATAGACCCGTGATAGTATTTCACAATTGTATTTGTCTGTATCAAATGTGTGGATCCACCAACAATACCCAGTTACTCCCTGCAATCAATAGTCCTTTGAAAGCTTTCTAAAAAACATCGCAATTCAAAAAAATCCAGAAAGGTGCGTCGGTATGTATGAAGGGATTTTATTGTTGCGCCCTTGCGTTGGTATGAAAGTCAACAAGCTGAAAAAATCAGTGTTGACATTTAAGCGGGAAAACTCGAGCGATGAATAATGGATAAAACAGAGGCGTATCAATTTCGGGGACGGTTTTATATCCCTTTTGTGCCGGCGGAGCAGTGACGTACTAAGGATAATTTGAAAAGGGCAATGTACCAGGGAGTTTTTGTAAAACTTTTTTTGAATTCATTTCTCTTCATTTTATTTCCATTATATTTGTAAGGGTTTGGCGGTTCACACAGTGAAAGTCCATTGTATTTTAGTAGTCACAAAAATCAATTTATTTTTCAAATCAATTATTGTAATACAATTAAACCGTTTTAGTTTATATTTAAAAATATATGAATTGTTAAAGTAGTTTTCAAATATCTTCTCGCTAAGGTTAATATAAAATGCATTCACATAAGCAGACATTCTCGCTTATACATGCCGCATATGGATTTACAATATAAAAACCCAAATTTTAAATGAACATAAGCGCTGCAATTTTTGCCGAACTTCCCTGAAACAGGCTTGGCATTGGCAAAGTGATATTTTTTGTACAGTATGGGAGGTCAGCCTCATACCAACCTATTCGTGAAGAAATAACCATACCAAAATATTTATATTCTAGTGTGTAGTTTGGTCTTATATGGTTTGAGTTTTTTTCATATATTTTGTATTAATTTTTTTGTGCATTTGAAATATGTAAAAATACCTTTAAGATGAATCTTAAATAATTATATATTTTGAAAGATATGTAGGCTTTAATTTCAGCACAACTAAGGTGTCTCGTGAAGACGTTGATTAACGACAAAAACGAGACTTCAATAATCATGTACGCTCTTCAATAACGGTCCATCAAATATTCAGAATTTCTTTTGATTTTTATTTCATGTTGTAAACACTTCTTAATGCGTTACAAAGTACAACAACTTTTTTTTTACCTCGGGCGCCAAAACCCTCACCACAGTTCTGTCACAAAATTTTGTAGCTAGCTGTATTTTTAGTTGTTCATTTTATAACGAATGCTTTATTCATACTGTTTGGTATATTTTATTTTCATACCTACAATAATCCTGCGGTCATACCTTATACTAAGCCACAGGCTTTTCCGATAGAGATTTTCGTGAAACAATGACAGCGGGTATATTTTGTATTGACCGATTTTTATCGCATGTTATATTGACCTTAAAACTTGTTTGTGCCTGCGACATATTTTTAGCGAAACCATAAAAAGACTTCGCAGTAAGTCGGGCGATAGAAAATAAAATAATGCAATTTTTAAGTTCAAAAAATGTACTAAAAGCTGTACTCTTATGGCAGCTGTTGTTATGTTATTTTAAAATAACATAGAAAGAACATTCTCGAAGTGTATAGTGTGTTTTGTGGGCCGAACGGAGCCGAACGGAGCCGAACGGTCACGGAAGCGGCCGAACTGTGCCGTGTGACCTAATGAGGCTGTCGCTCATCAGTTCTCGGCCAGAGGCGAACAGATGCAGACGTCGGCGACCAAGCACCAAGCGGTGCAAGAGGGGGCATTACTATGGAGCTCCCTCCTCCCCATCTACATACTTGGATTTCCTGCCAGCAAGGCACCTGCCTTGTGGACTAGAGACGGGTGCGTTAGGAGCGCCCACCCAGTGGCTCCAACGTGTGGAGGCGTCCGCCTCGTGAGCCGCCGCTAGCCTGGGGCGCTGCCCCAGGCCTTCAGTTCAGAACTCCAGTCAACAGAGTAAAAAGTGTTTTAGTGACAAGGTAGAGGTCAGGCCATTCCCTTATTTCCCCTTTTTCCCCATATTACTAAATTAAATAAACCCTTATTTGTTCATGTTAAACTTATCTTTTCAATATACCACCCTTCCCAGAATACAAGTAAGCAACACAAGGAAAGAACCCCACGCCCTGAGAGTGATGCTGATGAGAGCTAGCCGGATGTAAGTATCCTGGAGATACCTTTCCATTTAACATAACACTGATTCAGAAAAAAGAGGTTAAACAATACATGTAACTTTTAAGTTTAGATTTTTTATGTCATTAGTATTATTTAAACTGTACCTCTAACTCTATTGCGATTTCGTAAGGTGTTGCCAGAGTCTCTGCAAAGTTCCCTCCATTTTTTTCTGCCTTTGCAAATTTCTTTCAAATCAGTCATGTCCTTCACCTTTTTCGTACTTTTACTTTTAACATTCACACTAAATAACCCATTCTTTCATAAATTCAGCAATCTGATGAAGTCATTCTTTCTTTACTTGCATATGCATTTTGCAAGTCTTTCATCATCCATTCTTTCTACGAGTCCAAACCATTGTATAACATTATTTTGTACGTTTACTCTCACATCCTACTTCAGTCTGCATTTCTCTTTTTCCCATTCATTCTTATCTCATATTTTCTGAGTACATATCTTATCTAATCTTATCTAAGCTGCAAAGATATATATCATTTAAGATTTATATTAAATGCATTCCCACAAGCAGACATGTATAATTTCGCGCTAACACATGCCGCATGTGGACCTACAATATAAAAACCCAATCTCAAATGAACATAAGCCCTGCAACTCTTGCCGTCCTTCCCTGAAACAGGGGTGACATTGGAAAAGTGAACCAATTTTTTATATTATGGGTGGTCAGCCGCATAACAACCTATAAGTCAAGGAACATACATGACAAATTACATTTTTTTAAATCATGTTTTTCAATCTTCTATCATCCCATCTTTCTACACATCCAAACCATCACATTCTTTTGCACCTTTACTTTGACATCTTCTTTCTGCTTGCATTTTTATTTTCCCAGTCATTCTTTACTCTTTTATTTAAAATAAAACATTTGATAGTAGAAGGTTAATGAACGTTCTTTACGGATACAATTCAAGTTACGCATTATGGGAAATTGTCGTAAAATCTATTTATAATTTCATCTTATTCCTCATTTTCCTTTCACACTTTTTTTGTGCTTACATTTCATCAGTCTTTCATCTCCCAATCTTTCAACTTGTCCAAACCATCACATTATTTGGCACGTTTACTTTCACATCCTCTTAGAGCTTGCATTTCTCCTGTAATTTTCTGTTAAAACATGTGCTTGTATATTAGGTTGGTAAACGAAATGTGGCGATATATCAGGTTACTCATTATGGTAAACTGCCCTGAATCGAATAATTCATTTGATCTCTTAATTTGTCCCCCCTGGCCGACTAAGCTTTCACCACCAGACTCTAATAGTAAAAAGCAAATGTCACGGCAATTTAAGTTTTACGAAAGTTTACATTCTGTTTACTTTATTTCCTTCTCCAGTTCTATCCATGACGATAAAATGAACTGCAAAAAAGAGTATTATGATGGTCTTCATCATCTTCTAAAGGCAGTGTTTTTGTTTGTTGTCCATCTGTCTTTGTTGGTTGCCGTTATCTTGACCTGAAATTTAAGAAAACATCCATGAGCCGCTTTAAATCCTAAAAATATGTTTTTTTTACGACCACTCGTTTGTTTTTCTAAGCCTTTTCCTTAAAATATGTTGCTGCTTATAAATGGGTTACGCCCAATCGTGTGTCTTTTTCTCTCTTTAAAATGTATAATGAGCATTGATAGATTGAATGACTCATTATGGATTATCTTGATGAAGTACAGATAGTAATAAGTGATTTAAAGTTTAAAAAAAAATGGCATTAAAGAATCGATGGTGTTAAAATTGAAATGACGAAAACAGGTCGTGATTTTGTAAAGAAATAGATTTAAAAAAAACGTTGTGGATTGTGCATCAGTGTTAATAAGAGAGGAGAACTGGAGAGAGGCAGTCATTGTTCCAATGATAAAAGACGTACCAAAACTTCAGTTTAAGTTATGTGTGAGGTTCTTATTGACAGAGTTCCAGCACTTTATGGTCTGTAGGTTCTTCCTGAAAAACGTCTGCAAGATGGTTGAAGCAGAATACTCATTTAGATCACTTATCACTTTTTTTTTTAAATGAAGCATAAATAACAACATTATTTTTTCTTCACAAGTTGAGTTTTTGGATCTCAAGCGCTTTCACAGTGTTAAAAACTATTTTCAGGAGGAACTGAAAAAGGTATGTTAACCCTCTGAAAGAATTTAAGACTTTAAACTCAACTCGTCAATAAAAACATCGTTTATATTTTTGATTTATGCAACGCAACTATGCTACTCATATAATGCAACTAATTGACCCGTTGTGCCCCGAGTGGAATCTTTTTTTTGTTATACGTAAGCAGGCTTGCCTTACGCCAATCACTTCAGTTGAAGCGGGAGTGTTCCAGCTCCTGAGGTTGTTGTAATTTCTTGTGAAGGCTGAGTATACCTTTTTTGGGTTTTTGAAATAAACACCGAAACGGGAAATCATTTTTGACACCATTGGTGGGACTAGAATCCGAGCTCACGGCATCGAATGCAACCAACTGAGCTATCAACCGGTCCGGTTATGAATTTAAAATATTTGTTCACAATATCAATCCACAAACCCCTATACATGTAATTAAATTTATAAAATCAATAATAAATGTGGTTAACACTATGAAATGGAGCATTATCATTAGTGGCGGCTAATCTGCAATGCTGGTTTGTAATGTTGGTTTATAAGTTTGCTACATTTTTTGCATAATAAATTTTTGACTTTTTTTTGTATAGATTTATTTTTAAGGTTTTGTTGTTTTTTTTTTTTATACTTAAATGTTATTTATTACTCGTATTCCTTGACTTATAGGTTGACCACCCATACTGTAAAAAATGGTTCACTTTGCCAATGTCACCCCTGTTTCAGGGAATGTCGGCAAGAGTTGCAGGGCTTATGTTCATTTGAGGTTTGGATTTTATTTGTAAGTACACAATCAGCATTTGTAAGCACGAACTACACGTGTTTGTTTGTGGGCATACATCTGAGAGCTTTGAATGAATATATCCTTGCAACTTAGATTATAGATCATACATTTTTTTGAAATCCTAAAGAAATCTTTCTCAATCTCAAAACGCAGTCACCTTTGCTATATCTGCGCTCACTGCAATGCAGCGCGGTCCAGATACCTCTACTCCACACTCTCCACGTGGTGGCCGTGCAGCTCTTGCCCACTGCACCCCGCAAATCCGATTTGTAACTGGTCACTTGGACGTTGGTGGATAGCGCTAGTCAGTGCTTAGCTCGACTTCCATACATTACACGATACACCGAGCCAGGTGGTGGATTTAATACAGACAAGGATAAATACCTTCCGTGTAAACTCAAGCATAGCGTTCTCCCAAAAACTTACGGGGACCGGGCCGTAAGGGTGAAAAGATGGAACGGCATAATGACAAAACGACACATGACATTACGACACATGCTCAAACCCTCCTCGTACCCGTCCTGTATGTATGTGTCAGAAGGACCCACAGCACATGGACGCTCATAAAAAAAAAAAAAAAAACGCAACTAAGCTACACATATAGTGTAACTTCTTGCCGCGTTATCCCCGAATGGGTCGCATGTGGCGAATTGAACCTATTTATTTTTACAGGTAAGGGGGCCGGCCTTACGCCAACCACTTCAGTGAAGTGGGGGGTTTCCCAGCTCCCGAGGGGGCTGGTACTCATTTCTGTGAAGGCTGAGTAAACCTTGCCGGTATTTTATTTTGGGGTTTGAAATAAACACCGAAACGGGACATCATTTTTGACACCCTCGGTGGGATTCGAACCCGAGCTTTCGGCGTGGAATGCAAGCATTCTACCACCTGCGCTATCGACCGGACTATGCAAAGCTATATATTTTTTCAAGTGGCGAAAGGCCTTCCCGTGAAGTGAAAGCAACGGCACCACAAAACAAGAACCTCTAGGTCAGAGGCGTGCCCATGACTCTAAAAGTAAATGGTTCGATGTTACTGAAGCTAATAGCATACCTCGGGTGGCACTCCTTGTGGGATTGTTGCTAGATCACGAGTAGCGTGAATAATGATACACATAATACGAAATAATAATAATTTAAATCTGACATACCATGTTGAAAGCAGCGGTGCTACTTAGATGGGTGACCGCTAGGTGCACCGTTGTTGTCCAGTGGCATGACTTCGGACTCGTAAAAGGGTCGTGGAAGGTTGTGGATTCGAATCCCGGCGGAGCACAAAATATACCATTTATATTTCCAAATGTGCTCTTCGCTGGGTTGAAAAATTCATAAATCTTTACCAAAGACCGGTCACTGAAAGGTCAACTGGGTCTTGCTTGAGAATTGGCGCTTTCTACAGCGACGACCAAGCTCGCAAAGGGCTCTTGAGGTGTGATACACACAAAAACAGCGCTCACCAATTAAATCATCCTAATTTATTATAATATTATTATTATATGACATTACGACACATGACATGACACAATAAATGACAGAAAAAACACATGACAGAACATCACAATGTATATTTGCAATTAAGTCGCGTTTACTTGTATAGATACGTTTTAACGTATCTAAAACTCTCACTAGAGGGTCGTATACATTTTTGGCGGTCGTTTTAGTTGAGTGTACGCGTTTAGTTATGCACTTGGGTTGTGACAAGAATAAATACGACTTTGGCAAGTTGGAAATATCAGCAGAGTTAGGAAGTCAAGAGCTCTTTGAATAGTTTAAGCTGGTCTATTTTTTTGTTCCCTTTTTTTCAACGACTGTTTTGTTTACCCTTTTTTTCTAATGACTGTTGCAGTTTCTAGGGTTAAGTTTTGAAATATGTAAATACTTTTATTATCAAGTTTTATTTTAGTTAAGGTAATATGTTGGTGCAAAGTTGCCTCCCTTGTGTGTTGATATATTAATAATAATACTAGTATGATTTATTTGGTGATGATGATGATGATGATGATGATGATGATGACTTGGTATAGCGCCGTTTCGTGAAGATTGTCAGTCCAAGGGCGCTTTTTGTGTTATCGCGGCGAAGTAGTGTGTCTTGAGCGGTGTTTTTGCGCGAATCACACCTCAAGAGCCCTCTGCAAGCTTGGCCGTCGCTATAAAATACGTCAACTCTCAAGCAAGACTCAGTAAGGCTGGATGAACCACTGGCGAACGGTCTTTGGTATAGGTTTGTGAATTAATCAACCAAGCAAATCATATTTGAAAAATTTCTTATTCTTCTTTTTCCTTTTGTTATAGATATATGATATGTTTATTGTGGAACTCCCTCCTGTGATGCAGAAGACCAGCTGTTCATCCATCTTTTGGGAGGGTGACCTGGTAGACGCTGGCCGTCCGGTATCTCCTGTGCCACGACTCGGTCTATCCTTCCTTCGTTCATGCGGTCTATATGGACCATATGGTCCCTCCAGAACCGTCTCCTCTTCTTGCAAGAATTTTGAAGTTACATATAATTGATATACCTTATGTGCTAAGTCAGCTTTAGCACCTACATCTAATCTAATCTAAGTTGCAAAGATTTGTCACATTGGGAAATCACATTATTTGCATTCTCACAAGCAGACACGTACAAGTTCGCGCTGGCACATGCCGCATCTAAACCTACAACATAAAAACCCAAATTTAAATGAACACACCCTGCAACTCTTACCGACCTTCCCTGAAACACGGGTGACATTGGCAAAGTGAACCATTTTCTACAGCATGGGTGGTCAGCCGTATACCTACCAACCTATAAGTCAAGGAACACACACAGCAAATTACATTTTAGAAATAAACAAATAATAATATGGATAAACATTAAAAACAAATACAAAATTATAATTTAAAATATTTGAAAGTTTTGAGAAACCCTAGCCCTAGCCGTCAACATTACACATCAACCGCCATTTCTTTCTGCCCTTACATACGTCTTTCATTTCATCCAGAGACATAACCTTCTTAACACAAACTCTCTTGTTTATTTAACTCACGTTAAATTAAAACCCATATTAAAATAGGAGGCGAAATATTTTGCAAGCAAAGACTAACCCCGAGATTTTGTGCCAATTATGATGACGATGATTGTCACAAGATCCATTTCATTTTATTTTTACGATCTCTAATATTCCCGACGATCATAATAAAGGCTTCTCGTCACATTGTGTACATTTTTATTAAAACGGCACATTGCCAAGAGGCTCTTGTCACGCAAGTATAAAACTCCACGTTTAATTGCAACCATAGCGTTTGAACTTGAGAAATATTTTCAAGAGAGTTTTATACGCTAAGGCCAAAGCCTTCTGTTTTTTTCATATTTTGTTAACTACTCGCTCCCCCAGTTTTTGTTTGCCGTATAGACCAATTTTGCAATGACCTTTTTAATGCAGTTGTCTTTAGAATCAAATTCTACACAATCTGAGCTCAGAAAAAACGTAAAACTCGATTATGTGAGAGTTGTTTTAATTATTTAAATAAATCAATTTCCTGTTTTCATAAGACACATTGGTCCAGTACACATGCAAACATTGCTCAAGTAAAATTAGCTTAATGGTCTATACGGCAAACAAGAACTAAGGCAGCGTACTTTTGAAAAAAAAGGGTTCTTTTTAGACTACATAATGTATAATTCTGTAATTGAAAAGAAAAAAACATAATCCTAAAATATGGCACGTAAAAAAAGGATAAAAATATATGAGAGATGTATCAGTTGCAAATATAATATATAACGTTTAAGACTCATATTTAGGGACTGGAAAATAGTGGTGTTATTTTTTAGGAAATTCGCGTTATTTTTTTGTGAAATTCGCGATATTTTTGATCAAAAACAGGGAAATTCGCGTTATTTTTCATGATAAACGGGGAGATTCGGTGTAATTTTTAGGGTTGATTAGATCAAAATAAAGGTTTATATAATGGCAAAACAAAATATATTACTAATATTTACAATTTATTATGTAAACAACAATATGTACCTTAAAAAATAATGAATAAACAAAATCTGAATCAATACGAGTATCTGCAACCGAAGATGGTGGAAGTTCCCACCGAAAACGTTTTTGCAATAAAAAATACTCAAGTGGTACAAAACAATGTTTTTTAAAAAAAAAAAAAAAATTTTTTTAAATAATCCTTTTTTACAAAAAACCATTGATTGAAAAAAGTAATAATGTTTTAATGACACTCCGAATACCCTGCAAATATCATTTTAAAATATTTAATTTTTGTGCATTTAGTCTCTAGATGAGGGTTATCTCATTTTTCAAGGGATGTTGGCTTTTATGAAAGCCTCAAGTTGTGCTCTTGGCTAATCCAGCAACAGCTTCACTCCTTGAAGTATTTTCCTTCATTGATGTCACGATTCAAGTCTGCTTGGATGATCCAGGACAGTTCTGCTTATCACTATTTTTTTTTAATAAAATATATTTGTGAATAGGAATGCAATTCACCAACCTACTCTGCCTGGCCAGATACAGGTATTAATATCATTAATTAATAATTTATTATTGTTTATTTTAATGAACTATTTATTTTTAATTACCCAATTATATCTGTTGAACCAGGGTCAAATTTATGGTCTAATGACCCAGGTGGGGATCGAACCCCGCGTCTAGCGTTCTAGCGTGTTTAAAAAAGTTGAAAGAGACCAATTTTCCTGTGCTTTGCACCTTGCAAAGGGTTTTCGTAGGATTTTTTTCTTTCCCACAAAATCGTTGCGTTGCAAAAGCGATACATGACAACTTTTTCCCACAATTTCTACCAAAAGTACGAAAATTCGCGATATTTACGTAAAACCTGAAATTTCGCGTTATTCGCGTAAAAACATCAAAATTCGCGAATAAATTCGTTTTATCGCGATCGCGAAATTTTCCAGTCCCTACTCATATTAAATGCAATTCCATAAGCAGTAAGGTTTGCGCTTAGACATGCCGCATGTTGACTTACAACATAAAAACTCAATCTTAAATGAGCAACTCTTGCTGGCATTCCCTAAAACAAAGGTGACATTGCCATAGTGAAACATTGTTGTACAGTATGAGTGGTCAGCCTCATATCAACCTATAATTCGAGGAATAATATACATATGATATGCAGAAGAAACGTAAAGGAAAAAATAAGACCGAGAGAATAATGTCTTTAAATTTTAAAAAATGTCTTACAATGGGAAATACAAAGTAATAAATATAAGCATAAAATATACAATAATAAGGTATGAAATTATAAGAAGAAATAGAGGAAATTTTGTAGAGGCTCTGCCCACCACTAGTAGATTGGTGACAGTGTAAGAACTACATGTAATGTTTACCAAAAAATGCTCGAATCTTGTGATTATTGTGATAATAGTTAACTTACTTAGTCTAGTGTTTAGATAGATTCGGCAATGTTGCTCTCTGCAACATAGGTAGAAGTATTCAGTCCGTAGAAGATTTCCTCACGAGTAACATGTACCCGCTATAGTAGCTAAAAACTTACGAATAACATGTACCCGCTATAGTAGCTAAAATCTCTCAAATAACATTTATCCGCTATAGTAGCTTGACCGGTCCGTAGTCCGTAGTGGCAACACTTCGGACTCGTAAATGGAAGGTTGTGGATTCGGATCCCGGCGGAGCACAAAAATATACCATTTATATTTCGAATGTGCTCTTCGCTGGGTTGAAAGATTCATAAACCTTTACCAATGACCGGTCACCAAAGGTCCATCCAGCCTTACAGCAACTGGATCTTGCTTGAGTATTGGCGCTTTGTAGCGACGACCAAGCTCGTACACCTCTGCGGCACTACAACAAGTGTCATAGACCCCTAGAGTCTTTAGAATCTAGGGAGTCTCCCGCACAGGATTTCTTAAAAAAAAAAAAAAAAAAGTAGCTATAACCTCACGAGTAACATGTACCCGCTTTAGTAGCTAAAACTCGAGTACGAATAAAATTAAAATACATAAACCTACCCTTATCAATACTGTCATAATACACTTCTCCAGAAACGCCCAAAAATAAAAAAGCGCCTCTAGTAAACGTAAAAGTTTTCATACATATTTTGGTTAACGCTATGGTTGAGTTAGAGGATATTTGTTGTACTTGCGTTACAGATTGTGTGCGGTTACGCCTCGTAGAGGTAAGCCCGCAAATGATGGAGGAAATTTAAAAGGATCACTCGGATACAAAGTGTTTGTCCTGTAGGGGACAATAACCATTACCGCCCGGGTCGTTGTAAGAGTGAAATGGGAGAAAGAAATGTGAGAGGAAAGATTAACTTTTACTTGTATCCAGCTGCCATTCCACTAGGGGTGGCCAGTGCCTCCGCAGATGTATCTCCACACCACATTGTCCTCGCGCACTTCTTTCGTCGCTTCAACATTCATCACTCTCTTCTTGCATACGCTTCTTCTCATTCAGCACGCTCTCTTCTTATTCTCACTCTGTATTTTCCAGTCATGTGGTATTTCACTTACTGTATCACACAGTTAATATAGAAAACATAACGGCCCCTCAGTGCTTGTTTGTCTTATCTCCAACAAACTCTCCTATTGAGATAGATTTGAGACGCCAAACTCTCAGATCTGCAGGGTGTGGGGTGGTTGACTTAGTCCAGCCGTCACGTCAGACACGCACTAATTTTGGGGACCGTGCTTTCCGGTTTGCGGGCCCAATGGAGTGGAACAGACTACCACCTAATGTGAGGAAGGCAGAAACTGTTGGTGTCTTTAAAGGAGCACTAAAGACGCATCTTTACAAACAATCTTATCCGTGATTTGAGAGGGCCCTTGAGGTGTGACACACACAAAAACAGCGCCTTATAAATAAATTATCCTAGTATAAAGGTAATTTCACATGAATTATGTTTGTATGTGTACTGGACCAGTGTGTCTTATAAATGCTGGAGATTTATTTTGAAAATATTTTTTAAAACTCTCACATTAATGCGTTACACGTTTTTTCTCATCTCAAATTGGGTAGAATGCGATTGAAAGGTATTTTTTTAATCAAATGATAAAAAGGCCAAACAAACACTGAGGGGATGAATTTCATATATATGTACAGTAGTCAGCTTTTTACTCACCACCATGTTTTTTTTATTTATTTTTTATTGTAGCAAAATAATACTAATTTAAACAATTACATATCAAGTCAAAACAAAAACAGTTATGTCAGAGGCGCTGTGCAAGTAGGAACCTGACAGCTTGCTCCTTAAATTTAATTACGTCACTAGTTTGCTTGATTTCCGCTGGTACTTTATTATAATCATCAAATCCTCTGTGCACAACTCCTCTGTCATATTTCACTGTTCTTACTTGTCTAATCTAATCTAATCTAAGTTGCAAAGATATGTTACATTGGAGATTCACATTACATGCATTCTCACAACCAGGCACGTACAAGTTCGCGCTTGCACATGCCTCATGTGAACCTACAACATAAAAACCAAATCTCAAATGGACATACACCCTGCAACTCTTGCCGTCCTTCCCTGAGACAGGGGTGACATTGGCAAAGTGAACCATTTTTACAGCATGGGTGGTCAGCCGCATACCAACCTGTAAGTCAAGGAACACACACACACGACAAATTACATTTTATACATGACTAAATAATAATTGTAACTTTCTTAAATCATTTTTCCCTCTAGTGTTATAACTATGTACATCCTTTTTTCTAATTATGAATTTATCCAAATAAACAGGCAATAACTTATTTTCTATTAAATGCATTCAACTTAAGATACTCCTCCACATTCAACCACTCTTAGCTAACCAACATATTGCTTACTGTAACTGTCTCCATTCCACTAGGGGTGGCTAGAGACAGCTCTGCAGAGCTGCCTTCATTTCTTCCTGTCCTCACATCGCTTCTTAAAATAATTAAAATAAGATCTTAAAAAAAATATGGTGAGCTCAACGAGCTTGTAGGTGTATATACCTCAACAACTTAGATTATAAATCAAAAATATCGCGAGGTTAAAAAAGGGGGCATGTCATAAAATCTCCTAAATAGTTGGTGAGGGTTCTCTGAAAAGTGGGCACCGGCGTATAAAAATACACAGGAAGGCATTTTTTCCCTGCCGAGGGTAAATTTGGGTAATTTCAGGGTAATTTATACGGCAGGAGTTGAAAATTTCCATCTTTACGGTGATAAATAACGCTTTGATGAAGGTAATGGCCACCTCCGAGGTGTTGATTTATTGATTTTACAAGGGTAATATTTTTAACATTTTTTGTGCCTTTAAATAGCCTTCATCGTTGCTTCCATTCACACTGAGAAATATTATAAGAAGTATTTTATGACGTCATAAACTGTAAAAAATAGTTTATTTTGTCAATGTCACCCCTGTTTCAGGGAAGGTAGATAAAAGTTGCTGGGTTTATTTTCATTTGAGGTTTGAATTTTTATTTGCAAGTGGACATGCAGCATTTGTAAACGCAAACTTACACGTGTCTTAAGTGTTTTTAGGCTTTCATGGCCGGCTTCAGATGATGATGATAAGGATGTAAAATCCATCTTTCCGGGCTTGTAGACCATGTTCAATAATTCTTTTGTAGGCTGCTTTATTCTTTTTGGAAGGCTGCTACGTTTCGTCAGTAACATACGACTGACTTCTTCAGGGCTTGTACTTAGACTACTCGTGTCTGTTTGTGGGCATGCATTCAATATTAATATCTTTGCAACTTACATAATACATTTTAAGAGAATGAGGTCCGCACATTGATTGAAATATACAAAGTAGTGGCGTCACACGGCTGGGTTCGCAGATGAAGGGCAAAACCACAGATCACGGCAAAACAGTTGCAAAACTCTTTTGTAATATTTTTTAAAAAATCAATTGGAAAAACAAAGTTTTCATTTACTTTTTTTTTTGCTCAAGCGTTTTCGCCTAATAAGGCATCTTCAGGAGCATAATTGTTCAAAATTGTAAAAAAGAAAAAAGAGGTGAATTCAAACTTTGTTTTTCCAATTGAATTTTTAAAAAATACAATGGACTTTCACTGTGTGAACAGATTTATACTTAAAAATATTTTGTAATAGGTTGCCAAATGCTGTTAGTAGTCCCATTAAGGTATGACGTTTGCCCACCGAGAAAAAATCTAAACTTGAATTGGTGCTAAGTGCATTCATAAAATTTAGAAGACAGAATCAACGGCGGTTAATCTGTAATATTGTTGGTTAATTAAATTAAATTTAATTTAAATTAAATAAAAATTGGGCAGATTTATTTGGTGAGCGCTGTTTTTTGTGTGTATCACACCTCAAGAGCCCTCTGCGAGCTTGGTCGTCGCTGTAGAAAGCGCCAATTCTCAAACAAGACTAAGTTGTTGTAAGGCTGGATGGACCTTTTGATGACCGGTCTTTGGTAAAGGTTTATGAAATTTTCAACCCAGCGAAGAGCAAATTTGAAAATGCAAATGGTATATTTTTTGTGCTCCGCCGGGATTCGAACCTACAACCTTCCAGTTACGAGTCCGAAGTGCTGCCACTGAACTACGGACCGGTCAAAATGAATTACAAAATAAAGTAAAATTAATGGTTTTAAAAATTCATTTGTTTCGTTAACTAATCTATAATCTACGTTGCATACCAAGGCCGTACTAGAACTAACAGGCCGTGGCGCGCCCTATCCCCGTTACGAACTTAGTGCTACCACACAATAATACAGGGACTTGCCATTCAACTCATACAAGAAATACTTACTTGTAACTGATGATTTCTTAAATATTAACTAGTAATTATTTATCTCAAGCAGTCAGACCTCCAAATACTCCTATATTTACACAGTAATACTGAAAAGAAGTCAATTTTGCCCACATATACTCATAGTAGAAAACAAACAACGATAGAGGTTTCAAATTTTTAATTTAGTTATAATAATAATTATATATGTATAAGTCAAGGAACTAAATTAATAAAAACTCTACAATATGACAAAAAGTAATATAAATAAACCATTGAAATAAACACAAATTAAGTCACTACACAAAAGACATCCGAAAACTTCAAAACTAATTTATCAACAGATGGAATTTTTTTCTTTAATGATTAGTTAGTTGAAAAAAAACTTATTTTTTTTACACTTTACTAAGTTTTTCAAACGCATTTCACGTTTTTGAAACATTTATTGATAAAGGTATTTTTTCACAGCAGGAATTTGAACCAAAAAATAACACCATTCAACAATATAGCTTTTCGGCATTTGTGTGACGTTCGGACAATTATAGGTTATGAACAAATTGAAAGAAGTTTTTAAGAAAAAACTTACAAAAACACATCTAATTGTACACAAATCCATACGCAAAAGTTCCGTGACCCGTTTACTATAATAAAACAGTAATGTTCCATGAAAAATTCAACTTATTGCAAAAAACACCACAAAAATATGACAAGACGTGTGATTGTAATTTGAATTATTGAGTTATTGTGTGAATTTAGTACTTTCTTAGCAAAATATTGTACTCAATACTTAGATAAAATGATAAATTGTCAGACGCAGTAAAGTTTTTAGACAATAATATAGTTTTTATATTTTAAACTTATTTTTTAAGATTACAACTTCACTCCCGAAATGTCAAAAATGGCGACTAAATTGTACTACCGCAGTCGGCCGTTGGCGTTGCGCCGCACTAAGATGGTGACGTGATCATCCAAAATTTCAAACGCTTCCCGGCCTGTATCTCTAGTATGGCCTTGGTTGCATACTTATAGATAAATTACGTTTAAGATTCATGTTAAACGTTAAACATGTAAAACTACGGACCGGACCTTTAATTCATTCCTTAAAGGGGCAGCTTGTGTTATGTTTTGATTCAAAGGTATCCTCAGGATACTTACTCCGGCTAGCTCTTATCAGCATCACTCAGGGCGTGGGGAATCTCTTTAGAGGTGTTGCTTATTCTATATTGGGAAAGGTTTCATTATTTAGAGATAATTTATAATTAACAAAGCGGAGTTTATTATCAAGTAATATGGGGGGGGGGAGGAAAGGAAATAACGGAATGGCCTGACCTGCACTTCGTCACTAAAATCACTCCTAAACGTTGCGTCCTCGAAAGCTGCAGTCACAGAGGCTAACACCTCTAAAGATGGGGCTCCAGGGTGGACGATCTTATTTATCTGGCTCCAGTGCGACCCACGTTTACTGCGCCAAATCTCGCAGCACTTTTTGAGCTCGACCGCTCTCCGTCGCCTCTAGCCCCCGACTGCCGTCTCGGGTTTCCGAACTCATCCCGAATGAAGCATCGAGAGTCTTCGGGTAATGTCGGAAACACTCGCGGCTCACCCCTCAGGTAGACCGAATCGACGTCACAGCACTTTCTCATATTTTATTTGCATAGCAACATAACATTCCCCTTTCTCACAAAAAATAAAGAATAAGAAAACCAGGAGAAGTCTTATAAGTCCACACAAACAAAACTAGGTATTTGGCCATTAGGAAAATTGAGTTTTTATGGGAACAGAAAAAAAATGGAAAGGGTATTTTACAGAAACATCCTTCTATCCTATCAACACACCAGAAAGAAGGAAGAAGAAAACTGGTGGCTGCGAGAATTGACGACTTATTTTGGTACATTTTCAACAAGGTGGTTTAAATAACCGACAATCTAATCTAATCTAATCTAATCTAAGCTGCAAAGATATATATCATTTAAGATTTATACTAAATGCATTCCCACAAGCAGATATGTATAATTTCGCGCTAACACATGCCGCATGTGGACCTACAATATAAAAACCCAATCTCAAATGAACATAAGCCTTGCAACTCTTGCCGTCCTTCCCTGAAACAGGGGTGACATTGGCAAAGTGAACCAATTTTTATATTATGGGTGGTCAGCCGCATAACAACCTATAAGTCAAGGAACATACATGACAAATTACATTTTTTAAAATCAAAGAATAAAAATAACAATATATACATGGACATAAAAAACTAAATCATAAAACCAAATTCACTTTAACAAACCCTAGCCGCCAACATCACAGATCAACCGCCATTTCTTTCTATCCTTGCATACTTCTTTCATTTCCTCCAGAGTCATAACCTTCTTCATACAAGCTCTTCTTTTATTATGACTCTGGATATTCCATTCATTCGCAATTTCGGATATTTGGTCCATCCATACCTTTCTCGGTCTTCCTCTACCACGACATCCATCTATTCTACCAACATATACTTTCTTCGTCAGTCTTTCCTCATTCATTCTCTCCATATGCCCAAACCATCTTAACAAACTTCTTTTAATCTTCACTTTCACACTTTCTTTTGCACCACATTCTTTTCTTACAAAATCATTCCTCACCCTGTCACTCCGTTTTTTCCCAATCATACTTCTTAGAAAGTCCATTTCAACAGTATGGACTTTACTAATTTCACTTTCATTCACCGTCCAGGCCTCGCTTCCATACATCAAGGTGGGTAAAAGTATGCCACTGCGTACCGCCAATCGAGCATTTTTAGAAATGTTTTGATTTTTGGCGATACAAGCTGTGGCACCCAGTACACACCTGCCCTTCATTACTCTTCTTTCAAGTTCACCTGTCATTCTTCCATCTTTCTCAAACTTACTTCCCAAGTATACAAACTCATTTACCACATCAACATTCATTCCGTTTATTCTAAATTCGTAGTTCGTATTTTCTTCATTTCTTTCAAAAATCAAAACTTTCGTCTTACTTGCATTCAATTTCAAATAATTACCTAGCAGAGCTTCGTTCAATCTAGAGAGCATCGTTTGCAATTCTACTGCTGAGTCCGATACAAGAACAGCATCATCCGCATACAGTAGAACACTCACTTTGCTCTCTCCTATCATTAATCCACAATCATCAAGTCTAGCATCTCGAACACACTTGTCCATGACTATGTTAAATAGCCATGGGCTCATCACACATCCTTGCCTTACACCCTTAAAAACTTCAAACCATTCACTATACTCATCATCAATACGAACACATGCTGTACTATTTTCATAGTTTGCATGCACCGCACCTAGGAGAGCCCCATTCACTCCGTATGCTTTCAAAACATCCCATAACATACCTCTGTCTACTGAGTCAAAAGCCTTTTCCAGATCTACAAAGGCCGTGAACAGCTTCCGCCTCACCGACAATTGTTTTTCAACAAGTTGTCGTAGAGTAAAAATCTGATCAACACAGCCTCTACCGGCCATAAAGCCGGACTGTATATCGGAAATCCTTTCACTAGTAGTCAGAATCACATTTTTTATAATCACCTTACAGAAGACTTTTCCTGGTATACTGAGTAGACTGATTGGTCTGAAGTTCTGACAGTCTTTTTTGTCCCCTTTACCTTTGTAAATGGGAACAATGACTACCTTCCTCCAATCCATCGGTACTACTCCTGCATTCACACAAAGCTTACATAATTCGTACATCCAATCTATCACGCATTCACCTCCTGCTTTCAACATTTCACCATTTATTCCATCAAACCCAGCAGACTTTCCATTCTTCAAACATTCAATAGATACTTTTATTTCTTCTTTCAAAATCCTAAATTCATTCTCTTCTGTCATTTTTCTAAACAAAATTCTTTCGCCCCGACGAAAAATCCCTTCAAAATATTCTTTCCATCTCTTACATACTTCATCCTTCTCCCATACCATCTCACCAACAGCACTTTTGATTCCTGGGGTGGTCAATGCAGAATCTTCATTCCTATTGGCACCGACCCATCTCCAGAATTCCTTCCTACTGTCGGTGAAACTCCTGTTCATTTTTTCATCAATCTTTCTCTGTTCATTCGCTTTGCTTTCATAAACTACATTCTTCGCCATTTGCTTGGCTATCTTATATTCATCTTCTAGCTTTCTATCATTCCTGTCGTTCAGCCACTTTTTGTAACATTCCTTCTTCACTTTCACAGCCTCTTTTACTTTAGCATTCCACCAGGCATCCCCTTTCAATCTTCCACCTTTCGTTTCTCCACATACTTTTCGAGCACATTCAATCATTCCTTCTTTCATAAACTTCCACATGCTTTCAATATCTTTTTCATTAACATTCTTTTCAAGTTCATTCACACTTAACTTTTTTTGTATTTCTGATTTATACTTCACTTTCACATTTTCATCACTCAGACTTTCTACTTTTATTCTTGGCTTTCTTACTTTCTTCTTACGTGTCTTCTTTCTTACTTCTCCAATCATTATTTTAGCGCATAAGAGATAGTGGTCACTGCCTATTTCAGGCCCACGATAGACACGGCTATCTCTTACGGCTCCTCTCAGTCTTTCATCCACACAGATGTAGTCAATGATTGTGCGACTTCCTACAATCTGCCTTGTGTACAGATGCACATCCTTATGTCGAAACCATGTGTTTGATGCAAAAAGGCTGTGCTCTGCACACAAAGCTATCAGGTGTCGCCCATTATCATTGACTACACCTCGTCCACTAGGACCAACAATTTTCACACACTCATCTCTTTGCGTACCTACCCATCCATTCATATCTCCCAAAATTATAATGTATTCATTCTTCTTGCTTTCGCGCACAACTGCATTCAACTCATTCCAGAATCTCATTTTCACGTCCATACACTCTGAATCTACAGGTGCATAACAGGCCACCAAGAAAATTTTCATCCTGTTTGTTTTGAGTTTAACAGTCAAAACTCTTGGAGAGATTCTTTGGTAGCCCGTTATGCATCCTTTTACATTCTCACTTATAACCACACCCACACCCTGTCTTTCATTCCCATCTTCCACACCTGACCAGATATACAGTTCACCATTCATTAATACTTTTTCACCATTCCCTTTCATTTTTGTCTCTGTCACACCCATCACTTGTATTCTTTTTTCATTCATCACATTCACGATTTCCTTCTCCTTACACTCATTCATTCTTCTGACATTCCAAGTTCCAAACACCCATTCATTCTCTCTGAGCAAGTTTATGGCGGTTTTTCTGCAGAGTGGAACTGCGTTTATATTGGCACGGATAATCAGTGATCTTATAACTAGGCCTTATTTTTTTAACCAAAACTTGTCGAAAAATCTTTACAATAAATTATAAGCACACTTAAAACATAATTTATACTGGTACTTATATTAACCAAGTCATAACTCGTAACTGGAGTTGACTATTATATATAAAAATACATTTGGAGCAAAACAAAAAAATATACAAAAAAACATCCAAGACTCTCTCAAAATATTCAATATGTTAGTGCGTAATTTCCACTACGAACACACTCGAAAAAAAAGGAGTGGAACATTCCATATCAAAACATTTTAGGGGATTAGACTTTACAAATAAATACATAACTTGTCTGTATTTACAGAATTTTCCCCCTTCGACAAAATGACCAAATCAATGTATGTCATCTTATACACCAAGTAGTGAATATCAGATTACAGATTTACAAAACATGAAACCTCAAAAATGTGCGCTTCTTTTTCAAAAAAAGAAAAAGACCAGCATTCTTTCCCACACAAGAATTGTGACGTTAAGCAGTGGATCACTTTTTCATAACAAGTCGTGGAAAATTCTCACACGGATCTACTAATGTAGAATCCCGGAAAACGGCTTCCTTTGCCCAAAGGACCACGTTTTCTCACTCTTTCCCAGCGGCGCCACTTCATTTTTTAGAAGAATAAAGAAACTTCATTTGTCTAAAGGTTAATTTGGAAAATCATTGAAATTTAACACAAAAAGATGCGCCGTAGAGAATTTCTTCTTTTGGAGTCAAATATATTTAAATTAAACAAAAACAAAAAAAAAATATTTAAAACATCCTAATTCAAGCCAAAAATACCTAAGACTTCAAAATATCTTTTACATGGTAATTACCAACAGCTTTTCCATCAATATCAGCCAGCCTGTATACCAACTCTGATATTTTTTGTATTACTTTTGTCGGTATGAAACGAGGAGCCAGTTTAGCCGAAAAATAAGTCGCTGCATTTGATTGACTGAAGTTTCGTCGCCAAACAACATCTCCGATTGCGAAAGATACGTTTTTCCGTCTAAGGTTGTATCGACTGGCGCTCTTTTGAAAACTGGACAGCAACGCTTTATTCACCATTTCATAAATAACGGCTAATTCTTCAAGCCTGTGAGCGTAGTCATTTGGGGTATCTACCGTATCTGTTGCTGAAACACGATATTCATGCAGAGACCCGTGGACCGTTTGCTCAAACCCATGGCTCAAGAAAAAAGGAGTATAGCCTGTCGTTATATTTATGGTATTATTAAGAGATGCCTGAATTTTTGCAAGGTTTCTGCACCAAGTTCTTTGATCATTTTCAACAAGCATTGCAAGTGCTGTTCCAATGCTCTGATTGTAACGCTCTACCGGGTTGTTTTGAGGGGTGTAGAAACTGTTGTATAAAGTCTCTCGGACGCCATACTTATTCAACAAGTCTTTAAAAAATTTAGAAACAAACTGTTTCCCGTTATCTGTTACAATGGTTCTGGGAACGCCTAGAGGAATGAATATAGAGTTTTCAAGAAAATTATTGATTGCCTTCGTAGTAGCTTTTTTTAATGGAAAAATCCAGCAAAATTTTGTAAAGACGTCTACAACGCTGAAAATGTAAGCATTTCCAGCGTAACTTCGTGGAAAAGGACCCATAATATCGACCGAAAGCATTTGCATAGGTCGATTCACTTTTTTAGGGCGTGTCATCAGCCCATTGGGCGGCGCCGTACTATGTTTGAAGGCTTTACAAGTTCTGCACTCGGAGACAAACTGGCGTGCGCTTTTGTACATGCTAGGCCAATAATAATTTTGTTGTAATTTTTTAAATGTTTTGAATGTGCCTGGGTGAATTGCCTGGTCAGAAGCATGGTTATCTTTTAAAATTTCCTCTCTTAAGTACTCAGGCACGACGAGTTTCCATGAATGATCCTCGTTAATCTTGAACGAAGTTTTGCCGTGTCGGTAGAGATTTCCCTGGTCTATCATAAAACTAGGATATTTTTGTGGGAATTCTTTGCATTCTCGAAATATCTTTGCATACCAAGGATCCAACATTGCTGATTGTGTATCTAAAGTTAAAGCAGCGAGTTCAATTCTGGATAAAGCATCAGGAACTACGTTTTGGCTTCCCTTTCGATGAACAATCTCAAAAGAATACTGTAACAGGCGAGTGCTCCATCTTGCTAATTTTCCCGAGGGGTTATCCATGGAAAGCAACCATTTTAAACTAGAGTGATCTGTCACGAGGGTGAATTGTGTCCCTTCTAAATAACCTCGAAAATGGTTTACTGAATCTAAAACGGCCAGCAGCTCTTTCTCAGTTGTTCCATAGTTTCTTTCATGTCTGTTCAGACACCTTGAATAGAATGCTACAGGGTGTTCCCCATCTTCAAAATTTTGCGCTAATACTCCTCCTATGCCAACATTAGAGGCGTCTGTATGGAGAATAAACGGTAAGGAAAAGTTAGGACAATTTAGTACAGGGGCCGATTTGATAGCTGATTTCAATTCTTCAAAAGCTTCCTCAGCTCCTTTTGACCAACTGAAATTAGTAACTCCGTTTCGAGATCCTGTAAGTTTTGTTAAAGGAGCGGCTACACTAGAAAAATTTTGAATGAACCGACGATAGTAGCCAGCAAGTCCTATGAACGCTCGAACTTCTTTCGAATTTTTTGGGCGAGGAAAATTTGCGATACATTCTACCTTTGCTGGGTCTGTTCTTAGCCCTTCTTGATCAATAATGAATCCCAAGTATCGTAAGCGAGACTTACAAAATTCAGACTTTTTGAAATTGATTGTAAGTCCAGCAGATTTTATTTTCTCCAGCACTTTATTCAAGGTCTCTAAGTGCTCATCAAACGTGCCACTAGCAATTATTAAATCATCTAGGTAACAGAAAATATGTTTATCAAGTTCAGGCCCGAAAAGCCTGTCAGCAAGACGCTGGACCTCTGATGGTGCATTGCGAAGACCAAAAGGAAGAACAGTGAACTCGAACATTCCTCTGTTTGGCACTACAAATGCCGTCTTTTCACAAGATTCTTCGTCTAAGGGTATTTGCCAAAACGCTTTGCTAAGATCAATAGACGAAATAAAGCGGGCTCCGCGTAGCTGGTCCAGAATACGGTGTACAAACGGCAGTGGATATGCATCAGGTTTTGTTACGGCATTCAAACGCCTGGAATCTAAACAAAACCGCAGGGTACCGTCTCGTTTCTTTACCAGCAACGTTGGGTTGGTCCACGGGCTTCTGCTAGGGCGGACAACTCCCAAGGACAGCATTATATCTAGCTCCTTCTCCAACTGCTGTTGTCGAACTAGTGAGAGTGGATAGTACCGCTGTTTTATGATTATAAAAAAACAATCCCGAAGTGTGCAGTGTCTGTTTGTGGGCCGAACGGTCACGGAAACGGCCGAACTGCGCCGTGCGAATCAATCGGCCCACGCTCGTGAGTTCATCGTTAGTGCCCGGCGAGATGTGAAGTGAGTCAGACGTTAGCGACCAAGCACCAAGCGGTGCAAGAGGGGGCACTACGATGGAGCTCCCTCCCCCCCCCCATCTACTTGGAGTTCCTGCCAGCAAGGCACCCGCCTTGGGAACCAGAGGCATAGGAGCGCCCACCCAGGGGCTCCAACGTGTGGAGGCGTCTGCCTCGGGAACCGCCGCTAGCCTGGGGCGCTGCCCCAGGCCTTCCGTTTAGAACTCCAGCCAACGGAATAGGGAGTGTTCTGGTGATAACCTGTAGGTCTGGCCAATCCCTTATTTCCCCTTTTCCTCCCCATATTAGTACAGTAATAAACCCTTATTTGTTCATGTTAACTTTATCTTTTCATTATAAAACCCTTCCCAAAGCACAAGTGAGCAACCGAAAGAAAGAACCCCACGCCCTGAGAGTGATGCTGATGAGAGTTAGCCGGGAGTAAGTATCCTGAAGGTATATTTGAAGGTAACTTTCAATCTAAACATAACACTGGCGCCCCACGTTGGGCGCCAGTGTTATGTTTTGATTCAAAGGTATCCTCAGGATACTTACTCCGGCTAGCTCTTATCAGCATCACTCAGGGCGTGGGGAATCTCTTTAGAGGTGTTGCTTATTCTATATTGGGAAAGGTTTCATTATTTAGAGATAATTTATAATTAACAAAGCGGAGTTTATTATCAAGTAATATGGGGGGGGGGAGGAAAGGAAATAACGGAATGGCCTGACCTGCACTTCGTCACTAAAATCACTCCTAAACGTTGCGTCCTCGAAAGCTGCAGTCACAGAGGCTAACACCTCTAAAGATGGGGCTCCAGGGTGGACGATCTTATTTATCTGGCTCCAGTGCGACCCACGTTTACTGCGCCAAATCTCGCAGCACTTTTTGAGCTCGACCGCTCTCCGTCGCCTCTAGCCCCCGACTGCCGTCTCGGGTTTCCGAACTCATCCCGAATGAAGCATCGAGAGTCTTCGGGTAATGTCGGAAACACTCGCGGCTCACCCCTCAGGTAGACCGAATCGACGTCACAGCACTTTCTCATATTTTATTTGCATAGCAACATAACACTTGGTAAATAAATGATTAAATACAAACCTTTCAATTTTATTTATCAGCATATCACTTATAGGTTGGTATGAGGCTGACCACCCATTCTATAAAAAATGTTTCACTTTGCCAATGTCACCCCTGTTTCAGGGAATGTCGGCAAGAGTTGTAGGGCTTATGTTCATTTTAAGTTTGGATTTTATTTGTAAGTACACAATCAGCATTTGTAAGCGCGAACTACACGTGTTTGTTTGTGGGCATACATCTGAGAGCTTTGAATGAATATATCCTTGCAACTTAAATTATAGATTATAGCAGATTCGTTAACCAATCCTTTTTGGATAAATTCTCTCGTTGGTTTGTTTTATTTCTGGAAGGAAATTGCATTTAAATGGCCCGGCTGCTTAGAGCGAAACAATGCCTTAAAGAGTGGCGCAGCCATAAATCGCGCTAGGCGTCCCTTTAACACAAGTGCATCGTTAACAGCCGTTTCCGATAAAACACAACGCCCTCCTCTTTATCGCCTTCTTACGCCGCTTAAGAGTGTCACTTTTGCGTGACATTTTGGCGTGTATATTGACACATACGAGTGTATTCTTCTTCTTCTTTTGGTGCCACTTACATCGATGATCGGCGATCTAATCTAAATGTAATAAGGACCATCCAACCTCACAGCGACTGAATCATTCTTGAGAATTGGTGTTTTCTTCAGCGCCGAACAAGCTCGCCTCGCAGAGGGCTCTTGAGGTGTGCACCAAATAAACGCAACGCAAACGCAACGCAACTAAGCTACACATATAGTGGAACTTCTTGCGAGTTGAACCTATTTATTTTTACAGGTAAGGGGCCGGCCTTACGCCCACCACTTCAGTTAAAGTGGAGGTTTCCCAGCTTCAGAGAGTGCTGGTACTCATTTCTTGTGAAGGCTGAGTAAACCTTGCCGGTATTTTATTTTGGGGTTTGAAATAAACACCGAAACGGGAAATCATTTCTGACACCCTCGCCTCGGTGGGATTCGAACCCGAGCTCTCGGCATGGAATGCAAGCACTCTACCACCTGAGCTATCGACCGGACCAAATAAAGCATCCTAATCTAATCTAATCTAAATTGCAAAGACATGTAACATTGTGGATTCACATTATATGAATTTTCACAAGCAAATATGTATAAGTTCGCGCTTGCACATGCCGCATGTGAGCCCACAACATAAACACCCCAATCTCAAATGAACATACACCCTTCAACTCTTGTCGACCTTATCTGAAACAGAAGTGGCATTGGCGAAGTGAACCATTTTCTACAGCATCATGGGTGATCGTTTTACTCGATTTAGTATAAGCCTTTGATTTGAATTATGCAAAGATATATGTCGATAAAGGGGGATAGCTTAATTGGTAGAATGCTTGCATTCCATGCCGAGAGCAAGGGTTCGATCTCAAAGGTGTACTCAGCCTTCACAAGAAATGAGAACCAGCCCCCCCGGGAGCTCCCCGGGAAACCCCCACTTCAACTGAAAGTGGTTGGTGTGAGGCCGGCCCCCTTACCTGTAAAAATAAATAGATCCCAAAGCGCCACATGCGACCCCTTCGGGGAAACGCAAGCAAGAAGTTACACTATATCTGAAGCTTGGATGCGTTAAAACGTAAACATGCAGAAACGACAAGCATACTAGACAATGTGTAGAAAATTTTAAACTCACTTTGTGGTATGTGGATTAAACCGAAGCGGAAGGAATAGTTAACACTCTGCTGTCTTGAGGTTAACGCTTCAGACTTGTAATCAGTAGAGGGTGGGTTCGATACCTCACGAAACAAAAATAATATCTCGCAACATTGCGAACTGAAACATTCGCGTCTTTTCCAGAACATTCAAGCAAACACTAGTACAATTATCTAAGCAACTATATCTAGAGGCACACTCACACAAGTAAAAAAACCCACACGGAGATACTATCACAAGTAAAAACTCACAATCAGGCATTCTTAATAATGGAGTTATAATTCTATGGAGACGCTATAAATTTGATTTAGTTCCAAAACAACATGAAATACCAATTATCTTATTTATTTTTTCGAAACGGCAACCTATCTCCATGGTTACAATGCACAAATTTAATGTTGTCAAGGCACTTTCTCTACAGTTTTGTTGAATTGACTGATATGTTAACGGTAGGAAGGTTAACGATTGACTAAATTTAGAGTTGTCCTCTGTTGCTTACCACTCATACTGTAAAAATTGTTCACTTTGCCAATGTCACCCCTGTTCCAGGGAAGGTTGGCAAAAGATGCAGGGCTTACGTTCATTTGAGGCTTGGATTTTTATTTGTGAGTACACATTCAATTTTTATTTGTGAATACGCATTTGTAAGCGCGAACTTACGCTCGTTTGTTTGTGTGCATGCATTTGATATGAGCTTTGAATGTTAATATATCCTTGCAACTTAGATTATGGATTATAGATTGTTATGTTATTTTAAATAACATATAAAAAAACAATCCCGAAGTGTGCAGTGTGTGTTTGTGGGCCGAACGGAGCCGAACGGTCACGGAAGCGGCCGAACTGCACCGTGTGAACTAATCAGGCCGTCGTTCGTTAGTTCCCGGCAAGATGTCAACCGATTAAGACGTCAGCGACCAAGCACCAAGCGGTGCAAGAGGGGGCATTACAATGGAGCTCCCTCCTCCCCATCTACTTCTACTGGATTTCCTGCCAGCAAGGCACCCGCCTTGTGGACCAGAGGCATAGGAGACGTAGTGCATAGGAGCGCCCACCCGGGGGCTCCGACGTGTGGAGGCGTCCGCCTCGTGAGCCGCCGCTAGCCTGGAGCGCTGCCCCAGGCCTTCCGTTTAGAACTCCAGCCAACGGAATAGGGAGTGTTCTAGTGACAACCTGTAGGTCTGGCCATTCCCTAAATTCCCCTTTTTCCCCATATTAGTAAAGTAAATAAACCCTTCTTTGTTCATGTTAAACTCATCTTTTACTATACAACCTTCCCAAGATATAAGTAAGCAATACCGAAGGAAAGAACCCCACGCCCTAAGAGGGATGCTGATGAGAGCTAGCCGGAGTAAGTATCCTGAAGATACCTTTCAATCTAACATAACAAGATATAGAGGCATGTCTATCTTAGCCCATATATTGACTGAAATATTGATGCTCGTAATAGTATATTTTTATTGAAAATATTTTACCGTGCTAATATTTTCAGCTCCTTTCGCAACACGTCACAGTCACCACATTCTAAGACCAGATCTTACCCCGCCGGCTCCACTCACTCCTACTTCCCCTCGCTACGGTGTAAGGGCGCATTAAGGTGCTATCGCCGGGGGTAATATGCAAGGGAGGTGAGGGTAAGAGGTGAGAGGAGCCGGGGACAACTTATGCCCCCGTTTATTTACAGTGATTACCCTGCCACACTATGGGAAATGGTATAAACAGCAATACAGCTTATTTTCTTTAAAGACAGAATCATAGAAAACCTGGAATCTGGGATGGATGGTAAATTACCTCTTAATGGGCTTTCCCTGGGCTTATATGCACTATAGGTGAGAGTTGAAGGTAAAATAAACTAGGGCAACATATGCCCTCGAATTTTTACAGTGATTGTAAAAAATGGTTCACTTTGCCAATGTCACCCCTGCTTCAGGGAAGGTCGGCAAGAGTTGCAGGGCTTATGTTCATTTTAAATTTGGGGTTTTTATATTGTAGGTCCACATGCAGCATGTGTAAGCGCGAAATTGTGCATGTCTGCTTTTGGGAATGCATTTAATATGAATCTCAAATGATACATATCTTTGCAGCTTAGATTTAGATTTAGATTTAGATTCCTGATAACTATTACCCTGCCACACTATGGAGTATAGCATAAACTACAAAACTGCTTATTTTTCTTTAAAGACAGAATTATAGATTGACACATTGACAAAACAACACATGACATAATGACACGGGACAGAACAACACATCGCACGCTTAATAATAAAGAGCAATAACTCAAAAATTGGGAAAATCGAGATTTTGTAATAAAACGCAAGAGCAATGCGAGAAGAATAGGTAGAATGCGACAGCCGTTCAATTTGGAGGAATATGACTGAGATATAACATCGGTCGCCTTTTTTTATCCCATACAAGTTGTAGGTACTTTTTGTCTGAACTTCAAACGTGATTTCCCAACATTCTTATTTTTTTAGTTTTGGGAAATTGGGAAAATCGAGATTTTGTAATAAAACGCAAGAGCAATGCGAGAAGAATAGGTAGAATGCGACAGCCGTATAATTTGGAGGAATATGACCGAGATAAAACATCGGCCGCCTTTTTTATCCCATACAAGTTGTACTAGTTGTCTGAACTTCAAACGTCATTTCCCAACATTCTTGTTTTTTGAGTTATTTCTCTTTATTATTAAACGTGCGTATTTCTCTTTATTAGTCCGGTCGATAGCTCAGGTGGTAGAGTGCTTGCATTCCATGCCGAAAGCTCGGGTTCGAATCCCACCGAGGGTGTCAGAAATGATTTCCCGTTTCGGTGTTTATTTCAAACCCCAAAATAAAATACCGGCAAGGTTTACTCAGCCTTCACAAGAAATGAGTACCAGCACTCTCGGGAGCTGGGAAACCTCCACTTCAACTGAAGTGGTTGGCGTAAGGCCGGCCCCCTTACCTGTAAAAATAAATAGGTTCAACTCGCCACATGCGACCCCTTCGGGGATAACGCGGCAAGAAGTTACACTATATGTGTAGCTTAGTTGCGTTTTTGCGTGCGATATATTCCTTGTCTAATAGGTTGGTATGCGGCTGACCACACATGCTGTTGAAAATGGTTCACTTTGCCAATGTCACCCCTGTTTCAGGGAAGGTCGGCAATAGTTGCAGGGTGTATGTCCATTTGAGATATAGTTTTTATATTGTAGGTTCACATGCGGCATGCGCAAGCGCGAACTTGTACGTGTCTGCTTGTGAGAATGCATGCAATGTGAATTTCCAATGTAATATATCTTTGCAGCTTAGACTAGATTAGATTAGGTTAGATGAGTCCTTCACTTTTGGATTAGCGCGACGCTACCTGAGTTACCTGCATAATATATGCTTGAGTTCCATTTTCTCGTGTTTCTCATCTCTCACTTTTTTGTAATGCCGTTTATGGTGTTTTCTGTTTTGTGATGTTTTAGGTATGTGATGTTTTGTCAGGTTTTATCATGCAATGTTCTGTCATGTGTTGTTCTATCACGTGTCGTTATGTCATGTGTGCTTAAGTCACTGTACCGTTCTATCATGGCACTCTTGATGGCCCATCACCCCATCAGCCCATCACATCAATACAGCTTATTTTCTGTAAAACCAGAACTATAGGAAAGCAGGAATCTGGGATGGGTTGTATCTATTATAATGTTACGTACTAAGGATTTGAAGTACCCACGCGTGCCTCAACATGCACGCTAGTATGTAGAACAATCTGGCTCTAGTATGATGGCAGTAGTAAGGTACATAGAACGGCAGTCTGGTATGAGAGAGAGATCGAATGATCAGGAATATGTAAGAATGATCCCTTGTGTACCTATATATACGGACTGCAAACGGTTCAGTGGATCAGTGGATGAGTTGAATACAACATTTAGACGTGAAGCTACGGACCGGTCACTGAACTACGGACCGGTCTATATAGGTAGCAGTGGCGAAGGGTGCCATACAAGCCGGTTCCCATCGGTTTCCTGTTTAAAATGAGGCAGAAATGATAATAAAGTAGACTGTATGGTTTCAATGGGGAAAAAATACGTATTGTTTATTTGGTTTTAAGTGTATTTTTTTACTTTGGGACTATATTTTTTAACTACTTTGTTACATCATTCTAAAAGGGAAGCCGATGGGAACCGGCTTGTATGGCACACTTCGCCACTGATAGGTAGTCAGACCTAAAGTTACAGTAAATAGAAAATTAAATGAACAATTTAACGCTAAAATTACAAATCAATTAAAATTACAATGTTGTAGGCTCACATGAGGCATGTGCAAGCACGAACTTGTACATGTCTGGTTGTGAGAATGCATGTAATGTGAATCTCCAATGTAACTTATCTTTGAAACTTAGATAAGATTAGATTAGAACCGCCATTTTTCAATGAAAAAACTTAGAAGAGCCCTTCCAAAGTGAAATTTACGTTGTTCTAAATTAATTAAAAATGCTTTAACCAAAACGCACTTTTATAAATGTCAAAACCTGCCTTTTATAATCTCTTTAAACAAAAGAAAAATTAACTTTTCAAAGCAATCACTTTTCACACAGGAAAAAGTCTAACTCTTTAACGGAATTTCTCTATGGCGAAATGAAAAAGTTAACTTTTTAAAAGAATTCCTCTATCGCAAAAAGAAAAGGTTTACTTTTTAACGATCGCTAAAAGGTGAAATTAAAAAAGTTTCACCAGCGTGCACTAATAAGTCTTAAGCCTCGCTTTTCTTGTACATTATCGGAAGGGATTTAGAGTGGAAAAGTGAAGCTTAGGGAAACAATTTATTAATTTGAGTCTCGGGTCGCTCTTGGGTGAGTTGCTAAGCCCTGGACTTACATGCGAGTATAGTGCAGTTGCATTGTGAGAAAAATCCAGAGCCGTGAAGTTTGAGAATGTACAGTGGTGCTTCCGGATACGAGTGCCCTAACATACGAGTTATTTGAGATACGAGCTGTCAGGCGAGCACAGTTTTGTTTTGAAATACGAGTGAAATTTGAGATACGAGCAACGTGGAAAAGAAACACCCCGAAAAAGTTGCAACTGGTCGTGCATCGGAGCTATTTAATGTCACTTGCCTAACTCATTTACAAAGGTCCAAGGAAGAAACAAACTTCCTTGGATCTTTTTTTGAATCCGGCAAAAAAGGCAGAGACTAGTGAAGAGAAAAGCAGTGACTAAAATTAAGCATACAGTAGCATTCAAGTTGTGAGCAAGTTGAATTTAAGTGGCCAACATACAAATATTTATGTACCAGTGGCGAAGGGGGCCATACGAGCCGGTTTCCATCGGCTTCCCTTTTAAAATGATGTAACAAAGTAGTTAAAAAATATAGGCACAAAGTAAAAAAATACATTTAAAACCAAAGAAACAATACGTATTTTTTCCCCATTGAAACCATGCAGACTACTTTATTATCATTTTTGCCTCATTTTAAACGGGAAACCGATGGGAATCGGCTTATATTGGCACAGTTCGCCACTGGTATGTACACTTTATAACAACCGGTTTTTTTGTTTTACATTAACTTTTATTATGTTTTTATACAATATTCGTCATTAAGAAATACATTTATCTGTTTCAAAAACAATTGAGGGTAGGATTTTAGAGGCTGGAACGGATTAATGGCATTTCAATTCATTTCGATGGAGAAAATTGCTTTGAGATACGAGAAAATTGGCATACGAGCAAGGTTACAGAACGAATTAAACTGGTATCTCGCGGTATCACTGTATTAAATGTTGTGAAAATGTAAGTGGAAAAAGGATGAAATAGAGTGACAGAAATGACGGCAATAAGAATGATAGCAGGCAAGAGAGATCATTTGAAGAACACAAGGAATAGGCAAATGTGTAAGGCAGACCGTCTTGAGCCATTTGAAATGTGATTGCATCGTTGAATTGGACAGATATGGTAAGCAAATCAGATGAATTAAGGCAGAACTGAGAGATAATGGTTGACACGTATCAATTTGAAAGAGGTATTTGTTGGTCCGGTCGATAGCTCAGTTGGTAGAGTGCTTGTATTCCGAAGGTGTCAGTAACGATTTCCAGTTTCGGTGTTTATTTCAAACCCAAAATGTAAATACCAGCAATTTTTAATCAAGCTTCGCCAGAAATGAGTACTACCAGCCTCAAAAACCCTAAAAAATAAAACTGCAAGAATCCAGTGGTTAAGAATTTTTTCATTAGCATTTCTTTATAGTAGTTCACTAACTATAAGAAGTTACACCCAATATAATGTACAATACAATTATTTTTTCTTGATATCTTGATTATCTCTTGATAATGACCTGAATATTGATGGTCGAAAGTGCTCGAGATATAAAATATTATTGTGAAAATTAAACTACGTTTAAGAATAAAGAATTTTATTTTAAATAAAATGAATTTTCACTGTGTGAATACACAAACCCTACAAAACCTAATATAATGGTTTATCCACAATTTTTCTTACCTGTGAATCAGCATTTATTCAGTTGAACCTTAATGGTGCCGATTTCTTTTCACTAAATATAAATTGTTGTTCAAAAAATGTTACAAATATCTTTGACTCTGTCTGCAGTGCTCCGAAAGAATCGTACCGACCGGAGAATGTGGGATAATCTGGGATTTCCACAGACTTTTCAATGAGAGCGGCAGCGCAATGGTATAAACCAGCGGATAATACAATGTAACTTGGCTTTCTCAGGGTCTGCACTATACTCCACACCAGGGACTCTCAAAGTAGTCAATGCAGAACCCTGGTGATGAATTTTTGGAACAAGTATGTAATCCAAATCTTGAGTATTACGATGTTAAACACTTTTTATTTATTACTACGCATAGTTTTATTCTCTTTAATTTTTGAGTTACATTGCCTAAACGATATCGGACTTTATCCGTTCATATTCAGAGGCTAACCTTGAAACAGCCTCTAAATTTGGAACTATGAAATAAAAAGGAAAAAGTAAAAAGAAAGAATTAAAAAGGAAGAAGAAGGAAGAAGTTGGAAGAATAAAAAAAAGGAAGCCTCTGAAGTAACCCGGAATTAGCCTCTGAAGATAGATGGATAAAGTCCGATACCACCCAGGCAATGTCATTAAAAAATATGTGAAATGAAGACTATGCGGTTTACAAAAAGTGTTGTCAATCTCATGATTATGATGATGATGGTGTTATGCTTTATTTCGGGTTCACTTTTAACAAAATTGCAGTTAAATTTATTTTTAACAATCGATTACATAATATGGTTCACTCTGTTACTTCTGTATTGGCGGTTTCGCGGCTTTGACGTTAAAGGATCACTAATGCTTCACAGAACCGCTTTGTGTATTTGAATGTGACCAAGGACTATTTTCACGTGTTCCTGCCTACACAACACGCCTCTAGAATGGATGTAGTCAGAGAGTGCAAGAATTACCAACAGTTCAAAGTGTCAAACACTCACATATAAACACATACATACACAGAAGTAAGCACATCTGGGCACACAATCACAAAAACAAACAGGCATGCACCTATACATTCGTAACAATGCGTAACAAAGAAATTGGTATGGGTTTTACGAGACAAACAAATTTGAGAAACACTGCGTCAGACAATAATATAAAAGAGATTACAGTAGACAGTTGGATGATCGTTATGATTTTTATTATATCAAATGCAGCAAATGCATTATTTCTCACAAAAGTGCATCGCAAACAATGTATTCTTTTGAAAGAAATTCTTATTCTCAGTTTCGAGATATGGTTTAAAAAATATAACGTTTTCATTGCTATTTTTGTAAAGTAACTTTAGAGAACTAAAATTAATAATATGAATCTTTGTGTTAATGCAAAAATATCTTGAGAAAATATTTAAAAAAACCAAAACAGTTTTTACATTTTTTGTCGAGAGCGAGATCAAAAAAAAAGGTTTTTAATTAAAATAAAAAATATTGAAATTAAATATACGTACTAATCTAGTAGACCTTTGAAAAACTGAAACAAAGGTAAAGATAAAATGTTTTTAAAAAAATATATTTTTTTTGGCGACATTTTTGAGGTTCAATACATTTTTTAAAGTTTTTAAATATAACATTACATCTAAAATCCGTAACATAAGTTGCAAAGATATGATTCATATTAAATGCATGCCCACAAATAGACACGTGTAAGTTCGCGCTTACAATTAATGCTGCATGTGTGCTGACAAATTAAAATCCAAAGGTCAAATGAACATACACCTGCAACTCTTGCTGACCTTCCCTGAAAGAGGGCTAGCAACGGCAAAGAGAAACATTTTTTTACAGTATGGGTGGTCAGCTTCATGAACATAAACACGTTTTTTTTTCAAGTAATCTCACTCTTATTATTAAGATTGTACAGTTTTTGAACATTTTTTGTTTTTTAAATCGTCAATTTTAGGATATGTAGCCATCTTGAGAAATGACAAGTATGGACTCCTGTGTCTCATCACACATGAAAGAAGACGAGCTCCAGATCGAAGAAGATCATCTTGGTTGAAGAATCAAAACTCTCTCTATTGTGCCGCAGTCTTGAAGATACAAATCTCTATGATGATTACCAAAGAATCTTCAATCTTCACTGAAGAGACACAGGAAGAAGAAGAAATTGCCGCCATAAAAGTCTTCATATTTAGGTAACCCATATAATAAGCATTACTATCCGAGTTAGTTTTAATCTAAAAGTTATCTAACGGCTACGCTACCTGCCGGCTACGGGGGATACCATCTACGCCGCGTCGTAGACGCTTAAAGCTCTACGGCTGAATCGTTTAACTTAATCTGTAATACCATCGGGTAGGTACGAAAAGGTGCGCAGCTTTCGGGTGGGAGAAAAGCTCTCAAAGCAAATTGAAACTTTGGCGAAATCAGATGCAAACAAAAAAAAAAGTTTTGTCTATTAACATAAATATCATTATCAATGGTAGCAGCAACGACCGCCAGCTGTACGATGCCTTCCTCTTCCAGTCACATACTCTACTGCACGACAGTCTGCTACCTCTTCGTCCAGCCACCTTAATCTAGAGCTTTCTACGGTCCTGCGCTTCTTTATGTCCACTATGACAACCATCTTTTCCTGGCTCTGATGGTCTATTCGTTGGATGCGAATCAGCCAATGCAGTTTGATGATTTTTAATAACCAGACCAAATCAAGGACTTCTAGTTTCAGGTCATTTAGTTGAGAGAATTTTGTTAGTGTTCTTGTTTCCAGCCGTCATTATGCTTGAGCTAGTCAGTACCTCCACAGTGGGACCATGCATCCCATACAGGCACATGCGCCTGATGGGTAGGCAATACATAGTAGAAAATACATTTAAGCTTGACATTCAGATTCAGAACTCAAAATTTAAGTTCGATTGGAGCCATTGTTAGCATTGAAGTCAATATCAAATGAGTTATTTTAAAGGAATGGAACAAAATATTTATTCCGAAATGTATTTGCCTATATCCTATGCACGCGCCTGCTCCACAGACGTGTATCCACCATGTTCTGTCCTTGCACACTTCTTTCATCTCCTCGTCCACTCTCTTCATGCGTGATCTTGGTTTTTCTTCTTCGCCTTATATTCACGTCGTTTATTTGGCAGTTAACTATTTTCCTTTTAAAGATGTAGATAGAACGTGGGTGATGTTTGATCAGTGCTCAAATTTTGAAGGAAATGTGAGATCGGGGTCGATGAGTGTCTTGCGTAGTGTATCCTTTCTTTATTCCAAGCCACTATTCCGCTAGAGTGTCTTCCGATGAGTGTCTTGCGTAGTGTATCCTTTCTTTATTCCAAGCCACTATTCCGCTAGGAGTGGCCAGTGCCGACACAGATATATCTTCACTTTGTTCTATCTTTGCACAATTATTTTGTCTCCTCAATATTCATCACTCTCTTGGTGCATGCTCTTCTCTTATCATTTCATTTGAATTCTTGCTTATTTGATCAATCCGTTATCTGAATCCATAATAATAGCATTTTTTTGGCTTTAAAAAATATTTTGAATAATCCACACAAGGCTCTGTTTTGATATTCCCCACAGCTTGACTGGTATGAGTATAGTCCTCATCATTGACAATCAAAAGGTCCATAAAAGTTTCATATCTCTACATAATATAACTGCCTTCTAAAACTCGCTTCAACCTTCAGCCTTTAACCTTGCCATACCAGCGACTAGTCACTACTTCTTAAATGTAATTTTTTTACGAGTTCTTTAAGTTTTCTCCCATTTATCAGGTACTATATTTAGATAAGTTAACTCAGGCCATTCTTACGTTCCCCAGTGTTTGCTTGGCTTATTTATCATTTGATTCAAAGATGATCTTACAATTAAATTGTCATGTAAATCACATTAAACACAATGTGAGCTAAGAAAAAACGTAAACCACGATAATGTGAGAGTTATTTAAATATTTTGAATCCATTTTTAGTTTTCAAAAGAGACATTGGTCCACTACACATACAAATCAAATTGTACATCAAACATTGCTCATGCGAAATTAACTCTGATGGATACAAGACAAACAATCACCAACGAGAAGATATGTACATTGTATACGCAGTATTCTTCAGTTTTTGGGCACATTGTCTTTGATAATGACGAGAGATAACTTGGAGGATAGGACACAAAGAGTATGATTCTCTACATGATAGACCAATTAACCAAAGACAGCAGCAGGCACCTCAGTGGTTGGAGCGTTGCTGGCAGCGCAGTCAAAAGAGAACTGGAGAAAAGTAGCTTCCACATGGGTTACAACCCTGAGCCATTGCTCATTAGAAACAAGATTAAAAAAAAGTTAAGACAAGTTTAAATTTGGATGGAAACACAGATACTTGTTACTCGTTATATAGTTCTAAGCTGTTAAATAGTAACGACAAATCCCGATTTACGTTAACCTGCAGAACCTTAAGTGAAAAAACCGGGATAATCCCTGATACTCAATAAAATAAACATCGAAAGAACAACCCAAAAAAACCTAAGAGAATGTTTTCGAAACCACCTATCTAATTTGTTAAAAACATGTTTTTTTAATGATTCGCAGCACTGAAAGGGTTAAAACCTCTGAAGTCTCTACTTTGTATGTACACATAAAGATTCAGCTATGAGCAGTACTTGAGAATATGAAATTTTTTATGCCATACGTTAATTTTTATTTCGTATGTTTATTACTGAAGAATTTGTTTATTAAATATAAGCATGATTTTATCTGTTTTTTAATGTCCCGGAACATGTATTTCTGTACTGTGCAATAAAATATTCCAATAATTTTTACAATCAAACTAATATATTTTATTGCCTGCTCTTAACATTTTTGCACTTAACAACATTGTACTTATTATTTTTATGTTTTTGCCAATAAAAATATTTTTTTTGCCAATTTCCCAGTTGGTAGAGCGCTTGCATTCCATGCCGATAGCTCGGGATTGAATCCCGCCGATGGTGTCAGAATTTTTATTTAACCTTTCGGAGTATTAGTTTTAATTTACGTTTATTCCTTGACTTATAGGTTGGAATAAGGCTGACCACCCATACTGTACAAAATGGTTCACTTTGCGAATGTCACCCCTGTTTCAGGGAAGGTCGGCAAAAGTTGTGGGGCTTATGTTCATTTGATTGTGGGTTTGTGGGCATACATCTGAGAGCTTTAAATGAATATATCCTTGCAACTTAGATTATAGATTATATATAGTATAATGTATGTATGTACGTATTAATGTAGAGTTTTTATTTACCGTTTCGGAGTTTATTTCAAAAACCAAAAGAAAATATCGGCAAAGTTTACTCAGCCTTCACAAGAAATTCGTACCAGCTTACTCGAGAGCTGAGAAACCCTCACTTTAAACTGAAGCGGTTGGCGTAATGCCGGGAATTCGGGAGTAACGCGGCAAGAAGTTGCACTGTATCTGTAGCTTCGTTGCGTTGCGTCTATCCGTAAGCAAAAAAACATTGTAATATATATATTAAAATAAAAATTACTTTGTTTTAATTCACGTGAGTTTTCTTTGTCTAATGCATTGTTTGCTTGCTTACAAGCGTCATTTATTTCACCTTCTTCATATAAGCTTCCTTTTATTATGACTCTGGATACTTACTGCCGAAAATCTAGATAAACAAAAAAACTTTGTTAAAATATTGTTTAAAATTGTACCGTGTGCTAGCATTCAATAAAACTCTATTCAAATAGTAATCCAGACTCTACGGCACATGCGCAGAAGTATAACTGTCTCATATCGTACATTTCCCCGGGCTATTTCACCTACCCCAAGTAGAAAGCATTACGTTTAAACTAATAGCAACAAATGCACGTAAACTAAAACTCTCACATGGGCGCAGTTTGCGTTTATATACATTGTCTGCTTGAGAAATGTCTTATACTCGTGGCGTAGTTGATTTTAATAAAACCACCACAATATCATTGCAAACGAAATGTACACAAATGGTGGGATGGCAATCTGTTTGGCTTTTAAAGTTTTCGCGAACGTATGTTCACTTTGCTTCGACATTTTTGTATGAAAAAAAAATTGAATCTCAAGGCGTATCCTTGACTTGTAGGTTAGTATGAAGCTGACCACCAACAACTGTAAAAGATGATTCACTTTGCCAATGTCACTCCTGTTTCAGGGTCGGCTAGACTTGCAGGGTTTATGTTTATTTGAGATTGGGTTTTTATATTGTAGGTCCACATGCGGCATGTGTTAGCGCAAACTTATACATGTCTGCTTGTGGGAATGCGTTTAATATGAATATAAAATGTTTTTTTTTTTTTAAGAAAGCTTATGTGGGAGACTCCCTATTTAGAATCACCCTTGTTTTTGTGACTGTAATGTTTTTAGACTGGTTATAAATGTTTTTAGACCGATGGTTGATTGTGTGTTTCCGGGCTTTGACCGTGGTTTATAGTTTTTTCTTCTTTTCTTTAGAAGTATCAAGAAGAAAAATAAAAAATAAGAAAATAAGCAAACATTTTTGACAACGGTCAAAGCCCGGAAACATAAAATTAAACATCACATTTAATTTTTATTTTTGTCTGATTGGAATTTGGTGCAACAGGACCTGATTGATTTCAGGTTGATCTGCGAAATGCAGAAATGCCACGCTTGCATGCCGATCCCTAGCCAACATTGTCTTGTGAAGTGCGCGCTTCCACAAGGGTGCATCTGCAGACAAGTACCAGACAAACAAATTAGCTGAAAGTGGGACAGAAGCTGCAAACATTCGTATTGTGCAGGGTCCCTCGGGGAGCTTAAAAAAGCCCAGCCCTGTCGCTAAGTGCACCCATTGTAAGTTGATTTCACTTGGCGAAACTCTGATTTATTTGAGTTTTATCCTAAATTGTTTGGAGAGAAAAATACACGTGTAGCAAGCATGCATTATTTAAATTTTCTAAGGTTTGTGCACTAACGGAGTGAAAATGTATTTTTAAAATTAAAAATAACTTTTGCTATACATCACAGTTTTATTTTCACATTTTGAGTATAATTGACTAAGCGCTATCGGACTATAACCGTTCGTCTTTAGAGGCTAACTGAGGTATAAACAAAAGGTTCAAAATTCAAGGTAGGAAAGAGAAAATGGGTGGGTTTTTTTGGGCACGTACTGCTAGTAGGAGAGATGGACAAGGTATTTTCTTAATAATAATATTATCTTTATTGTTTTGGATATCAAGGGTTTCAAGCGAAATAAGTTGTCTGTTTTTGCACCCAGAGTGGAGGACCTTTACTCCTATTGTATCAAAAGAAAAGCCCTTTTCTATGCATGACAACTTATTGTCCTTAAAACCTTTAAAATTAAAAACAATATTGAAATATTATTTCCTGATTTTTTGTGAGATAAGCCCATAAATAAGAAATAAAAGGAAAGTATGATACATGAAAATGATACAAATTTCATTATCTCCATTGAACATAAGCAAATCATGTATGATTCACATTGAAGACTACAGGGGACGAACAAGGAATGCCATTTTAAGAAGTAAATCAAATTTTGAAATTTAGAATCATGGTTATTGCCTGTCACAAAAAAAAACGGAAATACAGCTATAATCTGTGATAGCGACTGTGGTTGCATTACAAATTTTACAGAGCTTTAGATACACACAGATGCCACTAGATTTCACTTTTTTCCTTACGAACTTATTTTCTTACTTTTGCTGACATTCCTTGTTTTTCCCCTGTAGCCTTCATATAAGGTATTATTTGAGTTAATTGTGAATAGGCAGGTTTATTGTATGGTTGTGGGCCGTTAAGATCCTTATTCATGTAGCCTATAAGAAAGAATTTAACAAGAATAAATAATTCACAGCCTAAAATTCTCAGGTACATGTTACGAAAAACATTCAAACATTCTGCCCGAATATTTTCTGTTTTAGCAAACAAAAACCACTCAAACAAAGCTCGCAGAAATAATACAAAATCCTATACAGTCTGCCTTGTTCTAGCAGTCAAGAAAATAAAGAATTCCTTACGAAAATAATTTCGCCCATAGCAACAGTTGAAAAGGGCGATTTAACCTAATTTGTAGCTGCGTAGCTTCAGAGGCTAAAACTTCAAGTATAAAAAACTTTGTTTCTACCCAAAGATACTATTCTACCAAAAATAAACACAGAATCTCTAGTGGGCGTTTAGCTTTGCAAATATTCCTACATAAACTTTGTGGTTTAGTTTAAACGCACGGTGTTATACTTGGTGCTATTTTTTTTTTGGGAAAAATTCAAGACATTGCCTACTGAGTGGCTGAAATTATTTTCATAATTTCAACTTACTTCCTACAGCCGCTACAACGCGAAAAAAAAATAGAAAATTGAATTACCCGACTGGCTGGAAAATACAGAAAATGTTTTAAAGATTATGTTCTGTTTTTTAAGGCAGTATTTAAAAGCATTTTTCCCGCGGTAAAGAACAGAGAACAAAAATTAATAAAATTATTTATTTGGTGAGCGCTGTTTTTTTGTCAATTATACGTCAGGAGCACAATGCGACATTTTTCATCAAAATAAACTGCCTAAATCTAAATTTTAATCTAATCTAATCTAAGTTGCAAAGATGTGTAACGTTGGGAATTCACATTTTATGCATTCTCACAAGCAGACACGTGTAAATTCGCACTTGCGCATACCGCATGTGAGCCAACAGCATAAAAACCCAAATCTCAAATGAACACACACCCTGCAACCTTTGCCGACCTTCCATGAAACAGTGATGACTGGCAAAGTGAACCATTTTCTATAACATGGGTGGTCAGCCGCTTACCAGCCTATAAGTTAAGGAACATGCACAATTCATTATCTATAGTAATCTTTAATCTAATCTAAGTTGCAAAGATATGTTACATTGGAGATTCACATTACATGCATTCTCAGAACGAGACACGTACAAATTCGCGCTTGCACATGCCTCATGTGAACCAACAACATAAAAACCAAATCTCAAATGGACATACACCCTGCAACTCTTGCCGTCCTTCCCTGAGATAGGGGTATAATCTAAGTTGCAAATATATATTTACATTCAAAACTCATATCAAATGCATGCCCACAAACAGACAAGTGTGAGTTCGCGCTTTAAAACATGCCGCAAATGAACCTACTTACATAATAAAACCGAATCTCAAATGAACATACACCCTGCAAATTTTGTCGACTTGGTGACATTGACAGAATGAACCTTTTTTTTACAGTATCGGTGGTCAACCTCATACCAACCTACACGTTAAGGAATTACATACACATGAATTACCTCAAGAGTACAATGTGATATTTTTCATCAAAATAAGGAGCCTGCAGTGGGATAATCACTGTTTGGGCGGATTGTTAGGTTGATTTGTTTATGGGTGGCTGGCCATGAAATCCTTTGTCCTTTAGCCTATAAACTGACCACTCCTAATTTACCTAAACACCTCTTCAGCTTCAGTACTTGTGTGAACGTGGCCGTGGACAGACTTGTTTACGGTACCTACTCACATCGCGCGCGAACGAAGGAGAAACATACACGAAAAAAAACGCGACCAGTGCTCCGCGAAGAAGCCATCCATTGGAGATAAGGTGAGTCCTGACTTTAATTCCTTGATTCCTATCCCCTTGTTCCTTTGGTTAGCTCCCTGGGCAGATTTGCTGGGCAGTTCGCCCGAACGCGATTTATGGAGAACCAGTGCGGTTAAAAACCCTCTCCACGCTTCACATGGTAAAGCCAAACTTGGCGTTATCATCACTTAATAAGAGTTGACGACACCAACCCCATTAACAGTTAAAATTGTCAGCATCACAAGGTCCAAGGAGGCCAGGAAAACCAAAAATACGATGGATGGACGGTGGTAGGAATTTGGACGGGGATTGGGAATCAGGATAAAGGAGGAACACCGGAGAGGACTATAATTCGCAGAAATCAAAGTCGTTGTTGTTACCTCGCCGTATATCTATTGGTCAAAATTTACACGCGCCACAACCCAACCTTCTTGGTCGGAGGCCGGTACAACAGAGAGAAAGCTTACATAAGAAATGACAGAAGACCCAAAAACGTCTTATTTTTCTTTTAACTTCTGATGGCTCGTACTGTTAAAAAGTCTGATCACCCGTTCTGTAAAAATATGGTCAATAACGCAACTACGCAACGCAACTAAGCTACACATATAGTGTAACTTCTTGCCGCGTTATCCCCGAAGGGGTTGCATGTGGCGAGTTGAACCTATTTATTTTTACAGGTAAGGGGGCCGGCCTTACGCCAACCACTTCAGTTGAAGTGGAGGTTTCCCAGCTCCCGAGAGTGCTGGTACTCATTTCTTGTGAAGGCTGAGTAAACCTGTAAGGCTGAGCCAATGTTCAACTTAATTCAATGTTCATTAGAATCCATACAAGTTTGTAACAAAACTATATTCATGAGTGTAAAGGGAACAGCCACCCCCCGTTGTAGCTCCGCCCCCTAAAACTTTCTGCTGAATTAACTAGTTTTTTTAATATCATATTCTTCCTCAGTTGTTCTCTTGAAAATGGTGTGTTAACACTCTGAAAGCGCTCGAGGTATAATTTAAGCTCGCGAAAAAAACTTTGAAAGACGTCATATTTTTATTATATTTATATATCAACTTATACAAAAGGCAAAGACCTTAACGACTTGCCCCATAAAATCAGTAAAATAAAAGATGTGTTATTGTTCTTGTTTATTTATGACGTCACGGGAGGTCTGGTCCGTGCGTTGAAAGGCCCAGCCTAACACCCCATGCGCACTAAATTCCAGTAGACCCAAGGGTCATTTCTCAGCCCTCCAATACCTCAGGAAGTGTGCGTGCATCATATCTTTATTGAATCTCACCTAGCTGAGATGGAAAATATCTTTCATAGATTGGTGAATAGCATAATTTTTTTGGGTTAATTTTTTTTTTAAATGGATTTGTGAAGAAGAATGCAATGTACCAACCTATTCTGCCTGGCCAGAAACAGGTATTAATATCACAAATTAATAATTCACTATTTTTTATTTTAATGTACCTGTTATTAATTAATAATTACCCAATAACATCTGTTGATCTGGGTCGGGTCACGACCATCGGGAAGGCCTTCCGCCGCTAAATAAAGTTATAGCTTTGCATGAGCGTTCTGTGATACGCTTCCCCGGATGGAAACGAAACGGGTATGAGGATGAGCTTGCGCAACTGTTGAACCAGGGTCAAAGTTATGGTCAGATGTCGCAGGCGGGGATCAAACCAACACTATTGTATTCCAAACACGCTAGAAAGATCAGCCCACTTGGCCCAATTCTTAAAATTTAAAAATTTCAATTAAAAATACACAGTTATTAATAATTTGAACTTTGTGTATTAGCAATTATACAAGGTGTATTTGGTCCCCTGTAAAATTATCCAAAACGGAGCTTACAGATTAAGTCATCGATATTGCATATACAAGTCATATTAAATATATGCCCACAAGCACACACGTATAAGTTGGCGCTTACACATGCTACATGTACACATACAAAAACCTATGAGCATACACCATGGGACTCATGCCGAATTTTCCTGAAAAAGCAGTGACATTAGAAAAGTGAAATAATTTTTACAGTATAGGTGGTTAGTGTTTTACTAACCTTAAATTAATGAACAAAAAATATGCAACAAATGTACATATTTTTCTATTTAAAAAATATAAGAATACGTGAAAAAATTAAATACTTACAAAATACATAAAAATAAACACGTATCGGTATTATTCACACATAGCTTAAATATGGCTCAGCTGCCAACTAAGGACCAAGATCACTTGGTAGGACAGATATGAATCAACCGTTGTACTGTTTACATATAAAAACTCTGTCGGAACCGAAAGTGAAAACAAAATGTGTAAAGTAAATGAACCGCTGCGCGTTATTGTTAAATACAACCCACTAAAGTCATTTGGTCTTGTCTTGTATCCTGCAGCAATTCCTCTAGGGGTGGCCGGTACCTCCACACAAGTGCCTCCACTTGACTGTGTCCTTGCATACTTCTTTCATCTCATCTAATTTCATCACTCTTTTCATGCATGCTCTTCTCTTGTTTTCACTCTGTAAATTCCATTCATTCGCAATCTCATTTATCTGATCAATCCATTGTTTCCTAGGTCTTCCCCTTCCACGCTTACCTATTACATTCCCTTTATACACTCTTTTTGTCAGTCGGTCTTTTCTTTCATCCTTTCAATATGTCCAAACCATAACAATACATTTTTAACTTAGATAGATCATGGTTAATTATTTTTTCATTTTGATGCAACAATCTATTCCGTTCTTTTCACATTCTTTCATCCCCCCCAGATCACGCGTCCATCACTCGTAACTTTTCAGATAAACAGTTCTCTCTTACCATCCCCTATCCCTCTAATACCTCCCTCCATTCTTACCCTTCTCACTGATGATACAGGGGTAAAACTTCTTGGCTAATAAATAAGATAAGGTGCACGCATGATCTTGGGCCAACTTTAACAACAGATGGGGGAAAAAATAAGACGATGCGCCTACTTCGATGTATGATATTTCACCCAAAAAACCTCTACGTAACATTTTTTTGTATGTTAATAAAATATGTGTTGCACTTTTCAATTTGCATTTTTCTACGATTCTATAATCTAAGTTGCAAAGATGTATTAGTATTCAAAATTCATATCAAATGCATGCCCACAAACAGACACGTGTAAGTTCGCGCTTACAAATGAACATACTTACTTACTTTAAACCTAATTTATATGAATCGTAAATTTTAACATATCTTCGCAACTTGGATTATAGATAAAATTATATGTGTACAATAATTATAACTACACAGCTAAAATTTATTTATCGGATATTAGACGAACCGTTATAATAGAACTTACATTATAATAATAATACATAATATAAGGATGATTTATTTGGTGAGCGCTGTTTTTGTGTGTATCACACCTCAAGAGCCCTCTGCGAGCTTGGTCGTCGCTGTAGAAAGCGCCAATTCTCAAGCAAGACCCAGTTGTTGTAAGGTTGGATGGACCTTTCAGTGACCGGTCTTTTTTGGAATTTTTTCAACTCAGCGAAGAGCACATTCGAAATATAAATGGTATATTTTGTGCTCCGCAGGGATCCGAATCCACAACCTTCCATTTACGAGTCCGAAGTGTTGCCACTGGACTACGGACCGGTCCAAGATGCCAACGACACGCGGTGTACCTGAGCGGTCACCCATCCAAGTACTATCCGCGCCCAATGTTGCTTAACTTCGGTGATCTATGGGAACCGGTGCTTTCAACATGGTAATGTCGTTGACATTATAGTTACATTATTCAAGAATAATGTAAGTTCTCTTATAACGGTTCGTCTAATATCCGATGAATAAATTGTAACCGTGTACTGTGTAGTTATAATTATTATGAATATGTCAAACGTAATTCCATAACTATATTACATGTCCTATTCGATTTGTTCCTTGACTTATAGGTTGGTATGCGGCTGACCCCCCATGCTGTAAAAATGGTTCACTTTGCCAATGTCACCCCTGTTTCAGGGAAGAACGGCAAGATTTGCAGGGTGTATGCCCATTTGAGATTTGGGTTTTTATGTTGTAGCTTCACATGCGGCATGTGCAAGCGCTAACTTGTACGTGTCTGCTTGTGAGAATGCATATAATGTGAAACCCCAGTGTAACATATATTGAAACTTAGATTAGATTAGATTATCTCTAATCTCTAAGATTAGATTTAAATTATTATCTTCATTTTAAGTTAGTATTTTCATTTGTAAGCACACATGCAGCATTTGTAAACGCGAACTTACACTTCTCTGTTTTTGTGGACATGTATTTAAAATGAATGTTAAATATTTAATACTTTGTGGGACCATTGACTTTTATTTAAAAAAAAATTATACCTGACGATGATCTAAGATCGAAAACGTTAGTAAAATTAAAGAATAAATAATTGTAAAAGTGAAAATATAAAACAGTGGTTGATTTAAATCCTTAAACTAAATAAATTATTCAATGTTAAATGTTGGCATATCTTCGCAACTTAGATTAAAGATGTCCTATTCGATTTTAATTATTAAGAAACGGTCCAAGATTGTCCGATTCCATTTAATGAGTACATTTGCTCGCAGTCTACAATTTCTCGCCAGGTTTTAATTGAGCCGTCTTTTCTTTTGCCGGGATTATCCGACAACAGCGGTAATTGGTTCTGCAGACTTTTCAAAATTGCGAGACAACTTTTGTTCGAGTTACTTTAATACCCGGCAAAAATATTCCATGGCACATGCCTTAATTAAAGCTTCCGAAATCGTCTTCAGGGACGATCAAGACCATCTTCAAAAGGATTGAGGCGTGTAAAAGGGATACGTATATTTTAAATAGATATTCAAAGAGGAATCCGTAAACCGGACGGTAGTCTAGTGGCAATGCTTTGGATTAGTAAATGGAAGATCGAGGATTCAAATCCCGGCAGAGTACAAAAAAATTACAATTTACATTTTAAATTATGCTCTTTGCTGCGTTGAAAAATTCTGATACGTTTACCAAAGATCCATCGAACCTTATAGTAACTGGATCGTGATTGAAAATTGGCGCTTTGTAGCGACGATGACCAAGCTCGTAAAAATATTAAAAGCTCAATTGGTTGAATGCTTGCATTCCATGCCGAGAGCAAGGGTTCGATCTCAAGGCTTAGTCAGCCTTCGCAAGAAATGAGAACCAGCCCCCCCGGGAGCTAGGAAACCCCCACTTCAACTGAAAGTGGTTGGTGTGAGGCCAGCCTCCTTACCCGTAACAATAAATAGGTCCCGAATCGCCACATGCGACCCCTTCGGGGACTACGCAAGCAAGAAGTTACACTACATATTGTGTAGCTTAATTGCGTTGCGTTTTATTTAACTTAATGAAATAGCTTTAAGCATGCTTTTAAACTGCTAGGAAACGTCCCAACCAGCTAAGCCATTGACTACACCTTTCGCCATTCTCCATTCTCAATACTAATCCCTCGCCTGAACCAGGTGAAGCTAATCGAGATAATTGCTCTGCGCATAAGACACCCACTCCCCAACGGAGCCGTATTCCCCGCTGCAGGAAATGCTCTCTCGCCCCGAGTTGTAATGAAATCTCTTCCCGCCGCTGTGTCAACGGTAATGGTGGCTGGCTCTAAGTAAAGTAACTAAAAGTGAATGCAGAGGACTTAAGCCCGACACTGAACTAGAGACATTTCCAACTGAAAATTGTAATGTGGAGCAAGAGCTCCTGGCCATTGTATAAGAGATGTACAATTCCCGTCGGCTATTACTATAACTTTACTTTATTATCTTCGGCTCAGAAACCTTAGAGGCTCAGGGACTCCCGCACCACACTCCTTCATGACTATGTATTGTGCTGCTTCCCTCCATGGTTCCCTCACTCCCAGGACATCGGCGTCGGCTTCGATGTTGTCTGCCCACCGCATCCTGGGACGTCCGAGTGGTCTAACACCTGAGGGGGCACCATCCAAGACTGTTCTGATGATCCTGGAGTCCTCTGCACGTGCTACATGTCCGGCCCACTGGAGTCTTCTTGATTTCATTACCGACACTATGTTTGGGTCTTGAAACACGGACCTCAGCTCCGCGTTGGTTTGGATACGCCACTTGTCACCTTCAAATACAGGTCCAAGAATGCGATGAAGCATTTTGTTCTCAAAAATCTGGAGAAATTTCTCTTGTTTATGAGTCAGCCTAGAGCCTTTGCATCCGTACAACACAACTGGATGAACAATGGAAGTGTCGATCTTGAATTTTGTGGAGCGGGATAGCCATTTTGAGCACAATAGCCCTGTTAGGCCAAAATTGCTATTATATATGGCTTTTATATATTTCTTGGCTAAGTTTGGTATGAGGCTGACCACCCATACTGTAAAAAATGATTCACTTTGCCAATTTCACCCCTGTGTCAGGGAAGTTTGGATTTATTTGTATGTATTTCCTTGACGTATAGGTTGGTATGAGGCTGACCACCCATACTGTAAAAAATGGTTCACTTTGCCAATGTCACCCCTGTTTCAGGGAAGGTCGGCAAAAGTTGTGGGGCTTATGTTCATTTGAGGTTTGGATTTTATTTGTAAGTACACATTCAGCATTTGTAAGCGCGAACTACACTTGTTGGTTTGTGGGCATACATCTGAGAGCTTTAAATGAATATATCCTTGCAACTTAGATTATAGATTATAGATTATACATTAAGCATTTGTAAGCGCGAACTACACATGTTTGCTTGTGGGCATGCATTTGATATGAGCTTTACATGTTAATATATCTTTGCAACTTAGATTATAATATAAAATAATAGATTATAATATAATCTAAGTTGCAAAGATATATTAACATGTAAAGCTCATATCAAATGCATGCCCACAAGCAAACATGTGTAGTTCGCGCTTACAAATGCTTAATGTATAATCTAAAATCTATAATCTAAGTTGCAAGGATATATTCATTTAAAGCTCTCAGATGTATGCCCACAAACCAACAAGTGTAGTTCGCGCTTACAAATGCTGAATGTGTACTTAAAAGCAGACATTGTGTCATATATGTATAATATATTATATTATACATATATGACACAATGTCTGCTTTTATACATCAAATATCTAGTAAGGTATTAAAGTAAGTGGTTCGATGTTGCTGAAGCTAGTAGCAGTCCTCGGGTGGCTCTCCTTGTGGGGTTGTTGCTAGATCATGGGAAGCGTCAAGAACTTTAATCACATTACTCCTCTTCTCCAGAAGCTTCACTGGCTCCGTGTCCCAGAGAGTGCCAAGTTTGAAGTATGCACGATGACTGACAAAGCTTTTAATGAGAAGACATTAAAATACATCGCTGATTTAATCAAGTCTGTCGTCCTCGGCAAAAAAAATCCTCACACTACACTGGGCAGAAACCAGAGCCAAATCACGTATTGGACAGAAGAGTGAGCACAGTGTTTGGAAAGCGTGCATTTGCAGTTGCTGGTCCTATGGCCTCGAACCGCCTGCCTGCTTGCTCCAACATTATAGAACGTCATCATTTTTTTTTGTGTATATCTTTTAGTGCTTCTAAAATAAAACGACCATGTGCTGTGTGTTCTAAAATGACACCAAAGGAATTCAGTTACAGTTTCGGTGCTTTTGGTAAATTTTGTTTAAGATGTTATGTGAAAGATTAAATTTTAGTATTTCACTTGTTAAATAGACGCCTATTTTACCAAAAAACACCAACACTATTGCTCGATGCTGGCATATGGATGAGGCATGCTTGGTTTCATGAAAAACATAGGGTTTTCAACTAAAAATTTACAATTAACCAACAAATATACCTACCATAATTTTGGCATCACCTTGTATTGAAATGTCCAAGAAGTTTCGATCATCTGGCGCTAGATGTCTATGAATCGCGGTACATTCAAAATTAATAACAATAACTTATACTAAATGTTTAGTTTTTATAAAAAAATCATTTAGTAACATTTTTATTTGTGTGTTGCTACAGGTCGTTGTAAAAGTGGCATGATTGTTCACATTTATTTGAAGAAGACCATCGTAGACATGGGCAAGACGTCCGTAAGCTCCAGCTCCCACAGACCACGGCAACAGATCCCGGAAAACATCTCTCCAGCATCATCAGCCGGCCATGTAAGCCTAAAAGTCTTATGACATCATTTGAGTGAGAATTTACAATCATGGCTTACCCTCGGGATCAGAAATTTAAAAATAGTCGATTCATTTCTGTGGGAAAAGTAATATTTGTACTCGTATCATGTAGAATGTTGAATTAATATACTTAGGCTGGTTTTAGTGTCGCGCTGACAAAACGCTGACCGTCAGCGCTGACAGCCAAATATATGAACTTGTCGCGCTGACAGCTACGCGCCATTCTAAAACGCTTCCTACAAGTTCATATATTTTGAACGGTCAGCGCTGACGGTCAGCGCGTTGTCAGCGCGACACTAAAACCAGCCTTACCTTACTTAATTTTGGCATTCGCTTGTATTGAGAGCTACAAAAAGTTTCGTCCATCTGGCGTTAGATGTCCAGTTTATAATGTTCAGTTTATGATGCATAAATATAGTCATATTTAAATTTATATTGTTATCTTACAGTTCGTTGCAAACTCGCAGAAGTTTTGCTCATTGAGTTATAACATAGGGGAGTCAAAACTACTCTGAATTGAGTAGAAGTTAGAAAGACAACAATAATACTCTGAGTGTCACCACACTGTTAACAGGCAACATTATGTAGATGTTAGTTTTTTTCTGCATTATTGGCATCACTAAAATATCTTCTCTATGCGGATATCGATCGCACGCGTTGCAATTATTGCGGTGAATTTAATAATGGTAATAATAATAATAATAAAATTAAGATTAATTATTTGGTGAGCGCTGCTTTTGTGTGTATCACACCTCAAGAGACTGTTATTTTAAATAGCGCTCGTTCGTGAAAAGTCACTTCAAAAGCGCTTTGTAGTAGTCTTTTGGTGCTATGAACGCACCGCAAATCCATGGCTCATCCGTCGCCTACACTGAACCTTCCATACAAAAACAACGGCAATCTATTGATCAAACAGAATTTGTCGATTCTGAAAGCAAAATGTCAATATCATAAAACATAATTGCTTGTGTTATTATTTGGTATTCACAATATGGAAAAAGCAAGAAAACGTTAGATTTCACATGATTATTAAGTATTCTGTGGAGTTTGACAGCTCTATAGTTAACAGGTTAGCCTGATAGTATTGTTGCAAATGCCTAATTGTGTGTTTTTGGTTGTCTGTGAAGTCTATAGATATTAGATACTTATTTGATTGCATTTGTATTTCTTAGATATTTTGTGTGTGCTTACTCGAAAAATGTGGGGAAGTCTTGCATGTGCCAGTTCTCAATATTTCGAGAATAACCTTTATTCTCACCTATAAACACAGACCGAGATGTTCTGTAGCCAGACTAGTATCGAAGCTGTGGAGCAATACAGTTTAAAAGCAACCCTGTGCACGAACCGTATCTTAAAATACTGTTATGTAAATAGGCAATGTAAATATTAAAATAGGTATAAATATTAGTTATAGGAATTATTTATTGTATTGGTGGGTAGGATTGATAATTGTGTGTAAATAGAGAAGTCTCTAGACTAAGTACTTCGAGAAACTTCGAGCAATTATGTGTTCCGGAGTGTTCTACTCTTTCAGTATAAAAGGGTGCAAGTTGTTTGCACTGACCAGTCTTATCTTCGAGCTCCACCAATACAATAAACAAAATCGACCAGTGAACTAAAACCAGTGTAATTAAACAAATCCAAGTGTTAAAAATATATGTTAATTGTAGAGTAAATTCAGTGAAAATAAATATTCAGAAAGAAGACAAGTATGTTTTAATTTAGAGACTATTTCGAACCAAAAACATTACAATATACTGTGCAAAATAAATAACGGCATTTTTTATTAAATAGAACCCACGTTAAAGCGAAACAGTGTATTGTATAATTCTGTAAGCTAGTTTCGTCTCTAGTAGTAACTCAAAGGTTCTAGTACTGTTTATAATGATATGCGGTGGCATTCCCTCGGGCTTCAGTGATGTGTCGCAGGAAACTGAATGCGACCAAGCCTAAACACCGTTTCTGAATAACTAATGCCTCACGGGACACCCTGGATGCACAGAAACACTATGACGTGTATATTATTACACCAAACCCTTAAAAATACTATGACGTGTAGTTTAAAAATATAAATTAACACATCGACTTATTCATTTGCTACATTTTTTGCATAGGAAATTTTTGACTTTTTTTGTATAGATTTCTTTGTAAGGTTTTGTTCTTTTTTATATTTAAATGTAATTTATTATTCATATTCCTTGACTTATAGGTTGGTATGAGGCTGACCACCCATACTGTAAAAAATGGTTCACTTTGCCAATGTCACCCCTGTTTCAGGGAAGGTCGGCAAAAGTTGTGGGGCTTATGTTCATTTGAGGTTTAGATTTTATTTGTAAGTACACATTCAGCATTTGTAAGCGCGAACTACACTTGTTGGTTTGTGGGCATACATCTGAGAGCTTTAAATGAATATATCCTTGCAACTTAGATTATAGATTATATAGATTACTGCTCCAAGAAAGACAGCACTAAGTCAAAAAGATAGTTTTGCAGGAAAGCCAATTGAATTTTATTTATTCCATGGAGAACAATGCCTAAACTATTTTTAACATTTATTTATTAACGAATTTAAAAGAGATAGAGACATGGCTGTCATCTTGGAATGAAGATAAGGATTTGTTACCTTCAGAAATGGAAATGAGTCAAATACCTCAATTTCGGAGTTATCTTCTTCCTTGGAGCAGTCGACATAAATGTGTAACATTATATATTTTTTTTATTCTTTAATCTTAGTTGCAAAGATACAATACATTTAATAGTCCTATAACATTTGACAGGTCCGTAGTCTAGTAGTTAACACGTCTAACTCGTAAATGGAGGATTATGGGTTCGAATCCCAGCGTAGTACAGGAAAAATGTGCATTTTATTTTCAAATACGCTCTTTGCTGGGTGAAAAATTCTTATCCTTTTTCTGAAGACCGGTCACTAAAGTTTCATCCAGCTTTACAGAAATTGGGTCTTGTTTGAGAATTGGCGCTTTCTACGGCGACGACTAAACTTGCAGTTTGGGGTGTGATTCACACAAAAACAGCGCTCATCACACAAATCATCTTATATTAATTATTAATAAACATGCATTCCTATAAGAAGACACGTATAAGTTAAAGCTTACACACGCCGAATGTGGACTCACATCCATGAAGGTAGTATTTTTTAGGTATAATACTTAGATATCGATGCTTGCAACATAAAACCCCAATCTCAAATGAAACAGGGATGACGATGTAATAATAATCTTTCTTGCAAAGTGCATATATAAACACTAGGGGCGTTGCCCCTGGCTGCTACGCAGCCCAACCCCTTAACATTTGGTGAATGTGTATATTGCGCATAGTTTCCTCGCGTTAAAATTCGGAAAACATGTAAAATAAAAACATGCAGCCTTTGTAAAAGAAAATCGACCACCCATAGTTTAAAAAATGGTTCACTTTGAAGATTTCAGCTGTGTTTCAGGGAAGATTGGCAAGAGTTGCAGGGCTTATATTAATTTGAGATTGGGTTTTTATGTTGTAAGTCAACATGCATTATGTGTAAGCGCGAACTTATAAATGTCTGCTTGTGGGAATGCATTTAATATGAATCTCGATTGCTATGTATCTTTGCAACTTAGATTATAGAACTTAACAAAATAATTTCCTTGACTTATAGGTTAGTATGTGGCTGACCACCCATACTGTAAGAATGGTTTACCATGAAAATTTTATCTCTGTTTGAGGAAAAGTCGGCAAGAGTTGCAGGGCTTATGTTCATTTGAGATTAGTTTTTTTTATTTTGCAAGTCCACATTGGGCATTTGTAAGCGTGAACTTGTACCTGTCTGCTTGTGGGAATGCATTTAATATGAATCTCAAATGGTATGTATCTTTGCAACTTAGATTATAGAACTAATCAAAATAATTTCCTTGACTAAAAGGTTAGTATGTGGCTGACCACCCATACTGTAAGAATGGTTTACAATGAAAATTTTATCTCTGTTTGAGGAAAAGTCGGCAAGAGTTGCAGGGCTTATGTTCATTTGAGATTAGTTTTTTATTTTATAAGTCCACATGGGGCATTTGTAAGCGCGAACTTATACCTATCTGCTTGTGGGAATGCATTTAATATGAATCTCAAATGGTATGTATCTTTGCAACTTAGATTAAAGAACTAAACAAAATAATTTCCTTGACTAAAAGGTTAGTATGTGGCTGACCACCCATACTGTAAGCAATGGTTCACAATGCAAATTTTATCTCTGTTTGAGGAAAAGTCGGCAAGAGTTGCAGGGCTTATGTTCATTTGAGATTAGTTTTTTATTTTATAAGTCCACATGGGGCATTTGTAAGCGCGAACTTATACCTGTCTGCTTGTGGGAATGCATTTAATATGAATCTCAAATGGTATGTATCTTTGCAACTTAGATTAATGAACTAAACAAAATAATTTCCTTGACTAAAAGGTTAGTATGTGGCTGACCACCCATACTGTAAGCAATGGTTCACAATGCAAATTTTATCTCTGTTTGAGGAAAAGTCGGCAAGAGTTGCAGGGCTTATGTTCATTTGAGATTAGTTTTTTTTATTTTGCAAGTCCACATTGGGCATTTGTAAGCGTGAACTTGTACCTGTCTGCTTGTGGGAATGCATTTAATATGAATCTCAAATGGTATGTATCTTTGCAACTTAGATTATAGAACTAAACAAAATAATTTCCTTGACTAAAAGGTTAGTATGTGGCTGACCACCCATACTGTAAGCAATGGTTTACCATGCAAATTGTATCTCTGTTTGAGGAAAAGTCGGCAAAAGTTGCAGGGCTTATGTTCATTTGAGATTAGTTTTTTTATTTTGCAAGTCCACATTGGGCATTTGTAAGCGTGAACTAATTGTACCTGTCTGCGTGTGGGAATGCATTTAATATGAATCTTAAATGGTATGTATCTTTGCAACTTAGATTATGTAAAGAAATACACAAAATAATTTTCTTGACTTATAGGTTGGTATGAGGCTGACCACCCATACTTTAAAAAATGGTTTACTTTGCAAATTCACCTTTGTTTCAGGGAAGGTTGGCAAGAGTTGCAGGGCTTATGTTCATTTGGAATGGGCTGTTATGTTGTAAGTACACATGCAGCATATGTAAGCGGGAACTTATACATATCTGCTTGTGGGAATGCATTTAATATAAATCTTAAATGATATATATCTTTGCAGCTTAGATTAGATTAGATTAGAACTTATACATGTCTGCTCGTAAGAATGCATGTAATATGAATCTCAAATGTTATATATGTTTGCAACTTAGATTACAGATTGAAATCCATTTTTATTTGGCTTTTTTTTTATTTTTAATTTGCATGAAATAAAAGAAAATGTAAAAAAAACTTTTACGTTTTGCCGCTAGATGTCAATATTGTTCCATACATTTTTAGTATGAACAAACAGATTAATTCCTAAAAGTTTTCATAGATTTCTAAACACACACGCGTAAGCTCGCCGCATTGCAGCATATATACAAAAATTAATTTGCTATAGAGCATGAATGTGTTTCATCTGCTGTGATGGCATTGATTTTGAAAATCGAAACTCGACGACGAATGACGACGACGATCTAATCTAATCTAATCTAATCTAAGCTGCAAAGATATATATCATTTAAGATTTATACTAAATGCATTCCCACAAGCAGATATGTATAATTTCGCGCTAACACATGCCGCATGTGGACCTACAATATAAAAACCCAATCTCAAATGAACATAAGCCTTGCAACTCTTGCCGTCCTTCCCTGAAACAGGGGTGACATTGGCAAAGTGAACCAATTTTTATATTATGGGTGGTCAGCCGCATAACAACCTATAAGTCAAGGAACATACATGACAAATTACATTTTTTAAAATCAAAGAATAAAAATAACAATATATACATGGACATAAAAAACTAAATCATAAAACCAAATTCACTTTAACAAACCCTAGCCGCCAACATCACAGATCAACCGCCATTTCTTTCTATCCTTGCATACTTCTTTCATTTCCTCCAGAGTCATAACCTTCTTCATACAAGCTCTTCTTTTATTATGACTCTGGATATTCCATTCATTCGCAATTTCGGATATTTGGTCCATCCATACCTTTCTCGGTCTTCCTCTACCACGACATCCATCTATTCTACCAACATATACTTTCTTCGTCAGTCTTTCCTCATTCATTCTCTCCATATGCCCAAACCATCTTAACAAACTTCTTTTAATCTTCACTTTCACACTTTCTTTTGCACCACATTCTTTTCTTACAAAATCATTCCTCACCCTGTCACTCCGTTTTTTCCCAATCATACTTCTTAGAAAGTCCATTTCAACAGTATGGACTTTACTAATTTCACTTTCATTCACCGTCCAGGCCTCGCTTCCATACATCAAGGTGGGTAAAAGTATGCCACTGCGTACCGCCAATCTATAGGGTAATATAATAGGGTAAATAATAAAAGGGTAATATAATAAAGGATTCAAAACTCATATCAAATGCATGCCCAGAAACAGACATGTGTTTTGTGTAAGTTCGCGCTTACAAATTAAAACCAAACCTCAAATGAACATAATCCCTTAAACTCTTGCTGACTTTCTCTGAAACAGGGGTGACCTTGTCAAACTGAAATATATTTTTACAGTATGTGTAGTCAGCCTCATACAAACCTACAAGTCAAGGAACCAAAGTTATACAATATTAAAAATTAGAAAATACAGTAACTTACTGCAAATCTATACACATATTATATATCTAAAAAGAAAAAAGGAAAAAGTAAAAAAAAATCAACCGCCATTATTTTCGGTCCCTACGTACTTTTTTTCATTTCATCCAGTCATAACCTTTTTTTTTTTTTATTATTGTAGCAAAATAATGCTAATTTAAACCATTACATATCAAGTCAAAACAAAAACAGTTATGTCAGAGGCGCTGTGCAAGTAGGAACCTGACAGCTTTCTCTTTAAATTTAATTACGTCACTAGTTTGCTTGATTTCCGCTGGTACTTTATTATATTCATCAAATCCTATGTGCACAACTCCTCTGTCATATTTCACCGTTCTTACTTTTATCTTTCTTAAATCATTTTTCTACATCCTTATTTCTAATTATGAATTTATCCAAATAAACAGGCAATAACTTATTTTCTAATCTATATATAAACATAAATGCATTCAACTTAAGATACTCCTCCACATTCAACCACTCTAAGCTAACCAACATATCTGAAATTTTAGTATCATACTTCTGATTTAGAATCATTCTCATCAAGCATTTAGAATCATTTTTCATACAAGTTCTTTTTTTCTTTTTGTTTGTGCAAAACAAACTTTTTTTTTCAATAACGGTATGAATCCTCAAAAATACCTTTACAAAAATCGTGAAATACATAAACAAAAAAATAATTAATTTATATTGACATTTTCTTCGTTTCGGCCTATTCACGGGGAAGCCATTGACAATAAATTTTATCAGTAAGTACATGGCACAAAATCTCCAGTTCCTTTAATTCATAATTAACGTTGTGACCCTATTCTGGTTTGACCCAAATAGCTCCTGTGTATAAAAATAATATAAAACACTAAGTACCAAAATATTTCATTCGTGTCCGGTCGATAGCTCAGTTGGTAGAGAGCTTGCATTACATGCCGTGAGCTCGGGTTCGAATCCCACCGAGGGTGTCAGAAATGATTTCCCGTTTCGGTGCTTATTTCAAATCCCAAAATAAAATACCGGCAAGGTTTACTCAGCCTTCACAAGAAATGAGCACAAGCCCTCTCGGAAGCTGGGAAACCCCCACTTCAACTGAAGTGGTTGGCGTAAGGCCGGCCCCCTCACCTGTAAAAATAAAAAGGTCCAACTCGCCACATGCGACCCCTTCGGGAATAACACGGCAAGAAGTTACATTATATGTGTATTAATATGAAGACCTTCTTCTGGTTTGACCCAAATAACTCCTGCGTAATAAATAAGGCACCAAAATCTCGTATTTCATTTTATTCAAGCTAAGCATTGTGAGCAGTTCGGTTCCATATTCTATCTTCATCAATAATCTAAGTTGCAAAGATATACTACAATTAAGATTTATATTAAATGAATTCCCACTAGCAGACACGCATAAGTTCACGCTTAAACATGCCGCATGTTAACTTACAATATAAAGCCCAATTCAAATGAACATAAGCCTTGCAACTCTTATCGAACTTTCCTGAAACAGAGGTGACATTGGCCAAGTGAATAATTTTTTTACAGTATGGGTGGTCAGCCTCATACCAACATATGAGTCAAGAATCATAATTTATGAAAATAAAGTGTAAAAAATACAGTGCATTTTTTATTTACATTTGTACAATTTTCTATTCAATTAATTTCTCAACTCTAATACATGGTAGATTCATGGTTTTTACACTTATTTCACCAAAAAGAGACTTAAATCTCTTATGCGTGGTGAGTATAATGAATCTAATAAAATATCCACCTCAAAATAACATTAACTATTGCCACTTTTCCTTAAAACACTGCAGTGTTGAAAGTACTTTCAGTTGTACAAAAAACGAAAAATAAAACTCTGAAGGGTTTTCAAGCTAAAAGTAGAACCTGCAGCGAGAGGGCACTCGACAGAAAAAAAGAGTGCAAAACACTTTGGATGTCGAGTATGAAGGGGCACTATTTAGTGAGTGCACTTTACATGTACGTATGTCACCTCGATGCTTGTTATACGTCAACTATAAAGGCATACATTTAAACGGTTCCATGTTAGAAGAGCACAGTGGCAAAACGGCAGATGACATAACATCACAACGACAATACATCGTATGATGAAACAACAAAATGACCAAACATAACAGGAAAGTGTATAACCATGACAAACATCGCATGACAAAATAACACGTAACATAAACGGCTTATGAAAAAACATCACCACACACAAGAGCTTATTCTCTTTTTGGTGTGATATAGCGTAACAACAATTTAATCAACAAGGTTATAGATTTGGAAAAAAATGTATTATTAATTTATTTCAAATAAACAATATATAAAATCAATTAAAATACTACATAATAGAAAATACCTAAAATGGAAAAAGTAACATACCTGTAAGAGCATGGAACACATGCTCAAACTTTGGGTACATTAATATATTTTGTGTTGTTTTGTCATGTGATGTTTTTTACAGGTACCTTTTATGGTACGCAACGCAACTAAGCTACACATACATATAGTGTAGGTAACTTCTTGCCGCGTTATCCCCGAAGGTTTTCGCATTTGGAGAGTGGAACCTATTTATTTTACAGGTAAGGGGGCAGGGAGCGGCCTTACGCCAACCACTTAAGTTGAAGTGGGGGTTTTTCAGCTCCCGAGGGGCTGGTACTCATTTATTGTACAGGCTGAGTAAGCCTTGCCGGTATTTTATTTTGGGATTTGAAATAAACACCGAAACGGGAAATCATAACTGACACCCTGGGTGGGATTTGAACCCAGGTTCACGGCATGGAATGCAAGTACTCTACACACTGAGCTATCGATATGATGGTATGTTCAATGTTCATGTAATGTTTGTCTTTGTGTTGTTTTGTCATTTTGTTTTGTCGTTTTTGTCAAACGTCACAACGCGTGTCGTTGGCATCTTGGACCGGTCCGTAGTCCGTAGTGGCAACACTTCGGACTCGTAAATGGAAGGTTGTGGATTCGGATCCCGGTGGAGCACAAAAATATACCATTTATATTTCGAATGTGCTCTTCGCTGGGTTGAAAAATTCATAAAACCTTTACCAATGACCGGTCACCAAAGGTCCATCCAGCCTTACAGCAACTAGGGTCTTGCTTGAGTATTGGCGCTTTGTAGCGACGACCAAGCTCGTACCCCTCTGCGGCACTACAACAAGTCTCATAGACCCCTAGATTCTTTAGAATCTAGGGAGTCTCCCGCACAGGATTTCTTAAAAAAGAAAAAAAAAAAAATCTGTTTTGCCGTGTAATATACAGTCATTCAGATGTACTTTCATGTGACGTTTTGTCATGTGACGTTATGTCATGTGTTGTTTTGTCACTGTGCTGTTCTAACCTGTCACCACATTTAAAATCAACAGTAGTGTTTTAACAAAAAATGTATAAAAACTAAGCGCCCACAAGAGACGCTATTTCAGTTTCGATAGATTCTTTGATAAACGAATTGGTTGAGTTTTAAAATAAAAATTTAAGCTTGAGGCAGTGTTGAAAATAAAGTGAAAAAGAGGATGTGAACGGATGAATGAATGAGAGGAAATGGGAAAAATAAAACAGGAAATAATCATTGTGCTAAGTAGTTTTTTGAGAGCCAATATTGTAAGTACTCTATGGTAAAAGAAATTGAATAAACATCTACATTCTTCTTAGATTTTTATAAAGCAAAAATAGAAACAAGTTTTTTCTTCATGAATTGAGTTTTCATATCTCGAGTGCTTTCGGAGTGTTGAAACACTATTTTCAAGATAACAACTGACAAATACACAATACATAAAAACTATAGAGTTCTTAAAATAATAAAAAAGGAAGCTACATATTTAATGTAACTACTTGCCGAGCTTTCACCGAATTAGTCGCATGTGGCGAGTGGATCCTAATTATTTTTACAGGTAAGAGGAACAGTGCTACGCCAACCACTTCAGTTGAAGTGGGGGCTTCCCAGCTCCCGAAGTGACGGAAGGCCTTCCCGTGAAATATAAAAGCGACGACGCGACAAAACAAGACCCTCTTAGTCAGTATACCTCTAGGTCAAGTATAAGGAAATAATGTATTGGATAGAAACGCACTCAATCTTAAAAGTGAGTTTCAACATTTAAAAGCCGGAAAGTATAAGAAAAAAGGCTCTTGGCGGGACGCGTCTTAGATATGCTTGTTTTAGAAAAAGTAGACCACTCGGACGTCCCAGGATGCGGTGGGCAGACAACGTTGAAGCCGACGCCGAGTTCCGGGAGTGAGGGGACCATGGAGGGAAGCAGCACAAGACAGAGAGTCCTGGAGGATTGTGGTGCGGGAGGCCCTGAGCCTTCAAGGCTTATGAGCCGAAGAAAGTGAAAGTAAGTAGATTTTTTCACATTTTCAACCTTTTTTTAAGATGCAAGGTACAACAAATTTTCACCTAGTAAATCTTCATAAAACTGATGTGAAAAAAGCAAAAAAAAAATCTGAATTATTTGCAAATAACGTGAGAGAGAATGATTTACTATTTCCACAGATATAATTCCGAGGCAGTATAAATCTTTCCGTTTGAGCTCAAATAATAGCAAAAAAATAATGGAAACTAAAACAGCGCCTCTCAGAGAGAGTCTTAGTTTTCACAGATGTTTTGAAACTCTACTATTGAGTATAAACGTAAAATTGTATTATTTCAAAGCAGAACCGAAGTATGGAACGTTACGTTTCAAAACAACCGAAAATATATGCAAACTGTAAAAGCACCGCTAGGTTACAGTTTTCATAGATTTTTTAAAAACTCTCAGTTAAAGTTGTTCAATTTTCTGGGAGTACCTCAAGTGGGTATCACGCTTCAAATCAACATTTAAATTTAACAAAAAAATGTATGGAAAGTATGACAACACCTCTAGTGAACGTTTCAGTTATTCAACTTTTTTTTGAAAACGCAAACGTAAAGTTGAATAGTTCTGAGACAGTATTCAAACTGAAGAATAAAAAATGGAGCAATTTATCTACCATAAAAATGTATAGAAAATGAAAGAGCACCTCTAGTGAGAGGAAAAAAAAATCATAGATAATTTTTTTGAAACTCCGATGAAACGTTGCGAATTTCGGAGGCAGCTCAATAAAATATGATTCCATCAGGCTTGCGCGAATAGCATGACTGGCGGAAAGCGAAAGATGGATGCCCCGCGCCTCCGAATAATGCAAACCTACGAACAAAAAAAACATAAAAAATGATTTCGCAAACGTATAACTTTCATTCCATAGCTGAAAGATGAGATTTTTGTTTTGCCTTCATTTATTAATTTCTTAAAAACAACATGTGCGTACTACAAAGGAGCTTCTGCCAACTATTAAGCAGAGAAAACTGATGTACTTCGGTCACGTTTTTGAGAAATGAGAAATACCGTCTCCTTCATACTATCATCCAGGCTAAGATTGAGGGGAGAAGATCTCAGGAACGCCGAAGGACATTGGTAACGCACAATTGAGCGTCATCTGTTTTATTTTTTAATTAATTAGTCTAAGAAGCGAATTTCATGTTGGTCTTTCACAACCTGAAAAAAGTGCGGATAAAAATCGCAAGATGTCGGTATCAACTTTTTTGACATCTGAGCAACGTGAGATTAGCAAGAATTGAAGACTTCCATTTCCGTCGTGTTCGCAAGTAGACACGTTTTTATATGTCTCTCGACCGATTTGAAATTTACCGTTAAAATCTGTGAGTGAGTGTGTTTGTTTTACATATAACTTGCAAGTGTGGCAGTTTGTGAACAGAGCTCAGCACCACAGGATCCTGAGAACGAGCATCATCTTGGACAAGCAGAGCACAATTTGAGGTGAGTGCGGTCCTTTGATTTTCGCTTCTTTGGTACGGGAAAGTCGTCCAACATTGAAAGCCACCTACTGAAGGTTGGCTTTTGTTTGAGAGAGAAAATACTATAGGCACTAGATCTATGTATTTCATATCTCGCATTGGAGAATACGTTGCAGTTTCTCCATTTGTTGTTTTTTTGTATTTATATACCCCCTGAGGGGCAAAATTTACACCTTGCCCCTCCATTGGTCCTTCGTAACCTTATCGAAACGGTTGTTCAGTTGGTATCAGAATGGTTGACATGAAACGGATATTCAAGGATACTGTGTCGATAGTTAATTGTTAAGAACATAATGTAATATGCCTTTGTATTAGAATCTATATTCTAGCATTATTTTATATTGTGTACAAAAATTAACGAGTGTCATATATATTTTTGCTGTATGTAGGTAGTTATTTTTTTAATAAGTGTTGAATACACAGTAGGTACATATATTTGTTGGTGCGAAATTTATAGTTAAAATGATACCTATCCATTAGAGATTAGGTATTCATACAGCTGAGCGTTGTCTACAGGTACCTACCTACCTTTGTTTATATTTTAATATAAATGTCATTACAAGTTTGTTATTGTTTTTTTTTCCATTAGTAAATAAACTATCTGGAGAAAGTAAATATTGTGATACATAACTGACATAAAATAAATTCAACTTTGAGGCAAATCGATTTCTTCTTTCAGAACTGAAAGTAGATTTTTTAGATTTTGTTACCGTTTCTTCATTTTTTATTGTTTATTTTAAATAGTAAACATGGCGGATGCTTTAACAAGAACTTTGGTTATATTGAAAGAGAAACAAAAGGTTTATTTTGAAATAATAAATAATTTATATAAACTAGGAAAAAATGTTTCTAATTTTGCATCCAGAGAGAATAGTAATTTTTTATCGGCTTCCAAGGATGCAGGAAGCTGGGTTAAAAAGTACGAAGATTTGATAGATCAAATAAATGCACTTTCTTTAGAGATAGACCCAGAAGCAAAGGTAAATTATCAATCACTTATGGCCTTTGAAGAACTTTATAGTAAAATAATGGATGTTAGGGAAAGAATTTTAAAAACCGAAACACCACATGTATTGACTCAAAATGGGCCTAGATATGAGGTGAAATTACCACCCATACAAATTCCTTTGTTTGATGGGAATCCAAAAAATTGGTCACGATTTTTTGAATCCTTTAAGGCAAACGTCCATCTAAATACAGGGTTGTCAGACGCCCAAAGAGTGCAATATTTAACAGGCAACTTGACGGGAAAGGCAGCGAACATATTTTCGGGAATTGTACCGTCAGCGGAAACCTATAACGTGGTCTGGGACAGTCTTGTTAAAAAATATCAGGATAAACGTGCGCTAGGAACATATTACATAAATAATATCCTTGATTTAAAGAAGGCCGATCACACGGCTGCCGGTCTTGATGCCTTTATTGAGAAGTATGCCGCTTCCATTGCAGCATTAAAACAATTAGGTATTACAGATGTGGGAGATTTTCTTTTATTTAATTGCGCTTTGCGTAAATTGAATTCGTCTACAGTTATGGCCTTCGAGCTTTCGCTGAAAGACATCGAAATACCTTCTTGTCAGAATCTTATCAGTTTTGTTCAACAACAGGTCAAAATTTTAGAAAGATCGCACGTAAATGAATCGAAGTCGGTTTCCGAAGCTTGCCATTCGAATACACGCGTGAGGAATAATACGACAAAATCTGTGAGTGGTCGTGCGTTCCTCGCAAGTGGTAGAGTGTCTACTGGGTACACTCTCTCTTGCGTTTTGTGTAAACGAAACGACCATAATAAATTATATAAATGTGTGAAATTTAAGAGCTATTCTCCTAAGGAAAGGTATGAATTTATTAAATCAAAACGGGGTTGCGTTCGTTGTTTGAGTGTTGCCCACTGGTCTCATTGTACTGAGACAGGAACTTGTCAAATTTGTAATAAGGGACATCATACCCTTCTGCATTTTGACGACAATGAGAATAAGGCCAGACGAGTAGTCAAGAATGCTGAGCAGGGACATCAGCTGTCGCATTCAGGTGATGATATGCAAGGGTTGGGTGTGCCCTCGGTTTCTTTAAGTGCAAATGCTCGGGTGAATGCGAGCACGGTGCTGTTGGCTACGGCACAGGTTTTTGCATGGTCAAATTGCAAGAAAAATAAGATGATAGTTAGATGTCTTGTTGATAATGGTTCTCAAAACCATTTGATAACATTAGAATGTTGTAGAAATATGAATTTACATATTGTTCCTCTAAATAATTCAGTAATTAGAGGAATCGGTCTTTCTGCACGACCGATACATGGATGTGTCAATTTTGAAATACAATCGAGGTACAATCCTCAAAATACTTACAAGGTTAACGCGTTAGTGGTGGATCAGATCACGGATCAGTTACCTTCTAGGTACATTGATAACAGTGATATGACTTATTTAAAGGACATTTCAATGGCCGATTTATCCTGGAATGTCCCTGGAGTTGTTGACATTGTGTTGGGAGCACAACTATTCCCTTTTATTTATTTGGGAAAAATGATAGAGTCAAAGTCGAAAGCTCCACCTGCATTATTGACGTCCTTTGGCTATGTATTGATGGGAGATTGTCCAAAGAGTGTTTCAGCTGCAGACATTTGTCATGAATCTTTTTCTGCATTGGCTGTAAAGGATGCGGATTTATTATTACACAAGTTCTGGGAGTTGGAAGAAATCCCAGTGAAAAAGTTCTTAAGTCCAGATGAGACAGCGTGCGAAAACTCCTTTGTATCTTCTGTGACTAAAGACGAGGCAGGTCGTTACTCTGTTGCTCTACCCTTTTGTGCTGATCCTGAAAATTTGGGCAACTCACGAAATACTGCATTTCGGCGTTTCTTGTTATTAGAAAGAAAGTTTAAGCAGTTACCGAGTCTGCAGGAGAATTATAATTCGGTAATAAATGACTATATTCAAAAGGGATATCTCTCTGAAGTGGCAGAGTCAGGTATTGGTGAACATGGATATTATATTCCTCACCACGCTGTAGTGCGTCAAGACAAACCTATGCCTCGCATTGTTTTAGATGCTAGTGCGAAAACGCATACTGGGTTGTCACTCAATGATGTACTACATTCTGGGCCAAATTTACAGGCTGATTTGTTTCTCCTTTTATTAGATTTTAGGCTGTTTCCTGTCGCGATGACAGCAGATGTACAGCAGATGTATTTGCAGGTTGGTGTATTTGTTGACCACCGTAGATATTTGAGAATATTATTTCGTTTTTCTGAAAAGGAGAAAGTTCGAACCTTTCAATTTAATAGGGTTCCATTTGGATTAAAGTGTAGTCCTTTCTTGGCCATGCGATCTGTACGTCAGTTGGCATCGGACATGGCTGAACGTTTTCCGGAAGCCGCCAAAGTAGCTGGAGCTAGGTTTTATATGGATGACCTGGTTCAGTCTGTGGCAGATGAGGCTTCGGCTGTTTCTCTGGCAAAAGATCTCGTAGCTTTGTTCAGGTATGGTGGCATGGATCTGGTAAAATGGTCAAGCAATTCATCTTATCTATTAGATAGTCTTCCTAACTCACATAGAGGTTCCATAAAATTTGATGATGATAAAGGCGTAACTCTAAAAGTGTTAGGGTTGTCTTGGGATCCAGTTAAGGATAATTTCTTCTTTACTTCGAATGACTCTCAGCAAAAATGCACGAAGCGATCTATTTTGTCAGTTGTAGCTCGTTTGTTCGATGTTTTGGGCTTAGTCGCACCAGTTATACTGGCTGCAAAGCTTCTCATCAAAGAGCTATGGTGTGCCAATATCGGTTGGGATGATTCTCCGCCTGATGCTATAATTCGACGTTTTTCGAGTATAACACAAGAACTTCCGTTGCTCGCTACTTTAAAAATTCCTAGGCACATCGGTGTGACTAGCTCAACCAAAGTATTATTAGTAGGTTTTTGTGATGCTAGTCTGAATGATTACGGTTGTGTTATATATGTACATACAACTGACATGGATGGAAATATTTCTGTCAGGTTGTTGTGCTCAAAATCTAAGGTATCTCCCACCAAGATTACGACATTAGCACGTTTAGAGTTGTGCGCTGCTGTTTTATTGTCAAAGATGTTAAAACTTGTGACCGAGATGTATCGTGATCGGATTCATATAACTGATGTATATGCTTTTTCTGATTCAACGATTGCGTTGGCTTGGATTTGCTCTTCTCCACATCGTTGGTCAATTTTTGTAGGAAATAGAGTCGCTCAGTGTCAGGAGAATTTACCCCCTCAGAACTTTTATCACATCTCAGGGGACGAGAACCCAAGCGACTGTGTTTCACGTGGTATGTTACCATCTCAATTAATTTCTCATAGTTTATGGTGGAATGGTCCACTGTGGCTTCAACGCCCTTCGGATGAATGGCCGATTCAAAGATTCTCCTCGTCCGATGCGTTAGAAATTCCTGAACAGGCAACTGTACTGACAGCCATTGTAGTACATGTTGACTCTATGATTTTATATGATTTAGCACAACGAACTTCTTCGTGGAATAAATTAGTTCGAATTACAGTTTACATCCTTCGCTTTATAAATAAATTTAAATCACTGTTGCATTTTATTGAATGCATGCCCCATGCTGAAGTTAAGTTAATACAGACAATACAAACTGTTCATTTCTCGGACGACATTAAGTTGATAAAAGATAACAAGTTACCATCGAAAAAACTGCGTAATTTATCGGTTTTTCTGGATCAGGAAGGTACGTTACGAGTTGGAGGTCGGCTTTCACGGTCTGATTTACCCTTTGAAGCTAGACATCCAGCTTTACTTCCGAAACATGACTCAGTGGTGAACTTAATAATTAAACATTTTCACGAATCCAACTGTCATACCGGTCCAGGACTTTTGATGTCTATCATACGACAAAGGTTTTGGATATTGGATGCCAGAACCGTTATACGAGCACAGACTCGTAAATGCAATATTTGCTTCCGAGGGAACCCGTCGCACCCTACGCCAAAGATGGCGGACTTGCCTGCCTGTCGCATAACAGAAGTTAAAGCATTTGTGCATACGGGGGTAGACTATGCTGGGCCTTTAAGAATACTTCTTACGCGACGACGTGGACAACATGCTCAAAAGGCATATATCTGCCTGTTTGTTTGTCTAGTGACCAAGGCGGTACATATTGAGCTCGCAACTGATCTGTCTAGTGCCTGTTTTATAGCTGCATTTAAGCGTTTTATCTCTCGTCGTGGGCCAGTTTCATTTATGTATTCGGACAACGGTACAAATTTTGTTGGGGCTCGTGTCCAATTAGATGAGATATATAATCTTTTACAAAATTCACAGCATAATGTCCGAATGAAGCGAGAACTTGAGGCGTATAAAATAGAGTGGAAAATGATTCCCCCTCGAGCTCCTCACTTCGGAGCTTTATGGGAATCAAATATTAAGAGTTTGAAAACTCATCTGTATCGAGTGATAGGGAATCAGTTGCTCACATATGAGGAGATGCAAACGGTGTTGACTCAAATCGAGAGTATCATGAATTCTAGACCACTAAGTGTCATCAGTTCTGATCCTCACCCTGACGTTATAACTCCTGCGCATTTCTTGATGTCCACTCCCTTAAAACATCTGCCTGCTTCTGAGCTACCTGACACACCAGTTAATCTCACTCAGCGTAAAAATCTCCTGGATCAAATCGCGTCATCTTACTGGAAGCGATGGAGGGTAGAATACCTGCACACTTTGCAGGTCAGACAAAAATGGCAAACCGATGTTAATGCAATTCAGGTAGGGACTGTTGTACTGATTGGGCAAGAGGACGCTCCTCCTTTGTCCTGGCCTCTGGGAATCATCACCAAGGTTTTCCCTGGGGATGATGGCGTGATTCGAGTAGCCACAGTAAAGACTGAGCAAGGTTTTTACAAACGTCCGGTCGTCAAACTCTACCCATTGCCGACACAATAGATTACTATTTAATTTCGTCTACTGAGTTAGTAGATCTCTACCATTGTACATATTTACAATGTTTAGAATTAATCTTATGCTTTACTACTAAGCTTATCTGTTAGAACATGTTCAATCTAGCTTATTATATTGGCTTAAGTATTTTTGTGTCTAACCTGCTTACTTGTAGGCATACTTATTATATTAATTATATTAAGTTTCTCTAGTTTAAGATTTTCAAACATTGATTGTAATTATACCTATATATCATTTCTCGAATATTGTTTGTAAAAATCGACATGGTTTCTTTGAGTATCTGGTTTGTGTTGCAAAGCTTTTAACTTTAAGTCTTTGCAAAGGGGGGTGTATGGTGACGCACAATTGAGCGTCATCTGTTTTATTTTTTAATTAATTAGTCTAAGAAGCGAATTTCATGTTGGTCTTTCACAACCTGAAAAAAGTGCGGATAAAAATCACAAGATGTCGGTATCAACTTTTTTGACATCTGAGCAACGTGAGATTAGCAAGAATTGAAGACTTCCATTTCCGTCGTGTTCGCAAGTAGACACGTTTTTATATGTCTCTCGACCGATTTGAAATTTACCGTTAAAATCTGTGAGTGAGTGTGTTTGTTTTACATATAACTTGCAAGTGTGGCAGTTTGTGAACAGAGCTCAGCACCACAGGATCCTGAGAACGAGCATCATCTTGGACAAGCAGAGCACAATTTGAGGTGAGTGCGGTCCTTTGATTTTCGCTTCTTTGGTACGGGAAAGTCGTCCAACATTGAAAGCCACCTACTGAAGGTTGGCTTTTGTTTGAGAGAGAAAATACTATAGGCACTAGATCTATGTATTTCATATCTCGCATTGGAGAATACGTTGCAGTTTCTCCATTTGTTGTTTTTTTGTATTTATATACCCCCTGAGGGGCAAAATTTACACCTTGCCCCTCCAGACATCTTGAGCAAAAAACCTGCGACAGTGGTTCGGCAAAAGCACCAAGTCCCTGTTTTGAGCCGCAGCATCCGAAGTTAAAATAGCCATGATGATCGCCGATCAAAGAAGAAGAAGATATCTCTATCCTGTGCCTTTTGCAAACGGTCACCAGCAATCCTTTTTATGACGTCTGACTAACGTGTTAGAGACCTTGCTCTACTTCTTTTGACCTCACGAGGTCTCCACTCTACTTTCCTCTTGGCACATCTTTGAATCTGGCAGCATCTTCTGTCCATGACCACTTCTGCTTTGTCACTCTTTTTATGAAGTCAGTTATTCTCGATCTTCTACGTATCTCAGTAATTCCTATCCAAGCTTGTTATGTTTAATATTGAAGGTACCTCCAAGGATGTACCTACAGGATACTTACTCCGGCTAGCTCTCATCAGCATCACGCTTTAGGGCGTGGGGTTCTTTCTTTGGTATTGCTTACTTGTATTTTGGGAAGGTTGTATATGAAAAGATAAGTTTAACATGAACAAATAAGGGTTTATTTACTTTAGTAATATGGGGGAAAAAGGGGAAATAAGGGAATAGCTCGACCTGCACTTCGTCACTAAAACACTCCCTACTCTGTTGACTGGAGTTCCGAACTGAAGGCCTAGGGCAGCGCCCCAGGCTAGCGACGGCTCACTTCTATGCACTATGTCACTTCTATGCACTATGTCTCCTATACCTCTGGTCCACAAGGCGGGTGCCTTGCTGGCAGGAAATCCAAGTAGATGGGGAGGAGGGAGCTCCATTGTAATGTCCCCTCTTGCACCGCTTGGTGCTTGGTCGCCGACGTCTGAATCGGTTGACATCTTGCCGGGAACTGATGACCGACGGCCCGATCAGATCACACGGAGCAGTTCGGCCGCTTCCGTGACCGTTCGGCTCCGTTCGGCCCACAAAACAAACTGTACACTTGGAGATTGTTTTTATGCGTTATTTTAAAATAACATAACAAGCTGACTGACAACACAGATCTTTTGTGCTTTCGTAGCGGTACATGGAATTTCCTGACAGTCATATTAGTGAGGGTTACTGCTTCTGCACCGTCAGCCATCACAAGCGGAATTCACTGCTTCAATTCACTCGTTTCAGTCAGTGGGGGATGTTGTCATGCCCAGAATCCAGGTTCAAATAGCACCGAGGGTGAGGGTGATCACCCATACTGTAAAAAACGGTTCACTTGGCCAATTTCACCCCTGTTTCAGGGAAGGTCGGCAAAAGTTGTAGGGCTTATGCTCATTTGAGGTTTGGATTTTATTTGTAAGTACACATTCAGGATTTGTAAGCGTGAACTACACGCGTTTGTTTGTGGGCATGCATTTGAGAACTTCAAATGAATATATCGTTGCAATTTAGATAATAGATAGATAGATAGATAGATAGTGTCAGATTGACTGCTTCGGTGTTTATTTGAAACCTAAAAATAAATTGAAGGAGACTTCTTCCCACGCTATCCCCGAAGCGTTTCGCATGTGGCGAGTGAAACATATGTATACCAATTCTCAATGATTCGAGTATGATCCTTATTCTTGCTGTAAAATAAGGGCAACACCCGTTGTAGCTAGAGTGATCAATTGACCGTTGTATTGTGCAACTGTAAAATGTCTCTGAGCCTTTAACTGTAACTGTAAATGTAACTCTGTCGCCATTCCGATAGAGGGGGCCAGAGCCTCTGCAGAGCTGCCTCCATTTCTTCTTATCCTTACATATATTTATATTTATATATTTATATATTTATTAAGAGGTGCAATACAGACAATTGGTACTTATAAACAATAGAAAAAAAATAATAATAAGCAACAGTAACACAAATAACCAATCATCCAAACTATGCACACTACATCAATAGACACAAGCATACATCTTCACACAAACATCACGCAGGCAATCACAGCTATACAACACTAGAAGCATACACAGCATTCACACAATTACAATATTTCTTTAAAATAAATCTAATACACACATAAATTTGTCACTTGCCCCCAAACAATTAAAAAAAAAAGAACAAAAAAAACAAAAAAAATAAAACAAAAATAAAATAAAAAATAAAAATAGAAAGTGAAAATGAAAAATAAAAAATAGAAAATAGAAAAATAGCCCGATACTCAACCCACCCCAGAAACAATATCAGATCCAAAAATAAGTAAACGTATTTGTTTTTTGAATTTATATTTAGTGGTCTCAAATAGTTCACACTGCGAAAAGCTCTTATTATAAACATCACACATTCTATAGGTTGGATTTCTCGAACCTGCAAAGGTATTGGTTTTATGGAGATAAAATGGAAAACAAGACCTAGTGAGATTAGGTAATCTAAAATTGATTTTATTTAAAATATTGGGCGCGTCAAACTCAGATACACACACCTTTCTGAGATTACAAACATCTATCAAAGTTCTTCTTGATTCAAGTTTAGGTAGTGTTTCAAATAAAGTACTATTGGGGAGTCTTTTCTTCATCAATTTAATAAAACGTGTTTGAGTTCTTTCAATCTGATCAATATATTTCTTAAAATGTGGATTCCACACGGTCGAACAGTATTCAAGCTTAGAACGAATAAGTGACATGTACAAAAACAAAGAAGATTCACCAAATTTGAAAGGTTTAGTAGTCCTCAAGATGAAACCCAGTAATTTATTACTTTCCTCAGTGATTTTATTTACATGTTCGTCGAAGTTAAGTTTAGAATCAAATGTGATACCCAAATCCCTAATCCTATGAACCCTCAATAAACTGTATATATACCTCTAAACTAAAACTGTGTAAATAAACTAAAACTGTATATAACCCTCAATAAACTGTATATATAATAAACTGTACATATACCTCTTTCAATTCATTCATATCCATCACTTTTTTCATGCATTTTCTTCTTTAACGCTCGCTTTGTATATCCCATTCTTTCACAACCTCCTCATTCTGATCACTCCATACTTTTCTCGGTCGTCGTTTACCCCATTTTTCTTTTACATTTCTCTGTATTTATATGTACTTTGTCAATCTATCATCATTCATTCACACACGTATTGTAAACAAAAAAAAATCGACGTTTTTAGAGTTGCGTCACAGTAGGGATGCGTCAGCAATTTTGGGGCAACGCAAAACTTTTCGCGAGGAAGAAAATGATAGCTCTGCACACAAAATTACGAGCCGGCGAATTCGCGGAGAAATAAAATAAACGTGCCCTGCGATTCGAAAGGGAAATCATCTTGTGCTCAGGTGAAATCGAAAACACCGAACGCAATTTATCATTTTCCATTTCTCCATACTTTATATTTTCTGGGGATAATAATAATAATAACATTAGGATGATTTATTTGGTGAGCGCTGTTTTTGTGTGAATCACACCACAAGAGCCCTCTGCGAGCTTAGTCATCGCTAAATAAAGCGCCAATTCTCAAACAAGGTCAATTTACTCTAAGGCTGGATGGACCTTTGGTGACCGGTCTTTGGTAAAAGTATATGGTGGAGAGTGGTTTTTCAGCCCACAGTCGTCAATATTTTTACATAATTAGTGTTTAAACTTGGCTACTTGGGTTCGATTGAGCAGCGACGTAGAGCTGGGTTCCACACCTTATCGATTCTCGTCGTTTCCTCTTTCGTATTAAAGTTGTTTTGATTCTTAAAGATCTCAGTTGCTTCCTGGTTAATTCTAGTGTGGTAGTGCGAGTGGAAAACGCTGGATTGACAAAACATATACCATTTCCATCTTAAAGAGCATGTTCAGCAATTGCAGATATTTCTACTTTCCCAGTCAGCAGCTTCTGTTATATTCCTTCAGGTGAGTTTTTACGCGACGTAGACTGTAACTGTAACTCTGTCGCAATTCCGCTAGGGGTGGCCAGAGCCTCTGCAGAACTGCCTCCATTTTTTCCTATCCTTACATACCTCTTTCAATTCATTCATATCCATCACCTTTTTCATGCATTTTCTTCTTTTACGCTCACTTTGTATATCCCATTCTTTCACAATATCCTCAATCTGATCACTCCATACTTTTCTCGGTCGTCCCTTACCTCGTTTTCCTTTCATTCTTTCTTTGTATACATACTTTGCGAGTCTATCATCATTCATTCTTTCCACATGCCCAAACCATCTCATCACATTCTTTTGTACCTTAACTTTGACATCCTCTTTCAAATTACATTCTTTCTTTACCCATTCTTTCCTAACTCTCTCCCTCAGAGTTTTTCGTGTCATGCTTCTCAAATGCTGCATTTCCACCGTACATACTCTACTCATTCACTGTCCATGCTTCACTTCCATACATCAAAGTCGGTTACAATATAACATTGTGTACCGACATTATCAGATCCATCGTCAATCGCTTGTTCTTTGCTATTCTTCATATTGCACCTACCACTTGCTTTCCTTGTTCTACCAATATAAACCTCTCCACAAGAGCATGGCATATTATATGAATTCAACATGATTTCAGGTGTATTATTTGCAAAGCCAAACCATGGCAGTTTCACGCTCCAGCGAACAAAACTGAAAGCGTTTTAATTCGCAGGAGCTGAGCTTGTAATTTTCACCTTTGTCTAGGGTCGCGAACCATGAAATAATGCATCCAACATATTGTGCTCTAAATGCAAATGAGCTTCATCCACTGTGCCACCGCGCCTTTGCCCTCAGACGCATATAAAATGCTATTTGTTTTATGTAAATGAAATTTCATAAAATACTTATATGAAAATATTTCGACACCTCAAAGGTATAACTAAATAAACTAACATAGGCTTCTCAGATAAATGCACCTTCTTTCCTATTTTCTAGAAGAGAAAACACTAAACAAGTGTGAAAATCCTGTAGTTAAGAAGTATTTCATTAGCATTCCTTATAATTAGTTCACTTACCATGAAAAATTACACCCAATAAATGTTTTATCCACAATATCTCGTATCAATGAATCAGCACTTATTCAGTTTTACCTCTACCTTATCTGGGAAGCAAGTTTGAGTCGAATGGGAAACTGACGAAAGAATTGTAAAAGCGCGGTAGTAGAGGAATAATTGTGTGATGGATTGGAAGGATTGCAAAAAATAGGAAACATACAAAATAAGATTGGGTGATGAACGAGTGTGGTGTAAAAGACAATTTAAGAATTAAAGTACAAAAAAACACATTGAGATGGTTTGAACATCTTAAAAGAATGAATGATGAACGACTTAAGAAGAAAATGTACAGAGGAAATGTCAGAGGAAAGCGTGGAAGGGGAAGACCGAGAGGAATGGATAGACAAAATAGGTGAGATTTTAAAATAATTGAACCTGTAATGTGAGAATAAGAGGAAAGTATGTATGAAGAGAGTGAAGAATTTTGAAGAGATGAAAGAGCTATGCAAGGGCAGAAAAAAGTGGAGACGCATCTGCGGAGGTACTGGCCACCCTTAGTGGAACGACAGCAGGATACAGTAACAGTACAGTACCCAATGGCATCTTTGAACCTTTTAGCTATAAATTACAGTATCACAAATATTCTCTACATTTTTAACTCTACGTAAATCGCAAAACTCAATAGCTTGAAAATTTTTGTATTTTCTCACTCAATTTTATTTGTACTGAACCATCTTCTCATCTACCGTATTCTCACACCTGTCTATACAATGGGCAGTTCCCACGAATCTCAACACCTAGCTTGCTCCAGTCGCTTCCCGTTTGTTAACTGGGAGAATGTACGTATACACACACGAAAGTTCCAGTACAACATCAACTTGAGAAACAAGGAGACAGGAGTAACATGGAAGACATATTTTACCAAACAATGGACGCAACTAAGCTACACATATAGTGTAACTTCTTGCCTGCGTTATCCCCGAAGGGGTCGTATTTGGCGCTTCGGGACCTATTTATTTTTACAGGTAAGGGGGCCGGCCTCACACCAACTACTTTCAGTTGAAGTGGGAGTTGCCCAGCTCCTGGGGGGGCTGGTTCTCATTTCTTGAGAAGGCTGAGTAAACCTTTGAGATCGAATCCTTGCTCTTGGCATGAAATGCAAGCATTCTACCAATTGAGCTATCGACCTTTTTACGAGCTTGATCGTCGTCGCTACAAAGCGCCAATTATCAAGCAAGACCCAGTTGCTGTAAGGCTGGATGGACCTTTGGTGACCGGTCATTGGTAAAGGTTTTATGAATTTTTCAACCCGGCGAAGAGCAAATTTGAAAATAAAAATGGTATATTTTTTGTGCTCCGCCGGGAATCGAACCCACAACCTTCCCATTCAGAGTCCGCAGTGTTACCACTGAGCTACGGACCGGTCTTGAATGTGGGAACCGGGACGCTGCACAAAATTCTTAATATAATTTTATCAACCTATATTACCTCTGATTCTTGAATTTTTATCCTTTTGCAAAACGCAAATAAGCTACATACGTAAAGCTACTCTTTTGCTTGTTTTACTTCCAATCGATAGCACAGTTGGTAGAGTGCTTACATTCCATGCCGTGAGCTCGGCTTCGAATCCCACCGAGTGTGTCAGAAATTAATGATTTTTATTTCAAGCCCCGAAATAAAATACCAGCAAGGTTTACTCAGCTTTCAGAAGAAATGAGTGCCAGTCCCCTCGGGATCTAGAAAACCCTCACAACAACTGATGAGGTTGGCAGAAGGCCGGCCCCCGTGCATGTAAAATAACATAGGTTTCACTTGCCGCATGTGAAACCCTTCGGGAATAACGCGGCAAGAAGTAACACAATATGTGTAGCTTAGTTGCGTTACTTACCGCGAGTGAAGCTATTTATTGTTGACAGCAATTCTCTATAGTTATCTCTTTATTGCTTCCATTTTTTTGTTATTTTCAGTGTGTACTCTTTGCTATTCTAGTTTCTGGAGCATTGTGACGTGGAGGTTTCGAGCAAATTTGAAGGAAGTATTATACAAGGCGTGAGATGGAATTCCGTATCACACATAGCGAGTCTACTGAAGGGGAAAAATTTTAATACCATACAAAAATAGACGTAAATTTTGTATGATATGAGAGAATATAAATATCTCTTACAAATACGATAGACTTGTCACATCTATATTTGTGATGTCATTTAGCCAGGTTGCTAAAGAAAAAGAGAACAAGTTTTAAAAAAACTTTTTGACAGAGTTCATAATATCATAGATTGTTCTAGAATTGAAGGAAGGTAGCTAAATATCTGTAGGTACTTACATACATCATTTTCCCAATTTAATCCGGTTGTATTCAATACTAGCATCAATCGCCACTTCCTTGTAACGCCTCACGACAGAAACAACAATCCAAGCAACACCTCTGCGGCACACTTCCAGGATTTTCAAGAATTGGGGAGCCTCCCGCACAGGATTCATTAAAAAAAGGTATTTAAAATTATTTCTTGAATTGTTAATTAATGCTTAATCAGGAAGAAACGTACCAGAAAGAACATGTTGATGTAGTACTTCAAGAATAATTGTATTTTCTTAACAATGTATGAAACTTTCTAGATTTAAGTAATTATTGAAGTCGTCATAAAAAAATTGGAACCTGGAATCCCTCATTTCAACTGATGTTGTCACCCTCCTTACATGTAAAAATAAATGCCATATATGACCCATCCAAAGACAATGCGGTTAGAAGATGCACTACATGCGCAACTGAGAGCATAAAGAACGGATCGGAAACCTTAAAGTTGACATGTTTTGTTATCCCTTAAATATAATTCTACTGTGATTCTGATTACAACAAAAATTCAGTTTAACAGTCACAATGATTTTTCATCATTTTCAAAAATCTTTCAATATGATTTTAAATATTTCCGCGTCTTTAATTTTATAGCACATACATAATACATCCGCAACTTTCATTTTTGCAATATTATTTGGATACGCAAAATTCCCGGTAGGCACCGTTGTGGCACAATCAAATCAACCTTCCTGGAGAGCTTTCGTCATTGCGTTAGGGAGACTGGCTTTGTGTCAGAGGAGGGGGTGGTGGTTGGGAAATCCAATCCCGCACCTAAATCTCAATCCCGCATATATGCGGGATAGAGGTCATCAATCTGCGAATCGTTAATTTTTCGAAAATGCTGTGTAGCTTGAGAGACGTGGCACATATTTTTTTTAAGTAAACATTTTGTAAGTATGCAAATCAACGTAAATAATACTGTACAATTTTATTTCATATTTAAAAATGTTATTTTTGTCCCTTTTGAAAGCGAAAACCATTGTCATTGGCACAACGAATATTATTTTACCACTTCTATGGTAAGTAATAAATTACGTAGTAAGTATAATTAGTATTAATAAGAAAATTTAATACTTCTATGGTAAATAACGACTCTATAAACCATTTGTTGTAATTGAACAAAGCTTTCTTAGAAAAGTTATGTTGAAACTTAAAGAAAATAAAGATTTTTCATACAAAACCTAGGAAAACAGAATCATGAATTTCCAATAAAAAAATGTAGTTAAATTATCTATGAATGATGCTGGGACAAAGACGAATTAATATTCAGAAAAACATCTACGGTCATTTTTTAAATCACATTTTTATTTCAATCCCGCATGCGTAATCCTGCAAATCAAATCCCGCAAACATCGCGCGAGATTGGATTCCCTGATGGTGGTGGACCCAGGAAAGATGGGGTGGTAGAAGACCCACGAAAAGGTGGGGTGGTGTTGGACCCTAGGAAGGTGGGGGTGAATGAGGAGGCTGTACTCAGCGTTACGGTCAGTTAGAGGGGCTCAAAGAAAACGACGAGCGGAAGCGGCGCTACGCAAATTTGAAACTTCGTAACATTTACAGAAATAGGTCTACATAAATGGCATATTGTTGAACGAAAGGACTAGCGGTTGTTTGAAAATGTTAAGATAATTTTAATTTAAAAGATCACTTTCCAAATCTGTAATACATATATAAATTAATATAAAATGAAGTCGACACATTGAAATGGGTGTGAAAATTTACCTCGTCACCCGGCCGGAATCTGACCGCCACGCCAGAAGAGCTAGTTTCTCATCCATACAAAAGTTTTTTAAATGTCAAATATTTTGGAGGTTAAATCTAAAGTACACTTGTTGCAAGCTATAAACAAGACGTTTTAATGCGTTTAAATGCGACGTTATAGGTTGGTATGCGGCTGACCACCCATACTGTAAAAAAATGGTTCACTTTTCCAATGTCACCCCTGTTTCCGGGAAGGACGGCAAGATTTGCAGGGCTTATGTTCATTTGAGATTGGGTTTTTATATTGTAGGTCCACATGTGGCATGTGTTAGCGAGAAATTATACATGTCTGCTTGTGAGAATGCATTTAATATAAATCTTAAATGATATATATCTTTGCAGCTTAGATTAGATTAGATTACACTTAATAATTATTATTTAAATCGTCCGGTCGATAGCTCAGTTGGTAGAGTGCTTGCATTCCATGCCGTGAGCTCGGGTTCAAATCCCACCGAGAGTGTCAGAAATGATTTCCCGTTTCGGTGTTTATTTCAAGCACCAAAAAAAAATACCCGCAGGGTTCACTTAGCCTTCACAATAAATGAGTACCAGCCCTCTCGGGAGTTGGGAAACCCCTACATCAACTTAAGTGGTTGGCGTCAGGCCGGCCCCCTTACCTGTAAAAATAAATAGGTTCAACTCGCTACATGCGACCCCTTCAGGATTAACGCGGCAAGAAGTTACACTATATGTGTAGCTTAGTTGCGTTTGCGTTTTTTGCAACTACTGTCAGGGACCGAGTACATTTTAATGTGCCATAAATTTCGATTTAAAAGTGTCTCCACGAAGTAATTATACAACAGTATTCCTTTCTACAATTATAACTAGTAAGAATGTGTATTTTTATATTGCAAAGATATATGTATAAGCATTTCAAATCCATATTATTTGAATATATTATGCATGCCCACAAACTTTTTTCTCCCAAAATCTGCCGTTTTTGTATCTTACACTTTATGGTCTTAGCAAAAGAGTTACAGTGATGAAGAAAATCAAGTTCAAACAAACAAAAATGGCAGATTTTGGGGGAAATCACTCTTTAATAATTGCCGAAAACTTTACATTACTCAAGTTTTGCAACTCGTACTAAGGGTACTGAACATAAACCCTGCAACTTTTAAAAAAAAATGGCACGTTCTCTATGCCTTCATTTCTCTTCAGAGCAGAGCCTACGCAAATTTTGATTCCAGACTCAAATCAAACTGGGGGAAGTGAATTTTTAATGCCTTGCATAATTTAAGTTGAGAGTTTTTGATGGATATATTGTCTGGCGAAGTTTCCTCATTGTGAAAATCATAATGTACTCGGCTGAATCGATTCCAGGAGTTTTGTTTTGGACTGGTCCGTAGTCTAGTGGTTAATGCTTCGGACTCGTAAATGGGAGGTTGTGGGCTTGAATCTTGGTGGAGCACAAAAAGTATATCATTTATATTTTCAAATTTTCTCTTCGCGGGTTGAAAAATTCATATACCTTTACAAAAGGTCCGTCCAGCCCTACAGCATCTGGATCTTGCTTGAGAATTGTCGCTTTCTATAGCGACGACCAAGCTTGCACAGGGCTTTTGAGGTGTGATGCACACAAAAACAACGCTGAAAAAAAAATCATCCTAATTAATATTATTATTATTTGTATTTTTTAGTGTTGCTCTGTTATTATTTCTATTTGTTTTATATAAACTGATTGAGCCAAGAAAATCTCCCGTAAATGATGAAGAGAATGGTGCTGGTCCTTAATGCTGCCGTGTGTGACTGTTTGTCTTATTTGTTTGGCTCTGATGATAGTCTTTGTTGTCTTATTATGTATTTATTTATTGTGCACAACAGGTTACCTTAATTATAACAGTGCACCCTCACAGCTATCAACACGCTGGGAGGAACTGTATTGCTAGATTTTTAAATCTTAATAAATTACACTCAAAAATGTCTATATTAGACTTATTGAAGAACTTTATATTCCGAGTCACAGGGTGTTGCGCCACAACATCAGTACGGCCTTTCGGTACATGAAATAGATCATGTTCTCGCCCTCGGGTGTAGTCGTCAGGCACATACAACCTGTAGCCCTCCAACAGGGTGGGACTGTCAATTAAGCCGTTGATGACCTTATTAGTGAGCACCATGAGGGACCTGTTGCGCCTCGTTTCCAGGCTTCTAAATCCTGTCTCCCGAAGTAGCTCCTCATGATGCATGAATTGTGGATAACTTCCACACCGCCTCATGAGGAGATACCTGAGAAACTTTTTTTTTTTTATCTCCAACAAAGGTAATTGCACATGAGTAAAACGAAGCAAATGTATGAAAAAGGTGATGGATATACAATATACATAAATGAATTGAAAGAGGTTATATGTATTGATAGGAAGAAATAGAGGCAGCTCTGCAGAGGCTCTGGTTTCCCCTAATGGAATGGCGACTGAGGTACAGTTACAGTTATAGCAATTTTCGTATGTTTACTGGACCAATGTGTCTTGCAAATACTGGACATTGATTTTTGAAATATTTGAAACAACTGTCACATTATCGAGTTGTACGTTTTTTTTCTCAACTCAGATTGTATAGAATGTGATTTGTAAAACTGTTTCATTTATGTATTTGTCATCTTTGAATCAAATGTTGGATAAACCACACAAGCACTGACGCCTACGTCCAGGAGTGAACTGAGGAAGAAGAAAGGAAACAAATGGCTGAACGTGTTCTTCTTCTTCTTTTTCTTCCAAAAATTGATTAATTATTGCATTATAAATTCTTATCAGTTCTTTAAAATTCGAGATTCCTTCCAACCTTTTAAAAATACCTTCAACATGACTTCCTTTAATTTATTTTAGTAATTTGTATTTTTTGTACTTTTTAAAAAATATTCCTTTAAATATACTTTTATAAATTTCTTTTAAATAAAAGATTTTCTTGGAAATCTGTATTTATAAAATTCGAGATTTCTTCCAACATTTTAAAGAAAAAACCTGACTTCCTGAAACCTATAATCATATTTTGTTGTTTTTGTTTTACATTATAAAAAACGTATTATTTCCAAATATTCCTTCAAATATACATTTCTAAATTAAAAGATTTTCTTGGAAAACAAAAAGCCAATATACAAAAAGGCACTGAAGTGGTTTCTTTTCTTTCTTTTAATATCTAATGTGTATCCTACTTATGAAAATGGCTTTTCATTTTAAAAGGATCTTTCCTGTACAAGATGGCTGATACTCAGTGAAAGCATTTGCAGGAAATCTGTTGGGAATAGGACTATTTCAAAAACAAGTGGACCTTACATATATCTCAGTCAAAGTAGACGAGAAATCTGTGAATTGTTCCATGACCGATCAAAAAGGTTCATCCAGCCTTACTGAAGTGGGGCTTACTTTGATGAAACAATTTAGTTTTTTTTTTGTGGTGTATAATAGTTGTTTAATCTTTAGTCTTTAATCTTAGTTGCAAATATATATTGACATTATTATATATCATATTATATTATATTATATATCAAATCTCTGAAATAGCGAATGATTGGGATATCCAGAGTCATAATAAAAGGAGGACTTGTATGAAAAAGGTTATGACTCTGGATGAAATGAAAGAAGTATGCAAGGACAGGAAGAAGTGGCGGCTAATCTGCAATGCTGATTTTTAATGTTGGTTTATTGGCTTGCTACATTTTTTGCATAAGACATTTCTTTTTTTTTTTTTTTTTTTTTTTTTACTTTTTTTGTATAGATTTATTTTTAAGGTTTTGTTGTTTTCTTATACTTAAATGTTATTTTTTACTCGTATTCCTTGACTTATAGGTTGGTATGAGGCTGACCACCCATACTGTAAAAAATGGTTCACTTTGCCAATGTCACCCCTGTTTCAGGGAATGTCGGCAAGAGTTGCAGGGCTTATGTTCATTTGAGGTTTGGATTTTATTTGTAAGTACACAATCAGCATTTGTAAGCGCGAACTACACGTGTTTGTTTGTGGGCATACATCTGAGAGCTTTGAATGAATATATCCTTGCAACTTAGATTATAGATTATAGATTATAGAAGGCACATATTTAATGCATCCCCACAAACAGGCTTAAGTTCTCGCTTTCGCAATATGCTACATGTGTACATACAAAATAAACCAAAATGAATTTCAATAAAATAAAAATTGCTTTGTTTTAATTCACATGAGTTTATTTTTGGACACGACCAGTTTCGGGAGAAGCAGTACCTCCCATCTTCAGGTGTAAATAGAAACTAACACAGAATACAGAATTACGAAGCAAGGATCTAAATTACAGAAGGGGAGGGGGAAGTTGTATGTGGGCGGGGCGTAAAGCAATTTTTATTTTATTGAATTAAAATGAACTTTCACGAAGTAACTGCTGAAAATCTAGATAATACAAAATGAATTTGTCCATATTAGTCTATTAACCATGGATCTAAATCTAAATCTAAACCTAAGCTTCAAAGATATGTACATGCCGCATGTGGACCTACAATATAAAAAAACCCAATCTCAAATGAACATAAGCCCTGCAACTCTTGCCGACCTTCCCTGAAGCAGGGGTGACATTGGCAAAGTGAACCATTTTTTACAGTATGGGTGGTCAGCCGCATACCAACCTATCAGTCAAGGAATACAAGCAATTAATACATTCAAATATATAAAACAAATAAACTCTAAACAATTATACAGTAAAAAATAAAAAATAAACTACTAAACATACATATTCCAAAAAAAAAAAAACAAAGTATAAATATCAAAAAAAAAATTCATAATCTGACTTCTAAAAATATTACATCGGCATTTAAGGCTTATACTCAATGCACGCCCATAAGCAGACTCGCGTAATGTCGTGCTTACACATCATCCCCTTATTGCTTGTTTGTCTTATGTACGAGTACATAAGAGACAATTTCACATGAACAATGTTTGTATGTGTACTGGACCATTGTGTCTTATACAAGCTAGAAATCGTTTTTATGCTTACCCTGAGGTTGTCGAGAATTTGATTCTTAAGACAATTTCCTTGAAAAATCATATTTGAATCAAATGGTGGATAAGCCAAACAAGCACTAGGGGGATGACATGCTTCACGTGTATGTATGTACTTACAAAATTATTCAAATCTCAAATTTATATAAGCTCATCCACTCTTGCTACCTTTCCTTGAACCCGAGATGATATCGGCAATAGTGAACTAAGTTTTTACAGCATAGGAGGTCAGCTATATACATACCTAATAATCAAGGAACACAAAAATTTCTACGATTTTTAAAAAAAAAATCTAAAAAATCGTTATATAATCGAAATATTCATTAATCTGGCCTTACATTTGATTAACAACGACAAAAAATGAAAATGAAATTCAAAACTGTAAAATAAGGGTTGATTTTTACACACACGAAATATGTGAAATTTCCGCTCGATAAGTCAATTTCTATTGAGTAAAATCAAAAGGTCATCCCATTCCGGTCCACATATGTTTCAATAAGTCTTCAAATTCCTATATAGAATAGGAATAGCTTACTATGTGTACTGTGATACCTCAATATACGAGTTTTTCGTTCCGTAACCTTGGTCGCTTGTCAATTTGCTCGTATCTCAAAGCAATTTTCCCCATTGAAATTAGTTGAAATGCCATTAATCCGTTCCAACCCCAAAAATGTTATGAATGACTTAGACTTTCTTTGGCTCACAAGTCTTGAAGGCTCAGGTCCTCCCGCACCACAATCCTCCAGGACTCTCTATCTTGTGCTGCTTCCCTCATGGTCCCCGCACTTCCAGAACTTCGGCGTCGGTTTCGACGTTGTCTGTCCACCGCATCCTGGGACGTCTGAGTGGTCTAACATCTGAGGGAGCACCATCCAAGACAGTTCTAATGATCCTAAAAAAATGAAGAAAAAAATGCTATAATAATAATAAAATTAGGATGTTAAAGTTTGACAGTTGTTGGACCATTAGGTCCGACAACTGTCAAATTTATACATGTACCTTTTAAAGGTAGGTAATAACTTAAAATCATATGGATTTAATCCTAGTGGCACCATTTTTGTGTCAGGGCAAAGACTTATCTACCCACCCAACATTAGTGTACAACTTATATTTTACAGAAATATCATCATGAACTTGACAGCTCTAAGGGGGGCTTGACTGTATCCAGAATTCTCCTCGAGGCTGCTTTGCAAAAACCCGAAGAAGCACGACCGATTTCGGCTCGTTCCGACAAACTTGCATATGAGTGGCAGTCAACGAAGGGTATTTGTCAAGGGTGGACGTTGCAACTTTTTCGGGGTGTTTCTTGTACTCCCAAATATCTTTGTATCCAAATCTCAATCGTATTTTAAAACAATAACTCGTATGAAAAGGCACTCGTAGCTTGAGGTACCACTGTATTATATAAATATAAAAGGCTTACATGCTTTGCGTGCCAGGCAGACCCGTTAAACGAAAGAATCGATTTATGGCTAAACGATTTGAGTATAAGTATTGAAATGTTTTAGTTTTAAATTATTGTCTCGGCTTGTATTCATTTGAGATTGGATATTTATGTTGCAAGTCTACAAGCAGCGTGTGTAAGCGCGAGTTTATACGTGTCTGCTTATGGGAGTGCATTTAATATGAATCTTTTATGAAGTACATCTCTGCGACTAAGATTTTTTATTAAAATAAAGCTTATAGATTGGTGTGGAACTGGTAAACTATATTGCCATTTTTTTTAACGTTTTGATAATGTGGTTTTTGAGTGAGGGAAGCTATTTAATTGTGACTTGGTTGAAAATATTTATTTTTAACATTAGAACTTGGACCGGTCCGTAGTCCGTAGTGGCAACACTTCGGACTCGTAAATGGAAGGTTGTGGATTCGGATCCCGGCGGAGCACAAAAAAAATATACCATTTATATTTCGAATGTGCTCTTCGCTGGGTTGAAAAATTCATAAACCTTTACCAATGACCGGTCACCAAAGGTCCATCCAGCCTTACAGCAACTGGGTCTTGCTTGAGTAATGGCGCTTTGTAGCGACGACCAAGCTCGTACACGTCTGCGGCACTACAACAAGTGTCATAGACCCCTAGAGTCTTTAGAATCTAGGGAGTCTCCCGCACAAGGTTTCTTAAAAAAAAAAAAAAAAAAAGAAGACCATTTTTTTCGATAATTTTTGTTTTTTCTAAAATCAGAAAACCCCTATAACTTTGCATATTCACATTTCAAATGCTGTACACGTCCCTGACGTCAACTCTGTTACTTAGATATGCAACGTTTTTCCTGAAACAGGGATAGAGTTGGTATAAGTGAATTATTTATAGCGGTACAGATAGTAAACATGAAATCAATGAGTCCTATAAATATTAAATCACGTGGTGATTTACAACTCAAATGCATTAAAACATTTTTTAATGGGTTATTACTACTGTTAAAAATGCTTTTTTTCAACAACAAAAAACGATATCTTATTTTCTATTGGTCAATTCTTGACTTATATGTTGGTACGAGGTTGCCCATTCATACTGTAAAAAAATGTTCACTTCACCAAAACTTGCAGGGTTTATGTTCATTTGAGGTTTGGATGTTAGTTTTTAAGTCCACATTCAGCATTTTAAGCGTGAACTTACACTTGTCTGTTTGTGGACATGCATTTGATACGAGTTTTGAATGTTAATAAATCTTTACAACTAAGATTAAAGATGCCAAAAAAAAAACATGAAAATAAATATTGCTACATCAAAATGCAACTTGTTTTTTCTTCAATCTTTTTTTACTACGAAATTTCATATTTCATTAGGCCCAAATTAATATGAAAGGGAAATATGTCAAACACTTTGATGAGATGATGGCCCTGCCTTGTGTTCAAGAAGACGATGACAAATTTATCACAAGAAAATTTTCGGCATTACGGTTTTAACAGATTAGCCCATGAGGAATTCTTTGACCCAATTTCTGAAAGATACAAATTTTGCGACGCTGATAGCTCTTGTGCTTTACTTACCTGCTGAAATTTTGAAATTGTTTCCAACGATAAATTACATTATAGGCAACCCTTGCCGGATTAAGGTGCGATCTGGAATATCTGAGGTATTTTGGTCTTGATTATTTAGTTTTATTTTTGTAAATTTAATTTAACTGTTTGATGCATACAAGATAACACAATGTTATCTGTGAACTCAGATTTTTCAAATTGCATTGATTTTAAACAGTAAAAAATGGTTCACTTTGCCAATGTCACCCCTGTTTCAGGGAATGTCGGCAAGAGTTGCAGGGCTTATGTTCATTTGAGGTTTGGATTTTATTTGTAAGTACATAATCAGCATTTGTAACCTACACGTGTTTGTTTGTGGGCATACATCTGAGAGCTTTGAATGAATATATCCTTGCAACTTAGATTATAGATTACTATAGATTATATGCATCCACTGTGGTATCTTTCATTTTATAAGATTATATTTATTCTATGTATTAAAACAAGTTACAAAAAAGTATTTTTAATCAAATCTATAAAGTTGCAGACACATTGAGGATTCGTATTAAATGCATGCCTTACAGTAGATACGTATAAGTTTGCGCTTACACATTCTGTATGTAAGCTTCTAATTACAAAGATATGTAACATTGGGGATTCACATTACATGCATTCTCCCAAGCAGACACGTACAAGTTCGCGCTTGCGTATGCCGCATGTGAACCTACATACAACATTCAAACCAAATCTCAAATGGACATACACCCTGCAACTCCTGCAGACCTTCCCTGAAACAGGGGTGACATTGGCAAAGTGAACCATTTTCGACAGCATAGGAGGTCAGCCGCATACCAACCTATGAATCAAGGAACATACACAACAAATAACATTTTAGACATTAACAAATGTTTTTTTTAAATTACTGTAACTGTAACTCTGTCGCCATTCCGCTAGGGGTGGCCAGAGCCTCTGCAGAGATGCTTCCATTATAATAACTACGCCAAAAAAATAAAAAAGTTTTTCCTACTTTTTTTTTGTGGGTGGATGCAAACTAAATTCCATCTTTTAATAATTTCCCTTCGTTAGAGTAATTTAAAAAGTTGTTATAAAAGTTGAAATGGCCCCCACCTGGCCGCACTGGTGCCAGATGGCGTAGGGCCCTGGTGACGCTTGGTTCCACAAGGAAAAACTAGCAAGTTTGCCCACCGTATTTACACTTCTGCTACTTCACAACATTACACTTTTTGGTAAGCACACGTAACTAAGCTACACATGTAGTGTAACTTCTTGCCGCGTTATCCCCATAGGGGCTGTCCATATATTACGTCATTCGCATTAAGGGGGGGGGGGGGAGTCTGGTCTGTGGGTAATGGCAAATGATGTGTGACTACAAAAGTGACGTCGTTCTTGTAAATACCAATTTCTACAACATATACAAAATATTATGTAAGTAATTTAACATTATAAATTATTACACTCATCCATTATTACAGCAAAAGGGGGGGGGGGGGGATCATTAGATAATGACTATAGGGTGATTGTAAAGGGGGGGGGGGGGGGTCGAAAATCGGCCAAAATTTATGGACAGCCCCATAGGGGTCGCATGTGGCGAGTTGAACCTATTTATTTTTACAGTTAAGGGGATCGGTCTTACGCCAGCCCCTTCAGTTGAAGCGGGGGTTTCCCAGCTCCCGAGAGGGCCGGTACTCATTTCTTGTGAAGGCTGAGTAAACCTTGCCGGTACACTATTTGTTCTAATACAGAACAAAGAAGATTTATAGGTTTCTACGACAAAACAACAACTAGGAAAGTATTTATTCGATTGATATTTAATGCACTCTCACAAGAATAAACATAAATGTGTAATTACAAAAGAAAATCCAAACTTCAAATGAACAATATTTCTTAGTGGTCTTGAATTAATAATTTGTTGATTGTAAAAATGTAATTTGTTGTGTATGTTTCTTGACTTATAGGTTGGTATGCGACTGACCACCCATGCTGTAGAAAATGATTCACTTTGCCAATGTCACCCCTGTTTCAGGGAAGGTCGGCAAGAGTTTGCAGGGTGTATGTTTATGGGTTTTTATGTTGTAGGTTCACATGCGGCATGTGCAAGCTCGAACTTATACGTGTCTGCTTGTGAAAATGCATATAATGTGAATCTCTAATGTTACATATCTTTGCAACTTAGATCATATTAGATAAGAATTGATAATTTATAGATTTGTTTTCACTTAGGTATTCTATTACCTATAACCTAAGCTGAAAAGATGTGTTAACATTTAAGGCTCATATTTAATGAGTGCCCACAGACAAGCACATCGCACGTTTAATAATAAAGAGCAATAACTCAAAAAACATGAATGTTGGGAAAACGCGTTTGAAGTTCAGACACCCAGTACAACTTGTATGGGATGAAAAAGGCGGCCGATGTTTTATCTCGGTCATATTAAAGAAGTATGTAAGGATAGAAAGAAATGGCGGTTGATCTGTGATGTTGGCGGCTAGGGTTTGTTAAAGTAAAATTGGTTTTTGATTTAGTCTTTTATGTCCATGTATATATTGTTATCTATTGATTTTAAAAATGTAATTTGCCAGGTATATGTTCCTTGACTTATAGGTTGTTATGCGGCTGACCACCCATACTGTAAAAAAAATTGGTTCACTTTGCCAATGTCACCCCTGTTTCAGGGAAGGACGGCAAGAGTTGCAAGGCTTATGTTCATTTGAGATTGGGTTTTTATATTGTAGGTCCACATGCGGCATGTGTTAGCGAGAAATTATACATGTCTGCTTGTGGGAATGCATTTAATATAAATCTTAAATGATATATATCTTTGCAGCTTAGATTAGATTAGATTAGATTAGATATTCGTCCAAATTGAACGGCTGTCGCATTCTACGCATTCTTCTCGCATTGTTCTTGCGTTTTATTACAAAATCTCGATTTTCCCAATCTTCGAGTTATTTCTCTTTATTATTAAACGTGCGACATGTAGTTTCGCGCCTACAAATTCTGCATGTGTGCAGATAAAAAAAACCTTACTTGCATATAAACCTTGCAATTCTTGCTGCCCTTCCCGGAAACTGGGGTGGCATTGGGAAAACTAAACCAATTTTTACAGCATGGGGAGTCAGCCTCAGACCAATTTATTAGTCAAAGAGCTTGGTATTGATTGTTGTATATAATTAAATGCTTACTTATTTTTTGTGTTCTTGACTTAAAAGGTTGGTATGAGTCTAATCACCCATACTGTAAAAATAGTGCAATTGGCTAAGGTTTTTCATTTTTAGGGAAGGTAGGCAAAAGTTATAGAGTGCATAATACTATTAGGATGATTTATTAAATTATATTTCTGCGAGCTTGGTCGATCATAAATGCTTTCCTACCTTATTTCTTCAAGGTTACAATTCAGATATATTTGTTTTTTATAAGAAATTACCTATCTTCCATAGTTTTGATTGCGAAGAGATAAACACTAGACTCAATGCTGCCCAATCGATTCCAAATGCTTTCCAACCTATTTGCTTTCCAGGTTCAGAATGGTTGGTTTTCGATACGAAACGACCTATCTTCCATAAATTTGAATCCAAAACTCTCAAAAGATAGACATTAGACTAAATACTGCAGAATCGATTCCAAATGCTTTCCAGCCAATTTGCTTTCAAGGTTCTGTATTGTTTGTTTTCCATAAGAAACGACCTATTTCTCGTAGTTTTCAATAGAGACGAGCACATTTCCTCTGGTACACATTAATACTTGGGCTCCATACCCGCTGAGTGGGTTCATCACTCACTCGTGACGTATTTAAATCAGGGGCGACCTCAGCGGGCAAGCGGGAGCGCTCACTCCACACAGGCACAGACTCATCTCTCATAATGACCCACTAACATCAACATTATTTCAAAAACCCAACTTACAGATATACTTAATATTTTGAAGGTTGAGTACTCAGATTTTGTATGAGGAATTATATTTTATTTGAAAACGCAGAGTTTTATTTTCACAAATTGAGAACGTATTTCATCTCAATACAAAACCATAGATAAATGGGAAGGATGAGTTACAACTAAGAGGTACAATCAGGTAATAACAAAGGTGAAGCAGTAGGAATTTTTAACTTTGATAAAACATAATAATTTCAATTTTTGTGTTAGTGGATTTTCAAAGTCTCGAGTCCAAAGTTCTCAAAATAAGATTTGGTGCTAAGAAAAGTTTGTAAAAAAATTGCAATGAAAAAGACAAACTTGATTTACCTTAGATGGTTTATTAAGTACGTAAGCTTCTAACCATATAAAAGTTTTAAATAACCTGCAATCCATAATCTTAGATTGCCAATTGCATCCTTGTTTCAGGAAAATTTATAAGAGTCCGGTCGATAGCGCAGTTGGTTGAGTGCTTGCATTCCATGCCGAATCCCACCGAGGGTGTCGGAAATGATTTCTCGTTTCGGTCAAAATAAAATACCAACAGAGTTTAATCAGCCTTCACAACAAATAAGTACCAGCCCCCTCGGAAGCTGTTAATCCATCAGTTCAACTGAAGTGGTTAGCGTAAGGCCAGCCTTATTACCTACCTGTAAACATATGTAAATAGATTTTGTAGGGTTTGTGTATTCACACAGTGAAAATTCATTTTATTTAAAATAAAATTATTTTTTCTTAAACGTTGTTTAATTTTCACAATAATATTTTATTTTATATCTCGAGCACTTTCGACCATGCCCCTCAGGGCAACCTCAACCAACTTCGGTGATCGGGCATTCTCGGTTTCGGGGCCAATGGCTTGGAACGAGTTGCCGGTTGAGGTTAAAAAGAAAAGAGACAGGGTAAACTTCAGGAGGAAGCTGAAGACGCACCTGTTTGAAAAGTCATACCCAGGAATGCAAGGGCTCTTGTGATTAAATTTTAGTGAAAACGGCGCTTTAAAGAAATAAACCAAATATATATCCGATAAAGTCATCAGCTTTACTATCTTACTAATTATGATTCGAGAACTGTGTTGGCACCATCTTGCATTTACACTTCATCTCCATCGTTCATTACAATCACCCCACAATAATTGGGGTTGCAGATTCGAACCTTGTACCTTCTGGCGTAGCATGGGCGGAGCTCTTCATTACAATAAAGAGCTTGGCTGTGTTTTAACTTAATTATGGGGTGGCCGCTTGCGCGTGACAGGTATTTTAAGTTGAGGGGAACAGGTGTTGTCAAGTGAGAGCACGTCTGCAAAAAATTGCCGCGTTAAAGCGGGAATTTTCCCTTTAATAAGCGATAATTTAATTAAATAAAAAAAAATGAAAGAAAGGCTCTTGAAGGACTAGTCAATATAAAAACAGTTTCATAAACATCATCATCTTTATGCTGAAGAAACTATTTCAGATACGGGAGAAACGTTCTGAAGCTCCTGTTTCAATAGAAAATATCCCAAAAAGCAACTCTCCAGTATTACTAGTGAATGTGTTATCATATTATGATACATGCAAATGTGCCCACGCTGCTTGACAAAGCCGAAAACACCCGACCTTCTTCGGCTCGTACCGGCGCACAAGCTTGCAATAGTCAGTCTTTAGCAGGTCATCGTCTAGGGCGGACGTGTTTTGTTACCAAGGTATCTGGTTGCGTAAGCCTTGCGTTGTTTCTGAAGCTAGCCGTTAGAATGCAAATATAAAATACGTACGTCTTAAGCTACCTTTGTGCAACAAGAATTCTATAATTACAACTCTGCTTGTTTTTATTTTCACACTTGGTTATTATTTAACTAAAATAACTAACTTTTTATAGGGTGGTCACGTCACAAGGCAGGACCATGACAGGTGGCCGAAGCAGATCGTCCAGTGGTGGCCAGGATGTCCAAACGGGGAGTAACGAGACCCCAACTGAGACGGCTGGAAAGCATCAAGGGAACTTCAGGCAGAGGATGGCTGAACACAGCAGCCGATATACAGAAATGGAGAGTATTGGAGGGGTCTACATCCAGGAGTGAACTGAGAAAGGCTCAGGAAGGAATGAGACTAGGAAGGACTAACGTTTTCAATCTTTCGACCATCCTTAGGTACAACGAAATTTTATAAAATACAATTATATTTAGTATTTAAAGTTTAAGTAAAAGAGTAATACTATTTAGGTACAAAAATACAATGATCCTTGTTCGGTTAAATAATGTTTCATGTTTCTGTGTAACACTGGTGCGGATTTCAATTCAAGATTCGATGATATCTTGATAACAGTAAAAGTCCGGACGTATGTTTGAAAGATAACAGCGCCTCTTTGAACCTCGTTGTCAGCTTTAACTGTAAGTGAATATTATATAACATTAAAGTGTGTCATATAAATCAAATGTTTTTTGATCAAAAAACACAGACACACAAATTTTGCGAACCGTGTTTGAGGGAAGAATTTGTTCGTCAACGTTTCTGGAATCCAACTTAAATTCTGACGTAAAATACTCCTACGTGTCTCATAAAAAAACAAAAATTTTAGCAGCCATAATTCAAATATTTAAAATCATTCATTTATTATTAACAAACCAATATCTGAGCCAAGTCCATAACAAATTTGTTAAACGATGTTAAACAATTGTTTTTTCACGTTTTTACTTGAAACCACCTGATAAAACAAGTGCTGAATCACATTTGGGTGTGTTTTTTTTTATTTGTTTCGGAGCGATCAGTATTCAGAACGAGAGCGGACCAAATAAATCAAATATTACGCGCAAAAACCGCTGATATGCCAGATGACTAGTCCATAATGGCTCTGCACGAGGATTTATTTCATCATTTGCATAGTGAAACACACCGTGTAAAAATAGTCACTCTCTATCGTATTTATATGAACTTATGATTCAGTTTAAATTATTTGTTAAAATGCAGTTAAAACAAATAATTCATAATTACAGAGCAATGTTGTGTACTTGTCAGTAAAAATATCGTAAATTGTCGGTAATTTATTAATACATCTCGTCAATTTGACAACATTAGTGTAAGGTACTCTTTGCAGCATTCAATCGGCAAGTAGTTCGTCTCTACAGGAGTAACATTTTTTACTGGTCCGTAGTCTAGTGGTTAACACTTCTGACTCGTAAATGGAAGGTTGTGTGTTCAAATACCAGCGGAGCACAAAACAAATACCATTTGAATTTTCAAATATGCTCTTCGCTGGGTAAAAAATTCATATACCATTAAACCCAGTAAACTGAAAAACCCAGTAATGTAACTAATACAATCTAATCTAATCTACGATTCACATTATATGCATTTTCACAAGCACATGTATGAGTTCGCGCTAACACACGCCGCATGTGGACCTACAATATAAAAACCCAATCTCAAATGAACATTAGCCCTGCAACTCTTGCCGACCTTCCCTGAAATAGGGGTGACATTGGCAAAGTTAACTATTTTTTACAGTATAGGTGGTCAGCCTCATACCAACCTATAAGTCAGGAAATACAAACAATTAATTACATTTAAGTATATAAAAAACAAACACTAAACAATTACACAGCAGAAATTAAGACCTACAAAACATTTTCTTTTCCTATAAAAAAGTGAAAAATAAATACGAGTATATAGCATCTAAAACCCAATTACGAATAAAAGTCATTAGAGAGAAACCCGCATTTAATAACGATCAATTCTTCCTATTTCTGAAAACAGTAATTTACTAATCTTAATTATAAAATAATACGCTGATGATCATTTCGTGTAATTCACGTGTCGAACATGACGCAGTCTACGTCACGTGACGCCGTAATGTCACGCGTGAGCAGCACGCCCTCACGTGCGCAAGCCTCCGTCACGGCACGTTTTCAAAAACGTAAGAAACGAGTGCACACGTGCCGTGGGTTCACTCAGCTGGTGCCGTGAATGGATATATTATATTCTCTGCTTTATTTCTGCGAACGGGTAAACCTACATAAAGCCATACAATGTTATTAACAAAACCCTGGATCCATAGATGACACAGCGATAAACAGCGCTCACCAAATAAATCATCCTAATATTTTATTTTTATTATTGTTACAAACGTAAGAGTTCGTGGGACATATGAGCCTAAGCACGTAGCTTGCTAGTGTGTGTGTCTGCCTCTAGCATAATCTACTATGAGTTTGTGTGTACGTATACCAAGACACGTAATTGGCTGGCGTGCGTAACGTCTCTGGAATAGTATCGAACAATGATAGTGGAAGTATCTCGAACATGCAAGAATCGTCACTGCTACCTACATATACGAGCAAAATTCTGTGGGCCAGCCAGAGCTGTTTGAGCATTGATACACAAAGTCGACAAGCTAGCGAGAAAAGTTACAGTACCGTGTAGTGTTGTATAGCACTGCCGTCTTTGACAACCAATAACAAAAAATCTGTTTGCCTTTTCTCTAGAAATCCAGCTTAGTGACGTCACAATATTGTGAATGTCAAATAACGTGCGGACCTTATTAAACGATTCTATGAAACGAACTGGTTTTTTTCCGGAAAAACCAATAACAAAATATATGTTTGCCTTTTCCCTAGAAAACCAGCTGGATTACGTCACAGTATTGTCTATGTCAAATCACGTGCGGAGCTCACTAAAGCCTAGTTCGGACAAGGCTACTATTTTAGTCGAGTAGCGAGTAATTTAGTGGTGGATGGAGCGCTACTCGCCCCTTAAAATAGAGCAAAATGTATCGACTCGACTAAATCATTGACTAAACTACTCGACTAATTTGTTGTGGTTCGCACACGTTTAGCCTCTAAATTACTCGCTACTCGACTAAATTAGTCGCCGTGTCCGAACTAGCCTTAAACGATTCTCTAAAATGTTTTTTTTCATGAAATAAATTCACAATATTTGTCCGTTTTTCTTTTAGTAGCGAAGTACCTTGCATGGGCGGTCTTTTGATCCATACATCAGCCTAAAGGCGTGGTCCCACTTTCATACCAATAGACATAAATCACTACCGCCCCTCAAAACTGCATCGAACTCAAGCTTACGGTAAAATTCACTGCAGCGCTTAACTAAAAAGGCAAACACACAGGAACTTAAGGGTGATTGAGAGGTCAGCGCGCCCAACTTTGATGACCGAAATAACCCATATTTTGAATGGTAAGGCAGTATTTTTTCTCCAGTTTAAATTAACACATAAAATAAGGTATTTTTTTCCATAAAATACCAATTCAAAATAATTTTATTTACGGAGATACCTTAAATGGAGATTTCCACTGTTCTTATGAATAAATCCTAACTTTTTTTTATTTCAAAACATTCATTTTGATTAGTTTTATTTTTTCTACTTGTTAGTTGTTTTTTTTTACTTTTCATTGATTTTTTATGATTATTTAAAAAGTACCCAAATTTTGCATACGATATTGTAGCTAAATTCGTCTTTTAATGGTTTATTTTCCTTTTAGGATTTGAAGTGATATTTTTTATGCTTTCAATGCATTACTTGTTTTATTTTTTCTCCTCTAATTTATAATTAATAATGGAAAAAGAAAGATTTTCATACAAAAAATGATCCAGTCTTTGGCGCCACGGATAAACTGTGGCGGATTCGTGAACTGGCTTTAAATATAATATCTCCTCCGTTTTTGACCAAAAAATCATGAGTCCGAAATTTAAGTGTAACGGAGTTCAAGCGTTTACGTTAAAACTGGACCAAACAGGTACAAAAATGCATGAAAACCAAAACGCCAGCTCGAGATGCTGTTTAAGATTCGATACATTTTTCGCATGCGGTCTATTTCCTATAGTTACGAGAATTTTACACTTCGGGTATACTCGTATATCTTCGTATATCGACGGAAATGCACGAGTGGCTGTGGTTTAGTAAAATACGTATATACAGGTATTCCACTAGAAAGATTCATTGGCAAAACATAAATTATTTCGCGGTGTCAGAATATCGTCGCCTTACTTTCAAAACCTCGTATCTAAAAAAAAATAATATTTTGCTTAAGTACTTCTTTCTATATAATATTACATAACTACTACATACTCGATGGTTTGAGCATATGGAGAGAATGAATGAGGAAAGACTGACGAAGAAAGTATATGTGGCAAGAATGGAAGGGCGTGGGTTCGAATCCCGGCGGAGCACAAAAAATATACCATTTATATTTTCAAATTTGCTCTTCGCTGAGATGAAAAATTCATAAACCTTTACCAAAGACTGGAGGAAATGAAAGAAGTATGTAAGGAAAGATAGAAATGGCGGTTGATCTGTAATGTTGGCGGCTTGGGTTTATAAAATTGGAATTTGTTTTAGTTTTGATGTCCATAGAAATGATTATTTATTGATTTAAATTGTCGTGTATGTTCCTTGACTTATAGGTTGGTATGCGGCTGACCACCCATGCTGTAAAAATGGTTCAATTTGCCAATATCACCCCTGTCTCAGGGAAGGACGGCAAGAGTTGCAGGGTGTATGTCCATTTGAGATTTGGTTTTTATGTTGTAGGTTCACATGAGGCATGTGCAAGCGCAAACTTGTACGTGTCTGGTTGTGAGAATGCATGTAATGTGAATCTCCAATGTAACATATCTTTGCAACTTACATTAGATTAGATTAGAATTGATATAAATCTCTGCAGCTTAGATTAGATAAGTAAATTATTTAAGTTAACCTGCTTTGTTTCATTGCTATAAAAATCACTTTAAGCAGAAATAAAGCACTTACTGCCTCTTTAATTGTACATTTGCGAAGAAAAAAAGTAGGTAGTATCTGTCACTTACTGCTTTTATGCTTAGTTTTTCTTATAACCAAAAAGCAGTAAGTGTTATAATTTTATGAATTGTTAATTTATTTTCATATTTTTTAATAGTTATACCTAAAAGATCACTCACAAAAACCATGGTAAAAAATTGAAACTGAAATCTTTAAATTTAAATAAGTTAGCCCAACAAACTCAAGTTTGAAGTAGATTATCTCAAAACAAATATTTTGCAGATACTTCCTTTTTGGTAAGCAGGGCAGAACAGCAGAACGTCGCACTGGTAAATAAAAATAATGCTCTGCACACAAATCCGTGTTTGTATTCAAGATGCAATAAATTGTTAAAGTTTGTGTACAACACTCATACAACACTATTATGTGTGCTGAATCTTTTATCTGAAGATTCACAATTAATTATATAAAAAGTAAAACGCCCTCAAGGAGCGTTGTGTTACTTTCTATACAATTTTGTGAAAAATGAAATGTGTAACAAATAATAAATTAATTTATTTCGAAATAAAGTAAATACTTTTATTTTAAAAATGTACAACTTATTGCTTTTAATTAAAGTCAGGATTTTTTTGATGTATTATAAAAAAGAAACACAAAATGGCTAAGAAAAGTTTCTAAGCCCTACCGGTGAATTCTAAAAGCGTTTACACAGCCATAGCGTTTATCCAAAAGTTTATAAAAACTAAAACGCTGGGGAGTAACGCCATCTAATCATGATGAGTCAAAGTTATTTGACATAAAATTACGATTTTAGTTTCATAAAACAATTAAAGAGGTTCTTTAGTCCCGATATTAATAATCTTCTTAAGCTCTCGTATAACCTTAAACAGCACTCCTAATGAGAGTTTAAGTTTCTGTAATATTTTGATGAATTACCTGAAACGTATTTGTTATACTCGTACTTGTTGTTTTAAGGTCAAACAGAAAGCGTTTTAAACGCGCGTCAAGGCGCTAAAATAACGCTGCGCTCTGTTGTGCTGAACATTTTGAAACTATGAAGGTAAAACTGAATAAGTGACATATTTAGCTAACATGGGTTCCTCAGATAAATGTACCTTTTTTCATATTTTCTACGAGAGAAAACACTACAAAATATTAATCAAATTAACAAAGTTCCAATTCAATTTTTACAATTTCATTTCTGTCTAGCACTTTCGCCTACAAGGCATCATCAGGACAATCTACACTACAAAAGTGAGAAACCTCTGTAATTTAGAAGTTTGTCATGAGCAATTCCTTATCTAATACGTTGTTTTTTTTTAACTTATAAGTTGGTATGCGGCTGACCAACCATGCTGTAGAAAATGTTTCACTTTTTCAATATCACCCCTGTTTCATGGAAGGTCAGCAAAAGTTGCAGGTTCAGTTCATTTGAGATTTGTTTTTTTTGTTGTAGGTTCACATGTGGCATGTGCCAGCGCGAAATTAAACTTGTCAGCTTGTGAGAATGCATATAATGTGAATCTCCAATGAAACATATGTTTGCGACTTAGAATAAATTCGATTATAATAAGTGACATATTAAGCTTACATGTGTTTCTGAGATATGTAAATGCACCTTTTTTATTTTCTATGTGTGAGAACACTATTAAAATTTTGTAGTTTATAAGTGTGTCATGAGCACTTCCTTATAAACAGTTCACTTAGGTACTACACCCATTTAAAATTTTAATCCACAATTTCTCAAATTAGAGACTTAGCACTCATACAGTTTTACTTTTAAGGTAGCGATTTGTGTACCTGTCAAACAGAGATAACACGTTACCAGTACGCGACGCTCTGTCGCTGCGTTTGGGCGTCGCATTGTATTTTGTTAAAAAAATATCTTTGACACTAATCTAATCTAAATTGCAATGATATGTAACATTAAGGATTCAAATTATATGCATTTTTACAAGCAGACACGTATAAGTTTGCGCTTAAACATGCCGCATGTGGACCTACAATATAAAAACCCGAATCTCAAATGAACATGCAGCCTGCAACTCCTGCTGACCTTCCCTGAAACAGGGGTGGCATTGGCAAAGTAAAACATTTTCTACAGCATGGGCGTCAGCCGCATACCAACCTATAAGTCAAGGAACATACACGACAATTACATTTTTTTAAATAACTCAATATTCTTTATTTTCCCAACATACACAATACATATATTTAATCCATTAGCTACAATAGCAACAACTAATCTTCATCTGATTTTCTCAACATTGTGACCAGTAACGCAGACTGAATGACGTCGAAGTTATTCAAATACAAAATACGCGACGTTAAGGCGCTTTAGCGCTGACGCCTTGACGCGCGCTAAAAACTCTTTGCGTTCGACGAACCTATTAGGTAATGCATCAGGTTAAAATGTTAAACTTAACGCTTAAACCAACAATAGTGCTTTCCCAAAAATGTGTATTGAAACTAAGATATCGTTCCTATTGAGCGTTTGAGTTTCCATACATTTTTGGTGAAATATACTCAGGGTGGGTTCTGCATCAGGCCTAAGTGGATGAAAGCATAGCCGCCTTTATAAGGGGTTGATAAAATAAAATTATTACCTTGCCCGTGATAGGGGTTTTCATTTACTCAAATGCACTGACCGTCCTATATTATTACGAATGTACTAATCTAATCTAATCTAAGCTGCAAAGATATATATCATTTAACATTTATGTTAAATGCATTCCCATAAGCAGACATGTATAATTTCGCGCTAACACATGCCGCACGTGGACCTACAATATAAAAACCCAATCTCAAATGAACATAAGCCCTGCAAGTCTTGCCGTCCTTCCCTGAAACAGGGGTGACATTTTATTTTTATTTTATTTTTTTATTTAAACAAGAATACAACATCATTGAATAGAATTTTGTACATATATAAGATATTTTTTACAATTATTCATGTCGCCTATTACTGTATTCTACAATTGGTAGAATACAGTACAGTATGGGTGGTCAGCCGCATACCAACCTATAAGTCAAGGAACATGCATGAAAAATTACATTTTTACATCAATAAATAATAATATATACGTGAACATTAAAAAAATTAAATCATAAAACCAATTTTACTTTAATAAACCCTAGCCGCCAACATTACAGATCAGCCGCCATTTCTTTCTATCCTTACATACTTCTTTCATTTCCTCCAGAGTCATAACCTTCTTCATATAAGCGTTTCTTTTATTCTATCTTTTGTACGAGTTCGTAATAATATAAAACGGTCTATCTATCTGTCTAATATGAACACGTAGCTTGCTGATGTGTAACGTCTCTGGTATGGTGTGGAACAATGCTCTTGTACCATCCATTATGGAAGTATCTCAAACATGCAAGAATCGTCTATGCGGCACATATTAATAAGAGCAAAGATTCAATAAAACAGACCGGTCACCAGAGGATCATTTAGCCTTACAGAAAATGGGACTTGCTTTAGAATTGTCTCTTTGTAGTGACAAGTCACTTTCTATAGCGAAAGCCAAGCTCGCAGAGAGCTCTTGAGGTGTGATTCACGCGAACACAGCGCTCAACAAATAAGTTACACTACATTATTTACATACATACGTACATTTTTTATTAATATACGTTTTCTTACTTTATTATTCGGCGGTCAATAGCTCAGTTGATACAGTGCTTGCATTCTTTACCGAGAGCAAGGGTTCGAATCTCACCGGGGGTGTATGAAATGATTTCCTGTTTCGGTGCTTATTTAAAAAATCAAGATATATTGCTGGTAAGGTTTACTTAGACTTCACAAAGAAATGAGTAGCAGCCCCCTCGGGAGCTGGAAAACGCGAACTTTAACTGAATTGTTTGGTGGAAGACCAGCCCCTTTACCTGTAAAAAATAATAGATTCCAATCGCCACATGCGAAACTCTTTAGGGATAACGCGGCAGGAAGTTTCACTATATGTGTAGCTTAGTTGCCTTTTTTATTTTCCATAATTGTACTACTAAAAAGGCACTAAGCATAGTGTTTTTTTTTGGTAAAAAATTCACATACATATTAGTTACAGATTGTGTGGTTTAATCCAAAAAGTAAAATATATATAAAAATTTAATTAAATAATTTGTCTGAATAAGGTAAGAGCTTTAATGAAATCAAGCATGTTAACGTACATAAAGGAAATATCAGACGAGTCACTCAGATGAACATTCATTCGAGTGAATATTCATTTGCCTTTCACTTCATGTTTACACGTTTCACACAATGTGACTTGCTCTCTCAATCGTTTTCTTTAATATGCCCTAAAATACGATGAAAACGTTTGTGGAAAATATCCCATTTGTGATTACATGATGAAAATAGAGATAGAGATAATGAAAAATTCAAGAATAAAGGAGTCAGTTAAAACTGTCGCTTCCTTCCTTCCTTCCTCAATCGTTCTCAGTCCACTCCTGGTCGTAGGCCTCCTCCAATCTTCTCCATGTTTATAATATTTTTTAGGGTGGATAAAAAAGTGAATTAAAACTGTGTTTCCATTTGAATTTTTTAAATAATTCTCCATGTTTGTCTATCGGATGCTGTTTTCAGCCATCCTATGTTTTTTTTCTTATTTTTGTATCTTAAATTGTGATTATAATAATTAAGTGAATGATTAATTTAAAAATAAGCACTTACTTACTACCATAGTGGTTCAACCCAGAAAAAAAAATAATGTACAAACAAACCGTGACTCATTGGTTGGTATAAAGTTGACCACCTATATTTAAAAAAAAAATGGTTCACTTTGGCAATGTCACCCCTGTTTCAGGAAAGGTCGGTAAGAATTGCAGGGCTTATATTCTTTTGAGATTTGGTTTTTATATTTAAGCCCACATGCGGCATGTGTAAGCGCGAACTTATACGTGTCTGCTTATGGGAAAGCATTGAATATTAATTTTAAATGTAATATATCTTTGCAACTTAGATTGTAGATTATACACATTGGTCCGGTACACATACAAATATTGCTCATGCGAAATTACCTCTGATGGGCATAAGACATCGAGACAAATCCTTATTTTATGTGGGTGCAGCCAGGGCACATTATAAGCAAAATTCTTTTATAAGTAGAGCCTGCGTTGCAGTAAATAGTGTCCAAAGGACTGATCCTAAGTTGGACATTTTCTTTCTGTCTGCACATTTCATGATCATGCATCATGTCATTGAAAAAGAGGATTTTGAATCTTGCAGGATTTGAATTTCATTTTTGAATCTCATTTCTAATTTTTTTAATCATTCCCAATTCCTATTTTGTTTTTATTGCATATTAATCATCATTGACGTGTTTGGTGTGCGCATTGTATTTCTACTCCCTTCCCTTTCTCCTGACCTTTCTTTCTTTATCGCATCATGAGGACGAGATTTATTTATATTTATTTTTATTCTGTTTTGATTTGTGTATTTGTTTGTTTTTGGTTTTGGATGCTGCTTCTTTTTTGTTTTTCTTTACTTATTATTTATTTACCTGGCATGATTTGTAATTTAAAATATCAATCGTAGAATACAGTAATAGGCGATATGAATTGTAAAAAATATCTTATATATGTACAAAATTCTATTCAATGCCGTTGTATTCTTGTTTAAATAAAAAAAGAAAAAAAAGACAAACAAGCATTAAGGAAACGGCGCTCTATAAATCATCATCATTTGCACCTTGTTCACATTGTCTCAAGAATCGTCTCTTTCTTCTCGTACCTACTTAAAAAAAATCTCCCGTTATTGAATGTGAATGCACGATATGAATAAACGCAAAGTACCCCGTCTGATATCACCCTTACGGACTTTGCCACACTGGCAGTTATCGATCAACTGAACAAACAAAGGCAGGTTTTTAATTCGTGCTCGCTAAAGTCGTGTTCGGCCGATACGCCATTAGCTGAACAAATATTGTTGTCGTTCATTTGTATCTAGCTGTGCAGCATGTGTATACACGCACATACTGATTATACGACACCAAAAGGATGTCCAACATTTTTTCACGAATTCTGTGCGGGAGACTCCCTAGATTTCAGAGACTATGGGGGTCTATGAAACTTGTTGTAGTGCCGTAGAGATGTTGGTGATATAGAAATCGATGTCCTGATCATTTGTAGCAGGACTGTTAGCTGCGTTGTGTTGTGTTGTGTGTTGAGTCGCTTTTGAGATACTGAAAGGAAGTGGCGATTGATATAGGTTTTGAATTGGACAAGATTAAGTCGGGTTGTGAACACAGATACCGATCATTCGTTCCATATGTGTTATGGTAGGAATGTTTTTTTTTCGGCTTTCATGAAACCATAAATAATTTTCCTTCAGAGATTTCAGTTGTTGCTTGAAGTCAGTTTTTCTATATTGATTGAATGTGTCTTGAACAAAATGCAATGCAGTATATCGATACCTTAAATGTAAAACTGAATAAGTGACATATTAAGCTTGCATTGGTTTCTCAGATAAATGCACCTTTTCCCTATTATTTACGAGAGAAAACACTAAAAAGACAACAAACACTGTAGTCTAGAAGTTTCTTATGAGTATTTCATTATAATTAGTTCACTTACTATGATAAATTACACCCTCTAAAAAGTTTCATCTACGATTTCTCAAATCAGTAAATCAGCATCCATGAGGCTGACCATACAAACTGTAAAAAAAAGGTTCACTTTGCCGATGTCACCCTGTTCCAAGAAAGATCGGCAAGAGGTGTAGGGCTTATGTTCGAGATTGGGTTTTTATTTTGTAAGTCCACAATCGGTATGTGTAAGCGCGAACTTAACTATAAGTGTCTGTTTGTGAGAATGCATTTAATATGAAACTCAAATGATATATCGACTGCTCCAAGGAAGAAGAAAGTTACTCCGAAATTGAGGTTTTTGACTTATTTCCATTTCTGAAGGTAACAAGTCATTTTCTTCATTCCAAGATGACAGGCGTGTCTCTATCTCTTTTAAATTCGTTAATAAATTAATGTAAAAAATAGTTTATGCATTGTACTACATGGAATAAAGAACATTCAATTGGCTTTCCTGCAAAACTATCTTTTTTGACTTAGTGCTGTCTTCCTTGGAGCAGTCGATATATCCTTGCAATTTAGATTTAGATCATTATTGTCATTAACGTAAAACAGTTTGTAACCTTTTTTCATTGACTGTTTTTCATCATATTTTTTCACGTAGGTAGGTACATGATATTTGACCGTATAGAAGAGAGGTAAGCAACCCAACGGTAAATTTACATGCTACGTCAGTGCCATATAATATTCCGATACTTTTTTATCGTGTACTTCCTCTCGGCGAGTTTAGCACCCCTGATTTATGACCGTCCACACCCCCTTCCCTCTCCCTCCCAACCATACTTCATTTTAGACCACTTTCAGACCAAGACAATGGATACGTTTTCGGTAAAACACACATTCATCACTTTAAAGTCCATATCTGCAGAAGCTCCACTGGCTGAAGATCCCAGAAAGGATCAAATTCAAGCTGGGTCTCAAGATACATAAAGCACTGCATGGAGTGGCGCCAGAGTACTTGCAGGAGTTGATAATTCCGAGGAGTCTGAGTGACAGGCACTCACTCTGAGATCTGTCGACAGTGCTCTTACCTCTGCAGTAAACAACGCAAAAAAAATGCACAGTGTTCGGAGACCGCGCTTTCGCCGTTGCGGGACCGTGCACTTGGAACCAGCTGACCCCCTGAAGTGCGCGCCAATGAAGGGATCGTGAGCTTTTAGAAGAGAATGAAGACCCATTTTTTCACCGCTGCGTCAAGCCTGAAAGCGCCCTTGCAGTGACAGTAGTCACGAATCGGCACACTTCAAATCATCATCATCATATCGATATAAGTAATTAATAAACCGTTTTTTTCTTCTTCAATATTTTGTTGTATATTTTCATGTAATCAATTGTTAACGCATTCAGCATTTGTAAACGCAAACTACACGTGTTTGTTTGTGGACATGCATTTGATATGAGCTTTAAATGTTAATATATCTTTGGAACTTAGATTATAGATAATGACGCATTGACATCCCTGCTTAATTTTTTTGTTCTCACTTTGCTACTGCCTTCGTTTGTTTTCACCTGCAGGCAGAAATCACCACCCCAGCCTGCTTTCACCCCATTTTCGGTGGTTAGCTGATGCTGTGTAAAAAAATGTATAAAAAGCTGACGTGTGTATGTATTAGTTATGCTATACTACTGACATACTTACTCCGTGTGAATGTGTAAACATACAGTGGTTTTTAATCTGTCATAACTATAATATATTTGTTTTGTAATCTAAGTTGAAAAGACATGTTAACATTCAGGGATCATGGGTGGTAAATCTTATACCACCCTACAAGTCTTAAAAACACAATTATAATAAATACTTCAATTAAAAAATGATATAACAATATAAAACAATCAATACCGAAACAAAAAAAAAATTATGCAATATAAAAGAGGTATATAAAGATTAATTCAATAATAAGGAAAGATTTACATTTGAAAGCCTTGGCAGCCAATATTGCAGATTAACCGTCTTCAAAGAATATAAAATAGTTTTTTACTAATTTATAGCTCAGCTGGTCAAACGCTTGCGTTTTGTACAAAAGGCTATTGTTCAATTCCTCCGAGGGTGTCAGGAATAATTTTCTATTTAAGTGGTTTTTTTTTCATACTCAAGAATTGATGTTTCCAGAAGCGCCTTGTATGGTCTGGAACATGCAAGATTAGGCCTTGGTCATATATTGATACAGCCTGCGATTCTGTAAAGTTTTAGTGACCCTTTGATACCCGAGCCGCGAAGCCACCAGTACAGAAGTTACAGAGTGAACCATATGATATGATTTTGTTAAAAAGTAATGATAATACAATTAATTTCACTGCAGTTTTATTAAAAGTGATCCAGAAATAAAGCATGACATTATTATCCTTACCTGAAAGAACCCAACTGCACAAATTGGCATACAATTGAATTTCCTGGTGTATATATATACAAGGATAATTTATTTATAAGGTACACATAATAAAAGAGCGCCGTTTTTGTGTGTGTCACACCTCAAGGTATGTACTTTTTTAATGTCCTGGGCTGGAAGTCTCATATTCACGGTAAATTCTTACCTACCAAATATCGGTAATATTTGTATGAAGACTAATCAGCTTTTCACTTACGGCCATCTTGGATCGACAGGTCTTCATTCAAATATTACCGATATTTAGTAGGTTAGAATTACCGTGGAAATGAGACTTCCAGCTCAGGTACTAACCCAGGTAGCCATTGTTTTACAATACTATCAACACTAACATATTCTCTAACCAATACCTCGATGACTGGTGCTTCATGTTGATAGCAACTTAACTTATTATTGTATAGTCAATCCACACAATTTTATACCTCGATGCTTAGGGCCTGTTGCACCAAATTCCAATCAGACAACAATCATTATCAAGTGTTTTTTTTTAATAATTAAAAATGGACTTTTACTGTGTAAACAGATAAACACTAAAAAATATAAAATTAAGTGTGATTTCTCCCATCAAATAAAAAATTTGGTTGCATCTACGTAAACCAGCTGATGTACTTCATCTTTCCTGTTCAAATTCCATCATATCATTACCAATTTCCGAGAAATATTTAACCGAGGTCCTTACCAGAATTAATCAATCAAAATTGATGTGTCAATCAAATATGGATTAGAGGTTGGTGCAACAAGCCCTGTGGGACTTATTTAGCACAAACGTTCGTTTATTTTGAAATGACTTTATAATGACGAAAAAAGCAAATATTAATTTTTGAGTGTTGATCTGTTAATACAGTGAAAGTCCATTTTTTAAATATTAAAAAAAAAAAATTGGTAAAAAAAGAAAAAGAATAAAGTTAATTAAAACAATGATTTACCATTTCAATTTTTTTTTAATATTTAGCAAAATATATAAATGGTTTTGTGGGTATTTTTGGAAACGGTGGTGTTTCCAGTGCTTTCACACGTTTCTGCAAATACATTAATACTAATGCCCTAAGTGTGTTGCTCCCTGTCCAACGTTTTTCTATAATTACACTTCACATTTCGGAAATGACTTTTACACATTACGAGCCAAATAATATTGTGAGCGACGACTTACAAACGCTTCTGCACGTCCAACTAAATCGAAAAGACATGATACAACTTCTTACCGCATTGTGCTTGCTCTAAGCTTCTAATCTTATCTTATCTTGCAAAGAAGACACCCTCCTGGCCTGAAAGATCTCCACGAAGCCACGCCAGGAGCAGTGAAGTGGATGGAGGGCTTGGATCTTTGCCTCTGACGCGGCCCAACGGCCAAGTGATTTGCTGTGCTTGCCGGCCATACGCAAAGTAAAGTAAGTAAGTATTTGCAAAGATATGTACATTAAGAAATCACATTATATGCATTTTCGCAAGAAGTCGCGCTTAAACATGCCGTATGTGGACTCCCAATATAAAATCCCACATCCCAAATGAACAAACACCCTGCAACTCTTGCCGACCTTCCCTGGAACAGGGGTGACATTGGCAAAGTGAACCATTTTCTACGGCATGACTGGCCAGCCGCATACCAACCTATAAGTCAAGGAACATACACAACAAACAATTAAGATGATTCTAATTAAGAAGATTTTAGGATAGTCTGGCGTATGCCAGAGTAGCCTATATAAATAAAGATGGTGATGCTTTGAAGGCAGACTATCCCGTAGGTACTAGTCTACCTTCCGTAGTACCGTAGGTACTAGTACAAAAGCTTAAATGTGAACCAAAAGTGAGTAAATCCTTTTATTTTTGTAAGTTAAAATAAAAACTGTTTGATTCTCTTTTTTTTTTGTTAAACAAACAAACAAATATTGAGTTCGACCGATAACCGGCTTTAACGGTATGTATATTTAGGACTTAAGCTTATCCTTGAAACTTAGATTATATATTAAAGTTAATCTGAAGTTGGCCAAGGAGCCGAAACCGGTCAAACTCTATATTTGTTTGTTTTTTAACAAACAAAAAAAGTAGATACCAAAAGTGTTTATTTTCATTTTTAAAAAATACATCATAAATCTCAAAAAATTCATAAATCCTAAAATACATTGCGTAAAACAAATTTAATCGAAGTTTTATGAAATTGAACTCGAGTTAATTGATGCAATAAAATAGTTCACTTTTGCCTATGCAATCCCTGATTAATATATCGTTGAAACCGCTCACGCCCAGAGCTCACTTCTTGTCCACAGTTTTTCAGAGGCCGTCTAGCATAACTTTATTTACCGACGCTCACACGAAAAAATTCACGCAAAAAATGGTGAAATGTTAATTTGAACGTTTCAAAAGGTCATTGGAAGTCTGCGAGCGTACAAAATTAACCTCGATATACCATTAACGAAACCAAATTAAGCGTTATGTACGGTGCCATGTAATTACAACGTCAAATCAAGCATGTTTTGACGTTTGCTTCATTATTTAAGTAGCATTTCATAATTCTTCATCTTCCTTAGTTTTTTACAGTCCACTTTTGGGGTGCAAGTCTCGACGGTCAGCAGTAGATTTTACCGCACTTATTTGAAGATACGACAGAATAAATAAATAAAATGGTATAGTGTCGAACTGGGATGGTCGGCTTATGGCAATCTTAAGAAGTTCTTCACCAGCAACATCCCCCAATGCCTGAAATGGAAAATGTACGACAAGTGTGGCCTGCCAGTTATGACTTACGGAGCAAAGACACTAACTTTCACCAAATTGACTATCATGAAACTCCGTGTAACACAATAAAAGCACGAAAGAGCTATGCTACACATAAGACTGTCAGATCGGATACGAAATACCGAAATACGTAGAAGATCGGAAGTTACTGACATAGTCAAAAGAGTGGCAAAGAGGTGGCAAGAGCGAGCAAAGATGGATGAAAAAAGTGGTAGAATGGAGACCTCGTGAAGACAAAAGAACTAGAGGAAGGCCTCTTACACAATGGTCAAATGATATTAAAAGAGTTGCTGGTGACTGGATGTAGAGAGCCCAGGACAGAGACGCCTGGAGAGATATGGGGAAGGCATATGTCCAGCAGTGGGTAAGAAGTGGCTGACTAAGTAAGTAAAGTAAGTTAGTGTCGAACAATTCTCGTGGAGGTAGCTACCATGTTCGAGAACATTCAAGAATCGTCTCGGCGGCACATATAAATACGAGCAAAGATTCTGCGGGGGACCAGGTTGCTTTGAACATTAAACCGCGAAGACCGTAGGCAGAGAGTGTAGAGTGAACAGTACATTTTTGTAACCTATGTATGTTGAGAAAGAAAAATCTAGTGAAATAAATTTAAACCGAAATTTAATTAAATGAACCCCATGTAAAGTCATAAAAATATGTTTTTTTTTACATGACAGTCGAAAGGGTACAAAAACAGTTTTGTTGTTTTTTATGATGTGGAAGTAGTAAAGATCTGCCCTTTGAAAAGGTATAGATGGAGCGTGGATACTGATAGTTTATCTAGCTTCCTGACATTTAAAATGACAAACATAAAATCTAGAGCTCTAAGAAACCAAATATCGCAAAAAATATACTAGCAATCATAAAATTCAGAAATGATGGTCATTAATGTACGTCATTTTTGCATTAAGACTTTCACTTTGCCAATGTCACCCCTGTCTCAGGGAAGGACGGCAAGAGTTGCAGGGTGGATGTCCTTTGGAGATTTTGTTTTTATGTTGTAGGTTCACATGAGGCATGTGCAAGCGCGAACTTGTGCGTGTCTGGTTGTGAGAATGCATGTAATGTGATTCTCCAATGTAACATATCTTTGCAACTTAGATTAGATTAGATTAGAAGCACGACTGCAGTATCAAATCGTATTAATGTAAGAATTTTAAAATTCTTAATGTCACTGGTATGGTCAAGCGATAATGGGTTGAAACTTGAATTTGAAGTATTGAAATAATCGCAAGTTTGAACCACGCCGTGTCCTATCGAAAATAATTTTGAGCCTTGTTCAACATATTCTATTGGGTAATCCTTTATTATAATGTCCTACTTGGTCGTCAATCGCTTCGACTTTCAAATTTTAAACATTCAAAATGTCTCGCCGCGAGAATCGAACCCGCATCTCCCGGGCGGAGTCGCCGAGCGACCCGGTGGGTTAGCCGATTACGCTAAACCGGCTGCTCGGCAGTGTGTGAAAATAAAATCTATTTAAACAATACAAACCTCATATTTTATGTATAGAAACTGTAATTATATAGAGGCGCTATCCTATTTTTAAACAAATATTTTGTACATACAAAACTATGTACATAAATTAGAACATAGAGGCGCTAAACATTAACTCAATTCATAACAAATATAATTTTTGACAAAAAAAAACTGATGAACATTATGTAGTTCGCGAAAATAACAGTAAACGATAATAAATATGCCTGGAAAAACGTTCTGAATATGTACAACAATTTTCTCACTACCCCGCAAGGGCGTCGTGGGCTAGCGGTAACGTCCGCGTCTTTGATGCAGAAGGACCCGGGTTCGGGCCTGGAGATGAAATGATTGTTTTTGTTTGTTTTTTTTTTTGTTTTTTTTTCTTTGTCCCTTTTTTTTAATAAATTTGAAAGGAATGCAATTCATCGATCTATTTTGCGTTCTCTAATAAATAACCAGTTTTTAGAAATACAGATCATGGCAGAAGAAGATTTTGCATATAATTTTTCAACAAAATTGTCAGTAATTATTTTTTCTCATCAAATATTTTCAAATACGTATAAGCTTTTTGAGAGATATACCTACTACCTAATACCTATATAATCTATTATCTATGTCGCACAATACATTACATTTGACATTCATATTAAATGCATTCCCACAAGTAGACAGGTATAAGTTCGCGTTTACACATGCCCCATGATGACTTAGAACATAATAACCTTATATCAAATTAACATTCGCCCTGCAACTCTTGCCGAACTTCCCTCAAAAATAGGTGAAATTTGCAAAGTGAACCATTTTTTACAGTATGGGTGGTCAGCCGCATACTAACCTATAAGTCAAGGAAATTATTTAGTTTAGGTCTATATAATTTGAGTTGCAAAGATATATTAAATTGAGATTCATATTAAATGCATTCCCACAAGCAGACCCGTTCCTATAAGTTCACGCCTGCAAATGCTAGATGTGGACTAACAACATAGAAACCCAATCTTTAATGAACATAAGACCTGCAACTCTTGGCAACCTTCCCTGACACAGGGGTGAAATTCGCAAAGTGAATCATTGTTTACAGGGTGGTCAGCCTCATGCCAACATATGATTCAACGAAAGTTGCAAAGGTATTGTACATTTAAGATTCATATTACATGCAGTCCTACAAGCAAGCACGATCGTGTTTACACTTACTGCATGTGCACAAAAAACAAACCTCACACGAACCGCCCTACGCCCTTCCCGGAAGCCAGGGTGGCATTGGCAAAAGTGAACTAGGTGTATACAGCATGGGGTTCAGTTTCATACCAATCTATCAGATTTCCGATATATTTTTAATGGCATTCATATATCGATGTGCCTTCCTATATCGAATCGATATTTTCTAACAGTGTCGATTAACTTATTCTGATAAAATCTATAACCATTTACGGTGCATGGTAATCCCGATGAATGACAGATCATAGGGTGGGCAAATGAGAATATAGAAATATTGATATTAAATCAAGATTTGCATACACTATTGATGTATCTATAACAGTATGTACAACCGTTTACAATGCGGGATAATCCCTGTGTCTTTTAATTTTTGAATGGTAAGCTTCCGTAAATTTTATTTTATCAAAGCCTACAAAATTTAAATTTTCTTTTACAAAAACTGCATGTTTTTATTTTACATGTTTTTTTAATATTACGAATTTTAACGTGAGTAAACTATGCGCAATATACACATTCTCCAAATGTTAAGGGGTTGGGCTGCGTAGCAGCCAGGGGCGTAGCCCCTAGTTATTAATAAATAACTAATTGAAATATTAAATGCAGAATTATTAGTTGACAATGCTAATGAATGTTTCTGTCCAGCTGAATAGCATTCCTCTTCAAACATCTATTAAAAAATAGCTTTCTATAGCTAGTGATGATGATTTATTTACATAAATTGTAATGAGTATTGATGGTTGTAAAATGCATTAGAGATACTCGTATTACCCGATGTATTTATTTGAAAAAGGTAAACATCTATCTATTAATTTAAACTAACAATTTTTTCTAACTATTTTTTGCCTGGCGAGATTACCCCTACTTCACTAGAATATTCTACTTGTCTTGTCTTGTATCCTGCCGCCATTCCTCTAGGGGTGGCCGGTACCTCCACACAAGTGCCTCCACTTGACTCTGTCCTTGCATACTTCTTTCATCTCATCTAATTTCATCACTCTTTTCATGCACGCTCTTCTCTTGTTTCCACTCTGTAAATTCCATTCATTCGCAATCTCATTTATCTGATCAATCCATTGTTTCCTAGGTCTTCCCCTTCCACGCTTTTCCCTTTATACACTCTTTTTGTCAGTCGGTCTTCATTCATTCTTTCAATATGTCCAAACCATCGCATCACACTTCTTTGAACTTTCACTTTCACGCTTTCTTTTACTCCGCATTCATTCAGAACCCATTCGTTTCTCACTCTATCTTTCAGTGTTTTTCCTGTCATACTTCTCAAATGAGCCATTTCTACGGTGCATACCGACATACGAGTTGTGTAAAATTTTAAATGAACTATAAAATAAATTAATAAGAAAAATTCTATCAATATGCTTCTCTCTGTGGGTATACAAGCAAAAATGACACGCATATGCGATGGTCTGCAGCGCGCATAAAACAAAATGGCGTCATCTCTCTCGACGACCGGAAGACGTAGCGTCCGTCTCAAAATGGCGGACATAAAGAACACATCCGGTGGCGATCACTCCGCAGAGACAAGTTACAACTAGCTGGCCGGTAATGAGGACAAGCTTGGACAGTGAAAGTGACTTGTTCGTCTTTTTCCTTTTATAGATCCAAAGAACAGTTGGTGCCGCTACTTCCTCCTCGGAGCTCTCCTTGGAAGTCTTCTTCTCGTTCACCGGTTCATAGTCTAGTGGTTAATGCTTCGGAAGGTAGTGGGTTCAAATCCAAGCGGAGCATACAATTTTTTTTTTAATTATGCTCTTCGCTGAATCAAAAAAATAATCTACCTTATTAAGGTAGATTTTGCATTTTTTCATCAAAATTGTGTATCTATAGATCGATAGCTTTATTCTGCCCTATTTGTCTAGAAAATACTTTTCTTTCTATCACAAGTTTATAGAGATATATGAATGCTTTACCACAGTTTTTCTGATAATCCATAGACAATTCTGGCAGAATGCGTAGTGTTTAAAATAGTAGTTAGCCTATCTACGTTTACTTCTGAATATACCTTCTCCAATCTTGTCAATGTCTCTTTAAGTGGCATTCGTTCAGTTTTTTATTGCATTATTTTGATTTTTAATTAAAAGGTAGTTGGCAGTAATTGTCAAAAGGGTTTAGGGCCTGTTGCACCAAACTCCAATCAGACGAAAATCAAAATTAAGTGTGATTTCTCCCTTTCAAATCAAACAACTGATTGCATATACGTAAGTCAGCTGATGTGAATCATATTTCCTGTTCAAATTCCATCACATTTTTACCAACTTTCGAGAAATATTTAACCGAGGTCCTTACCAAAACTAAGCAATCAAATTTGATGTTTCAGTCAAATATTGATTGAAGGTTGGTGCAACAGGCCCTTTAAGTGTCTAGCTGTTGGTCCTCTGGGACTATTTTATTTCGTCCCTTCCCTCGAGGCAAGCTTAGTTTACTTGTTCGCTGTCAAGGAGTTTCATTTTCATGTAAAAATTATCAATGCAATATTCATGTCTACGAAAGTTTTAAGTTAACCTTGAAAATATATAAATATGTATATGCATACATACATTTTTTTAAGAAATCCTGTGTGGGAGAGTCCTTCAAATTCAGAGAATCAAGGGGCCTATGACTCTTGCTGTAGTGCCGCAGAGGTGTTGGTGATGTGGCGGTTGATGTCTTGATCCTTTGTAGCCTGGCTAACACAATCGTTTTAAAAATATAAAATATCAACTTATTTCTCGAACAAAGTCATAAAATATTATTTTGCACATATTTTTACACGAAACACTGTATGGATAACGCAAGACAGCGACATTTTTAATATTGCATTATTTCAGTGTCAAAAACTGTTTCTCAGCTTAGCCCCGCTACGGGGAGGTTCTCGCTTGATATGATGCGACGCAGACTCGGGGATTACCTTCGTTGCCTCATATTCAGTAATGGAGAAGACTGCAAGGGTGAGAAATCATTTTCCCAGCGCTGAGGAGACACTTTGTATGTAGCGGTGAAGCGTTAGGAACTAAGAACATCTCAGAACTCCGAGTGTAAAATATTGTTGTAATTTTACTGGGGCTCATTTGAATGAAACTGCTAATTATTTATTTAACAAGATTTATTTTGCACAATGTCTGTAAAACAGTACTTCTCTAGCTCTATCGACTTCGCGGCTCAATGTTGAAAGAGACTCTGACTCTCCACATAATTGCGGCTCATATATTTTATACAGTTCATATGGACGTTTTTCGTGAATTCTAGATTCTTCTATAGGGGATTGTTCTACACACACACCACCCAGCGTGCTAAGACTCACGTACCTATAATGGATTATACCAGAGCAGTCTACTATCATCCATTTCATCATTATACTAGCTGTTCGACACTATTCCAGTTATGCACACCAGCAAGCTACGTGCCTAGGTACGTGTACACACAAAGTCATATTTTGTAACAATATTGTTACGAATATGTGTTTGTGTGAGTATGTCTGTGTCTCTAGATGCAAGTGCTTAAATAATTATACTTGTATTTTTTCTATAGTGTAAGTATTCGCTCGAATCTTCTAAATAATAATATACTAGTGCGGTCTCGCGTGTGCCAGAATAACCCTTTAATACCTATAAATAGAGATCGAGATGCTTTGAAAAGAGACTTGTACTGTTCCTTGTACTTCGGAGAAGACTGCAAGGGTGAGAAATCATTTTCCCAGCGCTGAGGAGACACTTTGTATGTAGCGGTGAAGCGTTAGGAACTAAGAACATCTCAGAACTCCGAGTCTAAAATATTAAGTTTAAACTGAACCAATGAGTTCAAGTCCAAACACGAACAGTGCTATTCATAAAATAATTGATTCAAGGCTGATCTATGGATCATGTTTTTTTTGTATGCAAAATTCACTGTAGGGCGTAGGCTGCGGATGAGCAAAAGATTTGCTGTTTGAGCATAGCACTATGGTATGCAGGTGACCACCCATGCTGTAGAAAATGGTTTACTTTGCCAATGTCACCCCTGTTTCAGGAAAGGTCGGTAAGAGTTGAGGGTGCATGTACATTTGAAATTTGGATTTTTATGTTGTAGGTTCACATGCAGCATGTGCAAACTCAAACTAATACGTGTCTGCTTGTGAGCATGCATATAATGTGAATGCCTAATCGCTGCCTTAGTTCTTGTTTATCGTATACGCCATTGAGAAAATTTTACATGAGCAATGTTTGCATGTGCACTGGACCAATGTGTCTTATGAAAACAAGAAATTTATTTAAAAAATATTTAAAAGAACTCTCACATTATCGAGTTTTACGGTTTTTCTTAGCTCAGATTGTGTAGAATTTGATTCATAAGACAACTGCATGAAAAAGTCATATCTGACAAGATTGGCGTATACGATAATCAAGAACTCGAGGAGCGTAATGTTAAATGTCTTTGCAACTTAGATTATATTGGATTAGTGTTAAAGAAGAAAATGTATGAAAAATGTGATGGATATGAATGAATTGAACGAGGTGTTTGAAGAAAGTGTGATATGAAGAAATGGAGGCAGCTCTGCTGAGGCTCAGCCACCCCTATCGCCATCGCGACAGAGTAACAAGTACAGTAGATTAGATACGAAAAAAAAACATTTTTTACGGTAAGATTGGTCAGGCTCAAACCAAAGTATTGGCCAAAAGAATGTCATAAAACTGTGCGAAAATTCATGAGATTTGTAAACTCGCTCAGAGTGGATTTCTGAGTATAATATTATGGAAATCATATAAGACGCTGCCTGTAAAAGATGCAACCCATCTCATACCGTTGACTTCATGATGCAACTTTTTGAATGAACCCCGCGCAGGCATATTGCAAAATATAATATTATTATTTCTACTATGGAACAGTGAAATAGCGATGCAAGATCTGCATGTGGTCACTTTTGCGTGTCATTCTTGGATGCTTGCATATTTAACGTATCTTTTTTGTGTCTTGTACGATTAATTTTCTAAGGGAAATTGAAATTTTATAAGGGATCTGAAACAGATAAGTACTTATTTTTTTAATCTAAGTTGTAACGAAATATAAACGTTTGATGTTCACATACAAAAAATGAATGCCCACAAGCAGACACGTGTTAGTTTACGATCACAAAAAGTGGATGTGTACTTCTAAATGAACATGAACCCTGTAACTTTTGCTGACCTTCCCTGAAACCGGGGTGGCATTAGAAGAAGTGAACCAAGTTTTACAGCAGGGGGGTCAGCTTTATACCAACTTTTTGGTAAAGGAACACAAAAAAATCGGAAAGTTTACAAGAAAATTTAAAATTAACTGAATAAAAAATGCTTAAAATATAAAAGTTTGATGTCGCAATAAGAAACGTTTATTTTCATAAGTCATCATTACTGTAAAAATGGTTCACTTTGCCAATGTTACCCCTGTTTCAGGGAATGTCAAGAGTTGCATTGCTTATGTTCATTTGAGGTTTGGATTTTATTTGTAAGTACACAATCAGCATTTGTAAGCGCAAACTACACGTGTTTGTTTGTGGGCATACATCTGAGAGCTTTGAATGAATGTATCCTTGCAACTTAGATTATAGATAGATTATAGATCATCATCATAAGCTCGACAGCTCTGGGTAGGCCTTGGCTGAATCCAGGATCATCCTCCACTCTCGCCTGTCCATCACGTTTGCTCTCCAGCTACGTATTGCCTGCATCTGCGTTGGCACCGTCCATCTAACCAATTTTTGGCCATCCTGAAGCGTTACTGCCTTTTACTGTAATTTTTATACATGTTGTTCTTTCGCAACCGCTAGCAAATTCCGACTTGGATTAATATCCAAAGTGTAAAGAATTTAGCAGAATAGCGCATCTGGTCTCATTTGATCTTGCGGTGCTGAGTAAACATGCAAAAATGGCACGCATGTATGATCACTAGCCGCGCAAGCGTAGCACACTACAATTTCATGAGCACAAAATGCATGCGAAATTTCTGAAATAACTCTGTATTTTATAATTGAATTTTCATGCAGAGATGAATCCAAACAAAGAGTTTTTAAACAAAGTTAAAAAAAATGAATTTTTGGGGATAGAGTCAAAATTGTGATAAAAAAATATTTTTTAACCCATTTAATTTTTCCGTTAAAAAGAAAAGTTCAGTCAATAGTCTAATTGGTACAGCGTCTGTGTTTTGAGAAAATATTTTTGGTTTGAATCATAAGAGGTTATACTGTTTACTCTATTATACGCTAAGAGATTCGAAATATGGATGAATGGGTAAAAGAGAAATGCAAATTGAGAGAGTATGTGAAAGTAAAGGTACAAGAAAATGGTTTTATATGATTAGGACTTGTGAAAAAAGTGGATGATAAGATACTGCAAAAAATACTTTAAAAAAAGAAACGGGGAGAAAGGCATCGAGAAAAGTTTGACTTGATCAGATTGTAGAAAAATGAAATGACACTATGGTTATTATTTTTGATTTTTAGGTTTGCCTTGTCATTTAGAGTCCTTCTATAATCTATAATCTAAGTTGCAAAGATATGTTTACATTTAAGGCTCATATTAAATGCATGCTTACAAACAGGCATAATGTAGGTTCGTACCTACACATTATGCATGTAAGCATACGCACGCAACTAAGCTAAACATATAGTGTAACTTCTTGTCTGCCTTGTCCCCGAAGGGGTCGCATGTGGCGATTCGGGACCTACTTATTTTTACAGGTAAGGGGGGCGGCCTTACACCAACCACTTCAGTTGAAGTGGGGACAATTAAGCAAAACCTCACATGAACATAAGCCTTGCAGCTCCTGCCATATTTTCCTGAAACCAGTGTGGCATTAACAGAAGTAAACCAATTTTTACAGCACGGAGGGTCAGCCTCATACCAACAATCAGTCAAGAAGCATTCGTTACACAAATCCTTTTTTAGTTTTTTTAAGTAATGACTTTTCATTTATAAGGTTTGAATTTTCAAAACTTATAGAAATGCATGTTGTGTGAATCTTAAATGTTATATATTTTTTTGCAACTTAAATTACAGATTTTGGTTTGTAACAAATAAAAATACTACACTTCATTATTTTCTGAGGACCGAAGATGTTCATTTTTTATAAATAATAGGTGAAATAAATAATAAATAAAAAATAGGTCAAATAAACAGATCATTTTTGCAAGAATTTTGAAACAAAAAAATATAATTACTGAATACCTAATTGAATTTTAATGTAATTTTGTCAAAACTTTCGGCATCATTCTCTTTTAAAAAATGAACATCAAAAATATTTGCACAGCAAAAAAAGGGCAAACATAAATCACAGACAAAAATGGCGTTTGCAAAAAAATACAGCAGACTAGTATCAGCACGTCAAAATGGCGTTTTCCGTAACATAAACGACTGCCGTCCTTTCTACGACCCGACAAAAGCTTTGTAGGAGCTTCCGCGCTGGGTCTACGAAACCTCTACGAGAAGACTCAACTGTCGTTTACACGGTTCAAGTGAATTTGACAGTAGTTAAGTGTAAGTGAAATGAGAGGACAGTATATGCTATTGTACTCTGCAAATATTTATGGATTCAATAGCTTGAGATGGTTGTTTTGAAGGGTATTTAGTTTTAGCTTGGTAAAATAGGTTGCAGCGGTGTTCCTTTTAGGTGTGATAATCTTTTTTAATTATTACACTGGTTCTTTGATGATACAAATCACACAGTTGACTGTGACTGTAAGTCTGTAACTGTAACTCTGTCACCATTCCACTAGGGGGGTCAAAACTACCTCCATTATTTCCTATCCTTACATACCTCTTTCAATTTATTCATACCCATCACCTTTGTAATACATTTTCTTCTTCAACATGCTTGTACATCCCATTCTGAACTCTCCATACTTTTCTCGGCCGTCTTTTACTTCTTTTTCCTTTCGCACGTCCTCTGTTTATAAACTTTGTCAGTCTATCTTCATTCATTCTCTTCACATGCCCAAACCATATAATATTCTAATCACATTATATTCTATAAATTAAAATAAGTCCTAGTGTCTAAATTAATTTAAAATAAAAGTACTTTTTTCCCAGGTGTATATTTATGTATTTGATGATCATTTATTAAATTCGATGTGAGGCAAGAACAGTGCTTGAATGTGAGCTGAGTAAATTATTACGGTTGTAATGGTTTGACCGAGAGCAATTCCTTAACTTATAGTTATAGGTTGGTATGAGGCTGACCACCGATACTGTTACAAAATTTTCACTTTTCCAATGTCACTTCTATTTCACGGAAGGTCAGTAAAAGTTGCAAAGTGTATTTTAATTTGAGGTTTGGATTTTAATTTGTAAGTTCACATTCAGCATTTGTAAGAGCGAAATTACACGTGTCTGTTTGTGGGCATGCATTTGATATAAGTTTTGAAAGGTTATATATCTTTGCAACTAAGATTATACACCATAAATTTTATATTAGACTGGAAAGACACTGAATGATAGAGTTCGCAATGATTGGGTGATAGATGATTGTGGTATAAAAGAGAATATGAGAATGCAAGTACATTTTTTTTTATAAAAGTGCGCTTTCAATGCTCCTTTCAAAGAACCTATGCTCGTAGCAAACACTAGACACACACAATGGCATGGCAGCTCAATTGTCACCTTAGTTCTTGTTTGTCTTATCTCCAACAGAGGTAATTTCACATGAGCAATGTTTGTTTGTGTACTGTGTCAATGAATGCTGGATATCAATTTTGAAAATATTAAAAACAACTCTGACACAACCGTGTTTCACGTTTTTTCTTAGCTCACATTGTTTATAATGTGATTTTTATACGATTTTATTGAAAAATCATCTTGGAATCAAATGGTAGATAAGCAAAAGAAGCACTGGGGGACGTAATGTTTCATTACTCTTCAAAGCCAATTATCTCAAAAATGACCATTTTCGAGTGTTTTTGTTACGGAGTGTGTTGTTCGAACTATGGAATATTGGTTTACTAGAACATCTCATCACTAACTACTTGCGAGCTGTACTTTATGACTTGACTACTGTCCGTATGGCAACACACTACGATTGGCTACTGTAATGCCAAATGGCGGAGCATCGATCTTTCTGGATGTTTTGGTTCTTTATTGCAAGTCCGCTCAGCTGTAACATTAGATATAACGACGCGTATTATGAAGGCATCATAAAGAACCTATTTATTTTGTGGAATAATACACTTTATAAATCTGAAAATAATTTGGTATGTAGCATAACGTCATGGTATTTTTCTACAATTTGAAAAAAAAAATCACAGAGTATTTATTGTACATAACTTTAGGATGATTACAGATGCAACTAAGCTACACATAAAATGTAAAATCTTACTTGATCTTGGCGATTCGGGACCTATATATTTCGGTATGGAGATATTGTGAAAGAATTGTACATTTCTCCTAGACTTATAGGTTGGTATGAGGCTGACCACTTAAACTGTACAATATTGGTTCACTTTGACAATGTCTCTCCTGTTTCAGGGAAGGTCGGCAAGAGTTGCTGGGTGTATATTCATTTGAGACATGGGTTTTGATGTGTTAGGTTCACATGCGGCATGTGCAAACTCGAACTTATACGTGTCTGCTTGTGAGAATGCATATAGTTTGAACCCTTAATGTTACCTACCTTTGCAACTTAGATTAGATTGGAAAAAGGATGAACAAAGTCGGATAAAAGGCTAAAAGACAAAGGAATTCAATAGCCTGCGACCCATAAAAAAATTTATCCAACAACTTGCTCTAACCAGTTGTATTATTTTATTTTGATACATAACTTAAGAAGTGACTATTCTAATGTAGTTTGTATTTTATGAAATAAGAAACAAAGCCTTTGTTGGCTTATCTCCTAAAAGCAGTCGTAAAGAGATTCAACGTTTCAATTATTTTTGTTCGAGAAACATTTGGAATCGAAACTTTTCCTGAATTTATTATCTAATAAGATGTTAGACTCGTTCGCTTGTTAGTTTTAAATAGAGCCATATTTGTAAGCCAAAACATGTAGAGTTATATTCTTCTATCTACATATTATCTATATTTTTCATAATAGATTCATTTCTTTATAGAATGTTGGATAATACATATATATTATAATAGTTATTGATGATGTTTTAACATTGTCACAATATACTTATTTGTGCTAGAAAAATTACTAAAAATACCGGTTTGTAGTCTAGTGGTTAACTTCTTAGATTAGATTCCCGCTGGAGCACAAAAAATAATACATCGACGGTTAAAAAGCAGTAGGGCATAAGCGACATTTTGGTCAAAAATGATTTATGAATGCTTTCCTATATACTTTTACTGTGTTTTACTGTTTTTTTTTTTTTGCTATTTAATTGTTTAGAGTTTATTTGTTTTATATATTTGAATGTATGAATTGCTTGTCTTCCTTGACTGATAGGTTGGTATACGACTGACCACCCACACTGTAAAAAATGGTTCACTTTGCCAATGTCACCCCTGCTTCAGGGAAGGTCGGCAAGAGTTGCAGGGCTTATGTTCATTTGAGATGGGGTTTTTTATATTGTAGGTCCACCTGCGGCATGTGTAAGCGCGAAATTATGCATGTCTGCATGTAGGAATGCATTTAATATGAATCTCAAATGATACATATCTTTGCAGCTTAGATGTAGATTTAGATTCCTACCTGAAATTTTCCGCTCTTTCTAATGCGCTAACTCCCATAGCTCTACGATGGTTTTGTTAGGTGTTGGCCTTTTTTGTCCTAAAAGCGCTTGTGACATAAAAAACGTAAACCACATTAATAAGAATGCCAATTAATGCATTTTATTTAATTTTAGATCTGTTTTGATAAAAACGATATGATAAAAAAAAAAAACGTTATGTCATTTTTCTGCAATCTCAAATATTAAACTGCTCTCCTGAACAATTTAGTTTTTTGCTTATTCCCTTTTACATTTTAACCGTCGATATCTAAAGATGGCTAAGAGTACTATATTCTTTTCAATACCACCAATTTTATATTAAAAACCAACTCTTTGTTTGCAAAATCAGGGTTGCCGATCCAAATGCGGTTTCTTATCCCGGCTTTCGACCGGTATTCGTGGCCCATAAATACCAGCTCCTTGTATCGGTCGCCTCGCGAATTATTGCCTGCAGTTTTATCTCTTGTAACGCCCCCTTTTCTGCTTTCCAAGTATAAGACTAAACGATAAAATTTAACCAAACTTTTACAAAAAAAATACTTAAACTATAGCAGAGCCTCTTGTGAGAATTTTTGTTACAATACATTTTTGGTATTTTTTTTAGTTTACGTATGTTTTAAATTTATGCCTTTTCCTACTGCAGTACCGGTTACTTACCAAGTACGATAAATGGGTGTTACATCAGGGTTCTAACTTTGCATTGAAAACTTAAAGACAATAGTTAAAATATTTATTTTGTTATATCATCACCCCTGTTTCAGGGATGGCCAGAAAAAGTTGCAGTGCTTATGTTCATGTGAGGTTTAGATTTAATTTTGTTGACACACATGCAGTATTTGTAAACGCCAACATTTACCTGTGTCTTTGTAAGCATGCATAAAATATTAATTGTAAATGTTAATTTTTGTTTTGTAATAATTGTTTTACAGTTTGCTACATTATTTGCATAAGAAATTTTTGACTTTTTTTGTACAGATTTATTTTTCAGGTTTTTTTTTTTTTTTTTTTCTTGTTATACTTAAATGTTATTTATTACTCGTATTCCTTGACTTGTAGGTAAGTATGAGGCTGACCACCCATACTGTAAAAAATGGTTCACTTTGCCAATGTCACCCCTGTTTCAGGGAATGTCGGCAAGAGTTGCAGGGCTTATGTTCATTTGAGGTTTGGATTTTATTTGTAAGTACACAATCAGCATTTGTAAGCGTGAACTACACGTTTTTGTTTGTGGGCATTCATCTGAAAGCTTTGAATGAATATATCCTTGCAACTTAGATTATAGATTTATAGATAGTTTTACAGGTTTTTCTAAGCTCTTTCTTGCTCTTAGCAAAATGTTATTTCTAAGTCAATGTCGTTGAAAGGTCACCCTTAAATCAAATGGTCGATGAGCCGATAAGCACTGGGGAATGATATTAATTCAGTGATGAAATCTAATAACATTTGTAGTGAGAATGTTTCGATGATAACATGTGACAACAGTGACTCAAGACTACACGAGAAAAACAAAAAATGTCGGCAAAAATAAGAAATGAAGTTCGTAAGAAAAAGAGTAAAATCTAGTGGCATCTGTGTGTATCTAAAGCTCTGCAAAATTTGTAATGCAGCAACAGTCACCATCACAGTTTATGGTGGTATTTCCGGTTCTTTGTGATTGGCAATAACCATGATTTCAAATTTCAAATTTTGATTCGGCTGACCACCCATACTGTGAAAAAATGGTTCACTTTGCCAATGTCACCCCTGTCTCAGGGAAGGACGGCAAGAGTTGCAGGGCTTATGTTCATTTGAGATGGGTTCTTATAATGTAGGCTTATAATGTTAGCGCGAAATTATACATGTCTGCTTGTGGGAATGCATTTAATATAGATCTTGAATGATATATTTATCTTTGCAGCTTAGATTAGATTAGATAAGATTAGATTCAAAACAAATTACAAATCAACGATTAGATTTTCACATAATATTCTTCAACTGACATTCCTTGCTCTTCCCCTGTAGACTTCATGTTTAATTTATAATAATGTTACCATATGGATAAATCCAAGGATTTGAATATGGATATGGATAATAGAGTCTACGACAAAGCCAGTAAATCTTGGAGCGCCCGCAAGCTGCGGTGCACTCCATCCATTGTGGGACAGACAATGGAAACAACCCTACAGTCAATTATATTGCTTGTTAGATGACAGAGTGGAATCTATCTTGATTACTGTAAGCGGCTCTCAATGATATTCATCTATAATCTCAATTGCAAGGACGCACAAACATTTAATCTTCATTAATGTACAATGACTATGTATTTCTCTTTTTTTTCACTGTTTAACTATGTATATATTTTGTTTGTTCTTTTTTCTCATATATTTCATCACATATTTTCATGTTTCTGCATTTTTGTAATTTTCTATGTACTTTTTCTATTGATGTATTCTTTTTGTTTATGGCTGGTCATGTATTGCACCCTCCACATGACCAAGCTGGAATAAACGCATATTATAATTATTATTATTATTAAACGTAATCACACATTCTGCATGCGTAGGCAGGTTTGTGCTTTCAAACTAAAATTTACACATCTCAAATGAATTCGGAATAATGCGCACAAAAACGCAACTACGCAACTAAGCTACACATATAGTGTAACTTCTTGCCGCGTTATCCCCAAAGGGTTTCGCATGTAGCGGGTGGAACCTATTTTTACAGGTAACGGGCCGGCCGCGGCCTTACGCCAACTATTTCATTTAAAATGAAAAGTTTCCAAGTCACGAATGGGGCTGGTACTCATTTTTTTGTGAAGGCTGAGTAAACTTTACCGGTATTTTATTTTTGGGTTTAAAATAAACACCAAAACGGGAAATCATTTCTGACACCCTCGCCTCGGTGAGATTCGGAGCCGAGCTCACGGCATGGAATGCAAGCACTCTACCAACTGAGCCATCGACCGGAAAGTGCGTCCTTATTTCCGATCGTAGAAAAAAAAACAGACTTCATTTTCCTCATAACTCAAACAAACTTTCCAAGAACACAGCATCAATTGAAATCATAAAAAATCTCCATGAAAAAACTCATATTTTCCTCTATTCTATGGATCTGGCCGCTGCAATTTCCGGCCTTTGGAGCTTATGAAAATGAGAGTACAGCCTTTGGTAGACCGCAGAGCTCGCACGGTCCCCTGGCCCTTTAATATTACCTTCATTTGCTTCCTGGAGGTAATTGGTGCTGAATAATTATCATTTGAGAGACCTGCGTGCGTTTGTTTTTGTTTTGTGCTCAAGAAACGTATACGCATCACAAAATACGATTAAATATTTATGTATGTACAGTGTACACTGTTGTTAGATGTGGACGTGAAATTTTAATGTTTATGAGAGCTTTGTTGTGATTTTGGGATTTGTGTACTTTTATATGCTATTTGTGGAGCTTCAAGGGTAAAACATGGCAAGATTGCGTTCGTAATGACAACATACGAAAAATCTGTTGGATCTATGGTATAGTGAGATGAAAAAGATGCAGTAGGCGATTTTGGAGACATGTTTTTTTCATATGAAAAACTCGCACACGTCGTAGCTGATGCCAATAGATCATATACATAAATAATAATATTAGGATGATTTATTTGGTGAGCGCTGTTTTTGTGTGTATCACACCTCAAGAGCCCTCTGCGAGCTTGGTCGTCGCTGTAGAAAGCGCCAATTCTCAAGCAAGACCTAGTTGTTGTAAAGCTGGATGGGCCTTTTGATGACCGGTCTTTGGTAAAGGTTTATGAATTTTTCAACCCAGCGAAGAGCACATTCGAAATATAAATGGTATATTTTGTGCTCCGCCGGGATCCGAATCCACAACCTTCCATTTACGAGTCCGAAGTGTTGTCACTACGGACTACGGACCGGTCCAAGATGCCAACGACACGCGGTGTACCTGAGCGGTTACCCATCCAAATACTGTCCGCGCCCAATGTTGCTTAGCCATATGTCCAGCAAGTCAATTTGCCCAGCCAGAAAAGAATTACTTCAATGAATAACTATAATAAATAATCTATAATCTAAGTTGCAAGGATATATTCATGCAAAGCTCTCAGATGTATGCCCACAAACAAACACGTGTAGTTCGCGCTTACAAATGCTGATTGTGTACTTACAAATAAAATCCAATCCTCAAATGAACATAAGCCCTGCAACTCTTGCCGAGATTCCCTGAAACAGGGGTGACATTGGCAAAGTGAACCATTTTTTACAGTATGGGTGGTCAACCTCATACCAAAAATCGAGGCAGAAAAAGGAAAAACATCGAGTTAGATTGAAGGGCGAAAAACTAAGGGATGATGTAGGACAATCTAAGCTGAATGATATCTTAACATTTAAGGCTCATATGAAATGCATGCCCACAGACAGGCACATGTAGGTTCGCGCTTACACATTATTTATGTGTGGATACAAATAAAGAAGAACTTTACTTACTTTACTTTCTTCGGCTCATAAGCCTTGAAGGCTCAGGGCCTCCCGCACCACAATCCTCCAGGACTCTCTGTCTTGTGCTGCTTCCCTCCATGGTCCCCTCACTCCCAGAACTTCGGCGTCGGCTTCAACGTTGTCTGCTCACCGCATCCTGGGACGTCCGAGTGGTCTAACACCTGAGGGGGCACCATCCAAGACTGTTCTGATAATCCTGGAGTCCTCTACACGTGCTACATGTCCGGCCCACTGGAGTCTTCTTGATTTCATTACCGACACTATGTTTGGATCTTGAAACACGGACATCAGCTCCGCGGACATAAACAAAAACCTCGCATAAAATTAAACCATGCAACTCCTACAACCTTTCCCTGAAACCGGGGTGTCATTGGCTAAAGTAAACCAATTTTTACAACCTGTGACAATTGTTCAACAAAAGCATCAGGTCCCTATTTCGATCCGGAGCATCCAAGGTCATATAGCCATAATGATCGCCGATCTTCGATAAAAGTGACACCAAAAAAAGGAAGTGCTATTCAATTTTTATATCAAAGATTTAACAGGGCCTCCAGTGAGCGTAAATCTCATCGCAAACTTCCATAAATTGTATATATTTATGCTACGCAAGCGAATGAATTTATGTAATTACGACTAGCCAACCGCTGATAATGCCCATCGGAGCAATGGTAGAAACTGTCCGGAATGAATCAAACAGACCACGGCTACATAACCATATAAAGCCATCAATGGCTTGGCTCCACCTTATCTGACTGACATAATTTCGCCTGTTGAGATGGGTGTGAGGAGGCAGACACTCAGATCTGCGGGCGATGGTGCAATCAATTTGGTTCAGCCGCACCGTCAGATCCTTACAAATTTTGGAGACCGTGCTTTCTGTATTGCGGGTCCGATGGAGTTGAACAAACTGCCACCCGGAGTGAAGAACTCCAAATCTATGGGTATATTTCGCGGAGCTCTCAAGACGCACATTTTCAAAAAGTCTTATCCGTGATCGGAGAGGACCCTTGAGGTGTGACACACACAAAAACGGCGCTCTCTTATCATGTGCAATTAAAAATAAATAAGCCTGATATATATATATATATATATATAGCCCGAAAAAAGTGATTGTTATGTCAACAAGTACCGGCCGTGAAAGCTTCAATGTAAAATTAATTTATGTAATGTTGTATACCCATTGTATCTGTGTGCTCATTGCCACTTATTGTATAGATTTAATGGATCCGATGCGTATTGTGTTTGGTTGACGTGGATTTCATGTCGTTGCTTTGACCGCCAATCGTCCACCGCGAACGCGCTGTTTTGTGAAATTGCCTTTCTAGGGTCCTACACGCAATAATATGTATGTGAAACATTTCCGATACAATCAAGTGGAATTACATGCCAAATTCGCACCGCTAGCATAGAACTTTACATGGCTAGGCCTGGTATTTTCAACGTTAGCATAGCGACTATATCTAATCTAATCTAAGTTGCAAAGATATGTTACATTGGAGATTCACATTACATGCATTCTCACAACCAGACATGTACAAGTTTGCGCTTGCACATGCCTCATGTGAGCCTACAACATAAAAACCAAATCTCAAATGGATATACACCCTGCAACTCTTGCCGTCCTTCCCTGTAACAGGGGTGTCATTGGCAAAGTGAACCATTTTTACAGCATGGGTGGTCTAATCTAATCTAAGTTGCAAAGGTATGTAACATTGAGGGTTCAAATTATATGCATTCTCACAAGCAGACACGTATTAGTTCCAGCTTGCATATGCCTCATGTGAGCCTACAACATAAAAACCAAATCTCAAATGGCCATACACCCTGCAACTCTTGCCGTCCTTCCCTGAAACAGGGGTGACATTGGCAAAGTGAATTATTTTCTACAGCATGGGTGGTCAGCCGCACACCAACCTATAAGTCAAGGAACATAAACGACAAATTACATTTCCTAAATCAATAAATAATAATATATATGGACATCAAAAACTAAAACATAAAACAAATTTCACTTTAATAAACCCTAGCCGCCATCATTACAGATCAACCGCCATTTCTTTCTGTCCTTACATACTTCTTTCATTTCTCCCAGAGTCATCTATACTATCTGCTTTATACTGAATGAAAATGACGCACTTATGTCGGTGTTATGGCCGAGGGGGCCAAGTGGCCGATCTTTCTAGCGTATTTGGAATAGAATAACGTTGGTTCGATCTCCGCTTGGGTCACTCGACCATAACTTTGACCCTGGTTCAACAGATGTTATTGGGTAATTATTAATTAATAATTCATTAATATAAACAATAATCAATTATTTGGCTTTTTAAAGTTTGTGTATTCACACAGTGAAAATTCATTTTTATAAATAATTATAAAAAATTATAAAAAACACAGAGTTTTATTTTCACAAATTGAGTATTTATTTCCACCTCAAGTACTTTCGACTTATTTACGTCATTATCAAGAAGATACTCTTGATAATGACGTAAATAAGTCGACTTGTAGGTACTTGAGGTGGAAATAAATACTCAATTTGTGAAAATAAAACTCTGTGTTTTTTATAATTTTTTATAATTATTTATAAAAATCAATTATTTATTGATTAATATTATTTCAAAAATTCAAATGGAAACAAAGTTTTAATTCACTTATTTATTTCTTTTTTTGCGTGAATATTTTCGCCTAATGAGGCATCTTCAGGAGCAGAATGGTTACAAAAATCTTCCATTTAAATTTTTTAAATAATTAAAAATCGACTTTCACTGTGTTAATAAATCCACCCTAAAAAATATTATTTATTGCTTATTTTAATACCTGTTTCTGGCCAGGCAGAATAGGTTGATGAATTGCATTCCTCTTCACATATCTATTTAAAAAAAAAAATGTGTGGATGTTTTTTTTATCTGTGTAAATTCACATAACGACCCCTTAGTGTTTGTTTGTTTATGTTCATCAGAGGTAATTTCACATGAACAATGTTTGTATGTGTACTGGACCAAATTAAATGTGTCTTATAAAAACTGGAAACTGATTTTAAAAATAGTTAAAACAATTCACACATTATCGTGTTTTACGTTTTTTTTCTTAGCTCAGAATGCGTAAAATGCGATTTTTAGATAATTTTATTGAAAGGTCCTCATTGAATCAAATGGTAGATAAGCCAAACCCTCACTGGAGAGACAATAAGCTGTATATGAAAATAGCGGGCCTAAGAAAATGAGTGTGTTTAATAGATTGATTAAAAATTGCATTACCTTTTCACCACTTACCGTAAAGTATGGAATATTCAATTACTATCTACTCAGTTATCGTAGTTTAAAGGTCAATGAATTTGATTACAAATCGTAATGGACTGATACCAAATCGTTAACGAAGCATTCTTCGGTGTAAGGAAGGTGGTAATGTGCAGTCTCTTCTGTCGGTATTGCAACGGCGTCTGCTCTGATGAAATATCCTCACTTACATATACCTCCTCCTCTTATCACAACAAGGGCAACTCGTAGAACGACTCCCATTCATTCCTTTGCAGTCAACATCAAAACTATGACAACTTGGTTTTTTCAAGAGCAAGGCTGCCACGGAGGGAAGAGGTACAAGACAAAAAGTCCTGGAAGATTGTGATGCGGGAGGTACAGAGCTTTCAGTTTTGTAAGCCCAAGAAGTAAATGTAGGTATTGTTACGAATATGTAATTGTGTCTTTGGTTTCTCTGTGTCTCTCTAGAAGTAAATATATGTTAGGTACTAATTCAATTGTATTTGATATTGATTTGAATTGTTCGATATTTTTCAGGGTTTGGTGGTTTACACAGTGAAAGTTTTTTTGATTTGATTTGTCATTTTCCTGAGGATGCCTTTTTAGGCGAAAACGTTTGACAGAGTTAAAGTAATAAAAGTGAATTGAAACAGTGTGTTTTATTTAATCGATTATGAATTGTTCGAGATTGCTTGGTTGGATGTTCTTAGTAAGTCTCGCATGTATCAATTCTCAATGATTTGAAAATGAGCCTTTTTTTGCTATAAAATAAGGATCAAAACTCTATGTAGCTTGATAAATCAATCAACCGTTGGATAGTGCAAGTATAAAGTGGCTCTGTGTTTTAAATAAATTGTACAAAATAAATCACCGCAGTTTTTATCAAATTGAATCAACGAAAACCATCACGGTGTTTAAAAATAAAACTTTTTTTTAAGGCATAAGCTTTTAACCTTTTCGTTATTTAAGTAAATAACTTTTACAAATTAGGTCACATGTTACTAAAATTATCAAAAGGATTACAGTGTACAAAAGTCATAAAGTTAAAAGGGATAAATTATTTAAGATAGCGATCTACCTACATATGAAGTGAAAGGGTATATGATTTAGGGACGAGTGGTTCGATTGATCCCTAAAAAGGTTGCTCACGGATGATTGACCCTTTTTTGGGGCTCCCAAAAAGTAGGCATTAAGGGGTGTGATTTAATTATTCTAGCAGACAATAAAGGCAGAGAGGCACAAAAAGGTTAAAAATGAAAGAGATATATCTAAATAGCTGTGGGACGATAAATTGATTATAAAAAAAACTGTTATATTATTTTAAAATAACATATAAAAAAACAATCCCGAAGTGTGCAGTGTGTGTTTGTGGGCCGAACGGTCACGGAAACGGCCGAACTGCACCGTGTGAACTAATCAGGCCGTCGTTCGTTAGTTCCCGGCAAGATGTCAACCGATTAAGACGTCAGCGACCAAGCACCAAGCGGTGCAAGAGGGGGCACTACAATGAAGTTCCCCCCCCCATCTACTTGGATTTCCTGCCAGCAAGGCACCCGCCTTGTGGACCAGAGGCATAGGAGCGCCCACCCAGGGGCTCCAACGTGTGGAGGCGTCCGCCTTGTGAGCCGCCGCTAGCCTGGGGCGCTGGCCCAGGCCTTCCGTTCAGAACTCCAGCCAACGGAATAGGGAGTGTTCTAGTGACAACCTGTAGGTCTGGCCCTTTCCTTATTTCCCCTTTTTCCCCCATATTGGTAAAGTAAATAAACCCTTATTTGTTCATGTTAAACTAATCTTTTACTATACAACCTTCCCAAGATATAAGTAAGCAATACCGAAGGAAAGAACCCCACGCCCTGAGAGTGATGCTGATGAGAGCTAGCCGGATGTAAGTATCCTGGAGATACCTTTGAATCTAAACATAACAAAACCTTGAACTTGCCCCACATGAATGTTTCAAAGGGACCTACGTTTCATAGTACTTGGATGCTCATTGAAAGCTGTGCGTTCTTTTTTTACATTTTTTATACAATATTTTAAGTACTTTCATGGATCTAATTGGATATTATCTCCAAAGGGGTGGTGCGCATGTGGTGCGTACGATTTGTGTCTTATTATTTACTTAGATTACTTGGACCGGTCCGTAGTCCAGTGATAACACTCGGACTCGTAAATGGAAGGTTGTGGATTCGGATCCCGGCGGAGCGCCAAAAATATACCATTTATATTTCGAATGTGCTCTTCGCTGAGTTGAAAAATTCATAAACCTTTACCAAAGACCGGTCACTGAAAGGTCCATCCAACCTTACAACAACTGGGTCTTGCTTGAGAATTGGCGCTTTCTACAGCAACGACCAAGCTCCCAGAGAGCTCTTGAGGTGTGATACACACAAAAACAGCGTTCACCAAATAAATCATCCTAATATTATTATTATCATGTAGCAAAAAATAAATAAAAGTGAATTAAACCTTTGTTTTTCTAATTGTATTTATAAAAAAATACAATGGACTCTAACTGTGCCAACCAATCAGTCGGTGCTATGGCCACGGCGGTTAAGACGCTTGTTCAGCTAGCGTATTTGGTTCAGATAACGTTGGTTCGAGCCACGGCTGGCCCCTTTGACCATAACATTGACCCTGGTTCAGATGTCGTTGCATGGACACAAGCTTCTGCTTTCGCATGAAGACAACTGGCCAGGCAAAATAGGTCAGTGAAATGCATTGCTCTTCACAAATTTATTTTTATAAAAAAAAAAAAAATCCTAAAAAAGTCAAAGATTGGAAAAAAATATCTCAGTTTTGGCATCTAGCAGGCTTGGCATCTCACCAACTCATATGTAAGATTTGATGGTGGGCATTCGGATCCATTAGTCGACATGGATTGATCTGAATTCCAACTGATGTTTGAGTTAATTAAATCTTTTGTACCGAGGCGTGCACGGGCTGTAATGTAGTTTGCACTGATCGTAGCACCGTAGACGTCTACGATCCCATTTGTATGGATCACGGCCCGTATTGAAATGCTACGCTTTGTCGTAGCGCTCGGCGTAGACATTGAGTTGTGTTGACACGGTTCTAAGTACTTGCAATGTGCAATTTGAATTTGAATATAGCGTTATGTACTTCGGTCACATTTTGTGAAATGACAGGTACCATCTTCTTCATATTATCAAACAGGGTAAGATTGAGGGGGGAAGATCTCAGGGACGCCGAAGGACAAAGTGGCTAAAAAAACCTGCGACAGTGGTTCGGCAGAAGTACCAAGTCCCTGTTTCGATCCGCAGCATCTAAAGTCAAAGTAGCCATGATGATCGCCGATCTTCGATAGAAGTGACACAAAAGGAAGAAGAATAGCCTTAAATAAATTTCCTGTGAACGATTTTTTAAATTTTTGTGATAATTGTGTCAAAACTTACTTAGTATTAATAATTATATTAGGATGATTTATTTGGTGAGCGCTTTTTTGTGTGAATCATACCTCAAGAGCCCTCGGTGAGCTTGGTCAACGCTATAGAACGCGCCAATTCTCAAACAAGACCCAGTTTCTGTAAGGATGGATGCACCTTTGGTGTCAAGTTTTTGGGTAAAGGTATGTTAATTTTTCAACCCAGCGAAGAGTATATTTTGTTGTGCTCCGCCGGGATTCGAGCCCACGACCTCGCATTTTCGATACCAAAACGCTAACCACCAAGCTCGAAAAGGGCTCTAGAGGTGTTTTTAATACGTAAATAGTACTCAAAAAATGAATCTATAATCCATAATCTAAGTTGCAAAGATATATTAACATTTAAACCTCATATCAAATACATGCCCACAAACAAACACGTGTAGTTCGCGCTTACAAATGCTGAATGTGTACATACAAAGAAAATCCAAACCTCATGAACATAAACCTTTCAACTTTTTCCGACCTTTCCTGACACTGGGGTGACATTGGCAAAGTGAACCATTTTTTACAGTATGGGGCGGTCGGCCTTATACCAAACTATAAGTCAAGGTACATCTATGTATTAATCTCAAAATACATATTAAGATAAAAGATTATAAAACCCAAGTGTGCATCGATTGTTCTCATGATCCTTTTTTTGTTTCCAATGCAAATAAACCACACGCTTCATTTCTCCAATAAGGCAGATTTTATTTCAAGGTGCGCCTTCAGTGCGCGTAAGCCTATTAGAACCTCTTCCATGTGACAGAACGGGGCGACACCTGCGCGGATTTATCGGAATCGAAGGCTGCTGGGGGTGGGAGGGGACCATCGTCTTATGATATCTGTGGATTAGAAATTATTCGAAGATTATATGCAGTATGCAGAAAGAAAGAAATATACAATATGAAGAAAATATTCATTATGGGCCCTTAAGGTGTGCTACACACGAAAACGGCAGTTCAAATAAATTATCCATTTACATTCAGTTCGAGTTCATCCTCAGTCGCCGTACAGAGAGGATGTTCTCCTGAAGACGTCGGCTACGTCGCTGATGAAACGTCGAGAATGATGGAAGTTCTCTCTAAACGGTTCGTTAAATATCCGATTTAAATTAAGTTTTAAAATTGTTCAGTTTTAAAAATTAATATAATTGTCAAAATTTGTCTGGCCATTAGTATGATGATGATAGTGTTACGAACTATGAAATAAAAGTACCTACGCGCCTATACATGTACGATAGCGTGGGTAGAACTTATACCTTAATCCTTATCCCGCTGGTGGAACGCATTGGTATTAGAATCATCCACCATGTTCGAGAACAGTCGAGAACCGTTCGTATGAACAAGTATAAATGTGGGCAGCAATCGTTTGCAGAGGAGAGTATCCGATGAGTCATTGAGCCGGGATGTTCGAAAGCCAGAGCTGTAAATCAATTGTTGCTGGAGTAATAATTTCCGGGATCTGTTGCCGTGTTCTATGGGAGCTAGAGCTTCTGGACGTTTCGCCCATGTCTACAATGGGCTTCTTCTGTGTGATGGTGAAGATCTAAATCTCAATCTAAATCTAAGCTGCACAGATTTGTATCATTTGAGATTCATATTAAATGCATTCCCACAAGCAGACACGCATAATTTCGCGCTCACACATACCGCATGTGGACCTACAATATAAAAAACCCAATCTTTGAAGAATGATGATCTCTGCATACGAGTTGTGTTACGGAGCAGCGACATCTGTTTATTTTGCATGTGAAACTGTGGGGAAATCAATTGTTGTAATTTGTGAACTAAATTGTGTAAATTAAATTCAGTGAATAAATAAAAGTAATAATATAAAGATGATTTATTTGGTGAGCGCTGTTTTTGTGTGCATCACACCTCAAGAGCCCTCTGCAAGCTTGAGCGTTGCTGAAGAAAGCTTTAATTCTCTAGCAAGACCCAGTTGCTGTAAGATTGGATGGGCCTTTCAGTGACCGGTCTTTGGTAAAGGTTTATGAATTTTTCAACCCAGCGAAGAGCACATTTGGAAATATAAATGGTATATTTTTGTGCTCCGCCGAGATTCGAATCTATAACCTTCCATTTACGAGTACGAAGTGTTGCGATTGGACTACGGACCGGTCCAAGAAATTAAATAATTGCAGTTTAATTAAAATAAAACCCAGTAAAAACATTATAGTATCAATGCAGTAAGTAAGGTTCTGCTCTTCTATGTAATTACTCAATGGAGGAGGTCCAGGAGGAGGTAGGAGATCCAGGAGGAGGCAGGAGGTCCAAGAGGGTGGGAAGACGGCAGGCCATGACGCTAATGCGCCGATATATTACACGGGACAAAGCCTGAGTAGGAGTACACGCCTCTGTACCAGGTGAGTGGTGGGAGAATTAGTGGTGTATCACAACATTGTATCAGCTATTAAGAGTAACAACGTTTTTGTGATTATAATGCGAATTATTATTATTATTGGTAAAAAAATTCTGCGCCTTTTCATGACCGTTGGTCATCCCAAAGGCGCTGAAGATTGTATAAATAAGTGAGTTTTCAGGGCCCTTCTGAAAGCTGCCTCTTTTTCTGTTGTCCGCAGTCCTGCTGGCAATGAGTTCCAGGCCATGGGCGCAGCAACACGGAAAGCACGATCACCAAATACGGTAGTCGGGTTTCTCCTCGGAAGCTCCAGCGTGCTGCCAATTGTTTGAGTTGACCTCAGTATCCAGCCTCTCTCGTCCACACATTTTTTCTTGATGAGCTCTTGCAGATATTCTGGAGCTGCTCCATGCAGAACCTTGTGTGTAATAACGCACAGCTTGAACGTTACCCTCTCAGGTATACGTAGCCAGTGTAGCCTTTTCAGCAGAGGAGTTATGTGGCAGAAATTGGACGAGCTATAGATGAGATGAATTGTTATTTCACAGAGAAACGAACACATTATCCTGATACTTACAAATTGCAGCTATCTAAATTTTGATGAGAGATATAATGCGTCACGTTTAAATTTAAGACTTTTGTATATCTTACGCATTTTTATTTCTCTAGCGTAAAAAAAATACAACCACCAGCGTTGTAGAAATGTAATGAAAACTACAACATCTTCGTAGCACTATCGGCGTAGAAAAAGAACACAGAACCATCGCAGAACTTCCAACGCAGCAGCAATCACAGCACTGTAGCCCCATCAGCGAAGCAGAAATCACACAACCAACAACTTTAAAAAATCAGAACCATCGTAGCACTTCTGGTGTAGCATAAATTACTGTAACATTGCAGCACTAGCAACGTAGTAAGAATCAGAGGACCACAGCAGCACTTCTAGTTTAGCTGAAATTACAGTAGGTTTCATCGTAGCACTATTAGCGTAGCTAAAATTATTGTTCCATCATAGCACCAGGTAGTGACCAGGGTAGCAAAAATCAAAGCACTATTTAAGCATCATCAGTGTAGCAGAAATCATAGTGTGGTTACAGAAATAAAATACATTACAGGACCGCCGCAGCACTACCAGAGCAGCACAAATCATAGCAGTATTGGATCATGATCAGTTTAGAAGAAATTACAGTACCATTGCAGCAGAACAACCGTAGTAGAAATCACACCACCACAACAGTACCACGAGCAACACAGAAATCAAACTTTATCGTAGCACTACCACTATAGCATAAATATCAGCACCATCGTAGCTTAAATTACAGTATGTATATATATATATATATGAGGATAATTTATTTAATTAAAAATTAATACATGACAAAAGAGCGCCGTTTTTGTGTATGTCACACCTCAAGGGCCCTCCTAATCATGAATGAGATATTTTAAAAAGGTGCTGTTTGAGTGCTTTCTTAAAAATGCCAACAGATTCCGAAACCCTCACTCCGGGTGGCAGTCTGTTCTACTCCACTGTTCCCGCAAGCCGGAAAGCGCGATCCCCAAAATTGGTGCATATTTGACGGCGAGGCTGCACCAACCTGGCAGCTCGACACCCCGCTGACTTAAGTGTCCGCCCCCTCACACTCACCTCAACGGGGGAAAGCATGTCTGCCAGATATGATGGAGCCAAACCATTTAGGGCTTTAAATACCATCAAACACACACGGTAGACCACCCTCTCAGGAAAACGAAGCTAATGTAGTTCTTTCAACAGCGGAGTGATGTGAGAAAATTTGGACATCCCGAAGATCAGTCTTGCGGCCGCATTCAAAACAGACTGAAATCTGTTCAGTTGCTTCTTTGACTGGCCGATATAAAGTGTGGAACAATAATCGATTCGGGACATCACAAAAGCAGTACCCTTGTAGAACCACCAATGTAGCAAAAATTGCACTACCATCGAAGCACAACAAGCGTAGCAGAATTTGTACCGCTACTGTAGCACCACCAGCAAAACAATAAGAACATAAACTTAACATAAATTGCAACACAATCGTGACACCACCAGCTTAGCTAAAATGGCAATCGTAGCAAGACAAGAGTAGCGGATGAAATTGCCGTACCATCGTAGCTAAAATTACAGTACCATCGTAGCACCACCAGCGTAGCTAAAATTACAGTACCATCGTAGCACCGCCAGCGTTGTTAAAATTGCATTAACATCGTGGCACCACCAGCGTAGCTAAAATTACAGTATCATCGTTTCCCCATCAGCGTAGCTAAAATTACAGTACCATCTTGCACTACCAGCGTAGCTAAAATTACAGTACCCTTGTAGCACCACCAATGTAGCAAAAATTGCACTACCATCGAAGCACAACAAGCGTAGCAGAATTTGTACCACTACTGTAGCACCACCAGCAAAACAATAAGAACACAAACTTAACATAAATTGCAACACAATCGTGACACCACCAGCTTAGCTAAAATGGCAATCGTAGCAAGACAAGAGTAGCGGATGAAATTGCCGTACCATCGTAGCTAAAATTATAGTACCATCGTAGCACCACCAGCGTTGTTAAAATTGCATTAACATCGTGGCACCACCAGCGTAGCTAAAATTATAGTACCATCGTAGCAGCACCACCAGCGTTGTTAAAATTGCATTAACATCGTGGCGCCACCAGCGTAGCTAAAATTACAGTATCATCGTATGTCCGGTCGATAGCTCAGGTGGTAGAGTGCTTGCATTCCATGCCGAAAGCTCAGGTTCGAATCCCACCGAGGGTGTCAGAAATGATTTCCCGTTTCGGTGTTTATTTCAAACCTCAAAATAAAATACCGGCAAGGTTTACTCAGCCTTCACAAGAAATGGGTACCAGCATTCTCGGGAGCTGGGAAACCTCCACTTCAACTGAAGTGGTTAGCGTAAGGCCGGCCCCCTTACCTGTAAAAATAAATAGGTTCAACTCGCCACATGCGACCCTTTCGGGGATAACGCGGCAAGAAGTTACACTGTATGTGTATGTAGCTTAGTTGTTTTTTTTTTATACCTTGTTTATTACCCTAGGGCGTGCAAACTCCTCAAAACGCTCCTGCCTTGGCAATCCATTCATTATGAATCAGAAGTAGGCTTATTTACGTTTGCTTGCTGGTAATTATAGCTGGTAATAACTTCGGGGATAACGCGGCAAGAAGTTACATTATATGTGTAGCTTAGTTGCGTTGCGTTGCGTTGCGTTATCGTATCCCCATCAGCGTAGCTAAAATTACAGTACCATCTTGCACTACCAGCGTAGCTAAAATTACAGTACCATCTTGCACTACCAGCGTAGCTAAAATTACAGTACCATCGTAGCCCCATCAGCGTAGCTTAAATTACAGAACCGTTGTAGCACCACCATCGTAGCAGAAATCAAAGAACCATCGTAGCATATATTGCACGAGCTCTGCAAAAATTGCTGTATCATTGTAGCAGAAATCACAACTCCATCGTAGCACTACAAGAGAAGAATTAATCAGAGTATCGCCTTAACTCATTGTTATAGTATTTTCTTGCAAAATAAGTTCTGTACCCCATATTTTCATTTTCTTTTTGTTTAATTTTCAGTCTACTTTCCATCACTGATATTTGATTCCTAATACATGATGTATGCACGTATTTACACATAATATTATTGAATTAGCGTACATGAATATTGTATAGCAGTTATTCAACGATACCATCTATTCAATTTGTGATACAATAATACCTTAATAATGATTATATAGCAGAGCGCTCTGGCAGCGAACGTTATCATTTTCAGATAAATTATGTACCACGGCAAATTTGATAATATTCTACAATAACGAGTTGTGTATAATAATTGTATTTAATTAGAATTTCATTTAAATATAATCATTTTATTTTGAATGGTTTGTGTATTAACACTGTGAAGATTGATTATTTTTATTTCATAGAATATATAAAAATGAGAATAAATTATTTGTCGAGCGCTGTTTTAATGTGAATCGCACCTCAAGTTCCTTCTCCATGCTTGGTTGTTGTTATATAAAGCGCTAATACTCAATTAAGACCGAATTGATGTAAGGCTGGATGGATCTGTCTTTGGTTAAGGCAGATTAATTTTTGAGTATATTTGAAAAATAAAAACAAGCATCTCTACCATGCCAACAGACACGTATCATCATACTTGCACATGCCGCATGTGAACCAACAACATACAAACCCAAATCTCAAATGAACATACACCCTGCAACTCCTGCCGACTTTCCCTGAAACAGGGGTGACATTGGTAAAGTGAACCATTTTCTACAGCATGGGTGGCAGCCGCGTACCAATCTATAAGTAAAGGAACATACATAAAAAGTTACATTTTTTAAAACACAAATAATAATACATAATATGTATAAAGATCAAAACAAATACAAACTTATAATTTAAAAAACCCTAGTCCTAGCCGCCAACATAACAGATCAACCGCCATTTCTTTATGTCCCTGCCAGTGGCGAAGGGTGCCATACAAGCCGATTCACATCGGTTTCCCGTTTAAAATGAGGCAGAAATTATAATAAAGTAGACTGCATGGTTTCAATGGGGAAAAAATACGTATTGTTTCTTTGGTTTTAAATGTATTTTTTTACTTTGTGCCTATATTTTTTAACTACTCTGTTACATCATTTTAAAAGGGAAGCCGATGGGAACCGGCTTGTATGGCACCCTTCGCCACTGGTCTCTACAAATTTATTTAATTTCATCCAGAGTTATAACCTTCTTAATACAAGCTCTCCTTTTGTCATGCCTCTGGATATTTCATTTTGACAGGATCTATTTACAATTATAATAATTACAGTTATTTCTTTTTACGGTAAGATTTTTCGACGGTCGTCGAGACTTCCACCCCAGGTGTGTTATGTCACTTGAATAATGAATTGTTTTCTAGCAATATTATTTCGCTCTCTATATCTTAAACCAAGTGTACATTTGGCATTTCAGCCGCCAAACATGTTACGTTTGAGAGCACAAGCGGTTTTTTGACACGTGAACATATGATGTTAATAATTTATTGTGAAATGTACGCAAAACACACACCTAATTAGGATGTCTCTAGTGCGAAAATCGTGTGGCTGTAATGAATCCCCTACACGTATGCAAATGAGCAGACATTAACATTCGTTGCGGAGTACCTCTCGACACATACTATTACACACAACACACTTATCATAATAATGTAGTATGATACCTATGAAATGGTTAACCTCATGAAACAACATGCTTTGTAATTCGAATCATTTGGAATGCGATCAAATGCGAATAATGAACAATATCTCTCTGGAAAATTTGGCAACGCAACACAACTAAGCCACACATACAGTGTAACGTTTTGCTGGACCTAAAACTTTTAACGGGTACGGGGCCGGCCTACTCACACCAATCCCTTCACTTTAAGTGGGGGTTTTCCAGCTCCCGGGGAGTCTGATTGTCATTTCTAGTGAAGGCTGAGTATACATCACCAGTATTCATCAAATGGTAGATAAGCCAAACAAGCACTGGGGGTACAAAGTGGTAAATAGTTTGATGTTTTGGTTAGTAATTAAGTTACACATATACTGTTACTTCTGGCCTACGTTATCACCGAAGGGGTCGCATGTGGCGATTCAGGACCTATTTATTTTTAAAAGGGTGAGGGGCCGGCCCCCTTTCAGTTTTAGTGGGGGTTTTCCAGCTCCTGGATATCTGGTTGTCATTTCTTGTGAAGGTACTGAGTACACCTTGCTGGTATTTATTTTGGGTTTGAAAAAGACACCAAAACGGGAAATCATTTCTGACACCCTCGGTGGGGATAAAACCTCTCGGCATGGAATGCAAGCATTCTACGAACTGGGATATCAACCGTACTTTTTACGAGCTTGATCGTCGCTACAAAGTGCCAATTCTCAAGCAAGACCCAGTTGCTGTTAGGCTGGATGGACTTTTGGTGACTGATTTTTGGTATAGGTTTTTGAATTTGCCAACCCAGCGAAGAGCATATTTGATAATATAAATTGTATATTTTTGTGCTCCGCCCGGATTCGAACCCACAACCTTCGATTTACGAGCTCAAAGTGCTGTAACTGGAATACAGACCGGTCTGATCTGAGCATTACAGATCAACCACCATTTTTTTTGTTCCTTATATACTTATTTCATTACATCGAGATTAATAATATTAAAATATATGGAAAAACTACAAAAACTACAGATAAGAAAGATGAATTATTAGCGTCTGAAATTCATTTATTTGAGAAAAATTCAAACAAATTCAATTAAGGATTTTGCTGTTCTCAAAGATGTTCAAGCATACGGGTTCACAAAACGGTGTCTGAATTTGGAAAAATATTTTTGGAAAGCGAAATATCTCTGTTAAAATTTCTCACTTAGTGCATATTTCTGGTATACATATGAGGTTTATCTCTCTTCCTGTGTACGGTATAAGTATATTTAATTAATAAATAACCTGACCCTTCTCCTAATGCGTCCACAAAATATGAAATCGTGGGCTCACACTACGCCGGGAACTAACGACGCAGATTTATCATATTTTTACCTTGTTATCTGCGAGGGTGACCATAATGTTTACCTTACAATATTTTTACACCCAAAATATGGACCTCTACGATTTTGGCGTAGCTGTTTTAATATTGTTTAAGTTTTAAGATCTACCCTCACCACACACAAGAGCTTTGACTCTTTTTGGTGAGGTACAGCATATAAAACAATTTAATTATTATGTAGTAGAAATAAGTTTCAAAAAACAAAAAAAATGTACTAAAAATGTCTTATATTAATAAAAAAAAATGTAGGATCAAACACCGCAATTTTGATTCATATTGTTACGAACGTATGAGCACGTGTGGACGTGAGCCTAGGCACGCTGATTGGTGTGTGTGCTGTCTCTGGTAAAGTGTCAAACAATCTGTTATAGTGTCGAATAATCCTAGTGGAAGTATCTACCATGTTCTCGAACATGCAAAAATCGTCTCTGCTTCACATTTACCTAAAAAGGAGCAAAGGTTTTGTGGGGCAGAGTCTCTCTGACCATTGTGACACGAAGACCTGTAAGCAGAGAGTGAAAACTGTACAGCATATTGTGACCGATATTGTGAAAAATAAATCTAGTGAAATGAATTTAAATAGTAATTGAATTAAAATACCCCATGTCAAATTTTCACTACATTTTGTTTTGTCTTAAGATAGTGCAGGGCTTATGTTCATTTGAGATAACGTTTAATGCTGCAAGTCTTATAGTTTAATGATGCAAGAATTATACATTATATGTATAACTTAAGCGCCAACTTAAAAGTGTATTTTTGTGGAAATGCATTGTAATATGAGTATTTAATATACTATATCTAAGTGCGCGCTTACACACGTCGCATATATACTAACAACACAAATACCCAAACTCAAATGAACATGCAACTCTTGTGGATCATCTCTGAAACAACAGCACATTGGCAAAGTGAACCAGTGTTTTACAGAATGAGTGGTCAGCCTCATACCACCTATTAGTGAAGGAACACAAATAGTTAATTAAATGTAACTACATACATCAAACAAACAATTAAGTAAAACAATTAACTAAAAATTTACAAAATACAAAATTGAAATTACGATTGAAAATGGAAATATTTTCCACATGCTTACGTTGAAAATACTGGGCATAAGTTATCTAAATCTAAATCTATGCTGCAAAGATATGTATCATTTGAGATTCATATTAAATGCATTCTCACAAGCAGACACACATAATTTCGAGCTTACACATGCCACATGTGGACCTGCAATATAAAAAAAACAATCTCAAATGAACACAAGCCCTGCAACTCTTGCCGACCTTCCCTGAAGCAGGGGTGACATTGGAAAAGTGAACCATTTTTTACAGTATGGGTGGTCAGCCGCATACTAAAAGTCCTACATCTATTTAAGTACGTAAATTTGATTTAATAGGTTTCCTGTGCGATGTTTTTCCCTTATGCAATAAAAAACATTTTTTTTTTTTAAATCGAATTGAAAAAACACAGTTTTTCCATTTTCTTCCATTACATTTTCTTCCATTTTTTTCAATTACTCAAACGCTTTCGCCTAATAAGGCATCTTCAAGAGCATAATCTTTGAAAGAAAATAAATTTAAAAAGGTAAAATTAATAAAAAAAGTATTCATTGTGTGAACCCGAAGACCCTAAAAATATATAAATTTTCTAAGGTGTGTGCATTTAATCTAATCTAATCTAAGTTGCAAAGATATGTAACATTGAAGATTCACATTACATGCATTCTCACAACCAGACACGTATAAGTTGGCGCTTGCACATGCCTCATGTGAACCTACAACATAAAAACCAAATCTCAAATGGACATACACCCTGCAACTCTTGCAGTCCTTCCCTGAAACAGGGGTGACATTGGCAAAGTGAACCATTTTTACAGCATGGGTGGTAAGCCGCATACCAACCTATAAGTCAAGGAACATACACGACAAATTACATTTTTTTTCAAATCAATAAATAATAGATTTTGTAGGGTTTGTGTATTCACACAGTGAAAATTCATTTTATTTAAAATCAAGTTATTTTTTATTAAACGTTGTTTTTTTTTCACAATAATATTTTTGTACAATAATATATAATTTATTGTACCTATACCTACCTATTTATTTGAATTTATATAATTTTGATCTATGGTTTGTTCTTAATAATTTTAATATTTTTATACATTACTCTTGATAATGACCTGAATATTGAAGGTCGAAAGTACTCGAGATTCAAAATATTATTGTGAAAATAAAACAACGTTTAATAAAAAATAACTTGATTTCAATAAATAATTATATATATGGACATCAAAAACTAAAATATAAAACAAATTTCACTTTTATAAACCCTAGCCGCCAACATTACAGATCAACCGCCATTTCTTTCTGTCCTTACATACTTTCATTTCCTCCAGAGTCATAACCTTCTTCATAAAGGCTCTTCTTTTATTCAAACTCTTCAACCGCATTTACGGAGTGAAATTAATTTTTAATTTTAATTAATTACATGTTTTATTATACAACACAGATATATTGTAACGAACTTGAAATGCCTTCGTGCGACTGTACATGCATAAATAGAACAGTCTGGCACTAGTATGATGATGATAGTGTAATGAACTACGAAATAAAAGTATCTACGCGCACCTATACATGCACGATAGTGTGAGTAGAACCATCTGGGAGTAGTCTATGATGGTAGTAGTGCGTAGAATGACGTTTTGGTGTGAGCGAGAGATCTAAAAATGATGTGGTATATGCAAAAAAGATCTCTGTTTCAACCTATATAAGAGGACTGCAATAGGGCAGCAGCAAGAGAGTGTCGATAAAACATTGAGCCGTGAAGTTCGAAAGCCAAAACTAGAAATCAATTTGAACTAACAATTACTTTTTTCGGGCTATGTAGCCGTGGTCTGGTTGATTTATTCCGGACAGTTTCGCCCATTGCTCCGACAGGCTATCCGTGCATCTTCAGATATATAAATATTGCTTTTTCCTAAATTCCGTCTTTGATTTTAGATTACGATAGCTCCATGCTTCAGAACTTTGGCTTGGATATTAGAGGCGCTGACGCACTGGCTGGCTGGTATTAATTCCTACCCCCCACCAGAAGGGAACGCGCGGTAACTCTATTTAATTAATATTCAAAATTTGTAATGCCTTCCCGGGCTTTTGGGAGCGCCGTTCAATTTGCCAGAGTCGAAGATTGAATGCCAGATTCTCTGTTAGATTAGTAGGCAGAGTAAGTACATGCTTACATCATTCAAACAGAGACGTCTGCTTAGCTTGGAGCACAAAAAATATATCATTCATTTTCAAATATGCTCTTCTTATTGAAAAGATAAGAAAAAAAATATAGAAGATTGAAAAAATAATATTCCATTGCCAAAGACCGGCCACCAAAGGTCCAACCAGCATTTGGGTCTTGCTTGAGAATAGCCGCTTTCTACAGCGACAACCAAACTTGCAGAGGGCTCTTGAGCTGTGATTCACACAAAAACAGCGCGCACTGAGTCTATATAATCTTTAATCTAAGTTGCAAGGATATATTCATTAAAGCTCTCAAAAGCATGCCCACAAACAAACACGTGTAGTTCGCACTTACAAATGCTGAATGCGTACTTACAAATAAAATCCAAACCTCAAATGAACATAAGCCCTACAACTTTTGCCGACCTTCCCTGACACAGGGGTGGCATTGGCAAAGTGAACCATTTTGTACAGTATGGGTGGTCAGCCTCATACCAACCTATAAGTCAAGAACTAAGTAAATCATCATAATAGTATGTTATTTTTATTATGAAAGTGTTCCTTGACTTAAAGGTTGGTATGCGGCTGACCACCCATACTGTAAAAAATGGTTCACTTTGCCAATGTCATCCCTGTTTCAGGGAAGGACGGCAAGAGTTGCAGGGCTTATGTTCATTTTAGGTTGGGTTTTTATATTAAAGGTCCACATGCAGCATGTGTGCACGCGAAATTATACATGTCTGCTTGTTGGAATGCATTGAATATAAATCTTAAATGATTTACATCTTTGCAGCTTAGATTAGATTAGATTAGAAAGAAAAAAAAAGTGGAGACGCATCTGCGGAGGTACCAGCCACCCTTAGTAAATACAGTACAGTACCCAACCACGGCTGGAAGTCTCATCACCACGGTAAGTCTTACCTAACGAATATCGGTAATATTTGTATGAAGACTAATCAGCTGTTCACTTGTGGCCATCTTGGATTGGCAGGTCTTCGTACAAATATTACCGATATTCGGTAGGTAATATTCACCCTGGTGATGAGACTTTCAGCCCAGATGATCATTATTATTTTATTTTTATTTTTTTTATTAACGGACATAATAGTCCAAATTTTATCCATAGTATTTCAACCACGAATATTAACCAAACAGAATAGTTTCTCAGAAAACAGATTTTCAGAAATTCTAAACCTTGTTTATTACTAATCTAATCTAAGCTGCAAGGCTATATATCATTTAAGATTTATATTAAGTGCATTCCCACAAGCAGACATGTATAATTTCGCGCTAACACATGCCGCATGTGGACCTACATTATAAGAACCCATTGTTATGTTTAGATGATAAGGTATCTTCAGGATACTTACATCCGGCTAGCTCTCATCAGCATCACTCTCAGGGCGTGGGGTTCTTTCTTTGGCATTGCTTACTTGTATCCTGGGAAGGGTTTTATAATTAAAAGATAAGTTTGACATGAACAAATAAGGGTTTATTACTGTACTAATAGGAGGGGGGAAAAGGGGAAATAAGGGATTGGCCAGACCTACAGGTTGTCACCAGAACACTCCCTATTCCGTTGGCTGGAGTTCTAAACGGAAGGCCTGGGGCAGCGCCCCAGGCTAGCGGCGGTTCACAAGGCGGACGCCTCCACACGTTGGAGCCCCTGGGTGGGCGCTCCTATGCCTCTGGTCCACAAGGCGGGTGCCTTGCTGGCAGGAAATCCAAGTAGATGGGGGGGGGAGGGAGCTCCATCGTAGTGCCCCCCTCTTGCACCGCTTGGTGCTTGGTCGCTAACGTCCGACTCACTTCACATCTCGCCGGGAACTAACGAACGACGGCCTGATTAGTTCACACGGTGCAGTTCGGCCGCTTCCGTGACCGTTCGGCTCCGCTCGGCCCACAAACACACACTGCACACTTCGGGATTGTTTTTTTATAATATGTTATTTAAAATAACATAACATTCCCCTTTCTCACAAAAATAAAGAAAGAAAACCAGGAGCAACACAACAGTCTTCACAAACAACACCAGGTCTTTGGCCATTAAGAAAATTGAAAATTTTATGGGAACACAAAAAGGGAAAGGGGATTTACAGGAACATCCTTCTGTCCTATCAACACACCAGAAAGAAGGAAGAAGAAAACTGGTGGCTGTGAGAATTATCGATTTGGTTTGGGAAATTTCAAGGTGGTTCCAATAACCGACAAGACGCGGATTAAAAGCGATCTTGTAACAAGGCCTTTTTTCTTCACCAAAACATGTCGAAAACTCTAAACAATAAATAATAATCACAGCAATCAAAACATATTTTACACTGGTACTTATATTAACCAAGTCATAACTCGTTACAGGAGTCGACTATTATATAACAATAAGTTCTGAGCTGAATATAAAAAAAATACAAATAGAGACAACATCCAAGCTCGCTCAAAATATTTAATATGTTAGTGCGTAAAATCCACTACGAACTCACTCGAAAAAGAGTGGACCATTCCATATAAAACATCGTGAAGTGAATATGGAATACACAAACAAAATATTACAAATACACCGGCTCTTTCGAGCCTCAAACACGTCTGTACTCACAGACATTTTCCTCCTTCGACAAAATGAACAAGGCTTTAAGTGTCATCTTATACACAAAAGTGCATATCAGATCCCAGATTTACGAAACGTAAAATCTCAAGAGAATGCGCTCCCTTTTCCAAGAAAAAGGCCAGCATTTCTTCCCCTTACATCAATTTCCACTCAAAGCAGTGATAATTTCATCCCTACATCAACACACCGTGGAAAATCCACACACGGACCTACGAAAGTGGAATCCCGGAAAACGGCTTCCCTTGCCCAAAGGACCACATTTTCCCACTCTTTTTTGGTGGCGCCACTTCATTTTTTAGAAGAATAAAGAAACTTCATTATTCAATCTTTTTCCAAAGGGTTAATTCGGAAAACCATTGAAATTTTACAAAAAAAAACTGTAGAAGATATTTACATACATAAAAACAAATGTAGTCAAGAAATCCTAATTCTAACTAAATTACCTATTTGTACACTATAAAACAAAATTTCTCCGATGTTTTTTGAGAACCGTTCAAGTTTAAATCTCCAAGTGACCCGTATATCAGTCAAACATCGCACAAAAGTAATATGCTATTGGCTTGCAAGAAATAAAACCATCGTAAATATTAAACTAAAATGAATCCTAAGCTATGTACCTTTTTACAAAAATTACAATCCTCTATCGTTTTTTGAGGGTTCTTGGAACGATTTCAATGTTCCCTGACAACACACAAAAGTACCTAAAGCTAATATATAAAATTATTTACAAATGGCAGCCAACAGAATAGCCATAGTTCGTAGTAAATTTCCGAAAGGACCTAATCACCAGTTTACCCCGAAAAAAAATAATATTTTAAAATGTTTTTGAGAATAGCACATTAAAAAAACCAAATGGGGGAAAAAAAACATCATGAATTACCAAACACTTAATCCTCACATTAAATAAAATACTTCTGAGAATCCTTTAATGTGGAAAAAAGTTTGTTAAAAGCTTTTATGAAAAAAACATAAAGTGAAAGTTTATTTGCCTAGCAACAAATAATGCATCAATTTCAAGGTAGGTACTTATGTAAAATAAACAAAGCTAGATTTCTGTGAAAAAAAATAAAACAAAATAATGATGCTTTCTCAAATGAATTCTCAAAAATGCATGTACATTTTATTGATATTAAAATTTCACAGAATTTTAAATCGTCAAAGTACATTTACGCAAATGCAAAAAACAAAAAGGAAGCGAACAAAATAGTGTTAAAATCAAAATAGACAGAAATACTAAATGTTAAAGAAAAAAATAAATTTGGCGTAAAAAATAAAATATGACGAGGTTTCTTAGCAAATGATACAAGATTTAATGATTTATTTTTCAGGCTTCTCAAAGATTGCATGTCAATTTATATTGATATAAAAATTCTATCATAATTTTTAATCGTCAAAAGGACATTAAAGCAAAATGCAAAAGCAATCAAAACAAAAACAATTCATTCTAAAATCAAAGCAAGAAAACATATGACGTCACAATGAAAGCAAAAAAAATACACTAAAAAAACAGAGCTTCACAAAACAATTCCCAAAATAAAAGTTCGCAATATCGAAAGAATCCCAGTTGGATGCGCCAGTGTTATGTTTACATTGAAAGGTATCTTCAGGATACTTACATCGGCTAGCTCTCATCAGCATCACTCTCAGGGCGTGGGGTTCTTTCTTTGGTATTGCTTACTTATATCTTGGGAAGGTTGTATAATTAAAAGATAAGTTTAACATGAACAAATAAGGGTTTATTTAATCTACTAATATGGGGAAAAAGGGGAATTTAGGGATTGGCACGACCTGCAGGTTGTCCCTAGAACACTCCCTATTCTGTTGCCTGGTGTTCCAAACGGAAGGCCTGGGCCAGCGCCCCAGGCTAGCGGCGGCTCACAAGGCGGACGCCTCCACACGTGGGAGCCCCTGGGTGGGCGCTCCTATGCCTCTGGTCCACATGGGCGGGTGCCTTGCTGGCAGGAAATCCAAGTAGATGGGGGGGAAGGGAGCTCCATTGTAGTGCCCCCTCTTGCACCGCTTGGTGCTTGGTCGCTAACGTCCGACTCACTTCACATCTCGCCGGGAACTAACGAACGACGGCCTGATTAGTTCACACGGTGCAGTTCGGCCGCTTCCGTGACCGTTCGGCTCCGCTCGGCCCACAAACACACACTGCACACTTCGGGATTGTTTTTTTATAATATGTTATTTAAAATAACATAACACCATCTCAAATGAACATAAGCCCTGCAACTCTTGCCGTCCTTCCCTGAGACAGGGGTGACATTGGCAAAGTGAACCATTATTTCACAGTATGGGTGGTCAGCCGCATACCATCCTATAAGTCAAGGAACATACGTGACAAATTACATTTTTAAAATCACGAAATTATAATATGTATGGACATCAAAAACTAACAGAAAACAAATTTTAATTTAAAAAATCCTAGCCGCCAACATCACAGATTAACCGCCATTTATTATATATGTTAATACCCTAGGGCGTGCAAACTCCTCAAAACGCTCCTGCCTTGGCAATCCATTCATTATGAATCAGAAGTAGGCTTATTTACGTTTGCTTGCTGGTAATTATGTAAAGCGTATGTATGAGTTTGGTTTTAAATTAGGCTAACAGTGTGTGCTGCCAACATACGGCCGTGTGACGTCACGCGTTGCTTAATAAGTTATGGGAATTTGGGTTTCCTGCGATCGGGACCATTACCCAAAATATGCCGACAGATTATTCTGAATTTCATCAATTCATTTGGATTTTTTTTTTGGTGCAACTCCAGTTATTCCTTCTTGATGGAGCCGCGTTCGACTCCACAATATATAGCTATCTATAAATAATCTTTAATATAAGCTGCAAGGATAATATGTTAACATTTAAGGCTCATATTAAATGCATTGCCACAGACAAGCACATATAGGTTCGCGCCTACAGATTCTACATGCGTGCGTACAAATAGAGCAAACCTCACATGAACATAAACCTTGCCATTCCTGCCACTTTTCCCTGAAACCGGGGTGGTATTGGCAAAAATGAACCAATTATTACAGCACGGGGAGTCAGCTTCATACCAACTTATCAGTCAAGGAGGTGTGAGGAGATATGAGGATAATTTATTTATTTTTATTTTATACCTGATAAATGAGCGCCGTTTTTGTGTGTGTCACACCTCAAGCGCCCTCCCAATCATGAATGAGATATTTTGTAAAGATGCCGTTTCAGTGCTCCCGTACAAATTCCAACACATTCCGAATGGCAGTCTGTTCCACTCTATGAGTCCCGCAATCTGTAAAGTGCGATACCCAAAATTAGTACGTATTTGACGGCAAAGCTACATCAAGCTGACAGCACCAATCCCCGCTGACCTCAGTGTCCACCCCCTCACGCTCACCTCAACGGGGGAAAACATCGCACGTTTAATAATAAAGAGCAATTACTCAAAAAACATGAATGCTGGGAAATCACGTTTAAAGTTCAGACACCCAGTACAACTTGTATGGGATGAAAAAGGTGGCCGATGTTTTATCTCGGTCATATTCGTCCAAATTAAACGGCTGTCGCATTCTACCTACTCTTCTCGCATTGCTCTTGCTTTTTATTACAAAATCTCGATTTTCCCAATTTTCAAGTTATTTCTCTTTATTATTAAACGTGCGACATGTCTGCCAGATATGATGGAGCCTAACCATTTAGAGCTTTAAATACCATCAAACACACACGGTAGACAACCCTCTCTGGGAAACGAAGCCAATGTAGTTCTTTCAAAGTATTTGCGAGAGAAGAACGGAAGAGAGTGTTGTTTCTAGATTTTAAAAATCTTTTGAACAAACTGAATCCAGGTAAATCTGCCAAATCTGAAGATCATCATAGTGTGAGAGCTGTTTTTGATGATTTCAAAAATAATTTCAAGCACTCATAAGACACATTGCTCCAGTGCACATACAAACATTGCTCATGTGAAATTACCTTTATTGGAGATAAGACACAAAAGAACTTAAGTGACGACATGGAACCAAAATGTATAATGTACTCTATTTAAAATTTAATATTTCGGTACTTAGCGCCCTGTTTAAATTAACCATTCAAATAATGGATGCTCTGAGATGAAATCTAGCGCCAGAATGCAACACAGACACTGTAATAAGTGAAACTTAAGTAGGAGCCCAGTGGAGTAATATTGCCTGGAGTGGCTCTTTGTCTCGAGATGCAAAACTGATATTGCATTTTATATGACTGGAATGAATGCGAAAGGCTCTCAGAGTCATTGCCTTTTTGCAAGGGGCTCTTAATTTTAAGAGACAGAAAAATCAACCAAAAAATAGGACGTTCATTTTCGCAAAATCGTTACTTGATTGTTCCCGCAGTGTTTTTTTTTAAATAGATTTGTGAAGAGGAATGCAATTCACCAACCTATTCTGCCTGGCCAGAAACAGGTATTAATACCATCAATTTATAATAATAAAAATGTTTAATTATTTAAAAAATTCAAATGGAAACAAAGTTTTAATTCACTTATTTATTTCTTTTTTGCTCGAATATTTTCGCCTAATGAGGCATCTTCGGGAGCAGAATAGTTACAAATATATTTTTATAAAATAATTTTCAAAACAAAATTTTCTAGCAAAAAAGAAATAAATAAGTGAATTAAGACTTTGTTTCCATTTGAATTTTTTAAATTATTAAAAATGGACTTTCACTGTGTTAATAAATCCACCCTAAAAAATATAAAAAAATGTTTATTTTAATGAATCATTAATAAATAATTATCCAATAACATATCGCATGCTTAATAATAAAGAGCAATAACTCAAAAAATAAGAATGTTGGGAAATCACGTTTGAAGTTCAGACAACCAGTACAATTTGTATGGGATGAAAAAGGCGACCGATGTTTTATCTCGGTCATATTCGTCTAAATTGAACGGCTGTTGCATTCTACCTATTCTTCTCGCATTGTTCTTGCGTTTTATTACAAAATCTCGATTTTCTCAATTTTTGAGTTATTTCTCTTTATTATTAAACGTGCGATAATATGTTAAACCAGAGTCAAAGTTATGGTCAAATGACCCAGACGGGGATCGAACCAACGTTATTCTATTCCAAATAAATAACGTACCTTTATAATTCTTCAATCCTACAAACGTATATGGTTTTGTGTTTCACTAGAGAAGTGAGCTTAATATCTTCGGTTCACAAATCCAAAGCGTTAACCACTAGACTGCGAACCGAATAATGAAAGGTTGATTGATGAATTGCATTTCTCTTCAAGAGTTTATTAAAAAAAAAGTATATATATATCACTTCCTTCTTCCTAAGAAATGTAGCTTTCACTCTGAATAAAAAAATCTTTTTTTGCCTACCAGCCGGGAAGACAGAATCGCTTGAGAAAGTAATGAAGGCCCAGAACTCAAAGGCAGAATTACAAACCCAGATTTAAATTCGACAAATTGAATTTTCGCGGTGATATTCTTCTTTTTTTTATCCGCAGAGAGGAAGAAAATTAGAACTGTACCCAGAGTATAAAACATTCCACACAGCGTTCACCTAAAAATGCATCGAAACACAAAAAGCTCGTCTACTGAGCGTTTTAATTTTGATACATTATTCGCAATACGCTCTTGTTAAGTTTGAGAGTATATTTTGAAACTTGGTTTATACTGGAAGCAGTTTTATTTAACAAAAATACTCTTTTACTGCGTAAAGCAAAAGACGATTCTTTTCGGAAAGATTTATGCGTTAGCGGAAGGTACTCTTAAGATGTGACACGCATCAATTGACTCGGCACAAATTCCAAAGACAAAAAAATAGCGTTGAAGTGAAATTGTAATTTTAAATTTCGTACTGAGTCAATGTTTTTTTTTTTCAAAGGAACAGGTCGTTTATTTTATTCTTACTTATATTTTCCTTCGAAAGAAATGCGCACCTGGTTATATAATTATATACAAGGATAATTTATTTAGAGGGTACACATAATTTAAGAGTGCCGTTTTTATGTGTGTCACATATCAGGGGCCCTCTCAAACGACGGATGTATTTTTTTGTAAAGATGCGTCTTTTGTACTTTTTTAAAGACACCCACAGTTTTTTGTCTGTTCAACTCCATTAGGCCCGCAAACCGGAAAGCACGGTCCCCGAAATTACTGCATGTCTGAAAGTACGACTAAACCAAGTCAACCATTAATTTATATCAACTTATAATAAAACCATCTAATGTCATCCTTTTACAGTGAAAAGACATTAAAAGTTGCAAACATTATTTTAATTAAAGATTTGGTTTCTCTATTGTGAGTATTCATTTGTACTTACACTTGTATCCAGACGCCATTCCACTAGGAATGGCCAGCACATCTAAAAACGTGTTTCCACTTTGTTAAGTCCTCGCACACTTTTTTTATCTCCTCAACATTTATCATTCTTATTTATTTTTCTTACTCTGTAGTGTGAAATTTATTTTTAATTTATATTAAAAAAAAACAAATTGTGTTTGGAACGAACCTCTTATCTCCAACCTATAACCCAAGTTTTTGGATGTATTTCACATTTAAGGCTCATATTTAATGCATACTCACAAGCAAGCACATGAAAGTTCGCACTTACACATGCTGCATGTGTTTATACAAAATAAACCAAACCTCACCAGAAAATAACTCCTTCCGACTTTTACTAAAACCGAGGTGGCATTGGCAAAAATGAACCCAATTTTTACAGCATGGGAGGTAAGCCTCATACCAACCAATTAGTCAAAGAACTATTCTGTAAAGTCAAGTATAATAATATAATATTATTTTTCCTTGACTTATAGGTTGATATGACGCTGACCAGTGACCACCCATACAGTAAAAATGGTTCACTTTTCCAAGGTCACCTCTGTTCCAGTGAAGGTTGGCAAAAGTTGCCGGATTTATGTTCATTTGAGCCTTAGATTTTAATTTGTAAGTACACATGCAGCATTTGTAAGCGCGAACTAACACGTGTCTGTTTGTGGGCATGCATTTGATATGAGTTTTGGAATGTTAATACATCTTTGCAACTTATGTTATAGCTTATATACCTAGTCAAGAAATTATAATGTCAAATATAATATTAACACGCTAGCTACATAATTTCAGCATTTTCGTTGTATTATTTTAATGTGGTTTGCCCATATGGCCTAGAACACATTGCAGCCGCTTTTGTGGTACAAACTGAGTCCATAGTGGTCGAAGTAGGACTAGCAAACATATTCTGTGACCCGGATAGAAGCTAGCACGTTGCACATCATAGTTTTGTAACGCTTTCAGTTTTTTCAGTATTTAAAAAAATATGAAAAACACAGTAGTGAAAGTTCAAGGGTTTTTGTATTAACATTGTAAAATGTAGAGGCTCATTTTAAATAAACAATGTAACAATAAAACATCAGGTTTTTTTACGAGTTTATTTATTTTATCGAGCGCTTGCGATGTTTGCGCTTTATTCAATTTAAATTCGAAGATTGGAAGCGAAATATAAAATACCCTATATTTATTACGCATAAAACTTAGTTACAGTATCTAGACTATTATCTCAATTGTCAATCATTGGTCTAAGCTTTGTATCTGGTGACTGCGGTGGTAACCTTGTTTTAAATTAGCGGAGACACCAACCACAAAGACTGCGGTGCTAATTCTAATAAAAGATTTTGCTACTGACCTTTAAAAAGGTAGAAAAGCTTTTTTGTACTGTGACTTGATGATGATGAGTTGATGATTTATTTATAGCGCCGTTTCGTGATGTAGTCACTCCAAGGGCGCTGGTGTAAACGATGCCAGAAATTTGCTTGTCTTCAGTGTCTTCCGGAACTTTCCATGGTCCTCCAGCTCTCTCACATAATGTGGTTGGTGGTTCCAGGCCAGAAGACCTGCAACTGCAAATGCACGCTCTCCAAACTGTTAACTCTTCTTATAGGTTCTTCTATCCTTGAACTTGTACTGTTTGCTCTCTCTCACACCAGCCTTCTCATATAGAACAGGTGTTTTGTCGGTATCTGTAGAACACATGGATATTATATTAAAGTACGCCCAATTTTTGATTGAACTAACTTTGTCTTCTATTTATGCGGGTTTTATGCAAGATTCCTATCTCATCAAATTTTGATCAATTTATTTATGTCTCCCAGGTAAAACTCATTTCATATACTAGTGCAAAAGAACATACAAGAATCCAATCTTGCTTGTCAACCTCCTTCATACGAATTCTCGAAAATTTGGCTATTGTGTGAGAATTTTTATAAAAGGTATTTTTTATCTCATATACATACCACACCTTTCTAACACTACGTCTAAGGCGTGGTCTTTTTGATACCCGAAATGGCTCTGATGCTTCATATTTTTCTTTAAGTTTGATCGATTTTTATATTATGTAACTTGCCAATGACTATTGATTTATCCCTTTATCGGTCCCAAGAAAAACTCGCCTTATATGCTAGTACAAGAGAAAAGACTAGACTCTTATTTTGCCTTCACGCACACTGTTGAAAATTCGAATACTATGCGAGGAACCTGTTATATTTTATTGAGGTGTATTTGATCAGAGAAGTTGTCTAATATAATCTAATCTAAGTTGCAAAGATATTAAACATTAGGGATTCACATTATATGCATTTTCACAAGCAGACACGTATAAGTTCGCGCTTAAACATGCCGAATGTGGACTTACCACACAAAAACCCAAATCTCAAATGAACATACACCATGCAACCTTTGCCAACCTTTCCTCGAACAGGGGTGACATTGGCAAATTGAACCATTTAATGCAGCATAGGTGGTCAGCTGCATACCAAAAACTGTATCTTCAATTATCTTTTATATCCAAGATATTACTTGACTGATAGGTTGTATGCGGCTGACCACCCATAATGTAAAAAATGGTTCACTTTGCCAATGTCACCCCTGCCTTAGGGAAGGTCGGCAAGAGTTGCAGGGTTTATGTTCATTTGAGATTAGTTTTTTTTTATATTGTAGGTCCACATGCGGCATGTGTAAGCGCGAAATTATGCATGTCTGCTTGTGGGAATGCATTTAATATAAATCTCAAATGATATATATCTTTGCAGCTTAGATTAGATTAGATAAGATTACCAATTAATAATTCATTGCTTAATATTTTGAACAAATTATTAGTAAATAGCCCCCCAATGACAACTGTTGAACAAGAGTCGAAGTTAATGATACATAATATCTTTGCAGCTTAGATTTAGATTTTGATTTAGATATCGCGTTTACTAATACCAGGAGGTCAGAAGTGGTGAGGAGATCTCCTATGTCGCCTGCAGTCTTCCTCTAATGAACACAACTTGTCTCTTTACTGTGCCATGTTGTATGGGCGGTCAACCATGCCGGCTAAAACAATGTGCGGAGCGCAGAATCAACACGAGATTAAACTGCTTCTAATGTAAACACTTTGGATGCAGCAGCAGCGGATTCCCAGGAATCAATATCTAATTTTTGCAGTGGATTAAATAAAATAAATTTTGTTTTCGATTACGGTGAGTACCTATGTATATTAAAATTCCACGACCGGTCGTGGCGAGCTGCAAAACTTGAGTAATGTAAAGTTTACGGGAAGTATTAAAGAGTGATTTTCCCCAAGATCTGCCGTTCTTGTTTCTAACACTTTATGGTCTTAGCAAAAGAGTTACAGTGATGAAGAAAATCAAGTTCCAACAAACAATAATAGCAGATTTTGGGGAAAACCACTCTTTAATACTTTCCGTAAACTTTACTTTACTCAGGGTAAGGTCGCAAAATAAATACTAAATATACGGAAATAGTCGTTGAGAGTGTCGTGTGCACGAACATTTCAACGATGTCCATTGTATGAAGAAGGTTATGACTCTGGATGAAATGAAAGAAGTATGTAAAGACAGAAAGAAATGGCGGTTGATCTGTACTGTTGGCGGCTAGGGCTAGGGTTTTTCTAATTCATTTAAATTTATAATTATTATTTTGTATTTTGTACTTGTTTTTTATGGTTATGCATGGTATTATTCGTCTATTTCCAAAATATAATTTGTTGTGTATGTATGTTCCTTGACTTATAGGTTGTTATGCGGCTGACCACCCATGCTGTAAAAAATGGTTCACTTTGCCAATGTCACCCCTGTTTCAGGGAAGGACGGCAAGAGTTGCAGAGTGTACCTATGTCTATTTGAGATTTGGGTTTGTATGTTGTAGGTTCACATACAGCATGTGCAAGCGTGAACTTGTACGTTTCTGCTTCTGAGAATGCATATAATGTGAATTCCTAATGCAACATATCTTTGCAACTTAGATTAGTTTAGATTAGATCCATCTGTTTACCTTTTATGATGCAGGATGCAGCAAGACGTAAGACTGGAGCGATAAAGGAAATGAGAACAGAAATATGCTTAAGCTATTTGCACCCTGTGACAGGGTTTCATTCTAAAAAAATGTTCAAGCAAAACAGTCGTGACACATCTGTGGAGATACTGGTCACCCTTAACAGAATGGTAGCATGATACAGTTACATTAATAACACCAGCCACCACAAGGGGTGGCAGGGTACAGCCAGTGCTCTATAAAAATTCCATAAGTTTTTTTTGTATTTGAAATAATTTCGTTGAAAAGTAATACGAAAATAAAAAGAAATAAAAGTGCTTAGAAGATAAGAATCAAGGAAACTACCGAAGAAATAACTAAAATACAGAAATAAATTAAATACACAAACTTAATATATAGATATCCACAACACTTTATAGATTTTGGCAAAAAATTCAAAGGTCCTTTGTATTGAATTAAGAATGGAAAAGGGGGAAAAGTACTCGCATAAAATGTGTATACGAGAGAGTGGGATTTCCAATACGAGACGGGAAAAACAGGCTTGAATTCGAGGCTTTACTTTTAGTCCCACTTGTAATCAAAAAGACTGCTGGTACTCGAGCGATCTAAAGCCCTAAAACTCTCTGTGACAGACCCTTAATTGTTTATATTTAAATTCCCTTTCGTGGTGAGTTCTAGAGATGGAAATATGGTTGGCAGAAAATAGCTGCGGGATTGCTTAGCCTTATTTCTTCCTTCTTCCTCAGCCTTTCTCAGTCCACGTCTGTACGTTAACCTCCTCCAATTCTCTCCCTCTTTGTCTATCGGCTGTTGTGTTTAGCCATCTTCTGCCTGCAGTTCTCTTAAAGTCGTCAAGTCACGTCAGTTGGGGTCTCCCCACTCTCCGGTTGGACATCTTGGGTCCACACTGAATGATCCTTTTCGGCCACCTGTCATGGTCTTGTCCAGCGCCACTTTAAGCAGGCCACTCGCTGTATCAAATCATGTTGTGCGATTTTTCTACATTACATTACAGACAGTGGGCTGAACAGAGCCGAACAGTCACGGAAGCAATCGAACTGCGCCGAGCGATGTCATCGTGCCGTCCATTATCGCTCGTCAGTTCTCGGCGGCTAGTGAGCAGGGTCAGACGTCAGCGACCATGCACCAAGCGGTGCAAGGGGGAACATTTCAATGGAGCTCCCCCCCCCCCTTCTACTTGGATCAAATAATGAAGATTTGTTGTTATTACAACAATTTTTGTATACAACAATTGCTTACACTGGTTTATGGTTTTTGCATTATTATTTTTAAAGTTTATTGTTATTATTTTTAAATTGTTAGTTCTATTGCTTTATAACCATCGTATATTTACATCTTTGTATATTATTTATGTGTCATTTATTTGTGTTATATTTTAAGATATTAGTTTTATACCTATAGATACAGTACCTACTTATGTACCTACATATTTATATTTATCGCAATGTTGTAAAAGGCTATATAGCCGTTTATTCTTCTTCTAAAATAAATTTCCAGCCAGCAAAGGAATCCGCCTTGTGGACGAAAGACGAGGGCATAGGAGGGCCCCCCCCCCAGGGGCTCAAACGTGTGGAGGCATCAGCCTCGTGAGCCGCCGCTGCCTGAGGCGCTGCCCCAGGCTCTTAATTCGGAATTCCAGTCAACAGAAGAGTGATGTGAAGTGACGTGTAGGCTTTCTGAAGCAGGTCTGGCCATTTATTGTTTCTAGTCCCTTATTACGTGTTAAATAAACCTCTTATTGTTTTCTTTAAATCATGTTTTAATATACAACCCTTCTCAAAGTATAAAGTAAGCAACACACAGAAAGAACCCCACGCCCTGAGAGTGATGCCGATGGAGCTAGCCGGAGTGAGTATCCTGTACGTACATCAAAAGGAACCTTTCCATTTAAAAACCTAACAATCAGTGACACCAGTGCGTCTACGGATCTCCTGGTTTGCATCCCTGTCTCTGAGGCTGATTCCCAGCATCATCTTTTCAATGATTCTTTGGTTCGTCCTCAGTCTGTTACATTTATTCGTAAAGTGCAAAAGTTAGATGTTACTTGAGAGAGAGTATGCTTCTGACGAAGTATCTATGTACTCGTTTTGCAGAGAACCAACTTTCAAAACTTGTAAACTATTGATTAGGTATCTATAATATCGTCACCTATAAGGTAAAACTGAATAAGTGCTGATTCACTTATTTGAGAAATTGTGGACAAAACATTATAATTGGGAGTAACTTCTCGTAATAAGTGAGCTCATTATGAACTATTTGATTATCGTGTATGATCAAGTGAGGCTTTATTTGACACGATCGATTTCCTTGACTTATAGGTTGGTATGAGGCTGACCACTCATACTGTAAAAAATGGTTCACTTTGCCAATGTCACCCCTGTTTCAGGGAATGTCGGCAAGAGTTGCAGGGCTTATGTTCATTTAAGGTTTGGATTTTATTTGTAAGTACACAATCAGCATTTGTAAGCGCAAACTACACGTGTTTGTTTGTGGACATACATCGGAGAGCTTTGAATGAATATATCCTTGCAACTTAGATTATAGATTATAGATATAGACTCAATATGACAAACTACAGGATTTTCACTCTTTTGTAGTGTTTTCTCTCGTAGAAAATAAGATAAAAGGTGCATTTGTCTACGAAACCCATGTAAGCTTAATATATCACTCCTTCAGTTTTACTTTCAAGATGTCGATATAATCTGTAGTCTAAGTTGATAAGATTTACTGGTATTTGAGGCTCATATCAAATGCATGCCCACAAGCAGACGCGTTTTAGTTGGCGCTTACACGTGCGGCATGTATACTTACTAATAAAAATCCATACCTCAAATGAACATACACCTTGCAACTTCGCCGGCCTTCCCTGAAACAGGTTGACATTGGCTAAGTGAACCATTTTTACAGTTCCTTGACGTATAGCTTGGTATGAGGCTGACCAACCATACTCTAAAAAATGTTTTACTATGCCAATGTTAGTCTAGTTTCAGGGAAGGTCAGCAAAAGCTGCAGGGTTTATATTCATTGGAGGTTTGGATTTTATTTTGTAAGTACACATGCAGCACATATTTGTTTGTGAGCATGCATTTAATGTAAATTTTCAATATTAATATTATATACATTAAAAATGAGGTAAAGGACGACCAAGAAAAGTATGGAGTGATCAGATTGTAGAGATTGTACAAGAATGGGATGTACAAAGTGAGCGTTAAAGATGAAAATGCATGAAAAATGGGATGGATATGAATGAATTGAAAGAGGTTTGTAAGGATAGGAAGAAATGAAAGCAGCTCTGCAGAGGCTCTGGCCACCCCTAGCGGAATGGCGACATAGTTACAGTTACAGTATATAGGTTAATCTTATGCCAACTTAGTAGTCAAGTAACATTCGTAAAACAATACTTTTTCTTCGAACTTGATTTCAGCATTGTTACTCCATTCAGTGAGCTGATATTTAAGGCTTTTGTTTTCCCTCCTTCCATGTGGACGGACCTATAGAAGCCCTAGGGCCTGTGGAAGGCTCCGTCACGGTTCGGCGCACTGCCGAGCTTAAAGCCCCGGAAGCGAGCTGCAAAGAGGCCCTGCACCACTAGTGTGTAATTGCGTCACGTTAGCCTGAAGCTTCCTGTAAAATGGGACAGTAAATTTGGTTAGTAGTTAATGGTTAGTGTTAAATATTGAAAGGTAAGTGTCTTAAGTACATATAAAGGCTGAGTAAACTTTTATTATGGGTTTGAAATCAACACCGCAACAGAAAATCATTTCTGGCACTCTCGGTGGGAATCGACATGAAATGGGAACATTGAGTTTTAAACCGGACTTCTTGCGAGTTTAGTCGTCGTTACAAAGCTCCAGTTCTCAAACAAGATCTAGTTGCTGTAAGGCTAGAAGGACATTTGGAGGCCGGTCTTTAGTAAACGTACCTGTATGATTTTTTCAACACAGTTAAAGGCATGTATGAAAATATAAATGTTATATTTTTTGTGCTCCGCCGGGATCAAACCCACGTCCTTCCATTATTGACGATTTGGTTAGTTGTAAGAGGAATGAGGTGAATGTTAAATGGTTTTGGTAAGAATATGTTAGGATCATTTATATCGCAATAATTCTAAAGATATATTCTTCAAACTTGTTAATTTTTCCTCTATACAGCGAGTATACATTTTAACTGTATACATTGTAACTGTAACTGTAACTGTAACTCTGTCACCATTTCTCTAGGAATGGCCAGAGCCCCTACCGATTGGCCTCCATTTTTTCTATCCTTGCATACCTCTTACAATTCATTCATAACCATCACTTTTTACATGCATCTCCTTTTACATTCACTTTGCATATCCCAATCTTTCACAATTTCAACAATTTGATCCAGCCATACCATTTTCACTCTGCTCTTTCTGTTTCTGCTCCTCTTTCATTTATTTCTGGCCAGGCTAAACTAGGTTGGTGCATCTTTAATAATCTATCATCAAAGTTGCAAGGACACATTCATTTAAAGCTCTCAAATGTATGCCCACAAACAAACACGTGAAGTTCGCGCTTACAAATGCTGAATGTGTACTTACAAATAAAATCCAAACCTCAAATGAACATAAGCCCTACAACTTTTGCCGACCTTCCCTGACACAGGGGTGACATTGGCAAAGTGAACCATTTTTTATAGTATGGGTGGTCAGCCTCATACCAACATTGTCATCCTTTTAACAAATTTATTTAAAAAACTATGATTTGTCTACTTATTTTCAACCTACTCATAGACTAGGAAATAACATGTGTTTGTACATACCTACACTCGGCTGGCCATTGTCTATTGCTTACTACTCTGGTCTCAACACGGTCCCAGCAAGTTGATCTATTTTATTTTTCGTGGCATCCGCCCTGCAGCACAATTCAATTCCCACTTTTAATTACAAAGCATCGCATTATTCGCGGAATATAAAGCAATTATACATTCAAATGAAATAGCTGGCGAGCGGGGGATGTGTGCTGTAAATATTTAGTTTTGTCATAGAGGTGTGTGTGATAATGCAGTGGTGAAGGGTGCCATACAAGCCGGTTCCCATCGGCTTCCCTTTTAAAATGATTTAACAAAGTAGTTAAAAAATATAGGCACAAAGTAAAAAAAAATACATTTAAAACCAGAGAAACAATACGTATTTTTTCCCCATTGGAACTATGCAGTCTATTTTAATATAACTTTTGCCTCATTTTAAACGGTAAACCAATGGGAATCGGATTGTATGGCACCCTTCGCCACTGTGATAATGTAAACTCAAAATCGTGGTATTGAAAAATGAAATGAAACAAACTATGGGATTCTAATTATTTATCTTACGGTGGCAATTTAACAAAGATCGCTCTGATTGGCTATTCCCACCTTGTTATGCGGCTGACCACCCATGCTGTAGAAGATGGTTCACTTTACCAATGTCACCCCTGTTTCAGGGAAGGTCGGCAAGAGTTGCAGGGGGTTGTTCATTTGAGATTCGGGTTTTTATATTGTAAGTCCACATGCGGCATGTTGTAATGTTATTTTACTAAATAACATATAAAAGAACATTGTCGAAGTGTGCAGTACCTATGTGTCGTGGGCCGCACAGAGCCGAACGTCCACGGAACAACCGAACTGCGCCGTGCGATCTAATCGGCCCACGCTCGTCAGTTCTCGGCAAGATGTGAGCAGAGTCAGACGTCGGCGACCAAGCACCAAGTGGTGCAAGAGGGGGCATTACTATGGAGCTCCCTCCTCCCCATCTACTTGGATTTCCCGCCAGCAAGGCACCCGCCTAGTAGACCAGAGACGGGTTCATTGGAGCGCCCACCCAGGGGCTCAAACGTAAGGAGGCGTCCGCCTCGTGAGCCGCCGCTAGCCTGGGGTGCTGCCCCAGGCCTTCAGTTCGGAACTCCAGTCAACAGAGTAGGGAGTGCTTTAGTGACAAGGTGCAGGTCGGGCCATTCCCTTATTTCCCCCTTTTCCCCCATATTACTAAAGTAAATAAACCCTTATTTGTTCATGTTAAACTTATCTTTTAATTAAATATACAACTCACAACTCACTTCTCATCCAGCTGCCGTGGCGTGCGGACATGTCCAACGCTGCTCCGTGTTTTTTATTAATTTAAATTACTTAAAGGCATTACTTTGCGATTGAAGTACCTTAATTTGTTCCGCGTGTTTAGTGTCCGTGTTATAAAACAAGAGAATTTTAAATAATTCATTGTTTTTGTTGTATTTACGCGTTTTTTTTTCCTTCAGAAATAACCACGTGGTGTGGACACGTGGTTATCTAATTTGTAAAATCTATTTTTTTCTCGCTTCTCTCGTGTTTAACGTTAATTTTAATATCTATGTTGTTCCGCGTTTTAGTTTTAATCTTTAAAACAAGAGAATTTGTATTAATTCATTGTTTTTTAGGCTTTTTTCTTCATTGGAAATAGCCACGTGGTAACCTAACCTCCATATTCGTTAAGTATTGTGCGTCATTTATTTTTGCTGCTTATTTAAATTCAGTAGTATTATTTTATTTCTTTTTCGTTCTCTTTTTAACTTCATTATTGATTTCATGTCTCGCGGCCCTTTTTTACTTTTTTGACCACGTGTTTTATTTCACCTGGCTGACAACCAGGATATTTTTAGTTGTGTGCAAACTTGTGTCAGTATGGCATTAGTTCACTGTGCTGTGATGTGGGCTCCTGTGGGCAAACGATGAGATAGTCATGCGAAGGCGCACTAGGGCTGACAATCCTAGTCGCCATGCTGTTGGAGGAGTGTCAGATGGCCCCTGCAGGGTTGCCAAAAGCTTTACCAGGTACAGTGGGAAACCACAGTGGCCTGGTAAAAGCAGACGTAAGAAAGGAGATGAATGGAATATTGCTACTTTGAATGTAAGAGGTATGAAAAATAAGGAAGAAGAACTATTGAAAGAGATGAATGAGAGAAAAATTAAAATTTTATGTGTGACCGAAACTAAAATGAAAGGTGAAGGAGAGAAAGTTCTGAGTAATGGAAATTTGTTCATTTACTCAGGTGTGAAAGATGGATGTCCTAGACAGGGTGTTGGTGTGATTGTTAGTGAATGTGTGAAGAGCTATATCAGGAATTATGAATGGATCTCCCCTAGGATTCTCCTAGTAAGGATCAAGTACGACAGAACGAATTTTCTACTGATAGCATGCTATGCGCCAGTAGATTCAGAATGTATGGAGATTAAAAATGAATTCTGGGATATGCTTGACGATAAAATCAGAATGAAAGACAAAGAAGAAAAGGTGATTCTGCTTGGTGACATGAACGGATGGGTGGGTAGAAGAAAGGAAGAGTATGAAAGGGTAATAGGACCAAACGGAAGGGGTGTCATCAATGGCAGTGGGAGACGGCTTGTTGACATGTGTGTGGAGCATGGGATGTTTGTATCAAATACTTGGTATAAGCATAAAGACGTGCACACATACACGTGGTATGGGCCAAATACTCGCACAGTCATTGACTACATATGTATGGAAGAATGTATGAGAGGTGCCATAAGAGATGTCAGAGTCTACCAAGGTATATCCGTGGGCTCAGACCATCATCTCTTGTGTGCAAAAGTAATGATAGGCGAAGTAAAAGATAGGAAAAGAACGAAAGTGATTAAGATGAAAAGAGTGAAAGTGGAAAAATTAGATGATGAAAATGTCAGGAATGATTTTGAAGCTGAAGTAAGCCAGATTTTGAAATCGGATGAATGTAAGGAACTTGTGAAGAATGCATGTGTAGAAAAAATGTGGAAAACATTTAAAACATGTTTGGTTGAAAGCGCAAAGAAAGTATGCGGTGAAGTTACGATTGGGCATAAAAAAGGCGATGAATGGTGGAATGATCAGGTTAAACAAGCAGTGAAAGAGAAGAAAGAGAGCTATTTAAAATGGATTAATGACAGAAAGAATAAAGTGTTAGAGACTGAATACAAGGCGAAAAAATGGCTAGCGAAGAATGAAGTTCAAATGAGTAAGAGAAGAATGGAAGAAAAATTGAGTGAAAGAGCACAGAATGACTTCTCTGACAATAAAAAGATGTTCTGGAGCTGGGTGAGACAAAACAACGACAGTTGTAGGTCCACAACTTCGGGAATCAAAAATGTCAGCGGAGACATTCTGTGGAATAAAGACGATGTAAAAAAGAGATGGAAAGAATATTTTAACGAGGTTTTTGGTGAAGAAGAATGTGATTTAACTGTGAAAGGAGATTATGATGAGGGTAATGTTTTGAAAATATCGAAAGATGAAGTAAGAAAGGTCATAAAGGAATTAAAGAATGGGAAAGCTGCAAGTGTGGATGGTGTGAGACCTGAGATGATGAAAGCGGGGGGAGAATGTGTGATTGAATGGATGAAAGAGCTTTGCGAATTGTGTGTTAGTGTCAAGGAGGTTCCATCGGACTGGAGAGAGGCGGTCATTGTGCCAATTTACAAAGGTAAAGGTGACAAAAAAGACTGCCGTAACTTCAGACCGATTAGCCTTCTTAGTGTGCCAGGTAAAGTGCTATGCAAGATTCTTATCCATAGGGTAAGATTATCCACCCAGGAGAAGGTCTCAGATATACAATCTGGCTTTATGCCGGAAAGAGGTTGCGTAGACCAGATATTCGCGCTTCGACAGATAGTCGAAAAACAGCTAGCCGTAAATAAAAAGGTCTACGCGGCTTTCGTAGATCTTGAGAAAGCCTTCGACTCGGTGGATAGAAGTATGATGTGGTGTGTGCTTGAGAGGTATGGTGTGAACAAAGCACTTCTGAACGCGATACGCGCCATCTATCTTAATAGCAGGGCGTGTGTCAGGGTGGATGGAGAATACAGCGAGTATTTTAATGTGTACAAGGGTGTGAGACAGGGTTGCATAATGAGCCCATGGTTATTCAATATAATCATGGATCATTGTGTTAAACAAGCGAATCTGGAAGGGCATGGCATACAGATTGGAGAGAGAAAAGTCGGAGTTCTGCTTTATGCTGATGACGCAGTATTAATTGCTGATTCAGCAGCGGAACTTCAGGCAATGCTCTCTAGTCTGAACCATGCTCTGTGTGTGAACAAGTTGAAAATTAATGCAAGTAAGACGAAAGTACTGATTTTTGACAGAATGGATGAAAATGAAGAATGCACGCTCATGTTGAATGGTACGAAAGTTGAAATTGTGGATGAATTTAGATACTTGGGAAGTATGTTTGAGAAGAATGGAAAGATGACAAGAGAACTTGAGAATAGGATGTGTAAGGGCAAGCAAGTGGTCGGTGCAATAGGAAGAATAGCAAAGAACAAGCGATTGACGATGGATCTGAGAATGGCGGTACACAATGGCATATTGTTACCGACTTTGATGTATGGAAGTGAAGCATGGACAGTGAATGATAGCGAAATGAGTAAAGTATGTACGGTGGAAATGAAGCATTTGAGAAGCATGACAGGAAAAACTCTGAGGGATAGAGTTAGGAATGAATGGGTAAAAAAAGAATGTAATTTGAAAGAGGATGTGAAAGTTAAGGTACAAAAGAATGTGATGAGATGGTTTGGGCATGTGGAAAGAATGAACGATGATAGTCTGACAAAGTATGTATACAAAGAAAGTGTGAAAGGAAAAAGAGGGAAGGGACGACCGAGAAAAGTATGGAGTGATCAGATTGAGGAGATTGTGAAAGAATGGGATATACAAAGTGAGCGTAAAAGAAGAAAATGCATGAAAAAGGTGATGGATATGAATGAATTGAAAGAGGTATGTAAGGATAGGAAAAAATGGAGGCAACTCTGCAGAGGCTCTGGCCACCCCTAGCGGAATGGCGACAGAGTTACAGTTACAGTTACAGTTACCCTTCCCAAAATACAAGTGAGCAACACAAGAAAAGAACCCCACGCCCTGAGAGTGATGCTGATGATAGCTAGCCGGAGTGAGTATCCTTGTAGGTACATCCTGGAAGGTACCTTTCCATCTTAACATAACAATGTTTCAGCGCGAACTTATACACGCGTCTGCTTGAAAATAAGCATATAATGTGAAACCTTAATGCTACATATCTTTACAACTTAGATTAGATAGATTAGAATGCTGCGGCTCGAAATAGGGAAGCCTACCGGTTTCATTACCGACCAACACTCCCCTCCCCTTCTTTTTCTTATTTTGGTGCCACTTCAATCGAAGATCGGCGATCATCACGGCTATTATGACCTAGGATGCCGCGGCTCGAAATAGGGGCCTGGTGCTTTTGTTGAGCCATTGTCGCAGATTTTTCGGCCACGAAAACTTTACGTTGACTTATAGGTTGGTATCAGGCTGACCAGTGACCACCCATACTGTAAAAAGATGGTTCACTTTGCCAATGTCACCACTGCTTCAGGGAAGGTCAGCAAGAGTTGCAGGGTTTATATTCATTTGAGATTTGGATTTTATTTTGTAAGTACACATGCAGCACATGTTTGTTTGTGAGCATGCATTTAATGTAAATTTTCAATATTAATATAGGTACCTTTGCAACTCAGATTATAATATACATTAAAAAGAGGTAAAGGACGACCGAGAAAAGTATGGAGTGATCAGATTGTGGAGATTGTAAAAGAATGGGATATACAAAGTGAGCGTAAAAGAAGAAAATGCATTAAAAGGTGATGGATTTGAATGAATTAATAGAGTTTTGTAAGGATAGGAAGAAATTGAGGCAGCTCTGTAAAGGTTCTAGCCACCCAGGAATAGTGGCAGATGTACAAGTTACAAGAACCCCAACGTAAGAAATCCTCCAAGATGACCTCTGAAGAGATTGCGTGATAACTAGTAGTCTGAATCACAGGAGGAAGTAGCGGCACAAACACATCCTTTGGATCTATAAAAGGAAGTAGAAGAAAAAGTTGTTCATGTGATTAGAGTCCATCTGACGCATTCATACTTACTTTTTACTTTACTTTACTTTCTTCAGCTCATAGGCCTTGAAGTCTCATGGCCTCCTGCATCACAATTCTCCAGGACTCTCTGTCTTGTGCTACCATGGTCCCCTCACTCCCAGAACTTCGGCGTCGGCTTAGACGTTGTCTGCCCACCGCATCCTGGGACGTCCGAGTGGTCTAACACCTGAGGGGGCACCATCCAAGACAGTTCTGATGATCCTGGAGTCCTCTGCACGCGCTACATGTCCGGCCCACATGACGCATTCAGGCAAAGTGGAAACTTTGCAGACCTCAAATAATAATTATTATACGTGTATGTTTGAATATGTGCAGACCACTATGGTAAAACTTTGACTGTACTATCCTGTCGGCAATTGAAACTATCGGGTCAGCTCGGGAAGTGAATGTCCCACAGGGAACGCGTTAGCTTATATCGCAGACGCCTCAGGCTAAAAACAACTTTAAAACAAACTATAAATACTGGTATAAACTAGCTATCCTAAAGTACTGGTTAGTCAGACCGGTACAATGCGGTGAATCGTCCCCTTAGTGCTTGATTGTATTTTGTCTATCAGAGGTAGGTAATTTCACATGAACAATGTTTGTCTGTGTACTAGGCCAATGTGTCTCATCTAATCTAATCTGAGTTGCAAATATATGTAACATTAAAGATTCACATTATATGCATTTTCAAAAGCAGACACGTATAAGTTTGCGCTTAAACATGCCACATGTGGACCTACAATATAAATACCCGAATCTCAAATGAACCTTGCAACTCCTGCCGACCTTCCCTGAAACAGGGGTGACATAGCCAAAGTGAACCATTTTCTACAGCATGGGTTTTTTTTTGTCAAAAATTTGTCATGTATGTTCCTTGACTTATAGGTTGTTATGCGGCTGACCACCCATACTGTAAAAAATTGGTTCACTTTGCCAATGTCACCCCTGTTTCAGGGAAGGACCGCAAGAGTTGCAAGGCTTTTGTTCATTTGAGATTGGGTTTTTATATTGTAGGTCCACATGCGGCATGTGTTAGCGCGAGATTATACATATATGCTTGTGGGAATGCATTTAATATAAATCTTAAATGATATATATCTTTGCAGCTTAGATTAGATTAGATGGGTGGTCAGTCGTCATGAAAACTGGAAATCGATTTTAAAAATACTTAATAACTCTCACATGGTCGTGTTTTACGTTTTTACCTTAGCTCAGATTGTGTAGAATATGATTCCATTGAAAGGTTGTCTTTAAATAAAATAGTAGATAAGCCAAACAAGCACTGGGGTGATGGAATAGCAATTTTGTGTTTAAGCCGACGCTGTTTTCTAAAGTGAATGACGGTAGGTTTTGCTTTATTGCTTTTATTCATACTGGGGGCTTTAGTTTATACAATGCAACTATAACATGTTTCCTAGAAGAGAGAACGTTCTACTATGTAAATGAGAAATAAAAAACACATTTTTTAAATTTATATTTATTTTTAAATTTCATGTAGGTAGGTATGTATTTACACTATTTTGAAGAAGTTTAACATTAAAATTATAATTATTTTTTGTTATTAACAAAATATTTTACACATTTATATAGACATTTAAAAAAAACAAACACTTAATTTTATCATAGATTAAAACATAAAGTGAAGATTTTTTACAAGTGAGAAGAGATTTTTTTTTAAAAACGTAAATTATTTTTTAGATTTTGAGATACTTGAAGAGAGACGGGTTCATAGATTATTTGAAAATACAGACAACTATTCATTTATTTTATTTATTTTTTTGTGCCTCAAAAGTCTAGTTTTTGTAGGATTTACGGCGTAACTATTAATTATTTAAATTTTACTCAATGAATATAACTTCAAATAAAAATGTACTTCATCAGCATTTCTACCTTCTGAAAAGTACAAAGAATATGTATATATGTAGTGAAATAGCTGTAAATTATGGTATGTGACATTTTGCAAATCTTAGATTAATTTAAAAGTCGTTGTTTTTCTTTGAAGCATCAAAGCCTCAATGTTTTCCAAGGGTTTCCCAAATCCAAAATCCCAAGTTTTTTGAGAAAATTAGAACAGTTAATTTGTGTTTTGTAAAAGTTAAGCTTCAATGTATGGCCATGAGTCTTTAATTAACAATTACCCGATGATATCTGTGAAACTAGAATTGAAGTTATTGACCATGGGACACGGCGCAGGTGGAGTTTGAACTGGCGCTTGTTTCAATAACGTAAAATTGAGTGCCTACGCCTTACCGCTCGACCATACCGGCGACATTGAATCTATCTATAATAATCTATAATCTAAGTTGCAAGGATATAGTCATTCAAAGCTCTCAGATGTATGCCCACAAACAAACACGTGTAGTTCGCGCTTACAAATGCTGATTGTGTACTTACAAATAAAATCCAAACCTCAAATGAACATAAGCCCTGCAACTCTTGCCGACATTCCCTGAAACAGGGGTGACATTGGCAAAGTGAACCATTTTTTTACAGTATGGGTGGTCAGCCTCATACCAACCTATAAGTCAAGGAATCCTTAACCAATTAACGCAAAAATGACACTTATCATAGATAGATAGACGGTTGAATGACTTTTTTGTTGAGCGCCGTTTTTGGGTGAATCAAACCTCACTGCGAACTTGTTCATCGCTATTGAAAGCGCCAATCTCAAGCAAGATTGTTGTTAGTCATTTTACCATAGAAAAAATATTCAGTAAGTTAAAAAACGAGCAGACACGGTGTTATTCAAGCACAGAAAATCCATGGCTTAACCGCCACCTAACGTGAATTTTCCATACAAAAAAACGTTGATCCATGGATCAAATGTATTGTGAATAACCCTGTACATGTTTATGACTGATGTTTCTTGTTAACTAAAATAAGTAAAAAAATACAAAAAAAATAGGAACATGAAAATCATTTATTGAATACTTTTTAAAAGAGTTGTTAAATATGTTTTTATTACGAGAAACCAGAGTTCAAACCATTTACACAAACCATCCACGATCGTATAAATACAAAATTCGGGGTAAGGTTTCAATTTGTATTTTTTTTCCACAAATGTATTATAAACACAGAATTTACACTGGCACTGGGCGTCAGTCTGGTTTTATTAATGTACGGGAGTGTTGGGTTGTAGATGAGCTATCCCTGCTGCCCAAGAGGCAGTGCAGCATCAGGACGTGCAGCAGCAGACAGGCCTGGAGGAGCCAGCAAGTGGCTGTGCGGGCTGCCTCTCCGTGCATGGCGGCAGGATGTTCACCTGGGAAGAAGAATAAGACTTTTATAAAAGATGAAGACTGAAACACTTAAGGAGCACATAAATGTAAGGATGATAAGTTTGATAATGTCATGCGTGATTCCAATATCATCCTATAGCTTGGAAACAAAAGGGCTCACTCATTATAGCACCAACAGACTGAGGACGTGCCAAAGTGCCCTTGAAAGCAGGATGCTGGGAATCAGTCTCAGAGACAGGGTGCCAAACCAGGTGATCCGTAGACGCACTGTTGTCACTGATGTCATACAGCAAGTGGCATGCTTTAAGTGGCGCTGGCCTGGTGACGTCGCAAGGCAAGACAGGTGGCCGAAATGGATCGTCCAGTGACAGCCCAGAATGTCCAAGCGGGAAGCGAGGAGACCCCAACTGAGGTGGTTGGATGACATCAAGAGAACTGCAGACAGAGGATGGCTGAACACAGCAACCGATAGACAGGAATGGAGAGGATTGGAGGAGGCCTACGTCTAGGTGTGGACTGAGATGGAAAGGCTGAGGAAGAAGAAGAAGAAGAAGTTTGGTAAGAACTCTCTGTCCTCTGATCATTGCTGTAAAAGGAGCCAGGTCTTCTACATCTGCCACAAGGTTATATGAACCTTTGAAAATGGATTTTTCTAAAAGGCCACGTTACTAAAAATCTTACGTTTAATATAAATCTGACATGTTTTATATTTTGGTGCAACTTAGATTATAGATAATAGCCAACTCAAAGTGGCCATCCTAGCGAAGAGCAATTTTTTTGTGCCCCACTGGGAATCAAACCCATGGAATTCCCATAATGAGTCCGAAGAGGAAACGACTAGACTCGTTTAAATTATAATTTCTTATTGATTATTTTATGCTACATATAAAATGGTGAGAAGAATATGTTTAATGAAAGCTTTTGTTTGGAGCATGAAAATATATGGCTGCAAAATGTGAACAATCCAAAAATACGAAAAGAACCACTTAGAAGCATTTGAGATGTGGATTTGAAGGAAGTTGAAAAATACATCATTGAACATCTTTAAAAAAATCTTGGGAAGATAAAAAAACAGCATATTTTTGTCAGGATTTAAAGTGGATCATGGATGTCTCATCTTATTTGCAGGTCAAGAGAATGGCAACCAACAGAGGCAGTGCAACAAGGTACTTCTGCCTTTAGAACATGATCATGTTCAATCATTACACAAGTTTTTTTTTTGCTTACCATTTAGTATGTGAACTTTGACAAGGGCAGGTGGAGCATTTGATGGTGCGCACTTGTAGGAACCAGAATCTGAAGGTCTAGCTCTCTGCACCAACAAGCGGCTGGAACTGACCAGACCCTTCTCAGTCACAAGGCTGATGCCACCTCGGGCAGAGTCAAAGTTGATGGTCTAAAAGAGACAACAGATTAAAAGTACATCATCAATGATACGACAATCTGGGGTGAATCTTTGCTTCCTTAATCAACCGCATCCACTGCAGCTGCTTGTCGTCAGACAAGCCGCTGCGTTTGAGTTCCATACTCTACCGCTCAGCAGTTTGCCCCACTCCGTCCACCAGCCACCATTATCTGGGTCTTCCCACAGTTCTTCCCCCCTTTAAGTCCCTCATCACAACCATCTTTTCCAGATAGCTATGACCCATTCACTGGGTATGATTCAGCTAGTTCAGAATTGTATCCTACTGAAATATTTATTCGGCCATAAATACGGCGGAGAGTTTTTCTTTTTGAGCCGAACCGCAGATAGCCGAAGACGGGTCCCGTGACGTCATTGACGGCTAGCCGGTAATACTACGTTTTAAGTGGGCTCAATTTTGAGGAAAATCAGTAAAGCAGTTAAGGAGTCCATATGGGACAAATAGACATTGAATTTATTTACCCAAATTAGATGAAGTATGGATTTTTTTAAGATTCTGATCTCACCTGATCTCCATGTGACCAAGTGATGGAAGGAGGCGGCTCTGGAGCATGCCGCACCAGGCATGTGAGGTTGATTGTGGAGCCAAGGTTGATGTAGAGCTCCGGACCCCCCAAGATCTCCGTCTCTGGTTCTTGGCAAACAAAAAAAACAAATTAACACTAAATCTTGACTAAAAAACATTGGAACTTAATTCAATTTGAAAACAGCCCTAGGCAGGTATCCATAAAGAAGGCCACTTTACAGGATAAAGAAAACTCATTTCATTGCAAATATGGACCTTAAAAAACTACGTACTATTTGCGCTGTTGCCTCTCCTATTTGGCAAGCTGCTCCATGGATGATGCTTCCGCAAAAATCCAGAAAGCCATAGACAACACCTGTTACTGTCTCAAAACAGTGTGAAGTTGCCTTGAAGAAGAAGACCACCCAAACGATGTTAAGACAACTTGGAGGCAACACCAAAGAAGAAAGGAAATTTGAAACAAACAGAAAAGGATGTCTTATTTGAAATAGGTCTGGGCAGGTCATGTCGCAGGACAGGACGAATAAGGTGACTTAAAAGGATTGTCAACTTACAACTTACAGTTGAGATTGATAATGGTGAGTGAATTGTGGAGAACAAATGATGGAAGAAGGTATCTTATCAAAAAACTTGGAGAGGATTGCAACCGACTTACGTTTTATTGGATAAAGAGAGTCTGGAAAAGAACATGTATTAAAAGAAGCTGTGTGTGCTCACCGACTACGCTGAGATAGACGTGGTGGCCGATGGGCGGCGTGGTGCTGACCTGGCACTCGTAAGCCCCAGAGTCTCTCCTCTGAGCAGGCCTGATGCGCAGGGCCCAGTCCTCAGAGTGTGGACTGTGCAGAGCCTCAAACCGCTGGTCACTGGTGTAGGTGTAGCGCCCAACAGTCAGCAGGTGGATGTCGCGGTGCCGCACCCACGATACCTGCACACAAACAACAATACTCCTGACTATCCTCACTGCTGTAGGTGTAGCGCCCAACAGTCAGCAGGTGGATGTCGCGGTGCCGCACCCACGATACCTGCACACAAACAACAATACTCCTGACTATCCTCACTGCTGTAGGTGTAGCGCCCAACAGTCAGCAGGTGGATGTCGCGGTGCCGCACCCACGATACCTGCACACAAACAACAATACTCCTGACTATCCTCACTGCTGTAGGTGTAGCGCCCAACAGTCAGCAGGTGGATGTCGCGGTGCCGCACCCACGATACCTGCACACAAACAACAATACTCCTGACAATCCTCACTGCTTTACATAGGTGTCACGTCCAACAGTTATGCCATATAGTGCCAATAGCCAACGTCAGAAATCATCATGCCACTAGCTAGCTCTCTGCTTTCCTGAATCTGTCGACCCTGTAGAAATTCTAGTCTCACATCTCTAATATCCAATCTAGAGCTCAAAAAAACTTCGTAACCAACGTGAAGTTATTTGCAGCAACTTTTTATATACTCGTACCTAAAATTGTACCTTAAAAAAATTGAAGTAGAACAAATGGACTTGGAACAGGAGACGATTCTGGAACAACCACATGAATCGCATGGATGAATGAACGATATCGTTGTACGCGAGGTACCAGATGGCCAGCGTCTATCAGACCGACCACCCATGGAATAACAATTTGGCTTCTGCCTCACAAATAGGGAGTCCGGAATAAATAAATATCAGATCTTTAATAATAATAAAGCTTTGCAAAGATTGTTTACAGATATGACAAATGTCTCAATCGTCAAAGTGACAGTGTCTAATCTAATCTAAGTTGCAAAGATAAGTAACATTGGGGATTCATATTATATGCATTCTCACAAGCAGACACTATGCTCAAACCCTCCTCGTACCCGTCCTGTATGTATGTGTCAGAAGGACCCACAGCACATGGACGCTCATGCAAAGCTATATATTTTCTCAAGTGGCGAAAGGCCTTCCCGTAGAAGTTCGCGCTTGCACATGCCGCATGTGAACCTACAACATAAAATCCCAAATCTCAAATTGGCATACACCCTGCAACTCTTGCCGACCTTCCCTGAAACAGGGGTGACATTGGCAAAGTGAACCATTTTCTCTTTGTCAGCCGAATAACAACAGTGTCCTTCAAAATCAGAATAAAACTAGGATGATTTATTTGGTGAGTGCTGTTTTTGTATGAATCATACCTCAAGAGCCCTGTGTGAGCTTGTTCGTCGCTCTAGAATGCGCTAATTCTTAAGCAAGATCCAGTTGCTGTAAGGTTGGATGGACCTTTCAGTGACCGGTCTTTGGTAAAGGAGGATTTTTCACCCATCGAAAAGCGTATTTGAAAATATAAATGGTTGTATTTTTATTTTGTTCTACACCGGGATTCATACCCACAACCTTCCATTTATGAGTCAAAAGTGTTAGGCACTAGACTACAGACCGGTTGTTTTTAAGCTACCAGAAATGTGAATTACTTCTGAATATAAAAATATTATCATTCATTCGTACATTTTTCCTTTTAAATAAAACCTGAAAAACAAATAACCCACGTTTAATGACATTCCTAAGAGCCAAGCGGCCCTGAAATCCTGTGAAAGAATATGCATTTTATTTATCAAGTATGTTTTTAATTTCAAAGATATCTTGTATGGAATCTGACGCCTTGGAATGTTGTAATACTGGCTTGAGATGCTTTTTTTTCTTGTATGCATATTTACAGAATAACTGCAATATGTTCTGACAAATGGTGCTGTTTTATAAGAAAAATAGTAGACTGCTATGATACGTCAAACAGAAAGCGTTTTTTACGCGCGTCACTACTATAAAGCGTCTCGGCTCATAGCGCTGCGTTGTTTTGTACTGAAAGTGTGTACACGTCCTGTTAGTTAAACAAAGACAACGCGCTGGACGTCGCGTTGTATTTTGTTACTTATTTTTGACGCCGGGCGTTTTCATAAAAAGTCAAATTAAAAAAAAAAAAAAAAAAAAAAAAAATGAATCTGCAATCCGTAATCTAAGTTGCAAATATACATTAACATTTAAATTTCATATCAAATGTATGCCCTCAAACAGAAACGAGTAAGTTTGCGTTTACAAATGCTGAATATGTACATACAAACTAAAATCCAAACCTCAAATTAACATAAACCCTGCAACTTTTGCTGATCTTCCTTGAAACATGGATTACATTGGCAATGAAAAAATGTTTTTGTTTCAGTATGAGTGGTCAGCCTCATACCAACCTATAAGTTAAGGTTAATTTGATTATTTACATATCCTGTAATCATTCATCTGTAAATTTCGTGTGGCTGGTCAGTGGTCACGTATTGCACCCTCCGCGTGACTAGGCTGGAATAATGATTATTTTTGTTATTAGATTATTATTAGGAATACATACGTACCTACATGATGGATGAAATCTACTTTCAATCCCTAAATAAATCGCTCGGTAAAATATTCCATCTACGTCACACTCCCCCTTAGATTCCAGCGCTGCGAGGTATCAGGCTCGCATAAAGGAACGAGGATCTCCAACATTTTTCCTCGTATTCTTTACAGGCCCCGCCCACTCGTCGTTGCGTCTCGCTCGCACCCTCAGCTCGCGCGCCCGCACGCTAGAGCGAGACGACGTGTCAATGCCTCTTCCGCTCCCACTTACCGATACAAACCTCCTGTCAGCCTGATACAGCTCGCGTCATTTATAATGGAGTTTTTCTTCTAATCAAAGGCTTATTTTATTGAATGGGATTTAATATAGAAATATATCATTGTGGGTTAATGGAAAATCGACAACAATTCAGAAGAAATGTATAACATACTATTATATTTTTTGTTTCTTTTGTACTTCATTGTTTAGTTACTAAATATCTTCAAGGACATGAATAAAAGGAATTATGAAAAAAAATGGAAGGTTGTGAGTTCGAATCTCGGCGAAGCACAAAAAATGTACGCAAAAAAACGCAACTAAGGCTACATATATAGTGTAACTTCTTGCTACGTTATCGCCGAAGGTGTCGCATGTGGCAATTCGGGACCTATTCATTTTTACGGGTAAGAGGACCGACCTCACGTCAACCAATTCAGTTGAGGTAGAGGTTTCCCAAAGGGGCTGGTTCTTATTTCTTGTGAAGGCTGAGTACCTACACATTTCCGGTATTTATTTTGTTTTTTTTTTTAAATAGACGCTGAAACGGGAAATAATTTTTGACACCTTTCTGGGACTGAACCCTTGCTTTCGACATGGAATGCAAGCATTCTACCAACTGATCCATCGACCGAACTTTTTACGAGCTTGGTCGTCAATACAAAGCGCCAATTCAAAAGCAAGGAATGCATACGTACATGATGGGCATGAATACCCGGGGAAGCGTATCACAGAACGCTCATGCAGTGCTATAATTTTTTTGTGACGGAAGGCCTTACCGATGAGCAAGACCCGCCCCAGCAGTGATTCTAGATTTACCTGTTTGTCCACTAGAGAAAACAGCAAAAACCCGAAGTTACTGACTCGGTGCAATGCCATCGAGATGCGCTTCTTACTACTTCGTGCCAATCACAAAGGATATACTGATGGCATCCTCATTCGACTGAGAGGAGATTCAGTCCAGGATCCACGTAGGAGGTGCAAAAGCGCCTGAAGGATCGGTAGTTATCCATTGTGGACACGAAGTCAGCGTAACCAATCGGACCTATGACCGGGCTCAACAGTCTTTCCTTTAGCATACCCAAGAGACGTCACATTATCTTCTTATTTTTAATACGTGTAGTCCATTGTCGCTTTGTTGATTCACGGTAAGCTTATAATGAATATTGTCGAAACCTTTGCAAACTAACACGCAGAATCCGCTGCTAGCATTTGTGCTAGCAAATTTAGCAAACCAAAATCAGCTGCGCATAATCACTTGGGTTTTAGTTTCGCACTAATATTCCATTCAATAGTATGCCCTTGTAATCGGCAGTAACCCATATCCCTTACCAGTGGAGCAGAACCATCGGCTTGCGAGTCCAAATGCCTTACAGGTATCCGATCTTTCGTTGGCTAAGGTTTTTAAATTTAAAATTTAATAATATTTACTTGCATTTTTCATTTGAGAGTTTTTTTTTATTTTTTGTCGATTTTTTTTATGGTTTATTATGATTCTTGTTCCTTGTCTTTGGTATGAGGCCAACCATCAATAATGTTAAAAAATGTTTCACTCTGTCAATATCACCCTAGTTAAGTTTCAGGGAGGTTCCGCAAAAGATACAACTCAAAACGCAAAGGGGTCTATGTGGCGAGTTGAACCTATTTATTTTTAATCTTTCAGTGATTTCTAAGCCTCTTTTGCTTTGTGTAAACACTTGGGAAAGTGTAGCTTCACGAGATGGCCTTCTGCCACTTGCATCTCATATAACTTTCGCATGTGAGTCCTGTGACACATTCCCGGATGGGATGGATATACAGGGCGTGGGTCAGTGGTGGGGAGACTGACCCTGAGAGAAGGTTGTTGAGGTAAGGGGGCCGGCATTTTATACTTCTCTAATGGTGCAATTAATATTCTTGTGTTTTGTATGAAGCCTTGCTCTAGCTGCTGTTGCCAACTACTGTCTCATACGAATGCCCGAAACCCACTCGAGATATCTCGATTCCTGGATATTAGCACTGCAAATTCGATATCCTGACCCTACCAGGAGAGGATAAAGGAGTCAGGATGCTTTCAATATCCACGCGCGTACCCTACTCACCGCTGGGACGCGCCGCACTCATCCCCTCACATAATCATATTATGGAAAATTTCCAATTTGCCACCTCCTATTCGCTCCTGATCTCCCGATACCCAAAATGGAATATGTATTGTTTAAATAAAGCCTTAAGGACAAATTTAAGTTATGAAAAAAGTTTTTTGAGTTGTGATTTTGACTGTCTGTTTGTTGTCCATAGATATTATTATTTAGTGATGTATAAAATGTAATTTGTGTCGTGTATGTTCCTTGACTTATAGGTTGGTATGCGGCTGACCACCCATGCTGTAAAAATGGTTCACTTTGCCAATGCCACCCCTGTCTCACGGAAGGACGGCAAGAGTTGCAGGGTGTATGTCCATTTGAGATTTGGTTTTTATGTTGTAGGTTCACATGAGGCATGTGCAAGCGCGAACTTGTACGTGTCTAGTTGTGAGAATGCATGTAATGTGAATCTCCAATGTAACATATCTTTGCAACTTAGATTAGATTAGATTAGATTGAATAAATGACTTTGAAAATAATATTTTTATGAATATTTAAAAATATAAATGGTAAAACATTGTTTTAATTCACTTTCTTTTATTTGTTTATGCTCGAATATTTTCGCCTAATGAGTAGGGACTGGAAAATAGTGGTGTTATTTTTTGAGAAATTCGCGTTATTTTCGATCGAAAACAGGGAAATTCGCGTTATTTTTCATGATAAACAGGGAGAATCGGTGTAATTTTTAGGGTTGATTTGATCAAAATTTAGGTTTATATAATTGCAAAACAAAATATATTAGTAATATTTACAATTTATTATATAAACAACAATATGTACCTTCAAAAACAATGAATAAACAACATCTGAATCCATACAAGTACTACCTAACTTACAAAAAACCATTGATTGAAAAAGTATTAATATTTCAATGACACTCCGAATACCCTGCAATATCCTTTTAAAATATTTAATTTTTGTGCATTTAGTCTCTAGATGAGGGTTATCTAATTTTTCAAGGGATGTTGGCTTTTATGAAAGCCCCAAGTTGTGCTCTTGGCTAATCCAGCAACAGCTTCACTCCTTGAAGTATTTTCCTTCATTGATGTCACGATTCAAGTCTGCTTGGATGATCCAGGACAGTAAAAAAAAAAGGAAAATTAGGCTGATTTATTTGGTGAGCGCTGTTTTTGTGTTTATCACATCTCAAGAGCCCTCTGCGAGATTGGTCTCTACGCTGTAGAAAGCGCCAATTCTCAAGCAAGACCCAGTTGTTGTAAGGCTGGATGGACCTTTTGACGACCGGTCTTTGGTAAAGGTTGATGAATTTTTCAACCCAACGAAGAGCAAATTTGAAAATATAAAAGGGATATTTTTTGTGCTCCGCCGGGATTCGAACCCACATACCTCCAGTTACGAGTCCGAAGTGTTACCACTTGGCTCCCTCGGCTATAACACCGACCAATTTTCCTGTGCATTGCACCTTTTAAAGGGTGAATATTTTCTTTCCCACAAAATCGTTGCGTTGCAAAAGTGACACATGACAACTTTTTCGCACAATTTCTACCAAAAGTACGAAAATTCGCGATATTTGCGAAAAACCTCAAATTTCGCGTTATTCGCGTAAAAACATCATAATTCGCGAATAAATTCGTTTTATCGCGATCGCGAAATTTTCCAGTCCCTACTAATGAGGCATCTTCAAGAGCAGAATGGTTACAAATATATTTTTATAAAATAATTTTCAATACAATTTTCAAAACAACTTTTTTTCAAAACAAAAGCAAAATTCATAATGATGAAATGGACTTTCACTGTGTTAACAGATCAACACTAAAAAATATTTTTATGAACTTATGAGCCCGATTGCGTGGCTTGTTTATCTGTATGTGTCCGCCACTAGTATAGTCTTATGTGAGTTTGAATGTATGTTTGTGCCCAGGCACGTAGTTGTTGGTATGCGTAACTTTAGTAATATGGAACAATACAGAAGTGTGTGGTTCGCTTTAGAAGGGTCCGGAATATGCGAGGGGCGTCTGTTTAGACGCTATATTTATAAAATAAATTGCAGTTTAATTAAAAGAACTCAATTGAAATCATAACAATATGTATTATTTCGTCACCTTATTGCTTGTTTTTCTTATGACAAAGGTAATTTCACATGGGCAATGTTTGTATATGAACTGGACAAATGTGTCTTTTAAAAACTGGAATTTTATTTTAAAAATAACAAAAGAAGTCCAGTATTATCATGTTTTAGGTTTTTTTTTAAGCTCAGATTATGAAGAATGTGATTTTTAAGACAATTCCATTGAAATGTCACCTTTGTTACAAATGGTGGATAAGCCAAACAAGCACTGCGGGGGCGATTAGTAATTGTTTTCATAAGAAAGAGAAAGCTTACACGTGTAGGCTAGTGAAAGTGCAAGAAATGCGAAAAAAAATGGACAATTGTAAAAAACATAGCAGAGATGCTAAAAAATACCATAAAATCCCAAGATATGACACATTTCTTTCGTTACGTTAAATGTACGGACTTAACGTAAACGCAACTAAGCTACACATATGGTGTAACTTCTTGCCTGCGTTTCCCCGAAGGGATCGCATGTGACGCTTCGGGACCTATTTATTTTTTCAGGTAAGGGACCCGGCCTCACACCAACCACTTTCAGTTGAAGTGGGGGTTTCCCAACTCCCGTAGGGCTGGTTCTCATATCTTGTGAAGGCTGAGTAAACCTTTAAGATCGAACCCTTGCTCTCGGCATGGAATGGAAGCATTTTACCAATTAAGCTATCGACCTTTTTACGAGCTTGATCGTCGTCGCTACAAAGCGCCAATTCTCAAGCAAGACCCAGTTGCTGTAAGGCTGGATGGACCTTTGGTGACGGTTTAAAGTAAAGGTTTTATGAGTTTTTAAACCCAGCGAAGAGCAAATTTGAAAATATAAATGGTATAATTTCTAATGTTGTTTAAATAATTAATCTCTTAAAACGAAATGAATATATTTAACTGCAACACAGGTCACATTCTCATTGCATTATATTTATTTAAATAAATAAAAAATACTCGATCGTTTTTGCTTGACAATAAGTCGCAATTTTTTTTTTATCTGGCACTTTTTTCGGCGAGCAAACGTCAGTACCTTTTTTTTTTTTTTTTTGAGAGGAATGCAATTCACCAACCTATTTTGCCTGGCCAGTTGTCTTCATGCGAAAGCAGAAGCTTGTGTGCATGCAACGACATCTGAACCAGGGTCAATGTTATGGTCAAAGGGGCCAGCCGTGGCTCAAACCAACGTTATCTGAACCAAATACGCTAGCTGAACAAGCGTCTTGACCGCCGCCGTGGTCATAGGATCACCTATTGCATGAAGCTGACTTCCTTAGCAACCGATAACAAAGTCTTTTTTTCTTATTCCTTATCTACCCGGTCGAGTGACTATATTTTCTATGTCAATGCACACGCGGACCTGATTTATTGTAACTAATATAATCTAATCTAATCTAAGCTGCAAAGATATATATAATTTTAGATTTATATTAAATGCATTCCCACAAGCAGACATGTATAATTTCGCGCTAACACATGCCGCATGTGGACCTACAATATAAAAACCCAATCTCAAATGAACATAGGCCCTGCAACTCTTGCCGCCCTTCCCTGAAACAGGGGTGACATTGGCAAAGTGAACAAAAATATTTATTATGCCACAACAAAAATTAAAAGATATGTTTTTTTTAGAATTATACTAGAAATTCCATGATTTCTTATTAGGTATATTATTTCATTTAAAATAACAATTATTTCTAAGAAAAAGATTTTATTATTATTAAATACACAACGCTTTCACATAAAACTGGAGCATTTTATTTAACATTCTTATGTTATGGAGGGAAAAACACAGAAAAACTAAATCATTTTTAAGTGACAGCTCGACATTGATTAAATACATTATTTTCCCGCCAATTAATCCGGATGACGTGCTTCTAGAAGGGTGGCCAGGCACGCTTTACCACTCCGAGTAAGAAACGCCGCGTAAATACTCGACCAACGCGTAAAAAAACATTTCGATACCTTACCTCGAGATTTGGGTCTCTAAATTGAATTTTGATCTATGTCTGTAAGTGCACATGCAGCATGTGTAAGCGCGAACTTGTACGCGTCTGCTTATAGGGCGGTCACACAGTGAGACTGCCGTTTTTAGCAATCAATAACAAAGTATTTGTTTCGGCCGAGTGACGTAACGATATTGTCTATGTCAATTTATCTACGAACCTCATTGCGATACCCACCTTAAATGTAAAACTGAAGGAGTGACAGATAAATGCACCTTTTTCATTTTTCTACGAGAGAAAACACTTAAAAAGTGTTGAAATCCTGAAGTTTAGAAGTTTTTCATGAGCGGTTATTTAGAATTAGTTCACTCACTATAAGAAGTTACTCGCAATAAATTGTTTATCCATGATTTCTCAAATCAGTGAATCAGCACTTATTCAGTTTTGTATATGAATACTAAAACAGCGTCTTTGTTAAATGTTTTACAGTGATCTGTGGTTTTACATCTGTATTCACAAATATAGTGCCCTTTACAGTGCCCTTGGACCTCGCGCTTAGATTGTCTTTTATTTACGTGTATCTATTTATTTATTTATTTATTAAGAGGTGCAATACAGACAATTGGTACATATAAACAATAAAAATAATAAGCAACAGTAACACAAATAACCAATCATCCAAACTATGCACACTACATCAATAGACACAAGCATTCATCTTCACACAAACATCACGCAGGCAATCACAGCTATACAACACTAGAAGCATACACAGCATTCACACCATTACATATGTATCGTACGCAAAGTATTTTGTTACGTACATTGATGTATGGAAGTGAAACATGGACTAAAAACGACAGAGCAAAATGAGTGAGGTGTGTACGGTGGAAATGAAACAAATGTGGAGTATGTCAGGAAAAACTTTTTTGACATTGGCAAAAGTCAACCAAATTTTTACACTATGGGGGGTTAGCCTCATACCAACCTATTAGTCAAGGAACAAAAGTGCAGTAAATCTCATTTGGAGCCACAGCATCTATAGTAAACTTTGAAAATCGAAAAAAAATCTTTTTTAAAAGAGACATTTAATGAAGAATAAGAAGAAGTGCGGCTCAAGGTAAGTTTTAGTAAGATTGGTGAATACGAATGTCAGTTTTAATACTTTTTCTTTTAGTGTACTAGTTGGTCGCATGTTAACGGAACTTTTTTATACTCGGGGTAGAGATTATCGAAACACATATTTTATTTGGTAAACGTAAACCGTTCTTATGTTGTATGGGGAATAAAAAATAATTGAATTACATACACGAAAATAAATTTGCAATATAGGCATGACATTAATAAATATAACTTTTTTTTTCAAACCAAATAAATCCAGAAGAAGCATGGCAACAAACCAATGAGGTCCTCGCATGGCATAGTAGACAAAATTGTGACGTCACGATTGCTAGGGAAAAGCTAAAGTAATTTTATTGTTTCTTGTACCCGTACAGTACAAAAAAGTTCACCCTGTTTCAGAAAAGGGCGACGAAATTTGCAAAGTTAATGTTCAGTTAAGTTTTTTTTCTTGTTAGATTGTATTAATTAATTTTTTTATTATACGGGTACACTAAATAAAAATGAAATTTTGAATTTTCAGGTTGACCACATATACTATTGTAAAAATTGTCTCGCTTTGAAAAGTGGCAAGGATTATATTTAGTTAAGTGTAAGCGCAAACTTAATCGCGTATGTTTGAGTGCATGCATTGAATATGGGTCTTAAATATTAATATATCATTTCGACTTAGATTTTATCACCACCTTAAAGTTAAAACTGAATTAGTACTAATTCACTGATTGGAGAAATCGCTCTAAAAACATTTTATTGTGTGTAACTCCTCTTAGTAAGTGAACTTAATATAAGGAAGTGTTCATGACAACCTTCTAAGCTACAGGATTTTCACACTTTTGTAGTGTTTTGTCTCGTAAAAATGGAGAAAAATGTGCATTTATCTGAGTAATCCACGTTATTTTAATATTATGTTCCTTATTCAGTTTTCAATATCTTTCTGAACGTAGGCCTTCTCTCGCATTTTCCATTCGTTTCTATCCTGAGCGATTCGCATCCAGGCAAGTCCTGCACTTCTCTGAACATCGTCACGCCAACGCAACTGTGGGCGCCCAACTCCACGCTTTGCCGTCCTTGGGCACCAGCACAGCAGTCGCTTTGTCCACTTTTCATCTGGATCGCGAGTGACATGTCCCGCCCATCGCCACTTGAGGGTTGCGGCCATCTTGATGACATCGGAAACCTTTGTCCTGACTCTTATGTCCTCATTTCTGAGTCTGTCCCGCAAACTGACACCCAACATGGCTCTCTCCATTGCTCTCTGTGTGACTCTTAGCTCGTGGGCACTTTTTTGTGACATTGTGACTGTCTCAATACTATAATTGAACACTGGCAGGACACAGGCATTGAATACTTTCCTTTTTAAGTTGATGGGTATTTTCGGATTTTTCAAAATGTGACCAAGGTTTTTGAATGCTGCCCTGCTTAGTCCGACTCCGAGTTTTCAATATATTCGGTGGAATTTTGAAATCGTGCCCAAATTATTACGTATTTAAAGGCATGGGGTTCCTTTGACTTTACGCCGTTCGTGCGACCCGCCTCTGATAGTTGCATGACCATGTAAAAACAACACGTGCCGGCTCTGTTTATCAACATGCGATACTCCACTCGAGTGTGTACTTAAAATACAATTTACGCTTTAACTGAACGTAAGCGTTTTACCAAAAATGTGTGGAAACTTGAAACACTCACTAGAGGCGCTTTTTCCATTTTCATACATTTTTTGAGAAATCGTATTTTTTTTTATAATTGGGTTTAGGTACTCAGTGCTCATGCTGTGCAGTGTGCAAGCAAATTTGTTTAAGATTTCTTAATAGAAAACGTAATGTAAACGTTAAATTGAAAATGTTTATTTTTGGAGCAAGCACTTCACTCAATAGACGTAAAAAAATATAATATTATATTAATTAGATAGATGTTTTTTATGCACACAGTTTCCATTTTATCAAAGCTTTTTGCTGTTTAAAACAAACAATTAGCAGCCAATAAATATAAGGATGATTTATTTGGTAAGCGCTTTTTTTTTAATGAATCACACCTCAAGAGCTCTCTGCAAGCTTGGTCGTTGCTATAAAAAACGCCAATTCCCAATCAAAACCCACCTGCTGTAAGGTTGGATGAATCTATGGTGCGCAGTCTTTGGTAGATAAAGAGCGTATCTGAAAAATTAAATTCTGCTCCACTGGGAATCAAACCCACTACCTTTTAACCCCGAGTCCGAAGTGTTTACCACTAGACTACGAACCACTCTTAATTTACATGATATAAAAAAAAACAAATAGGATTTTCGTTACAAAACAAAGCATAACATTTTTCATTAGGACGAGAGCCGGAAAAATTATAACATATACCGAAACATTTTTTTGACTCGCTGAAAAGCTTTTCTGTCATGGCAACATCTAGTCTCTATAAATATACATCATATCGCTGGTGAAAAGGCAGTAGAGCATTAGCGACATAAACTAAATTGTTCAGGAGAGCAGTTTAAATTTTGAGATAGCAGAAAAATGGCATAACTTTTTTATATTTTATCATACTCCTGACTCCCAGCTCCTTGAATGATAGGTTGGTATGAGGCTGACCACCCGTGCTGTAAAAATCGGTTCACTTTTGCCAATGCCACTCCGGTTCAGGGAACGGCGGCAGGAGTTGCAAGGTTTATGTTCATGTGAGGTTTTGCTTATTTGTATGCACACATGCAGAATGTGTAGGCGCGAACCTACATGTGCCTGTCTGTGGGCATGCATTTAATATGAGCCTTAAATGTTAACATATCTTTGCAGCTTAGATTATAGATAATAGATATTGTAGATCACATCGTTAAAATCAAAACAGATCTAAAATTAAAAACATTATTGGCATTCTTATTAATGTGGTTTTACGATTGTTTTATGCCCCAAGCATCTTTAGGACAAAAAAGGCTAAAATGTTGTCGGTTACACCAAAACCATACTTCGTAAACGCAGTTGTTAGCTTGGGCATAAACAACACAAAAATCGTCGTAGAGCTATGGGAGTTAGCGCATTAGAAAGAGCGGAAAAAAATATTTTCATCCAATAACTCATTTTTGACCAAATGGTCGCTTATGCCCTACTGCCTTCTAACCTTTGATATGTATATTTATATACCTATGTAGTCATAAACGTAATGTGTAGGTATTTATTTTGTTTTTTTTTTCGACGCGTGTTGCCCGATGCGAGAATGATTTTTTCCACACACGCCGGAAGCCCGGTGTGGCAGACTGACAGAACTAATTTTCCCGACGCGCGTCTGAAAATGTTTTTTCTGCGGTCGTTTCGGGCATTTTTTCCCCGAAAAAAGGCCAACCCGCAAAAACAAACGAGATGCTACAAAAATATGTGTAGCTCTGTAAAGTATTTTTTTTTCTCTGAAAGTACTTCGTTTTACTGTTCTACGAAGGATGCTTGGACTAGTAAGAGATGAGAATCAGTGGCACATCCATAACAGTGAGATATTTCACAATTTTTTTTTGCAACTTAGCTACTTGTAATTGTGTTCTTTCGGTGCAACCAAAAACCTGAGTTCGGACCCCAGTCTGGAGTGAGATGTTCTCCCTCCTCTGACCCATGCCCTGTCTAGCCATCTCATCCGGGAATGTGTCACAGGATTCGCATGCAAAAAAGTATTTAGATGTGAATTGCAAAAGGCATAAGGCTAACACTCTCTCCAGTGACACAAGACAAGGTAGCTTACAACACAAACAAGCAGATTTTAGAAAATTCAAAATCATTGTGCCTATATTTTTTTAACTACTGTTATGTTTAGATTGAAAGGTATCTTCAGGATACTTACATCCGGCTAGCTCTCATCAGCATCACTCTCAGGGCGTGGGGGTCTTTCTTTCGGATGCTCACTTGTATTTTGGGAAGGGTTTTATAATTAAAAGATAAAGTTAACATGAACAAATAAGGGTTTATTACTGTACTAATATGGGGGGGAAAAGGGGAAATAAGGGATTGGCCAGACCTACAGGTTGTCACCAGAACACTCCCTATTCCGTTGGCTGGAGTTCTAAACGGAAGGCCTGGGGCAGCGCCCCAGGCTAGCGGTGGTTCACAAGGCGGACGCCTCCACACGTTGGAGCCCCTGGGTGGGCGCTCCTATGCCTCTGGTCCACAAGGCGGGTGCCTTGCTGGCAGGAAATCCAAGTAGATGGGGGGGGAGGGAGCTCCATCGTAGTGCCCCCTCTTGCACCGCTTGGTGCTTGGTCGCTAACGTCTGACTCACTTCACATCTCGCCGGGAACTGATGACCGACGGCCCGATTAGTTCACACGGTGCAGTTCGGCCGCTTCCGTGACCGTTCGGCTCCGCTCGGCCCACAAACATACACTGCACACTTCGGGATTGTTCTTTTATAATATGTTATTTAAAATAACATAACACTACTTTGTTACATCATTTTAAAAGGGAAGCCGATGGGAACCGGCTTGTATGGCACGCTTCGCCACTGCATGGTACATCTTGTAAGTACCTCTCAATCGTGAACATAACAGCATCAACGCCATGAGCTAGTTTTTACTCTAGATTACAATTCAGTTTTTTGCACTTCCTACTGTAAAAAATGGTTCACTTTGCCAATATCACCCCTGTTTCAGGGAAGGTCGGCAAGAGTTGCAGGGCTTATGTCCGTTTGAGAATTGGGTTTTTATATTGCAGGTCCACATGCGGCATGTATGAGCGCGAAATTATACGTGTCTGCTTGTGGGAATGCATTTGATATGAATCTCAAATGATACATATCCTTGCAGCTTAGATTTAGATTTAGATTTACTAGCGTTTTTTACCGAAAAAAAAAAGAAAAAATAAGAACAAAATACCTTATTTTTTCGCAATCCCCGCAGGTTTACAGTACACATTTCCTCAAACAATCGAGTGAATTCGAATTAGACATAATTAAATTTTCAGCATGCTAATGCGTCGCTCCGCCATATTTAATATTCCCACCTCGGCGCCATTGTTTTTAACCATGGACTTTGAATAATAAATACCCCAAGTATAAAACATGGCTCCTGAAATGAGTTTAACAAAAATTCATTAAAACTTAAACACTCACTAGAGGCGCTACTTTAGTTTTCGTACATTTTTTGTTGAACGCTTTGATTGAGTTTTAAAGAAATATACTTAGGTGGTACGAGAGATGGCGGGAAAGTGAATTAAAAACCCGTGAAAATATTATGCGAATTTCATTAATATTTAAAATGTACTCGCGATTTTTTTTTTTTTTTGGTTGCGCTGAATTTTAAGCAACGCGAAAATGCGTTAAAAAATATTTTGAATACTTCAGAGATGGAACAAATTAAGCTGCACACATAGTATATCTTCGAGGGAATCACATGTGGCGCTTCGGGACCTATTTATTTTTACGGGTAAGAGTGCAGTCTTGGTATGAAAAACAGACTAGGATTTGATCCCAACAAAGGGTGTCGGACATTATTTCCAGATTCAGCATTAATTTACAAACTTAAATGAAAATACCGGCACACATCGACCGGTCCGTAGTCCAGGTGGTAACACTTCGGACTCGTAACTGGAAGGTCGTGGGTTCGAATCCCAGCGGAGCACAAAAAATAAACCATTTATATTTTCAAATTTGCTCTTCGCTGGGTTGAAAAATTCATAAACCTTCACCAAAGACCGGTCATCAAAAGGTCCATCCAGCCTTACAACAACTGGGTCTTGCTTGAGAATTGGCGCTTTCTACAGCGACGACCAAGCTCGCAGAGGGCTCTTGAGGTGTGATACACACAAAAACAACGCTCACCGAATAAATCAGCCTAATTTTTTTTTTTTTAATACTAAAGATTCACAACATGCCTGCTTCATCGAGAGCAGGGAAACCACTTCAATTGAAACGGTTGGTGTCAGGTCAGCCCTATTAATTCATCATGATTATTTTTAATGAACTTGACACCCCTGGGTGGGCCTTGGCTAGTTCCAGGATTCTCCTCTACTCTCGCCTGTCCATTGCTTTTGCTCTCCAGCTACGTATATCCGCCATGGCCGCATCTGCGTTGACACTGTCCATCTGACTTCTTGGTCTCCTTTGACCTTGTGGTGCTGATACTGTTAGGTGCGTAATGGGCGGGCTTTATCTATTATCTAAACTGTAAGATTCATATTGCATGCATTTCCATAAGCAGAAACATATTATTTCGCACTTACGCATGCCTTATGCGGAATTACAACATAAAAAATAAAACAAACTCGAGCAGCTGCATGGCTTGCCCCACCAGGCAGTTAACTAAGATTACTCGGTGCGTGTTGTACTGACCGTCCTGTTCCCCAGCCCCCTGACCCGGCAGAGCAGCTGCACGGCTTGCCCCACCAGGCAGTTAACTAAGATTACTCGGTGCGTGTTGTACTGATCGTCCTGTTTCCCAGCCCCCTGACCCGGCAGAGCAGCTGCACGGCTTGCCCCACCAGGCAGTAAACTAAGATTACTCGGTGCGTGTTGTACTGACCGTCCTGTTCCCCAGCCCCCTGACCCGGCAGAGCAGCTGCACGGCTTGCCCCACCAGGCAGTTAACTAAGATTACTCGGTGCGTGTTGTACTGACCGTCCTGTTCCCCAGCCCCCTGACCCGGCAGAGCAGCTGCACGGCTTGCCCCACCAGGCAGTTAACTAAGATTACTCGGTGCGTGTTGTACTGACCGTCCTGTTCCCCAGCCCCCTGACCCGGCAGAGCAGCTGCACGGCTTGCCCCACCAGGCAGTTAACTAAGATTACTCGGTGCGTGTTGTACTGACCGTCCTGTTCCCCAGCCCCCTGACCCGGCAGAGCAGCTGCACGGCTTGCCTCACCAGGCAGTTAACTAAGATTACTCGGTGCGTGTTGTACTGACCGTCCTGTTCCCCAGCCCCCTGACCCGGCAGAGCAGCTGCACGGCTTGCCCCACCAGCCCAGTCAGGTTGCTGCTGACGCTCAGGTCGAAGTAAGGTCCTCCTGCTGGCTGCGCGGGGGCCTCCTGCAGGAACTCCGTGAGGAAGCGGCGGGAAGCGCCGGCCACGGTGCTGCCACTGCCGTTATCGCCAACTGAAATAAAGACAAAGAAAGATCAAGCAAACATTATGAGAGATCCAATGGAATTGCATATTTCGCATTCCTTGACTTATTGATTTATATTAAAGAAACCTAACTGGAAGAAGCCCTCGAAAAGACTTCCGAAGAGATGGCGTGATAGCTGGGAGTCCAGCTCACAGGATATGGAGCTAGCGGTGCAAACAGGTACAAAGAAGAATAAATTGTTCAAGTTTGTTTCACGCTAATATACGCAATTCATATAGTGCAACTTCTTGCCGCATTTTCTTTGAAGGAGTCGCATGTGGTGAATGAACCTATTTATTTTGACAGGTAAGGGGGCCGGCCTTACGTCAACCACCTCAGTTGAAGGGAGGTTTCCCGAAATGGTAGGTAGGTACTCATTTCTGGTGAAAGCTGAGTAAACATTGATGTTGTTATTTATTTTGGGTTTGAAATAAACACGAAACGGGAAATCGTTTCTGAGGTCCTTGGTGCGATTCGAGCCCGAGTTCTCGGCACAGAACGCAAACACTCTACCAACTGAGCTAACGACCGGACCGTATAGTGCCTCTGTTATCATTTTTAAGTTTAAACAAAAGTAGGTACAACTGATGATGGCCGAATAACTGAAAACATTATTTATTACACAATACGAAAATAGGGAAAATTTTAATGTACAAATTGAGTAATAAAAATAGAAATGAATTTGATTATTATCACACATAGAGTTCATGCACCTTTTGTCTCATTTTTTTAATAATTAAATTCAGAACTAATTTACAAAAATGACACCAAAAAGGTGATGAATAATAAAACGAGGTGTGGCAAATTGCCACTGTATTAGTCATGGAAAAATTTCAGTAATTAATTAGAAGAAAAATCCAGTTTGTCATTGAGTGAGGGAGGAGGGTGAAGTGTTCCAAGCGCACCCTTATTTGTTCCATAAATGATAGAGCAGAAGAAAACCTTCCAGTGGTTAATTAGTGTAAGAATTTCAGCAAGAACAATTTACACACGCACCGCGACTAAGCTATAAATTTAGAGTAACTTCTTGCCGCAGTTATCTCCGAAGAGTTTCCATATTCTTTTTACAGCTAACGGGCCGACCACTTTAGTTGAAATGGGAGTTTCCTAGCTCTAGAGGGGCTGGTACTCATTTTTTGTGAAAACTGAGTAAACCTTGCCGATATTTACTTTTCAGTTTTTAAAGTTAACACCAGAACGGGAAATCATTTCTGGCATAATAATAATAATAATAATCTTAGTTGCAAGGATATATTCATTCAAAGCTCTCAGATGTATGCCCACAAACAAACACGTGTAGTTCGCGCTTACAAATGCTGATTGTGTACTTACAAATAAAATCCAAACCTCAAATGAACATAAGCCCTGCAACTCTTGCCGATATTCCCTGAAACAGGGGTGACATTGGCAAAGTGAACCATTTTTTACAGTATGGGTGGTCAACCTCATACCAACCTATAAGTCAAGGAATACGAGTAATAAATAACATTTAAGTATATAAAAAAAAAAAAAAACAACAAAACCTTAAAAATAAATCTATACAAAAAAAAAGTAAAAAATTTCTTATGCAAAAAATGTAGCAAAACATCATCGGTCGAATTCGAACCCGAGCTCTCGGCGTGGAGTGCAAGCACTCTACCAACTGAGCTATCGATGATTAAATCTTACCAAAGCTTGTAGATATTATACTCGACTATGTAGAGAAGCTATTTAAATTCTGTACCTTAGAGCATAAACAACGGTAGTCACATTTAGTAAAATGTGCAGGAGACGAGTTTTAGTGAAAATGTGCACTTTTATAAAACCATCATAACTTCTAAACTAGACGAGATATTTTTGATCTGTAAAAACTGTTTATCTTATTTTATCGATATTTACTTAATGTGAAGTAATGTGAACAACGTATGTGGAACTTCCGTGGTTTATGCTCGCATTTTTATGTGCATCCCATATTTATTACACTTGATATCTCAGTAACTATAAGTCCGAGGACTTCAATATTTTTGCCACTTATAGAACAGCTAATTATAATAATTTCTGCATCATTAACTCAAAAAAAAAATGGACTTCCATTGTTTATGCTCTAAGGCACAGAATTGACAAAGCAAAAAAATAAGAGAGAAGATACAACAAAATAATGAGTTCATCCTTAGTCGTCGTGCAGAGAGGGTGTCTCCTGAAGACGTTAGCTACGTCGCTAACGAAACGTCGAGAATAATGTTAGTTCTCTTATAACGGTTTGTATAATATCCAATTGATAAATTTTAACTATGTAGTTATTATTATTGTAAAAATGATGAGGGTTTTAAACTGATTATAAGGAGGTTACCGTCAATAAAGTATATGAAGCCGAGTATTTTTACTTCAAGCATTTAAAAAAACGCCTTGTTTTGTCACAAGAAAAAGAAACCGACAGCAATGGCTTCAGTTTAATCAGATGCTAATAGACCAGCGAAAAAAATACTCACAATTTAGCTATGAAATATAAGCAACAAAAAAAATGGAAAACAAAAAAGAAAAGCAATGGACTACGATTAAAACCCAGAAAAAGAATTTTTAGCACCCGAATCTCGCCGTAAAATCATTTAATCATTTATTCATAAAAAAAACATAAACTTATTTAAATGTACAATATATTATCTGAGTTGCAAAGATACTTTTGAGGGTCATATTTAATGCAATCCCGCAAATAGGCACATATAATACATATGTTTGCACTAACACATAAAAAAAATTATGTAAATTTCTTTCTGATATAATTTTATTGTCTATACTTATTAATAAGTCGATAGCTGCTATGCTGTCTTCAGTAAGATAAGGGTATTAAAAAGAACCCCTCCCCGTATTATTGCTGTCTTTCATCAAATATTATTTTTGTTTGGGTAGTTTTCAACACCTTTGTACAGACCTGAAATATATTATTTCAGCACCTTTTTACAGACCTAAAATACATTATTTCAGATTCCTCATTTACTTATTTTCACCAACTATTCAACACTCTCTATTTTTACTACATGAAATATTATTTTTGTTTTTGGTAGTTTTCAACACCTTTTTACAGACCGGAAATATATTATTTCAGCACCTTTTTACAGACCGGAAATATATTATTTCAGCACCTTTTTACAGACCTAAAATCTGTTACTTAAGATTCCTCATTAAGTCATATTCACCAACTATTCAACACTCTCTTTTTTACTTTTGTTATCAATCAAAATAAAAGAAAATAAATTGACATAGTTTATGATACAAATCTATAATCTACGTTGCAAAGATATGTTATCAATTAGAATTCATTTAAAATGCATGCCCACAAACAGACACGTTCAAGTACGCGCTTACAAATGGTGCACGGGTAATTGCAAATTAAAATTCGAACCTCAAATAAACATACACCCTGCAACTATTGCCGACCTTCCGTGAAACAGGAGTATGATTGGCAAAGCCATTTTTTAACAGTATGGGTGGTCAGCCTCATACCATTTGTATACAAAAACAACATAAATTTACTACTTGATAATATAAAAACCTGTTTCTGGCAAGGCAAAATAGGTTGGTGAATTGCTTTCCTCTTCACAAATCTTTTTATTTGTCGGTGTTATGGCCGAGGGTCGAGTCGCTATTCTTGACTAGCGTATGCACTTAAGCTACTGCTTTCGCATGAAGACATCCAGCCAGGCAAAATACTTTGCTGAATTGCATTCCTTTTCACAAATATTTTTTTATGTTGAAATAATTAAAAAAATGATTAAATTAAAACAAAAAAGTATAATATAATATATGGAATACATAACGACACTTCCAGAATGTTTTAATTTAGTGTACATACATGTTTTCTATTTACGCTATATTGGGATATTTCCCAGATATTGTCCTTACCCTAAATTTATGAAAGGATTAGTTTGAAATTCAACTTGCACTTGCATAATAATATTATTAAAAAAATACTCGCGCTACGGACGGGGAAAATGCAGAGTGCATACAAATTTGGCCGGGCCATGGGTCTAATAACTACGATGCAATTAGAGAAGTGTTCAGCTTGTTTTTAACCAGACAGCAACCAAATAAAAGTCCGGTTCGAAATAAGTAAGATGGTAATAAACATATATTTTTGTGTTCATTACGGTTTCACCATGTTGTATTCGCAACTCCTACATCTACCGACGTTTCGCTTTCACGAGCAGAAAGCATCCTCAAGGCGAGCTATCAAAGCGCCGTGGTGGTCTCCGTTGTTTTCGCGAACGCGCGTTGGTGTTAACTGTACCCGTAGTACGAGTTTTTTTTCATAATACTCTGAGTATCGAGTATTGGAGAAAAATGTATGTGAAAAAAGTTTCCAAACTTTTTTTGCCAGAGGTGCTTTTCAAGTTCACATACATTTTTCTCCAATACTTGATACTTAGAGTATTATGAAAAAACTCGTACTACGGGTACTGGTTGGAAAAATACGTTCCGTTGTTGTTCTCATATTCCTTCGCTCCTGGGGAGGAAGGGTTGTTGTGACAGAGGGTGGTGGTGGCCACGGTGCTTTAATAACTCGCCTTGAGGATGCTTTCTGCTTGTGAAAGCGAAACGTCGGCAGATGTAGGAGCTGCAAATAGAACATGGTCAAGCCCGAAAGAACACAATAACGATTTGTTTATTATTAAACTGGCCATGAAAGGGAAAGTTTTAAACTTTACAAATAAGATGATGTTTACAGGTTTTAATTTAGTTTTATTAAAATTTTCGGAAATTAGATGAAGCGTAGACGTGGGACCTCATAGCTCAAGCGACTGCAAACTTTAGGACTGCAACACTACGGTCAGCCGCATCGTGCAACAGTCGTCTGGAGTTTCATACAAGAGAAAAGAAGACCGTTTTTGGAGAGTGAGCCTTCAAGGTGGCTGCTTCAACTGTTTGAAATGGCCTTCCAGATGACCTATTTTTAAATATTTTTCATTATTTTAAAATAAATTTTTATAATGGCTTACCACAGTGTTTCTTGATCAATTTGAAATCTTATTTTTGCTAGGTTATATTTTTTTAATTAAAATGCAAGAATGTATTTGTACCGAATTTATTTTGCACAATTTAGTTCACAACTTGATAATCACTGTTTATTGCCCTTTACGGCAAATTTCAATAAGTGACTGACTGCTCTCCGTACCAGTCAGCTCTTATATTGGGAACCAGAGAGGTCTTTCTTGCATTCTCTAGATCATTTTTCTACCAGAACGCTATGCATTAACACAATCATGAACTACTTCCAGATGGTTCTACCTTACATGTATAGGTGCGCGTAGGAACTTTGATTTCGTAGTTCATCACACTATGTATGCGTGTACAGGGGCATGTACGTATTTCAAGTTCGTGACAATATTAATACCGGTTTCTGGCCAAGCAGAATAGGTTTGTGAATTGCTGTTCTCTTCACAAATCAATTTTTCAAAAAAGGAAGGAAAATAATAAAGCTACAGAGCATTGTTACGACTGCGGAAGAGCTGTAGTGCGAGTGGGATGTTTGTGGCGGCTCAACTACCCTCCTGGAATGGGTTGCTGCGAACCCGAATGGCTGGGTTCAGAGACAGAATTGAATCCAACGAAAACTCTCTGATCGAATCAATCAGAGGCCTAAAATGGGAGGCATATGGCTTAATTGGGCAAGGATTTTGAAGCTTACGTGGCCTTTTTTCCCCTGTTTAATATGTTCCTGATATTCCAATGTACAATGATCATGTATTCTCTTTTCTTTCAGTGCTTAACTATTTATTTTGTTTTTCTTTTTTCTCGTATATTTCTTCACATATTTTCATATATTTCTGCATTTTTGTATTTTTCTATGTACTTTTTCTATTGATGTATTATTTTTTTTTATGGCTGGTCATGTATTGCACCCTCCACATGACTAAGCTGGAATAAACACATATTATTATTATTATTATTATTATTAAGCTGTGACATTCCTTGACTTATAGGTTGGTATGAGGCTGACCACCCATACTGTAAAAAATGGTTCACTTTGCCAATGTCACCCCTGTTTCAGGGAAGGTCGGCAAAAGTTGTGGGGCTTATGTTCATTTGAGGTTTGGATTTTATTTGTAAGTACACAATCAGCATTTGTAAGCGCGAACTACACTTGTTGGTTTGTGGGCATACATCTGAGAGCTTTAAATGAACATATCCTTGCAACTTAGATTATACATTATTATTATAGACATGTGTTTTTTAATTGTTGGCAAATACAGGGTTAAATGCCACGTTTTTTAGTACTGGGTGGCATCGCACGGAAATGCAAACGCTGGTGTTGCCACATCTGTAATGTCGCGACTATTTTTTGGCAAACCTCCCGGACGCTTACACCAGCGATTAGGACAGTTGCAGTAATGTGTACGTGCTTTGCGAAGTGTTGGCAATTTTTTGCTAAACAATTTTTTTTTCTTTTTCTCATTATATTATATATTCTATTCTATATAATATAATTCTCATTATATTATATAGAATATAAATTAAGAACATAATTTATTTAAGATAGCTGCGATTCCCTCACCAAGCACAAGAGCTTGGCTCTTCAATTGGTGAGGAAATAACAATTAAGTTTTTATTATTATTTAGAAATATTACTCGTTTTAAAATAAATTTGTATTTATATTTTGTTAAATAAATAAAAAAAAAAAAAAAAAAAAATTTGTAGAGTAGGTACATACAAGAGATTGCATTTTTTTTAAATTAAGAAATATCCTTTGCAAGCAACATCGAGCGCGGACAGTACTTGGATGGGTAACCGCTCAGGTACACCGCGTGTCGTTGGCATCTTGGACCGGTCCGTAGTCCGTAGTGGCAACACTCCGGACTCGTAAATGGAAGGTTGTGGATTTGGATCCCGGCGGAGCACAAAAATATACCATTTATATTTCGAATGTGCTCTTCGCTGGGTTGAAAAATTCATAAACCTTTACCAAAGACCGGTCACTGAAAGGACCATCCAACCTTACAACAACTGAGTCTTGCTTGAGAATTGGCGCTTTCTACAGCGACGACCAAGCTCGCAGAGGGCTCTTGAGGTGTGATACACACAAAAACAGCGCTCACCAAATAAATCATCCTAATATTATTTATTATTATTATCCTTATTTTTTGCTGTAACTGAACAATTAAGGCGATAAGTACCAAAATATTCAATGATTAACAAACATGTAATTTGTCGAAATATTTTTTTGAGGGAATTAAGACGCGTCGGTGCGTGAATTTGCGTTGTTGACACTAACGTTTGTTCGAACCCCACCTGCGTCATGTCCTATCGACCTATAGTAAACTTGATTATAAAATTAAATCAATAATGTATGTATGTTGCAAATAAATAATAAAATTGAATGTATATCTGATATATTTTATATCATCTTCGCAAAAAAAAAAACAAAACTAAAATGGAAAAAAAATACACTCTCAAAGGTAAGGACTAATTGACGCAATTTTAAAAAACTGCATATCTCGCGAAATCCTGCACAGTTCGTGACTGCAATGCAGTGAACGATATATTGCAGTGTGATGATTTTATTTTTATCGAAAAAGCTAAAAAAAACGGTTGTTTCAACGGAAAGCGTACGTGACAAAAAATACATGTTATACGCAATTTCATTTATATTTTTTTATAATTTTGAAGCGAAATAAGTTCACAAATCTATTTGAATGGGAACTAGAAAGACTTTTAGAGGTACCACTGTACTTATATACATATATCTGAATCCAAGTCCTTGGCAGGCTTAGTTTACAAATTCCAAGCGTCGCCCTCAATGGCTTTTAAATCCCCTACAAGCCCCGCGCACCGTGCACCAATGACAAATAATGCGCCCGTACTTGGTGTGGGACGCAGAGCTGCACGGCGGGCAGACGTCATGCATACAGATTCCAACCAGGCACGCCCTAATTCAACTTGCGAGGAGGCCGTTCAGTTTACACTGGTCACGTCTAAATAGGGATATCCTAAAACTGACTCCTATCAAAAATGTATCTCTAAAGTTTAGGATTTGTGTATTCACAATTTTAATATTCTATAATCTCAATTGCAATGATATTGCCATGATTTTACTCGGGGTTCTTTCAATGAAACTGCAATTTATTTATTTAACAATATTTATTTTGCAAAATATTGGTACTGCTTATTTTTCTAGCTCTAGCTTATGTCTTCGCGTCACAATGTTTCAAGTGACTCTGGCTCCTCGCAGAATCTGTGCTAGTTTATAAAGGTGCTAAAGACACGATTCTTGCGTGTTCGAGATTATTTCACATACTTCCATAATGGATTTTTCGAAACACACCAACGTGCTTAGGCGCACGTACTACGAATGCATGGTTCGTAACAATATAATATTACATTAAAGCTTCAAATATCATGCATTTCCATCGGCAGACACGTATAAGTTTGCGCTTAGACATGCTGCATGTGGACTTACAACATAAAAATGCAATCTCAAATGAACACAAGCTGTGCAACTTTTCCCGACCTTCTCTGTCACAGGAGGGATATTGACAAAGTGAAATACGAGTATTTTATATGGTTTTAGTGGTCAGCCTCATACCAGCCTATTAGTCAAGTAACTACAGACACATTTTAAAAAAAAATGTACTTGTACTTGTATCTAACTACATATCCGTGGAGTGCTTTCATTCCATGCTGAGAGCTCGAGTTCAAAGCCCACCGCGGGTGTCAGAAATCACAAAAATGATCCCGTTTCGGTGTTTATTTAAAACCCAAAATAAAACACCGGAAAAGTTTACTCAGCCTTCACAAAAAATGAGTACGAGCCTCCTTGTAAACTGGAAAACCCCCACTTCAATCGAAATGGACGGTGTAAGGACAACCCCTTTACCTGTAAGAAAGGTTCCACTCGCCACACGCGACGGTTTCGGAAAAAAATGTAGGCAAGGAGTTACTCTTTATACGTTGCTTAGTCTCGGCACGTTACCTCATCATTATTAGAGAATAACAAAAGGAGAAAATAAATAATTAAAAACTACAATGTTGTGTATTCAGGAGGAAGTTTTAGAGGACTGAGCTTCAATCCATTTATTCTTTTTTCCATTATTTGAGTAATTTTTGTTCTTCTTTGGAATTCTTCCTTTTTGTAATTCTGTTATTTCTTTCTTTTGTTGTACTTTCACGTTTTCTCATTAAAAATCTTCATCTTATATTCCTTGATTACTTGTCTTGTGTACAGAATGGTTGATTAAACAATTAATATAGAGCCGGACACGTACGCTTTCAATATAAAAACGTACGGGGAATTGAAAGCGTCCCAGGTTTGGTCGCGTCCACCGATTAAGGAGCCATCTCGCGGAGAATTCTTAAACAATGCAAACTGTAGTGGAATTTGTTGCAGGATTTAACGATAGCGTAATCTGAAAGTTACATGCATCTCGACCCAACACACACATCAAATAATTTTGAAAATAAAACAGTATTTTCTTATATTTTTTAGTGTTGATCTGTTAGTGTTTTCTTAGAATTTTCAATTGTTCGCTCCCCCAGTTCTTGTTTGCCGTATAGACCAATTCTGTCAAACGTGACTTTTTAATGCAGTTGTCTTAAGAATCAAATTCTACACAATCTGAGCTAAGAAAAAACGTAAAATTCTATAATGTGAGAGTTGTTTTAAATATTTTTTAAATCAATTTCCTGTTTTCATCAGACACATTGATCCAGTACACATGCAAACATTGCTCATGTAAAATTAGCTGAATGGTCTATACGACAAACAATAACTAAGGCAGCGACTTCTGTCGGTGCTATGGTCGAGGGGTAAAGTCTCGTATTCGAGTAGCGCATTTAGAACAGAATAACGTTGGTTCGAATCGCATCTGACCCATTTGGCAATGACTTCGACCCTGGTTCAACAGATGCCATTGCAAGCACACAAGCTTCTGCTTTCGCATGAAGACAACTGGCCACGCCAAATAGGTTTGTGAATTGCATTCCTCTTCACAAATCTATTTGTGTAAAATAAAAATAAAAAATACATAAAAAAAAGTATAATAGAATTCACCACACACATATGTATACTGTCGTATGCTTACAATATACTTTAATGATTTTTCTCGGGTTCACTTTTAATACAGTTGTGGTCATATTTATTTCGAAGTATTTACATTTCAACAAGTTGATTGCATAATATGGTTCACTCTAAAAGTTCTGTCTTGTCGGTTTCAAGGCTTGGGTGTTAATCGATCATTGCCTGTTTCAAAGAAGTGGAGCCAATTTATATGTAATCAAGACCTATTCTCGCGTGTTCCTGAATTGCCAAGGCGTCTCCAGAATAAATATTTCCAGAGAGTACCTAAAGTATTAAAAATTCAAAGGATCAAACACTCACGTCTTCACACACACATACACAGCAATTCAACATGCCTTGGCACACAATTACATAAATACGCAGGCATAAACCTATACATTCGTAATAATACTTTGAAAACTTACATGTTAATGATTCAGGTAAATTAAAAAGAAAACAAATTAAAAATTCAAATAAATGCAAGCCCACAAACAGACACGTGTAGATTCGGGCTGACTTACAAAATAAGATATAACCCTCAAATGAATAAACGCTCTGCAACTTTTACCGAGCTTCCCTGAAACATGGATGAATTTAGCAAAACAAACCATTCTTTACAGCATGGCTCATACCAACCTATACCTAAGTCAAGGGATTCAAGTCAACTCATCTTTAAAAATAAAACTTTAGTTCTGTGCCTCCTGTGAAAAGTGATACAACTCAAAAATCATCATTTTACAGGAGAGCAAAAACAAGATTTAAAAAATTCTAATTCATGAACTAAGTGGGCTAGGTTACACATAAGTACCTTATTTTGTAGATAAAAACATTCACTTTCACTGTGCATTCTAATTTTTATGGTTACTATTATAGTTTACAAATAATTTATTAAACTCTGTCAGTTGTACCTTTTTTTTGCCTGTACTTGTATCATTTATTACGTGATAAATGATACAAGTCGAGTTATATTATATTGCACCTATAAGTTGTCTTTGAGTAAAGTGATACACAAAAAGCTTAATATTTTTTAAATTTAATAACTCATAAGATAATGGTCCAGGCAGAATGTTGCTCAAACTAATTATAAAAATACTACCCCAAAGACACAATTGTTGTACTTAAAATAGTAGTATTTTCATAATTTACCTGAATCGTATAACTTGGCTAAAATTCCAGTCAAAAATTGGTGTAAAGTGATATAAGTCGAGATGTATCAATATTCACGATAGATTTGTGAAAAACAATGTGTGGATCAATTACTAAAAGGGATACAACTTGACTTATATCACTTTTCACGTTTTTTTGCCTAAATCCTGCCAGTTATATTTCCTAAACTATAGCAGATAGAAGAATGTGAGTAAGACCAAAAAATCGCTAATTTTTTTCTGATTATTTCTATGTAAAAATCTCAAAAAGGGTATAATTCGAGTTGTATCACTTTTCACAGGAGGCACAGAGTTGTATATGACTTATTTGCAAATAATCTAAGAATGACAACGTTATAAACTTCGGATGCAGAAATATTTTGCTCACTGATGCGAGTGCAGGGAAAACAGTTTTCCGAGTTTTGTTATGTAAGTAAACCCAAACGATGTGTTGAAAACTTTTCGATCCCCGAGTTTCTCCGTATGATAGTTGCGCCAACTGAGATTCCAAAGTTTTGCCATGCAAAGGTTTCTGCATTACACATGCAAAATAATTTTGCAACATTCCTTTGAACTCAAACGACTTGAAAGATTCGAGAATGACTTTTGAAAATGTGTAATCGGTTGTGTTTTTTCTTAAATGCTAAGAAAATATTACGCGAAGCTAATGGAACTGTACCCGTTGTATAACAAAGAATAGTTTTGACTTTTTTGTATAGTAATTAATATTAATTAAAAAACACACTTTTTGTATAGATTTATTTTTAAGGTTTTGTTGTTGTTTTTTTTTTATACTTAAATGTTATTTATTACTCGTATTCCTTGACTTATAGGTTGGTATGAGGCTGACCACCCATACTGTAAAAAATGGTTCACTTTGCCAATGTCACCCCTGTTTCAGGGAATGTTGGCAAGAGTTGCAGGGCTTATGTTCATTTGAGGTTTGGATTTTATTTGTCAGTACACAATCAGCATTTGTAAGCGCGAACTACACGTGTTTGTTTGTGGCCATACATCTGAGAGCTTTGAATGAATATATCCTTGCAACTTAGATTATAGATTATAGATTATTATAGTTATGATTTCAGTTGGGGTTCTCTTTAAACTGCAATGATTTATTTTAACAGAATTTATTTTACACGGTTTGTTTCACAATTTACAACAATTGATAATCTCTGCTTATTGGTTTTCACTGCAAAATGCTTGGAGCGACTAATCCATTGATGCCATTTATAGTCCGTATATATAGGTCCAAAAAGATTCATTCTTGCATATCCTAGATCATTTGATCTCTCGCTCATACCAGACCGCCGTTCTGTGTACCTTACTACTACCATCATACCAGAGACAGATTGTTCTACACACTAGCGTACATGTTCAGGCGCGCGTGGGTACTTCAAATCCTTATTTCGTAACAATATATTAATTTTGATAAAGGTATCAGAGTTTGTGTATTGACACATATAGTGTAACTTGATCTATAATCTATAATCTAAGTTGCAAGGATATATTCATTCAAAGCTCTCAGATGTATGCCCACAAACAAACACGTGTAGTTCGCGCTTACAAATGCTGATTGTGTACTTACAAATAAAATCCAAACCTCAAATGAACATAAGCCCTGCAACGCTTGCCGACATTCCCTGAAATAGCGAATGAATGGGATATCCAGAGTCATAATAAAAGGAGGACTTGTATGAAAAAAGTTATGACTCTGGATGAAATGAAAGAAGTATGCAAGGACAGGAAGAAGTGGCGGCTAATCTGCAATGCTGATTTTTAATGTTGGTTTATTGGCTTGCTACATTTTTTGCATAAGACATTTCTTTTTTTTTTACTTTTTTTGTATAGATTTATTTTTAAGGTTTTGTTGTTTTCTTATACTTAAATGTTATTTTTTACTCGTATTCCTTGACTTATAGGTTGGTATGAGGCTGACCACCCATACTGTAAAAAATGGTTCACTTTGCCAATGTCACCCCTGTTTCAGGGAATGTCGGCAAGAGTTCTCTAACTTCTTCCCTGCGTTATTCCCGAAGGTGTCGCATGTCGCGATTCGAGACCTTTTTATTTTTACAGGTAAGTTGATGTGGGTGTTTCCCAGCTTCCAATGAGTTTGTTTCTCATTTCTTGTGAAGGCTGAATAAACCTTGCTAATATTTATTTTTGGGTTGAAAATAAGCACCGAAACGGGAAATCATTTTTGACATCCTAGCTCGGGATCGAACCCTTGCTCTCAGCATGGAATGCAAGCATTCTACCAACTGAGCTATCGACCGGACTTTTCACAAGCTTGATCGTCGCTACTAAGCGTCAATTCTCAAGCATCTAGTTGCTGTAAGGCTGGATGGACCTTTGGTGACCGGCCTTTGATAAATGTGTATGAATTTTTCAACCCAGCAAAAAACATATTTGAAAATGTAGATAGTATTTTTGTTATGCTCCGTTGGGATTCGAACCCACAACCTTCTATTTACGAGCCCAAAGTTTTACCACTAGACTACAGACTGGTACATCGTGTGTAATAAAGTTGCAAAAGCAGAATCATTACTCTAAAACAGCTTCAAAAGGTATTGGAATATTATGGAATGTGTGCAGGGATATCATGGTGTGAGTGAGAATATGCAATAGTGTGAAAATCTCTTACTGATAGGTACATGTTACGGGTCGGTATCAGACCAACTTGCGGAACACCCGCCCCTTAATAGTTCGTATTATAATACCGTTCCGCAGGACGTACAAACACAGCGACTTGATTTACCAAGCTGTCCACGTGTACGGCGTACGATTCAATTTGTACGAAAGACAAAACAAAATGGGACAACACAACGGGTGATGGAAACGGGCACGTTTTAGAAAGCGGCCATTCTGTGTGAGGGATTCGCCGATAGCAATAAATCTAATGCATTTTTGTACTACATTTGACCGTTTCGATATGAAATAGGTTTCAATGTATGGAACGTAAGATTTTAAGATGAAATACATTAAAATTGTAACTTTTATATATGTTTTTTGCAGGTTTGTAGAGCATTTTAATTCCAAATCAATTTTGGTACAGGTGACGGAAAAAAGTATACAGCATTCAAACTGTAGGTAGGCAACGACTTTGAATGTTTCTGTTTCAGAAAATTTAGATATTAAAACATAAAATTGGCCGGTCCTTAGTCTAGTTGACCGGTCCGTAGTCTAGTGGTTAACACTTATGACTCGTAAATGGATGGTTGTGGGTTTGAGTCCCGGGGAAGCACAAAAATGTACCATATTTTCAAATATGCTCTTCGCTGAGTGAAAAGTTTATATACCTTTACCAAAGACCCGTCACCAAAGGGCTATCCAGCCTTACAGCAACTGGGTCTTACTTGAGAATCAGCGCTTTCTACAGCGATGACCAAGCTCGTAGAGTGTGATTCACACAAAAACAGCGCTCACCAAATAAATCATCCTAATATTACTATTATAATGCAAAAAAATACTAGTACAAGGTATGATAACAACCTTGCAGTTTCAAGGTCTATGGCTGAAGAAAAAACATTTAAAAAAATCTATTTTGTAAATGATGAAGTAAGGCAAAAACTAATTGCCTTTATTGAGACTACCCCCCTGGTATACAAAAATTACTTTGAAACAACTATTATCTCAAGAAACTACCTGCAATTTAATATAGGTAGTTTCTCGAGATGCTTAAAACTTGTATAAAAAGTGACATTGTTTTAAAAATACATTATACGAGTAACATAAGTATAAAAAGAAGGATTTCTAATAATAAACGAGTAAAAAAATAGTTACCAAGTACAATAAAGAGTCAAAATTATTTTTCATAGGATCTTTAAGCACAAAAAGAGTACGTCAGTTATGTTCATTTTAAGAAAATATGAATCAGTTATTAACCACCTTCATACGTTATTTTTTTGAGAAATATTCCACAAGTTCTTTTTTTTTCAAATAATGAAACTAAGACCTGGAATTTTAAAAGTTACTATTCTTTGAAGTGTAGGTTGGTATGAGACTGACCACCCATACAGTAAAAAATTGTTCACTTTTCCAATGTTACCCCTGTTTCAAGGAAATAGAAAAGCTGCAGGGTGTAATATGTTCATTTGAGGTTTGGATTTTAATTTGTAAGTACGCTTGAAGCATTTTGTAAGCACTAACTTTCACGTGTCTGCTTGTGGACATGCACTCAATGTGAAATTTAATATATCTTTGCAACTTTCATTATAGATAAGAGTAAAGCGACTTTATACTGAATGAAAAAGACGCAATTTGTCAATCGTGTGGGTATTTTTTGGTTCAGTTGAAAATCACGTATTCTAAAGTTGAAAATACCGGGCCTTTGTTGTTATTATTTTTTTTTTTTAAGAAATCCTGTGCGGGAGACTCTCTAGATTCTAAAGACTCTAAGAGTCTATGACACTTGTTGTAGTGCCGCAGAGGTGTGCGAGCTTGGTCGTCGCTACAAAGCGCCAATACTTACTTAAGCAAGAACCAGTTGCTGTAAGGCTGGATGGACCTTTGGTGACCGGTCATCGGTAAAGGTTAATGAATTTTTCAACCCAGCGAAGAGCACATTCGAAATATAAATGGTATATTTTTGTGCTCCGCCGGGATCCGACTCCACAACCTTCCATTTACGAGTCCGAAGTGTTGCCAATACGGACTACGGACCGGTCCAATTTTAGTATTCAACACATGAAAGTGTCTCTCACCTCCAATTTGTCTCTAATAAGTAATTAGTCATAACTGCCATTTAGCACAAGCTTCAATTATATCAGTAAGCCCCGTGCATTTACTAAAGATTCGGTCTTAGATTAGGATGAACCTTAATAATGATTCAGACCGAGGCAGTAGAGTAGATGATAAATATGCATTGTGTTATTTTATTTTGTCTATTTTGTATTTCATTTAACCATCCACACGTGTATTTTAATTTGTAGTTTAACTTTTTGAGACGAGGAAAGTGTTGCCAATGTTGGTTGTACATGAATAATGTCAGCGCTAAAATACTTCAGAAATTGTCTATATTAAGAAAAAATATATATTAATTCTTATAAAAGTTGTTTGTTCAAAGGTTTTTGATGTTTTTATGGAAATTAATACGATAGGCTACCGATTTTTAGTGTATGTTTGAACATTAATGTATGTTTATGATTTTGCTACATTTTTTGCATTGGAAATTTTTGACTTTTTTTGTATAGATTTCTTCTTAAGGTTTTGTTCTTTTTTATATTTCAATGTAATTTATTATTCGTATTCCTTGACTTATAGATTGGTATGAGGCTAAACACCTATACTGTAAAAAATGGTTCACTTTGCCAATGTCACCACTGTTTCAGGAAAGGTCGGCAAAAGTTGTGGGGCTTATGTTCATATGAGGTTTGGATTTTATTTGTAAGTGCACATTCAGCATTTGTAAGCGCGAACTACGCGATCCTTACTAGTACTGCTCAAAACCGATCAGTGTGCTTAGGCTCACGTACGAACCCATACGTTCGTCTTAATTTAAATCTAAATCTAAGCTGCAAAGATATATATCATTTAAGATTCATATATAACGCATTCCCACAAGCAGGCATGTATAAATTCACGCTAACACATGCCGCATGTGGACCTACAATATAAAAGCCCAATCTCAAACAAACATAAGCCCTGCAACTCTTGCCAAAGTTCTTTGAAACAGGGGGGGTATTGACAAAGTGAACCATTTTTTACAGTATGGGTGGTCAGCCTCATACCAACCTATAAGTCAAGGAATACAAACAATTCATTACATTTAAGTATATAAAACAAACAAACAGTAAAAATTAAACTTTAAGAAAAGTATTTCTCTTAAAGCCTTAGCTTTAAACGTCAGCATTACCACTCAACCCTAATTTTTTCGGTCATACTTTGTTTAATTATTTTATTCTTTACCATAAGGTTCAGTCTATATTATCTGATGTGTCGTAGAACGTTGAAATTTATTATTAAATCGTAGAGGCGTAGACCTCATGTGATGTTAGCTATTGAATAGCTTTGTTTGACTTGAATCTTGTTTGCTACTTATGGAGTGATCAGATTAAGGAGATTGTGAAAGTATGAGATATTGAGATATGTAAAGTGAGTGTAAAAGAAGTAAATGTATGAAAAAGGTGATGGATATATATGAATTGAAGGAGATATGTATGTAAGGATAGAGAGAAATGGAGGCCGCTCTGCAAGGGCTCTTGCCACCCCTAGCGGAATGGCGACATTACTACCGTACTCCCAAAATCTGTTAAAAATATTCTTATTATTCTGTAATTTTTTTTCAACGTTAGTTTACGTTGATCAAACTGAAAAATAATGATTTTGTAAGGGCTTATGTTCATTTGAGGTTTGGATTTTATTTGTAAGTACACAATCAGCATTTGTAAGCGCGAACTACACGTGTTTGTTTGTGGGCATACATCTGAGAGCTTTGAATAAATATATCCTTGCAACTTAGATTATAGATAGATTGTAGGGTTGAATAATGAACTTGCACGAACCTCATCAGTTTATACTTTAAACTAAGTACAAAATTGCTAAGTTTAAAATGGTTCCGATGCCTGTAGTATAACAAGTTTTAAAAACTTTTTACTTACTTCTTATCCTAAAACACTTGTAAACTGCTTTCATCTGAACATGCAGATACGTGGGATTCTGTAATCTAGATCCATCTAGGCTTACAGTATAGAATACCACTTAAAGCAATCAATATTCATGTCCTCGGTAGACGTAGAGCCCTGTACCACAAGTTAAAACTCTAACGCAGCGTTTAACCAGATATATAGCCGGTCCGTAATCTAGTGATCAACACTTCTGACTCGTAAATCGAAGGTTGTGGGTTCGAATCCCGGCGGAGCACAAAAAAAATACCATTTATATTTTCAAATACGCTCTTCGCTGGGTGAAAAATTCATATTCATTTACCAAAGACCAGCCACTAAAGGTCCATCCAGCCTTTCAGCAACTGGGTCTTGCTTGAAAATTTTCGCTTTCTACAGCGCCACTCAAGTTCGCAGAGGGCTCTTGAGGTGTGATTCATACAAAAACAGCGCTCACCAAATAAATCAACCTAATATTATTGTTAATATATCGTCCCTCAAGTGCTTGTTTGGCTTATCTATCAATTGCCTAAATAAATACCTTTCAGTGAAGTTGCCTTAAATATCACATTCTGTACAATATGAACCAAAGAGAAAAACGTAAAACACGTTATGGTGAGAGTTGTTTTAAATATTTTAAAAATTAATATCCATCATTCATAAGACACATTGGTACAGTACACATACAAACATTGCTTATCTGAAATTGCCTCTAATTGATATAAGACACTAGAGCTAAGGGGGCGTAACTGTAACAGTGACTCGGTCGCCATTCCGCTAGGGGTAGCCAGAGCCTCTGCAGAGCTGCTTTCATTTCTTCCTATCCTTACATACCTCATTCAATTCATTCATATCACCTTTTCCATGTATTTTCTTCTCTTACGCTCACTCTGAATATTCCATTCTTTTACAATATCCTCAATCTGATCACTCCATACTTTTTGCGGTCGATTAAAAATTAAAACGCTCTCAAGATACGATGCTTTACTATTCGTATTTTTTGGTAAACGCTCCGGTTGAGTTATAACGTAAAGCGTTCATACTTATGGTACTGAAAATAAACCTCAAGTGCGTGGGTTTCAAATACCTTTTACCTTTTCAATGGTTGAATTGAATTGGTGTATTAACTTTTTCATTCGTGTCTGTCTACGTAAGTGGAATTGAAATTCATTGAGTTCTTTTTTATCCCGTTTCTTTTCTTCTTCTTTTGGTGGTACCTCTATCGAAGATTGGCAATCATCATGGGTATTTTGACCTTGGATGCAGCGGCTCGAAACAGGGGCTTTTGATGAACCATTGTCGCAGGGTTTTCAGCCTTGTCTTTCTGCGTCCCTGAGATCTCCTCCCCTCGATCTTACTCTGCATGACTAGATGAAGAAGACGCTATTTTTCATTCTATAAAAATGTGACCGATCAATAGCTCAGTCAGAAGAGTGCTTACATTCCATGCTGAGAACTCGGGTTCGAATCCCATCAAAGGTGTCAGAAATGAATTCCCGTTATGGTGTTAATTTCAAAACCCTAAATAAAATACCGGCAAGTTTTACTCAGCCTTCACAAAAAAAGAGTACCAGCCCCCTCAGAAGCTGAAAACTCCCCACTTCAACTGAAATGGTTCCCGTAAGGCCAGCCCCCTTACCTGTTAAAATTAATGGGTTCCACTCGCCACATGTGACCCCTTCGGAGAAAATGCGACGAGAAATTGCACTAAACGTGTAGCTTAGAAGCGTTAGCATTATCGATTTTACTTTAAGCGTTCTACAGTCAAGATCTCGTCAAGACCAGTGCTTGTTTGGCTCATCTACCATTTGATTCAATAATGACTTTTCAATGAAATTGTCTTAAGAATCACTTCTACACAATTTGAACCAAGAAAAAAACGGAAAGCACGATATTGTGAGAGTAGTTTTCAGTATTTTTTAAATCTATTTCCAGTTGTTCATAATACACATTGATCAAGGACACATGCAAACAAACACTGTTCACGTGAAATTGCCTCTGTTGGGCAAAAGACAAACAAGCACTAAGGGAAAGATCTAGGAATACAATTTATTTTATTTTTTTCAAATGTGACTGAAAGTACCTACGTAGAAAAAATACTCATTGAAATGATTGGATACAAGGTTTATTTGATTTCATTCATATCCATAATTATTATAATAAGTGGCGAGAGCGCCATAACCAGATCGAGAAAAGGTGGAATTAATTTTGTTCAAGAGATCCGACTTTCAAGAGACTCCTATTTCTATGTTCTTGTTTACAAAGGTTAAAGTGATTCTCAAACCAGTCTATGATACTTTACCATGCACTAAACTCCAATCAGACAAAAATCAAAATTAAGTGTGATTTCTTACATCAAATCAAAAATTTGGTTGCATGTACGTAAATCAGCTGATGTAAATCATATTTCCGGTTCAAATTCCATCATATTATCACCCACTTCCGAGAAATATTTCACCGAGGTCTTTGCCAGAATTAAGCATGTCAATCAAATATTTATTGGAGGCTGGTGCAACAGGCCCTAAACAATTAATGGAGATGATTACATAAAAATATAGGTAAGTATACAAACGAACTTGATAGTAGATGTAATGTTTGAATGTTGATAATTATTGTCAGTAAATACGGGAGGGAGTGTTTTACATCTTTAAGTTAATATAACATACTCGTGGGTGTTGGGAGAAATCCAGCGCACGCCATAGTGAACTGTACCCTTAGTAAGAGTTGCAAAACTTGAGTAATGTAAAGTTTACGGCAATTATTAAAGAGTGGTTTCCTCCAAAATCTGCCGTTTTTGTTTGTTTGAACTTGATTTTCTTCATCACTGTAACTCTTTTGCTAAGACCACAAAGTGTAAGAAACAAAAACGGCAGATTTTGGGAGAAAACACGCTTTAATATTTTCCGTAAACTTTACTTTTCTTAAGTTTTGCAACTCGTACTAAGGGTACTGTAGATCCTTCTCGATTGTTTTGTTTGTAAGTCGGATTTAGCTTGAAATAAAAGGATTCCTTGTGTATCAAATTTTGTATACATTTTTTTAAATTTCAAATAAAATTTGTCTAAATATACAAATAAATTAAAATAAGTGTTAAATATTTGGTGAGCACTGTTTTTGTGTGAATCACCCACCTCAAGAGCTTTCTGCGAACTTGATCGTCGCCATAGAAAGCGCTGATTACGAAAGCAAGAATCAGGGGCTGCAAGGGTGGGTGTTTTCGGTAAATTCATAAGAATTTTTTAATCCAGGGAAGCGCATTTTTGCCAGGTATGTTATTGTTATTGAAGTAGGCCTACGACCAAGAGTGGACTAAAAAAAATTGAACAAGTCTATAATCTAAGTTGCAAAGATATAGTAACATGTAAAGTTCATATTAAATGCAAGACCACAAAGAGACACGTGTAAGTTCTCGCTTACAAATGCTACATGTGTACTTACAAATCAAAAACCAAACCTCAAATGAACAAAAGCCCTTCACCTTAAGTTCTTCCCAGCAATAGAGGTGACATTGGCAAAGTGAGCCATTTTTTACAGCATGGTTGGTCAGCCTCATACCAACCTATAATTCTAGGAGTACAAATTATAAATAACATTCAGGTGTATGAAAACAACAAAATCTTAAAAATAAATCTTACAAAAAAAGTCAATAGGTACCTATACAATACATATAACATAAAATTATGAATGAATAAATAAGCTGCCAACATTACGGATTAACATTACAAATTAGCCGACATTTCTTCCTGTCCTTACGGCTTACATACTTCTTTCATTTCAGCCAGAGTTATTATTGGTAAATGCATATGAATTACTCAAAACAGCGCTGAACATTTTTGAAAGATAAATGATTATTTAAGAAGGTTGAAGGAGGCCCACCACCAAGAGTGGACAGAAAAATACTACATCAGTGAAGTATGGAAAAGTTAATCTTAGAAATGACAATGAGAAGCATTTCGAATGATTGGGAATCATTGTGAAACTAAACACAAAGCAAAGAAAATGGGACACGTGTTTTCACTTAGGTGGTTCGCGAGGCAAAACTTTTGTGTACCTTTGTGATGTTTGCGTAGGAGGGGAGAGCCACCCCTTTCTGGATTAATGGCGGCAAAAGTGAGGAGGGGAAAATGGCAGGGGGGGGGGGGGCGGGCTATAGAAATCACACGTGACCTTCTGCGAACAGCTGAAAGCGATGATATTTTATATATACGGGGATCGGTTCGCCCATCCATCAATTTTGTATCTATATTGTACGTAAAATATTACGTACTATAAATAAAACTGAACTTATCATATTTTTTGTTCATACATCTATTTCATCTATGTATAATGAAAGTTTTTATTTTATATGGATTTGTTAAAAGGAATGCAATGCACCAACCAATTTTGGCAAAAACAGGCATTAACATTACTTACGTTCCTTGACTTATAGGTTGTTATGCGGCTGACCACCCATACTGTAAAAAATGGTTCACTTTGCCAATATCACCCCTGTTTCAGGGAAGGACGGCAAGAGTTGCAAGGCTTATGTTCATTTGAGATTGGGTTTTTATATTGTAGGTTCACATGCGGCATGTGTTAGCGCGAAATTATACATATCTGCTTGTGGGAATGCATTTAATATAAATCTTAAATGATATATACCTTTGCAGCTTAGATTAGATTAGATAAGATTACCAATTAATAATTCATTGCTTAATATTTTGAACGAATTATTAATAAATAGCCCCCCAATGACAACTGTTGAACAAGAGTCGAAGTTAATGTCGATAGGACATGACGCAGGCGGGGATCGAACCAGTGTTAGTGTCAATAACGCGAATTCGAGCACCAACACCTAAATCCATTGACCATCCAAGTTCCAGAGATATTTTAACTTATCAGATTCATAAAACAAATAATCCCCTACAGCAGACGCGTACAAGTTTGCGCTTGAATATGCCACATGTGTAAAAAAAACTAATTTTAAATTAACATAAGCCCTGCAACTCTTCCCGCTGTTCTCTGACAAAGGTTTGAGTAAATTTAATATTTTTTCATAGCATGGGTGGTCAGCATCATACCAACCTACAAGACAAGAAAGTTGACTGAAACGCAAGGGCTATAAATTCTTTCCTGAACAATTTAGTTATGGTCGCTTATGCCCTATAGCCTTTTAACCGTCGATATTATTATAATCATTTATTTACAGACAATCCATGACACACAATACACATTCCTACCATTATTTCCATTTTTCAGTCCAGCAGTACATTAAGGCGTGACTCATTCAAATTCCAGACTGCACATATATTTTCCACAGAGATCTTGTTAAATTCCTATACGCTCCAGACGAGCGCTAAGCATTCCCAGATTACTTTGTCTGTAAGTATTTATACTCTAGCACTCGTAGACGCTAAGCATAGCAATCTGTTTTCTTCACATAAACTAGATTTACTATTGAACGTAGGCCTCCCTCCCTCACCCCACCACAGACATAGCTCAGACTGTATCCACACAAAACTGAGCTACACATTTGGTGTCTCTTCTTGCCGCGTTATCCCCGAAGGATTTCGCATATAAATAATTATAATATTAGGATGATTTATTTGGTGAGCGCTGTTTTTGTGTGCATCACAACTCAAGAGCCCTCTGCGAGCTTGGTCGTCGCTGTAGAAAGCGCCAATTCTCAAGCAAGACCCAGTTGTTGTAAGGTTGGATGGACCTTTCAGTGACCGGTCTTTGGTAAAGGTTTATGAATTTTTCAACTCAGCGAAGAGCACATTCGAAATATAAATGGTATATTTTTGTGCTCCGCCGGGATCCGAATCCACAACCTTCCATTTACGAGTCCGAAGTGTTGCCACTACGGACTACGGACCGGTCCAAGATGCCAACGACACGCGGTGTACTTGAGCGGTCACCCATTCAAGTACTGTCCGCGCCCAATGTTGCTTAACTTCGGTGATCTATGGGAACCGGTGCTTTCAACATGGTAACGTCGTTGACGTTCAAATGGCGAGTGGAACCTTTTTATTTTTGCAGGTAAGCGAGCCGACCTTACATCAACCACTTCAATTGAAGTGGGTACCGCGACAAAATGTCCATTGTCAGAATTTCCGAATGATGATGATGAGTTGATGATTTCTGTATGGCGCCATTTCGTGATGTGGTCACTCCCAGGGCGGTTAAGACACAATGACATTAAAAAATGTCCACCGATCAAACTTCTACCCAAAGTATGTTCACCGACATACTATCTACCCGACAAATTTCCACCGACAAATGTACACCGATAAAATGTCCACCAAAAAAAGTGCACCGACCAAATGTCCACGTGACAAAATATCCACCTGACAAAATTTCGACGTGACAAAACGTCCACCGACATAATGTCCACCGACAAAATGTTCACCGACAAAATGTCCATCGACAAAATGTCCACATTTTCTCTATGAACATCTTGTCGTGGAACCATTAAGAGCGCTCTCGAATATTTGTAATTTTAAAATCCGCGTTCGCTTAATTCGTATCTATGCCACAGCGGCGCGCTCGGCGCTCTACTCTCTCGTTCGTTTGTAGTTTTTGAAAGGTACGTATATTAACTTATAATATCTGTGGACTAGAAATTATTTTAACCAAAAAAGACATATATATATATGTCTCAACTTACTTACGAAAATGGTCATTAGTAATAAAAATAACAAAGAACTTCACAGTTGCATTTCCATGTGTACAAAAAACTCGGCACAACGAAAAAAAAATCTTGAATGTTGGTACCATTTCAAATAACGGCTGCGACTAGACCGGAAATAACTAGAGTTGACAGATAACACACGTTATAAATATTGTGATCGCCAAAGTCGTGCCAATATTTCATATTTTAACTTTATCACTCATTTCATTATAACCACTGCAACGTGTGACAGGAGAGAAACGCAAGTGGTAGCATGTCGCTGCCTTTGTTCTTGTTTGCCGTAGAGACCATTAAGCTAATTTTAAATGAGCAATGTTTGCATGTGTACTGGACCAATGTGTCTTATGAAAACAGAAAATTGATTTCAAAAATATTTAAAACAACTCTCACATTACGAATTTTACGCTTATTCTTAGCTCAGATTGTGTAGAATTTTATTCTTATGACAACTGCAGTATGTATCAAATCAGCACGTTAGTTTCCGCTCCTCTATGTTATTACTCATAGTAGCTATGCAGTTCAGTTTTTGCCAGCCATTTTTTAATGCCGTGCAGATAGACTCAACCTTTTCCATCCTTCAATAGCGATACTAAAAATGTTCAACAATAAATCAATAGTTCCGCAAATTATATTTTTAGTAATAATAATATCAGGATGATTTTTGCGAGCGCTGTTTTTGTGTAAATCACACCCCAAGAGCCCCCAGCGAGCTTGGTCGTCGCTAAAGAAAGCGTCGATTCTCAATCAAGACCAAGTTGCTGTAGGGCTGGATGAACTTTGGTGACGGGTCTTGGTAATGGTTTGTGTATTTCCACTTTATTAATTCATTAGAACTTTGAAAAACATTCAATAAAAAAAAAAACAGTTTTTAGTTACTCGTAAGCGTAACTATATAATAATGTTATGGATATGTGAAGGTTCCAAGGAATTTTCTGAAAAGAATGGTCAATATAGTGCATAGACGCAGTATTTCTTAGTAAATATTTAGTTTTTCACACACTGTAAAATTGCAGTTCCTTTCTCGCAATTTCGCTTTCTTGATGACTAGAATTATTTTATTTTTTGCGTAAGATCCGCAGGATGAAGAATGTCGACCGATTATTTCTACAATAGTAATGATAAATTTCTAAGTTAAGTATCAAAGTCTTAATCTAAATTAAAGTTGCAAAGATATATATCATTTCAGATTCATATTAAATGCATTCCCACAAGCACACACATAGAAATTGAACATAAGCCCTGCAACTTTTGCCGACCTTCCCAGAAGCAGGGGTGACATTAGCAAAGTGAACCATCTTTGTACAGTATGGGTGGTCAGCTTCATACCAACCTATAAGTCAAGGAATGTATTATTAAGAAATTGTTGATTGCAAAAAATAATATTTTTGTAAAAATGTAACATGGAAAATCGTAAAATGTACTCGCTTCGAAAATGTTGCATATCACTTGCCGACGAACCAAAAGTTTTTTATGAGAGAGTTTTAGCTAAAAAAAAAAGTGACGCAGGTCCGTCTGCTGTGGGCATCGGAGCCGGTCTGCGGGTTTACGCCGCGAATCTCGCATTTAAAAGCCATTTGTAAAATAATAATAAAAAATAGATCTTATGAAATAAAAAATTTGAACAAAATTAAAACTAAGCTCAAGATTATATTGTTTAATATTTGAAAATAGTTGGGCACAAATAACCATTTTTTTTTAATTTTATTCGAAGATACAATGTACACTTTTTTGTCAGTTTTTGCTTCTAGGTTTTTTTTTTTAATTCAGTTTTCTTCATCTCAATCACATTTTAAATCACACCACCAACTAAAACAGGATATAAAATATATTTGTAATTTTTTTTCAGATTTCAAAATACCACCAATTTACAGAAAAACTGGTTAAAAAATTGTATGTTTTCCACTTACCGCAAGAAGGTGTTGGTAATTTTTATTTTTTCAAGTAATAAAAGCGTTTATAGACATATATTATTTGATGAATATTGCAAATGAAATGTTTAACTAACACTTAAAGTTATAAAAAAATTATATTTGTCATTATTTATTGAAAAAAAACCACGTCAAAAACTGTGTTTTCGAGAAATTTCCTAGCACCCTCTTAAACGTAGGCCTCCCTCCTCAACCCCCCACAGACATAGGCTCAGACTGTGTCTGCGATTATTTGGAAGAATTTGGACTTGAACATCATTTTATCATAGCTTAAGCTTTTGAACACCTCTATCATAGACAATCAAGTTTTTTTTTAATTTTGTATGGTTTATATGTTTTCATATTTGATCTCTACTAAATTTTATAGAACCAAAACAATTATAATAAAACACTGTTTTATTTTCCCTCGATTTATTCATTTTATTTTAATTAATATGCACGAACGTCTTCGATCTTTCAATCATCTTCAGGTACAATCTATAATCTATAATCTAAGTTGCAAAGATGAATTACATATAAGATTCATATAAAATGCATTCTCACAAGCAGACACGTGTGAGTTCACGTTTAAGCATGCCGCATGTAAACTTTCAATATAAAACCCAATCTTTAATTTACATTATCCCTGCAACTCTTGCCAACCTTCCCTGAAACAGGAGTGACATTAGCTGAGTGAATCATCTTTTTTTATAGTATGGGTGGTCAGCCTCATACCAACCTATTAGTCAAGGAAAACCAAGGGTCAGTTGAAACGAAACAATTTTAAATAAATCTAGCAGTTGAGTAAGATTTGATTTAACAACAACAAAAGTTAACAGCAACTGAATTTAATTTTTTGATTAAATATAAACACGTTCTACCTGGCCAAGTAACGTCACATTTTTCCCTATTCATACGTGCGGGCTTCATTTAGCGTAAGGTCTATTGAATTTCATACGGCAGTTTCAACTGAAAATTTCACCCCTAGTCTTTGAATGGACTCATACGAAGTATTGTTAACCCTTTGCAAGGGTCGGGGGATATTTGTCTGCCCAATTGATTGTATGAAGCGTTTGGACCTTTGTGGAAAAACAACATTCCAACCGGTGCTCATGTGCAATGGGCCGAAAAACTGAAGCTAGGTCTATTTTTGATGTTTCAAAATATTTTTGTTTTTTTGGGTCAGATTTGATCGTTTGGACGTATTAAACCATCAAACTACACAAAATTCAACATTTTTTTTGTGTATTGTTTGCTTTCTGTAGACCTAATTAATTCACATTATGATTTGTATGATAAAATATAAAAATGATTGCACAATTTATTTCATATACGGGTCAAATTGGATCGTACACAGAGCTGCTTTTGAACTCTATACCTCGACAGTTTAGATACAAGTCTCGCAACATATCACCTCGGGCTCTATTTATAGGTGAAAATAAAGGTTATTCTTGAAACATTCAAAACTGGCGCATCCGATATTTCACCAGAACTTACATAGAATATACAAGTAAACACTCATACGATCTCGAACAAATACAAATACAATTATAAAAGTATCTATATTTGGAGACTTCAAAGACTCACACAGACACAATTCACACTTACATATACTTATACATTCTAAACAAGATATTTATATTTAACAATCCTCAGCATTTGTAATCGCCAACTACACGTGTTGGTTTGTGGGCATGCATCTGAGAGCATTAAATGAATATATCCTTGCAACTTAGATTATAGATTATAAATAATCCTATATATCCCACGTTAATGGTATTTAACAATCTAAAATCTGACCCAACAATCTATGCAAAATCTGAAATTCCCATCGTTACACATTTCGCCTCCATCCAATTTCAAGTCGACAGTTTACGATCTATTCTAGTTGTCTGGAATAGTATCTAATATAAGCTACTAGTGCAAAGCTTGCCAGGGTAAGTTATGGGATATCCTAATAAAATCTAACTGCTTATATGCCGTAGTTTTCGAGCACAGTAAATTGCATTGGATAGAGCCAATTTAGAGTTCATAATATGCCCTTGTTTTTAAATTAAGAGGATTGTATTATTTTTTTAAACGGCTGTTATGTAGATGATTCACTTTTTAATTTAAAATGAACAATAAAAGATTTTAAAAACAAAACTATACTATTTGACGTGTAAAACGGGGGTTTGTCGGGGTTATAGCCGCGGGGGCTAAGAGGGCTGATCTTTCTAGCGTGTTTCGAATGGAACAACGCTGGTTCGATCCCCGCTTGGGTCACTTGACTTTAACTTTGACCCTGGTTCAACAGATGTTATTGGGTAATTATTATTTAATAATTCATTAATAATAAGCAATAATGAATTATTAAATGATGATATTAATACCTGTTTCTGGCCAGGCAGAATAGGTTGGTGAATTGCATTCCTCTTCACAAATCTATTTTTTTTTTTAAATTAAAAAATAAAATAAAATAAAATAAAAATAAAACCTGAAAACCGATTCACCTTACTTACATTGACTTTTGTCCGGTTGAAAGCTCAGTTGGCAGAGTGCTTGCATTCTATGACGAGAGCTCGGGTTTGAATCCCACCGAGGGTGTCAGAAATGACTTCTCGTATAGGTGTTTATTTAAAAAAAAATACCGGCAAGGTTTACTCAGCTTTCACAAGAAATGAGTAACAGCCCCCACGGGGGCTGGGAAACCTCCTTTTTTTACAGTATACTCATCAGTGGCGAAGGTTGCCATACAAGCCGGTTCCCATCGGCTTCCCTTTTAAAATGATGTAACAAAGTAGTTAAAAAATATAGGTACCTACAAAGTAAAAAAATACATTGAAAACCAAAGAAACAATACGTATTTTTCCCCATTAAAACCATGCAGTCTACTTTATTATCATTTTTGCCTCTTTTTAAACGGAAAACCGATGGTAATCGGCTTGTATGGCACCCTTCGCCATTGATACTCATACCAACCTATAAGGCAAGAAATACAAATAATAAATAACATTCAGGTATATAAAAACAACAAAACCTTCAAAATAAATCTATACAAAAAAGTAAATAGGTAGGTACCTGTGCAAAAAATGTAACAAAATTTGTTAACCAATAAGCAGCCAACATCACAGATTAGCCGCCACTTCTTTTTGTCCTTACATACTTCTTTCAACTAATCCAAAGTCAAAACCTTCTTCACGCAAGCTCTCTTTTCTGTGTTATCTAAATCTAAATCTAAGCTGCAAAGATATGTATAATTTGAGAATCATATTAAATGCATTCCCACAAGCAGACACCCATAATTTCGCGCTTACACATGCCGCATGTGGACCTACAATATAAAAAACCCAATCTTAAATGAACATAAGCCCTGCAACTCTTGCCGACCTTCCCTGAAGCAGGGGTGACATTGGCAAAGTGAACCATTTTAACAGTATGGGTGGTCAGCCGCATACCAACCTATGAGTCAAGGAAGATGACTCTGACTTATGACTCTGGATATCCCATTCATTTGCTATTTCAGCAACTTGGTCCATCCATACCTTTCTCGAGAGAAATTCATCACTGGGAGAAATTATTTCAAGATGTTTCCGCGACAAAGTGAACGATTTATTTCGTCGTAAAGGGAATTGCATTCAGTAAATATCCGGCAGTTTAGTTCTGTGTGCACCGACATGATATTTTAGTAGAGATTAACTTTAATGGGACATAAAGCGTGGTCAAGTTACTTCATTGCACTAAGTGGTTAATATTTCTCCCCGTAATGTTGTCCATTTCAAAATTGGACCATATGGCTACTCTATAACTGTAACTGTAGGACTGTGACCATTCTTTTATGGGTAGCCAAAGCCTTGGCAGAGTTGCTCCCTTTTCTTTTCTATCTTCGCATTTCCTTGACTTATAGGTTGACTCGACTGACTCTGGAGGAAATGAAAGAAGTACCTAATGGCGGTTGTTCTGTAATGATAGCGGCTAAGGTTTATTAAATTGGAATTTGTTTTCTGTTTTACTTTTGATGTCCATACGTGTTGTCATTTATTGATTTAAAAAAAAAATGTCGTGTATGTTCCTTGACTTATGGGCTGTATGCGATTGACCACCCATGCTGTAAAAATGGTTCACTTTGCCAATGTCACTCCTGTTTCAGGGAGTTTGGCAAAAGTTGCAGGTTTTATGTCCATTTGAGATTTGGTTTTTATGTTGTAGGTTCACATGCGGCATTTAATGTAAATTTACAATGTAACATAACTTTGCAACTTAGATTAGATTAGATACGTTGGTATGAGGCTGACCACCCATACTGTAAAAAATGGTTCACTTTACCAATGTCCCCCTGTGTCAGAGAAGTTCGGCAAAAGTTGTGGGGCTTATGTTCATTTAAGGTTTGGATTTTATTTGTTAGTACACATTCAGTTTTTTTAAGCGCTCACTACACGTGTTTGTTTGTGGGCATGCATTTGATATGTGCTTTAAATGTTAATATATATTTGCAACTTAGATTATAGATTATGGATATAGCATTCCTCTTGCTATGCATTCATTTCCATCACCTTAGACACGCATTACCTTCTTCTTCTTCTTCCCTAGCCATCTCTCCACTGCTGGATATAGGCCTCTTCCATGTTTCTCCACTCCTTTCTATCCTGTGCCCTCTGAATCCATTTCCGCCCCGCGACTGGAACAATGTCATCTGACCATCTTTTTTGTGGTCTGCCGACGCTTCTTTTATCTTCCCATGGTCGCCACTTGAGGATTTTCGTTGCCCATCGGTTGTCATCTCGTCTTGCCATATGGCCTGCCCATTGCCATTTTAGTTTTGCAATACGATCCATGATGTCTGTGACTTTTGTTAGGTGTCTGATGTCTTCGTTTCTTTTTCTATCTTTAAGACTTATTCCCAACATCCGTCTTTCCATGGATCGTTGTGAGCACTTTAATTTATGGACGCTCACTGCGGTTAGCGAGATGGTTTCTAGGCCATATGTTGTCACAGGGAGGATGCAAGTCTCGTAGATCTTTCTCTTTAGGTTCATTGGGATGTCTTTATTTTCGAGTATGTGCTTTAATTTTCCAAAAGCTGCCCAGCCCAATCCTTAATGCATTACCTTAATTATGATTATTAACAAAACTTAACGCATTACCTTAATAACAAAAATAAGAAAAAATATACAGCGCACTTAAAATGGCATTATGTCGTGACAAAGGCCTTGGCCATTAAAAGCACTAATTAAAAACCTTAAACCTGACGTTTTTGTTTCTTAGGGCCTGTTGCACCAACCTCCAATTAATATTTGATTGAAACATCAAATTTGATTGCTGAGTTCTGGTAGGTAAGGACCTCGGTTAAATATTTCTCGAAAGTTGGTAAAAATGTGATGGAATTTGAACAGGAAATATGATTCACATCAGCTGACTTACGTATATGCAATCAATTGTTTGATTTGAAAGGGAGAAATCACACTTAATTTTGATTTTCGTCTGATTGGAGTTTGGTGCAACAGGCCCTAATTAAAGTTTATGGTCTTAGTAAAAGAGTGACAGTAATGAAAAAAAACTATTGATTATTTGTGTAGTTGAATACCTGTTTTCGAAGAAAATTACATATAATGAAGTAGTTCCAGTTCTTCCATATTTTCTCAAAAACTATTCACATCATCACAGCTTTTTGTGAGACTTAATATTAAATTGTGAAAAAATAAATTCCATACAATTAAATTCTGGAATTATAATGAAAAAGAGAATCCAGCCGAAAACGTAACAGTATAAACTATAAAGCACGGCAACAACTAACAGCCTTTAGGAAAGTTTCACTCCTGCTTAACATAATAAAACCTACTAGAAATGATAACATTCAAAGTGATAAAACCTACATATATACCATTTTTATTCCAATCATTAAATGTCTTGCCTATTAAGGGTATACTATGGAACATAATTATATGTCAACAATTGTTTAATGATAAATATAAAAATAAACTAGAGCATGTGTACCAAACAAGATTTACATCTAATGAAGGACTAGTTGTGCCAAGAATTAATAACAAATATGGACAAAGAACATTGGATTACCTTGTGCCAAAAATATTTAACTTGTTGCCAAAGGACTTTAAAAAGGAATCTACAAACATTAATAAAATTATAATATCTTTGAAGATTTGGCTGGGAGAAAGAACTTTTTTATATTAATTACCTTAACTATATTTGTGTTTTTACTCTACTCTTGTCTCCTAATTTTAACTTTAATTTACTTTTTATTTCATACTAGCACTAAATACTAAGACTTATATTTTTTAATTTGATTGTTGCACCCGATGACAAACTGAAATTTTTTGGTTTATCGGGACAAAAATGTTTAATTTTTAAGATTTATATTTCTTGTAAAAATTGTTTATGAAATAAAAAAAAAAAAAAAAAAATTGTTAATAACCATAATTACCTGGAAAAACACGTTTTTTTTTTAATTTAAACTAGTTTCTTACTCATTAATTTATGACAAATAATTTATTATTTTATACTAGAAAGCTGTCTAGAGACATTTGTTTTACGCGACTTTTTAAAATTTGTGGAAAATGTGACACAGTATAATCATTAATTAAATTTGTAGCACACAAATTTGGTTCACTTTGCCAATGTCACCCCTGTCTCAGGGAAGGTTAGAAAGAGTTGCAGGGATTATGTAGATTTGAGATGGGTTTCATATTGTAAGTTCACAAGCGCGAACTTATACGTGTCTGCTTGTGGCAATAAATTTAAGGTAAATCTTAAATGTAATATATCTTTTCAACTAAGATTATAGACATAGCCAACTACTCATTAGGATGATGCTTCTCAGTGTACTCGTTGTGCGAAATGTCGCTCGTTAAGGAAACAGTTTTTTCAACCACTTCGGCCTTCCGGCGACTAGGCGTACTATACAGAGCTCGTAGATTTTTTACTTCAGCCCAACTGCTGGCTCTATATAAATGTCAAATCCGTCCAATTATAGAGTATAACAGCCATCTCTGGTCCGGTATACCAAAGAGACTGTGTGACCAACTTGACTCTGTGCAAAGAAGAGCGGTGAAGCTGATTGATGATCCTATTCTCACAGCCAACCTACACCCTTTTGAGCACAGAAGGAAAGTTGGAATGATCAGTCTCTTCTATATGTACTACAATGGCGTCTGCTCTGATGAAATATCCTCACTTATGCCCCCTCCTCACGTCATAACAAGGGCAACTCGTAGAACGGCTCACATTCAACCATTTGCAGTCGATATCAAAACTATGAGAACTTGGTATTTTCACGACTCATTCCTCTGCCAAACTGCCCGCTTATGGAATGAGTCACCGGTATCTGTGTTTCCATCCCAATTTAACCTTGCCCTTTTCAAATCCAATATCAATCGCCATTTCCTCTCAGTGTCTCAAAACAAAGCAATGCCACACACACCACAGCACTGCGCAGCTAACGGCCCTGCAACCGGATATGGACAACTGCCACATCACCAACACCTCTCCGGCACTATAACAAGTGTCATAGACCCTTAGAGTCTCTCGAATCTAGGGAGTCTCCCGCATAGACTTTATTAAAAAAAAAAAAAAAATTTTGCTCGTTATGAGAGGTTCCACTGTATTTTGGCGGGAAAATAATCTCACCACGGCAACGATTCCCTAACGATCTGTCCCGAAAGACCCTCCGAGTATTAAAAATTGCGTAAATCTCACCTCGATTGCGTAAATCGAAAAAATGTATGAAATCCAAATCGCTCCCTAGGTGTGTCAATTTATATTCCATACATTTTCGGTTTACGCATTGGAAGTGCGTTTCCGCAATGTTATAAACTCGGGGTTACTGCTTTCCCCGGAGGGACATACCAAAAGTTTGAAGCTTTTTTGGTGAATTTTTCACAGTGCTAAAATCCCGGATTTACTTTTTTTAATCCGTATACACTCTTTTTGTTTTACTCACAGTCAGATGTTAACTAAACAGACTTTTTTAAATTTCCAAAACAATATTTTTATGATTTTCGCGGTGCAATGCAATTACAACTGCGGTGATTTATTTTGCACAATTTATTTTATATTACTGATAGGTTGGTATGAGGTTGACCCCCCGTGCTGTTAAAATTGGTTCACTTTTGCCAATGCCACCCCGGTTTCAGGGAAAGGCGGCAGCAAGGTCCATGTGAGGTTTTGTTTATACTCCGTAAATAAAACTGTGTTGTACAAACATTTTTTTTAACTGAAATCAATTATTATAAATACTTCATTTCATAATAAACATGAAATAAAAGCAATTTCATAACAATAATACAAAAAAATCCATTTCACAATTTGAAGCAATATATATTTTTCTATTAAGCACCCAGCAGTAGTCAATCTTTTGTAATCGAGCTCAATTCAACTATAAAAAGAAGCTTAATTCACGGAACAGAGGTTTGTTTGATAGTTTACTCCCCCTGAAAAACCTTTTTTAACCTTTCTATTTTGTTATATGAAGTCTTTTATTCTTTGGGAAAAATCGATTTCGCTGTTTACAAAAAGGTCATCGATCCCCGTTTTTTTTCTCTCTATTCTTTAGTCGCCATTTAGACCATTCTTTTTCATTCACCGTCATAATAAACTCCCCCCCTATATTTTTTATCGCCCGTTAACTTCTGTTTCCCGTTCCTATTCTTCCTACTCATACTATATTATATTTTATTTCATTCTTATTATTTCGTTCACAGTTTTTTTTATTAGATTTTGTATATGAAAATACCAACTCAGTTTTTTGATCGGATTTCAACAGAATAAAAAAAGTGAAAATGTTTGATTGCTTGAAATGTTGGAATAATACAAAAATTCTAAGAAAAAGAGTAAGAAAATATTCATCGTTAGTTTTTTTTTTCATGTTTGACAGTTCGAAGAGCTTTTGAGATGAATTGTGGACAATATGCGTGTTCGAAGTCTTCTAGTACGTGCTCTTGTACACTAAAATTGAGGAGAGAAGAACTCAAGGACGCCTGAGGATATCCGCATTTCGAGCCGCAGCATCGAAGATGAACGTAGTCATGGTGATCGCCAATCTTCGTTAGAATTGGCACTCAAAGAAAAATAAGAAGAATTACATACTCGGTTGTGATAGTTTATATCGACGGCTAAAAGGCAATAGGGCATAAGCGACAAAATCTAAATTGTTCAGGAGAGCAGTTTATAGTTTAAGATTGCAGAAAATCAGCATTACTTTTTTTTTTTTATCATTTTGTTAAAATCAAAACAGCTCTACAATTTAAAAAAATAGAGACATTTATTGGCATTCCTATTAATTTGGTTTTATGTTTTTTTTTATGTCACAAGCGCCTTTAGGACAAATAAGGCCAAAATCTTGTCGGTTACACCCAAACCATACTTGGAAAACGCAGTTGTTTGCTTGTTACAACAAATCATCGTAGAGCTATGGGAGTTAACGCATTAGAAAGAGCGGAAAATTTTAAGTAGGATAGCTTTCAGAACTCATTTTTGATCATCACGTCGCTTATACCCTACTTCCTTTTAACCGTCAATATAAAGAATCCAGACACGCTATGGTACGTTTTTGACCGTTCTTCAGCATTTGTACATAAAGTGGGTTTTTTAAAGGAAAGCAGAATATTTTTTCAATCCACATTGCTTCGAGTCCCGTTCCATAGACCGTCTTCACATTAATGATTGTTTGGCTTATCTTTCACACAGGTAATTTCACATCACCAATGTTTGCATGTGTACTGAACCGATGTGTCGTGTGAAAACTGGAAATAGATATGGGAAATAGTATTTTTTCATAGATCACGTTGTGTATGATGTGTAGCGTAATGTGACTTTTTGGATAAATCGCTGGTAAGGTCGTTTTTGGAAAAAATGTTAGATAAGCCAAACGAGCACTAGTGGGGTGAAATATCATTGCATAATATTGAATAAATGATTGCTTAAAATGAAATTAACTCACTATTGGTTTCAAATTTAAATACCTGTGTCAGCCCAGGTAAAAATAGGTTAGTGAATTGCATATGTCTTCACAAATTTATTTTTCAAAAATCACTCATTGCAATTTAGCTGGTTGAACCACTGTCAAACAAACTTAAAGTAGAATTTCCATCTGAACGGATCTGAAACTTTCATTTTTAAAGCATTACAAATATACATAAAATATACAACCATTTTTTACAGGCTTAAATCCTAAGGCAAAGTGACTTTAACGCTCCCGTACGAATCTTTTTCTAGAATATTCTACGTCACATAAGCCTGGGAGCTAAATAAACAGTACAACAAAACGAAAGTAACACGAAAACTGAAAATATTAGGGTGGTTCTTAGCCATGAGTTTTTTTTTATTTCATCCCAAAAGCGCTTACAATATCTTATCCCCAGATGTAGTGTGACACTTCTATAATCTTTGATCTAAGTTTCAAAGATATATTGGCAATTGAGGCTTTATATTTAATGCACGTCCACAAGCAGGTGCATGTAAGTTCGCGTCTATTTTGTTATGTCTAAAACCACCTACGGGGTTCTTATTCTTTTTCTTGTGCCTCTTTGATGAAGATTGGCGATCATCATAGCGATTTGCACCTTCGATACTGCGGCACAAAAAGAGGTTTTGTGTTTCTGCCAAACCACTGTCTTAGGTTTTTTAGTCTAGATGTCATTCTTCGGCCTGGATCTCGTCTTTCCTCAATTCTTTCCTATATGATGAGATGCAGGAATATATACTAAAATAAGTGAGTACTAGGGACTTGGCTTTTATTTATTCTGAGAATCTAGTTGCTTAGAATAATAATGATGTAATTACTTAGAAAATACCAGAAATAGAAGAAACATTTCTAATATTTTGGGCGGTTTTTGGAACACAGTCTTCTAGTTTTGAATGCAAGCGTTCCGCCTATTGAGCTGTAAATCTGACCCAATGGAGTCGAAACTCGTTTTGCAAGGATGGTCAAATCGTTTCTTTCTCAGCGAAAAAACTTAACACGTCTGCGCTACTGGGAAATCGATAAAAAAAATATCATTGGTTAGCCTTTGCTAGCCGACTGCGTGTCGCCACATTTTTTTGACGTTTTGAAATGTGCGGGTTTCATTTTATTTCTTGAACGGTGAAAAATAGAGCACATATCAAAAACTTATTGTTTTAAATAAAAGTTTATTTACTATTTAACAACGCTCCATCCTAATACATAGTTAGTATGCGCATACGTTGTGACAGCTAGCCTTGCTTTGCATTATACTATCTGTTACACATCGCCCTTGTAATCCGCTCTCACTGAATAGACTATGTACATGTACATAGGGTGGTGTGAAAAAATGTAGACACTTTCTGATAAGATTTTTTGAATTTTCAAAGTAACGAAGGTTTTATAGCTTTAAGGGGCATTTTTTTTATCTTTCTAGACTACAAAAAATAGCATCTAATTTATCAAAATTAATTTTTGTTTTGTTTTGAATAATTCAATTGCATCACCTATCTACAAAAAAATCATAAATGTTGATCCAGCCTTACAGCTTTTGGGTCTTTTTTAAAAATTGGTGCAGACTTGTAGGCTTTTGAGGTGTGATTAAAACAATAGCAATACAACAACACCATATAAATCACAATTTTACTTGTATTCATTCAGTATTCAGCTAAGAGGGGCCAGTATCTCCGCAGACCGTTCTCTACTTTGCTCTGCCCTTGCACACTTCTTTCATCTGCTGGACATTCATCACTCTCTTCGTGCATGTACTTCTCTTTTCACTCTGCAAAACAGAAGATTTCCATTCATTCCTGTCATTTGCAATCCTGCTTGTTTGATCAATTTGGTCGCTAGGATGGTCAAGGGATAAGGCGTTGGGCTCGAATTTGCGTTATTGACCCTAACGCCGGTTCGAGCTCTGCATCGTATCCTATATCTTGGTTCAACAGATGTCATTGGGTATTTAATAATAAATAGAATTCATTAAAAATATTAAATAGTAAATAATTCATTGAGGGCCGGTCTTATAAACGAGAGACCAAATATCCGTAAGTATCTCAGCAAGTTACTAACGGATGGACGTTTACGGACTGATCTTACCGATGGTCGTCCTATAAATCTTTTTTAACCTCCGCTAGTTCTCAATAATGTACTTGTATTTTCGATGATTTTTTACGTGCATTCATGAACATACGTCATCCGTTTGCTGTCAAAGACGAAACATAACCTAAAGTTGCTTTTGAGAAATACGAAAACGACTAAGACAGCGAAATTTTAAAATGAATTATCTATCACTTTCGGAAGAAATTATCTTCAACAGGATAGAGCGTAGTAGTCCAATGACACGCAAAACTCACCGCAAAGAAACAATGCTTTGACAGCTAACCTAACCTAAAACCTTACCTAACCGGCCGGTATCTGCCATTAATCGATGGGTCGGCTGTCGGTAACTTTTACGGAAATAAAACAAACACGAAAAATGTGACGTTTGTTAAATTTTTATTTATTTCGGTAAATTTGGTATGATATTGAACTAACAGATGTTTATAAGACCAGCCCTGATAATATTAATACTTGTTTCTGGTCAGTCAAAACAGGTTCGCGAATTGCATGCCTCTTCACGAATCTTTTTTTTTACTTTTTTCATTCTTTTGTCTTTCCCAAACTGAATTTTGATATTCGTAGTATAATTTTCTAGCCTTGTCAACGGTTAATAATAAAGCCAAGACTTAATCAGTATTTTTCGTGTCAATTTTGATTATGTTTTTTTTTTAGTTGAAAAGAAGTTTTTTTTAATCCGAATAAAACGTTAGTAAAATTTTACACAAACCCAGCTAAAAATTCACTTGGATACAGCGAAAATGTCGCCCAGGGCTCGCTGGAAAAATGTAAAATAAACCGCTTACAGTAATCCGGGAGTCGGGTGAGATAAACCGGAAAAACTGGCCCCGGACCTGCGGAACCCGTAAATCATAACACTACACTGTCCTTACGTACCCGGACAGGGGTACACCCGGGTACCTACTGTATATAGAGTGGCGGACAAACTTTTAACGACACAATTTTTTTCAGTTAAAAAAAATAATAATAATAGACCAATTTGTACATAGCGCCGTTTAGTGGCACTAGCCACCCCAAGGCTGCTTTTATGTGACGAAGTTTATGTTAAACAAATGTGTCTGAAGTAACTTTCTGAAACTGCCAACACTGGTCTCTGTTCTCAACTCCAGAGTTAGACTGTTCCAGAAGGATGGACCAGCCGAACTAATAGTTCTGTCTCCGAAACCGGTTCTGTTCCGTCGAAGTGGCAGTTGAAGCCTGTTTACGGCGTCACTCTGTGCAGATATCTTATGCCGCTTAAAATTCCGGTGAAAATAATTTAAAAAAACTCCTCCCTTTGAAACTCGTTTTACTTCACGCTTACACATGCTGGACATGCTCTTACAAAATAATGACTCAAATCTTAAATGAACATAAGCTGTGCAACTTTTTTTTCAAACTTCCCCTGAAGCACGATGTTCTAAAAACTGATGACAAGAAAAAATATGGTGACAGATTTAGAACGACACAGTGACAAAACGACAAAACGACAAAATGACAGTACATCACATGAAAAAACATCACTATGACAAAACAATACAGAAAGTACAGCACTATGGCTAAACGACACTAGAACCAAATATCACGTGAGAAAATATCACATATTTTTAACAGAACATACCATAACTGCACATGAAAAAAACATCACAAACAAAACAAACATTTAATTTGACAATTATTTTATGGTATGTGATGTTTTTGCTATGTGATATTTTCTCTTAATAATAATAATAAATAACACTTGTATAGCGCCTTTCCGTGACTGAGTCACTGCAAAGGCGCTGTGTCATGTTTTGTCATAGTGATGTTTTGTCATGTGATGTACTGTTATTGCGTGTTCTCTCATGTGTCGTTATGTCATGTGTCGTTCAAATATGGAATCAAAATATACAATAAACCTTTCGTTTCCGATCACTGCTATGTATTTTAAAAAGCACCGTCCTACTACGTGAGATAGGGTTGGGCCACGAGTTTTAGAGATACATAGGATGACATGTCCCGGATAGTGGAGGCCGGAGCCTGTAGCTGAATAAAAATGCGATACTTCTTTTTAAAGACCACCCCTAGCGCACGGTGAATAAATTATCTCGCCAGATGCTTGCACAGTAAAATGAGAATGAGTTGATTTTATAATGCACAAATCTTCAGATTAAATTTACCGATTGAAAGCTCATTTGCAAGCTTCATGATGATGATGATAAAGGATGATTTATTTCCGGTGGCGCCGTTTAATGATCCCAGACCATCTCAAGGGAGCCGTGGCTCTTCGAAAACAGCATTTTCTAAATTTCTCTTCTGAAGGCGATGGTGGGCTGGTCAGAGTAAAATTCGGCAGGCAGCTTGTTCCAGACAACTGGCCCAGCTAGCCCAAAACACCTGTCCGCAAAATTAGAGGTATTTGCTCTTTTGGGTTCTTTGACCCCGAATTCTAGGCCTTAAGTCATATGCTACGACGCTCAGAATCACTTTGCATTTTTGTTTGTTAATTTAAAATCCTCGAGCCCTAAGCCCTCGCGGCTATAATCTTTCAGTGATTTCTGAGCCTCCTTTGCTTTGTGTAAACACTTGGGAAAGTGTAGATCACGGGAGGGCCTTCTGTCACTCGCATCTCACATAACTTTGCATGCGAGTCCTGGTGACACATCCCCGGATGGGATGGATATACAGGGCGTGGGTCAGTGGTGGGGAGACTGACCCTGAGAGAAGGTTGTTGTTGACAGCAGTAGAGGCAGAACTTGCCTTCGACGCCAGAGAGCTGAGCTTGAAGCCATGATGGATGTCAGAAATTGTATAGCTAAGATCTTAACACCGGCATTAAAATTGAATAGTAAGTGTTACTCCGGTCAAAAGTTCCGTTGGTAGATTGCTTGAGTTCCCATCCCACCTTAAGAGGGTGTCAAAAATGATTTCCCATTTCGATATTTTCTTCCAATCCAAAATGAAATCCCGGCAAGGTTTACTCAGCCTTCATAAAAAATGAGTACCAGCCTTTTTCGGGAGCTGGAAAACCCTCACTTCAACTAAAGAAGTTAGCGTAGTCCACCCCCGTTACCTGTAAAAATAAATAGGTTCCACTCACGACATACATACGATTCCTTCGAGGAAAACGCGGCAAGTAGTAACACCATATTATGTATAGCTTAAAAGCGATCACAAATTTTAACTATTTGCCAATTACTTGCATAGAAAATTTTAATATTATGTTTTAGTTCAAGAAATTTTTCCTTCTGCGAAATTCCATTTGAACCAAAATAAGGGTTGGGAAATGAGAATTCCAGAATTCTGCAAGCCATCCATAACCCTGTTTAAAACTCAAAGGTTTCGTACGAACCCTACGCTTTTTCCTTGCATAATCAAGTGCTCTTACCCATCACGTATCCCAGAAATTCAATTGATACCCAACCAAAAAAAAACTCTCAATCCAGGACCTAAAGTATATATTTTAGGTATGTGTGTACATGACTCTACGTTTAAACTAAACCAAAGCGTTTTACCAAAAAAATAATGAAAACTAAAACGGAATATTTACTCTTTGTATGTTTTAATTTTAATATTGTTGCAAATGTGTGTCTATAATCTTTATGCTTTCATTTGTGTGAGTAAATCAGTGTCTCTAGACAGTCTTCTTCTTCTTCGTGCCAGCTTCACACCGTATTGGCCCAGTAACGAGCAATGTCTACAGCTCTTTGGTTTCCCGCAAAAATATCATCTATGGAGCAGCTTGTCGGACAGGAGGGACAACACCGCAGGTGCTCCATAGTTTGCTGAGCTCCACACTCACATAGTGTAGAGTCCTCCCGTCACAGAAATCCCCAGGTCAACATGTTGGCCCGGGCTCTTCCAGCATTGGTCCTCAATCTGTTGATAAATTTCCACACGGGCCACTCGAGGTTCTTTCCTGGAGGTAGGCTCTCTGCAGGCTGCACAAAGCTCTCCGGGCATTCCTCTTTCCACATTTGCAATCTCTCCGCCACTGGATCCGAAGACAAGGGCTGCACGGAACTAGATAGTGTTTAAATATAAGTACTTATAGTTGTATTTGTTTGATGGTGTGAGCATTTTCTCGAATCTTCTAAGTAATAATATTCTACTGTGGTCTAGCGTGTGCCAGAATAACCCTTATGCATCTATAAATTGAGATCGTGATTGCGTTGTAGAGAAGCTTGTATTGAAGCTGGTCAGCAACACAGTACAAAAGTTAACTGTGTGAACAAACCAATTGTGAACGGAATCTTAAAATAAATTAACTGAAGTTTTTATAAATTGAACCTGTTAATCGTTAATTTACATCGTGAAGATTAATTTTAATTAAATAAAGGAAAAACAAAAAAAAAGTTTTGTATCATGATTTTTCACAAATTCCTTGACACAAGTGACCATTTCTGGGAAAACGCGGTAAAAAGTTTCTCTGTATGTGCAGCTTAGTTATGTTAGTGCGTTATCAATATTCGTGTATACTTGGGCTACATACGTTTTCGTCCGCGTGAGGGTCATACAAATGGTTCGTTTACAAGGCGCTAGTAAATAATCCAAAAGAGAAAGATTTACTCGAGTACTTTTTTCTTTTCAAAACTTCTTCACGTCTACAAAGTATGGAAACGTTTCGTGAAATTGTGAGAGAACTTTTGAGTGTCTAGAGAGATCTCGCTGTCTCAGGTAGATTTATCTGTTGACCTCTTTTTATCCATTGTGCAATGCGTGACCTACGATCTTAATCAAAATGAAGAAATTAATTTTTCTGAAACATAATTTAAGATAGATTAAAAATGCATTTTACGAAGTGTGTCATAGAGAAGAACGGATTGCGCAACGTTTCGTCAAATCGTATCCGAAATCATCAGGAGACATGCGTACCTACTCTACGACGTAGACACACAAACTTGATTTAAAAAAAAAAATGTTGCTGCTCGTGATCGAAGATTGTAGGTGACCTTCTAGAATCTAGATAAGTAGTCGCCAACAAGGATGATATCCAAAATTCAGTACCCGATACCCGGCGTAGCACAAACATATTATATAATATTTACATGCTCTTCGCTGGGTTACAAAATTCAAATACCTTTACCACCAAAGGTCCATCCAGCCTTACAGCAACAGGGTCTTGATAAAAAAAATAGGCGCTTTCTATAGCGTCGACCAAGCTTACAAAGGTCTTTGAGGTTTGATGGACATTAACATTATCACAAAGGACAGAAAAGCACAAATAATATACTGTCGCGAACTTGAAATATTGCGCTTATACACGCATATATCGTATGACGGACTATGAAATCAAAGTGACTACGCACACCTATGCACGTACTATAGAACCTTCTAGGAGTAGTCCATGATTGTATTCGTGCATTGAAAAGACGTTCTAGTGATTGTGTGTGTGTACATAACGTTCTGGTAGTAGAATGATCTAGTGAATGGGAGAGAGACCCCTCTGGTTCCCTATATAAGAGATCAAAATGGTACGGAAAGAGAGTGGCAAGAAAGCAATTTGCTGAGTTACATAACACTAGTTAAGCGTCTACTCACTTCCAGAGAGAAATTTTACATTAACACAATTACACAAACACACAAAATTCTGCATATTCGCAACATTATTTATTGACTCATACTTTATATAGGGTGTTTTTTTTAGAGGTATAGAACTTTAAGTTGGCAACACTGTTTTAACTGGCGGCCATTTTGTCAGCTGTTAAGTGATTTGTGTTTAGTTTAGTTTGGCATTTTAACATGAATAGACAACTCGTGCAACAATTGAAGCCACACGATCACCTAGCAAGGCATAGATTCGGTGAATGGGTCCAAAACAAGATTGCCGTTGATCCCGATTTTCATAAGAGAATTTTGTTTAGCGATGAAGCTCACTTTTGGTCGAATGGCTACGTCAATAAAAAAAACTGCCGTATTTGGAGTGAAGATAATCCTCAAGTGTATGTTGAGACACCCTTACATCCAGAAAAACTGGCTGTTTGGTGTGCTTTATGGGCCGGTGGAATCATTGGTCCGCACTTTTTTAAAAAAGATGCTGGCCAGAACGTTACAGTCAATGGTGACCGCTATAGAGCCATGATTACTGACTTTTTCGTTCCTCAATTGAACAACCATGATGTGCAGGAGCTGTGGTTTCAACAAGACGGCGCAATATGTCACACAGCTTGTGCCACAATTGATTTACTGAAGGAAACGTTTGGTAACCGCATAATTTCACGTTCCGGACCCGTGAATTGGCCTCCAAGATCGTGTGATTTAACACCGCTAGATTATTTTCTGTGGGGATATGTGAAGTCGCTAGTTTACGCCGATAAGCCTGAAACGATCGACCACTTGGAGGACAACATTCGCCGCGTTATTGCCGATATACGGCCACAAATGTTGGAAAAAGTTACTGAAAATTGGACCTCCAGATTAGATTACGTCCGAGCCAGCCGTGGCGGTCATATGACAGAAATCATATTTAAATTATAATGCCAAAAGATTATCTTTCGAATAAAGTCAACTTCATGTCAATTTTAAAAATTCATCCTTGTTTTATACCATTTCAAAGTTCTATACCTCTAAAAAAAACACCCTTTAGTATGTACTTGTAAGTAATAAACCTACTAGCATTCTTTGAAGTATTTTTCACGGGACAAATATATGGAAGTCGCGAAAGGCTAGCTTCATACGCTCTGTGGCCGTATTCAGTGCTCCAAAGCCGTAACTCAATATGTCTCCAAATCCTGAAAAGCCACCACTTTTTTATATGAGAGAAAAAGCCGGGAAAATAATATAGAGAGTTGATTTTATTGATGCGTTGCTGGTGATAAGTTTGAATGAAACGATGCGAGCGATGACGTATGAAGAAGTCTCGGAAAAATAAAGTTTTATTTTGTATTTCTGTTTTTTGGATAGATTTGTGAAGAAAAACGCAATTAACAAACCTATTCCACCAGAAATAGGTTTTAATAATATTAATTTATAATTCTGTAATGTTTTCTGCAGGATTCTCTTTTTAATTGAAATGACACAATTTTTTTTCACAATTTACAATTTATTTCACAACTTGACAATCACTGTTAATAAGTGTTATTTAGTCTCTTGCGACCTCTTTCCGCACCATTTTGATCTCTTTTATAATGAAGCAGAGAGGTATTTCTCGCACTTACTAGATCAGGGGTGTCCAACTCAAAATCGGGGCGGGCCAGATTTAGTACTTTTGTAATCGTGGCGGGCTAGAAAAAGCGTCGAGGGGGGGTAGGCCCGCAATTTCAAGATCACTTTTTGTATGGCCAAATAAAATGGGCAACAATACAAATAATCGGTCGTTGGTGGGTAAAAGTAGGCACGAAATTTTATAAGTTTATATTTTGTCCATAATAGTTCTGTTGACAGGGGGGGGTCATTTTTATGTCATTTTTACAATAATTGCTATAGAAATGTCAAAAATAATGTATCTTCTCTGATAACGGTTCTTTTGATATCCGTTTAATATCATAATATTTCAATAGAACAAAATGACCCTGAGATTTGAAGAATTCTTTATTTGCTTTTAAAACTGAAGGTGTTAAAGCTGTGTATATTTTGTGAAATAAACAGAACATAAGCAGCAAATATAAACCTATTTCGCCAACGCTACCAGAGCATTATGTACCTTGCTCTAGAATCGACTGTCAGTTCAAAGAAAATGCCCATGGGAGGTCCCTTTTCTAGGCCCCTGGAAACTGTACTGTGGATTTCTCGACTTCTGCCTACTTCAGAGGAGGATTGTTAACGAGTTGTTAGAAAAAAAATCTAAAAGAAAAAATCTGAAGGATAAATGGGTATAAGAATGCAAGCTGTAATAGGATGTGAAAGAATGGAAGGTAAAAAATAATTTGATGAGATTACTTGAATATTTGAAAAGAATTGTTATAATATATTTCATCACATATTTTCCTGTTTCTACATTTTTGTAATTTTCTATGTACTTTTTTATTGATGTATTATTTTTTTATGGCTGGTCATGTATTGCACCCTCCATATGACTAAGCTGGAATAAACACATATTATTATTATTATTATTATTATTATAAGTGTTTTTAGGCTTTCATGGCCGGCTTCAGATGATGATGATAAGGATGCAGAATCCATCTTTGCGGGGTTGTAGACCATGGTCCAATATTTCTTCTGTAGGCTGTTTTTTTTCTTTTTAGAAGGCTGCTACGTTTCGTCAGTGAACATGTGACTGACTTCTTCAAGGCTCGTACTTAAACTGAGCAGCCTTCTAAAAAGAAAAAAAACAGCCTACAGAAGAAATATTAGACCATGGTCTACAAGCTCGGAAAGATTGATTCTGCATCCTTATTATCATCATCTGTTGTTTTATTATTCTAATAATATAATTTATAAAAATTAAGAACAAATTGTTGTGATTGCTGGCCCGGTCTTTAGCCAAAGTTTGAGCCGAAGGACTACAGAAACAGTCGTGCTCTTTCGGCATAACCCTAAATCTCCCGAAACTGCATGCTGCCGCTGCCTGAGCTTAGAGGCATCAGTGTGGAGCAAGATATAAATAATGAATTATGAAAGACTAACAGTAAGCTTATATCAAGACGAAAATATGTGAAAGAAGATGTTATACCAAAAAATATGAAATTGTGAATAAATGGGATTTCCAAAATTAAGGAAAAAGAAGGGAAGGGATAAATAAAGAAAAAAAATATGCAAGGACAGAAAAAAGGGCAACTCTGCAAAGCCAAAACGCAACTTAGCTACATATATAGTATAACTTCTTGCCACGTTATCCCTGAAGGGTTTTGTTTGATGAGTGGAAACTATTTATTTTACAGGTAAGGGGGCAGACATTACTCCCGAAGGGGCTGGCATTCATTTATTGTGAACGCTGAGTTCACATTACAGGTATTTTATATTTGGTTTTTAAAATAAACCCGGAAACGGCAAATCATTACTGACACCCTCGGTAAACCAAAACCCAGGCCTGAATATGTTGATAGAATAAACATTAAAATGAACATAAGCCACTCTAGCCAACTTTCCCTGAAACAGGGGTGACATTAATTGTAAATGCGAAACAATATTTAGCAGTATGGGTACAAAAGAATGTGATGAGATGGTTTGGGCATGTGGAAAGAATGAATGATGATAGACTGACAAAGTATGCATACAAAGAAAGTGTGAAAGGAAAAAGAGGAAAGGGACGACCGAAAAAAGTATGGAGTGATCAGATTGAGGAGATTGTGTAAGAATGGGATATACAAAGTAAGCGTAAAAGAAGAAAATGCATGAAAAAGGTGATGGATATGAATGAATTGAAAGAGGTGTGTAAGGATAGGAAAAAATATAGGCAGCTCTGCAGAGGCTCTGGCCACCCCTAGCGGAATGGCGACAGAGTTACAGTTACAGTTATGGGTGGTCAGTCTCATCTCAACCTACAAATCAAGAATATGAACTACATAAAAAACAATGTAATCCAATTAAATAATTTACCTGTCACTAACCAAGGTTGTCTTTGTCTGAATGAAGCAGACGTTATATCTGAGTATGAGGAATCCCCACTTATCTTTTATTTTGGCAGCATACTGTGCGTGACGCTGCCGCACACTTTATCTTCTGCTTGGATATTCTTCATGGAAGCGAGAAGTTTTTAAAAAGCCTCAAACAAATATAAAATGTACATCACATAAATAAGGACCAGTCTGTCCAGTGGTTAAAGCTACGGACTCGATAACTGAAAGCCGTGGGGTATGATTCCAGATGAAGAATAAAAAAATGCCATTTAATTTTCAAAATACAGTGGAACCTGTCTTAAGGAGCACCCCTAAGAGGTTGCACTGTATACTCTGAGTTGAGGAATTTAATTTGCTTTTACCAAAGACCGGTCGTCAAAGGTCTAAATAGCCTCACAGTTACTTTCGATTGGCGCTTTCTTAGTGATAACCAAGCTGGCAGAGGTCTCTTGAGGTGTGTGAATACCTAAGCTAATTTATATTTATTTAATGTATATTTAAAAAAAAGATTTGTGAAGAGGAATGCAATTCACCAACCTATTCTATCTGGCCAGAAATAGATATTAATATCATCAATTAATAATTCATGATTGTTTATATTAATGAGTTATTAAGAAATAATTATTCAATAACATCTGTTGAACCAGGGTCAAAGTTAAAGTCAAGTGACCCAAGCGGGGATCGAACCAACGTTATTCTATTCCAAATACGCTAGAAAGGTCAGCCTCTTGACCCACTCGGCCATAACACCGACTATAGCTAATAAAATCAAGCTACACTAATAGTGCAAATTCTTGCCTTCAAAGGATGATATGATATGGTAAGTATAACTTATTTATAATATTATTATCTAGAAAATACTAACGTAAATCAACCATTCAAGCAATGTCAGGAAATTAAATCGCTCACTAGGTACGCTGTTGTATTTTCCATACTCTTTTGTGAAAAACTTCATTCTTGAGTTTTGACGTAAAGTAGTATTATCGGGCTCTTGAGGTGTGATTTACACAAAAACAGCGCTGACCTAGTAAATCATCCTATTAGTTTTATTATTACTATTATTATTCTTCTTCTTCTTAATCAGCCACTTGTTGTCCACTGCTGGACATAGGCCTCCCCAATATCTCTCCAGGCGTCTCAGTCCTGGGCTCTCTGCATCCAGTCACCAGCGACTCTTTTAACATCATCTGACCATCGTGTAAGAGGTCTTAGGATATTATTATTAACTATAATTACTATCTCTTTTATTCGGAGATCAGGAGTACAAAAAGTGAGAGGAGGTGGGTGGATAAAATTCTTAGATCGAGAGAAAAAGAATTATTTCTTATTCAAGTGCTCGGCGCGGTAGGTATAAATAATACAGAGCCATAAAAAAGCTCGCTGGCATTCGGGAATATCTCAAGGCTGTGTATCGGGAGCCCAGAAACAAAATACGGTATATTTTTATACCGCACAAATCGGTGACGAGAATGGCACAACTCAAAAGATATTAAAATATACAAGATAAAAAAAAAAAAAACAGAATATTCGATTCAACACTGAATTCATCTCGATCAAATATCGATCAAATACAAGTTATTTTTAGGTGCCTTTTTTCTACGCATCTACTTATGTCTATAAATTTCATAGATTTATTATTTAACTAACACGTACAAACCAAACACGTATACTAATATCTTGCATATTTGTAAACAACTTTCATGCTTTAAGAGTCATTTGAAAATAGGTACGTCCTTAATTTTTTACTTTAGTAGCTATGACATAATGTATTGCCTGTATCGTTCTGTAACGTTACACGTTTTCTTTGCATTTTATAAGTGCAAAAGTCATATACATTATATCACCACCTTAAAGGTAAAACTGAATAAGGGCTGATTCACTGATTTGAGAAATCATGGTAAAAACATTATATTTAGGGTAACTTCTCATAGTAAGTGAACTAATTATAAGGAAGTGCTCATGAAAAACTTGTAAACTACTGGATTGTCACATTTTTTTGTTTTTTATTACGTAGAAAATAGGAAAATAGGTGCATTCATCTGAAAAACCCATGCTAGCTTAATATGTCACTTATTTAGGGTTTTAAGTTGTTGTAAGTCCACATGCGGCATATGTAAGTGCGAACTTATACGTGTCTATAATAATAATAATAATAATCTAAGTTGCAAGGATATATTCATTTAAAGCTCTCAGATGTATGCCCACAAACCAACACGTGTAGTTTGCGCTTACAAATGTTGAATGCGTACTTACAAATAAAATCCAAACCTTAAATGAACATAAGCCCCACAATTTTTGCCAGTCTGCTTATGGGAAATGCATTTAATATGAATCTTAAACGTTATATATCTTTGCAACTTAGATTATAGATTATACACAACCCTGCGAAGAAAAATAAGTTGCATTAGTCTTTGTAGTTTCATAATAGTGTCGTTAATGAAATCAAAAGACTCCAGTGGGCCGAGCATGTAGCGCGTGCAGAGGACCTCAGATTCATAGAACTGTCTTGAATGGTGACCCCTCAGGTGTTAGACCACTCGAACATTCCAGGATGCAGTGGGCAGACAACGTCGAAGCCAACGCCAAAGTTCTGGGAGTGAGGGGATCATGGAGGGAAGCGGCACAAGACAGAGAGCCATGTAGGATTAAGGTGCAGGGGATCCTGATTTTTTAAGGCTTCTGAGCCGAAGAAAGATAAGTAAACAAGTATTAGTCTTTTTAGACGACAATGAATTTTAAACTTTGTGAATAAAAAAAGCCTTATTTTTTACTCACTCTCGTGGCGAATGTCTGTAATCATCTTTATTACTGGGACGTTTCAGGGCATGGAAAATACGTTTGGTCTATTTATCATTTCTGATTGTAACTTATTCGCGTTTCCTTTTGCATTACGACAAAAGAGAAAATTGATATGGGAGTGTCTGTCTAAAAATAAAACACTAATGATGGAATGAAGCCTTGGCTGTTTTTTTTTATGAGAAAAAAATCCATGTCACTTTTTTATTCACTTTATATGAATGAAAATATGTTTTGACGAGAGAGTAAAATGAGAATGTAAGCCAAGGATAGTGTTAAATTTTGAATTATTCTTCCACAATGCTATCATTGAGTGGGGAGTGGTGCTGTCAGGTTGACGCAGCCTCGCTGTCAAATACGCACTTATTTTGGGGATCGCGCTTTCCGGATTGTGGGGCAGATTTAGATATAGATGTTGATGAAAATATTCATCTTCTTCCCTTTAGTTTCACGCTGAAGAAACCCAACGTAGACATGGGTGAAACGCCCGGAAACTCCAGCTCCCACAGACCGCAGCAACAGATCCCTGAAATCAAATCTCCAGCATCATCATGAAGTCGGGTGAGCCGAAAACTCATATTCAAAGAAAAAGTTTTATCATTTGAATAATTAATTATTAAAATTAATTATATTGGTGTTATGGCCGATGGAGTCAAGTGCCTGATCTTCCTAGCATATTTGGAATCGAGTAAAATTGGTGCGATTCCCGCTTGGGAAATTTGACGACAACTTTGATCCTGGTTCAACAGATGGCATTGGGTAATTATAAATTAATAATTCATTTAAATATAGGTACTATAATAATAATAATATGTATTCTAAGTTGCAAAGATTTATTAACATTCAATACTCATTGCAAATACGTGCCCTCAAACAGACACGTGTAAGTTTGCGCTTACAAATGCTAAATGTGTACGTACAAATTAAAATCCAAACCTCAAATGAACATACACCTTTCAACTTTTGCGACCTTTTCTGAAACAGGGGTGACATTGGCAAATTGAACCATTTTTTTCAGTATGGGTGGTCAGTTTCATACCAACATATAAGTCAAGGAATAAAAAATTGGACAAGATTGACTTATCATATAATTATGTTCTATCCTTGTCAATAGGAGTGCTGGCTCTCCTTTCAATACAATAATGAATTATTTATTGATTATATTATTATCTGTTTCTGGTCAGTCTGAAAAGGTTGGTGAATTGCATTCCTCTTCACAAAATATATATTTATTTAAAGAATATATATGCAAAATGTACTTGTATACATCAAATTATGTCATGGGATATCGTATCCATAAAAGCTATTTCATTAAAAGCTCCTCGCCAATAAACTTGTTTCTCAAAAAGGCTGTGTTCACTTTAAAGCTCAAAGCCAACACTTATCTCGTCTTGAAGCTACGCTCTATTAAGCTCGAGCTATAGCTCGAGTGTTTGAGGGCTGAACTCTGAAGAACGGCTTAGCGAAACACTCAATTAATGAAAACTCGATCGATAGGAGGTATCGTTCGATGGAGCAAGCGCATGTACTTAAAAAGTTGCAAGGGAAACCTTCTTCTTCTTTTCGTGCCACTTCTATCGAAGATCAGCGATCATCATGGCTATTTTGACTTTGGATGCTGCGCCTCGAAACATAGACTTGGTGTTTCTGCCGAACCATTCTCGCAGGTTTTTCAGCCACGATGTCCTTCGGCGTCCCTGAAATCTTCTACCCTCAATCTTACCCTGTACGATAAGATGAAGGAGACGGCATTTCTCATTTCTCAATATGTGACCGAAGTCTATCATCAGTTGTTTTGTTTAATGGTTGGCAGAAGCTCCTTTGTGGTGCGCATTTGTAGGAAGACTTCTTCATTGGTGACTCGATCACGCCAAGAGATCCGAAGCATTTTTCGGTAGAGACACATCTCGAACGCTTCAAAGAAACTTCAGGGAAACCTTGTAAACGCGTAAAGATTCTTGTAAACAAAATGATGAATATAATGTTGCATAAGTACGGTGGAAATGGAACACTTGAGGAGAACGATTTTGTCAACGACGATACCATGTTGAAACACCGGTTCTCATCAGATCACCGAAGTTAAGCAACATTGGGCGCGGATGCTACTCGGATGAGTGACCGCTAGGTGCACCGCGGGTTGTTGGCATTTCTTGGACCGGTTCGTAGTCCAGTGGCAACACTTCGGACTCGTAAATGGAAGGTTGTGGATTTGGATCCCGGCGGAGCACAAAAATATACCATTTATATTTCGAATGTGCTCTTCGCTGGGTTGAAAAATTCATAAACATTTACCAAAGACCGGTCACTGAAAGTTCCATCCAACCTTACAACAACTGGGTCTTGCTTGAGAATTGGCGCTTTCTACAGCGACGACCAAGCTCGCAGAGGGCTCTTGAGGTGTGATACACACAAAAACAGCGCTCACCAAATAAATCATCCTAATATTATTATTATTACGACAGTATATTGTTATGATTTTACTTGGGTTGTTTTAATCAAACTGCGATTTATTTATTTAACCAGATAATTGTGATTTACTCAAAATTTTCTCCAACTGACATTCCTTGTTCTTCCCCTTTAGTCTTCATATACAGCTCATCTGTTTTTGTTACTTATTATTGTAATTTTTTATTTGAAAACTCCTGTCAAGGAGGTTAAAAAAGGTAAGCAAGTATTGTCATATTTTTTCTAACTTTGTTAAATACCATTAAATTTCTAATAAACTTAACGCACTGAATATAGCTTCAGTAATGGAAAAATCTTGGAATTTAATAAAAATAATTGGCAATACATTATTCGGCAAAACAAAAACCAAAACGTACGAAAACTGAGGGGTCTCGTTTATAATATTTCGCCTACTTTTGCATTTGCGAGGATATGAACCGCATGCACTTTGCAAAGTGCTGAAAAATGCAATGAAACAAGATAAGACGCCAGGTCGTTCATCAAAAAGACGGACAGCGGATGCAGATAATGCTGGAAAAGCATTTTAAATAGTTTACAGTGAAACAAGATATCTTGCAAAGGAGTTTGTGCCTGCTACACATAAAACAAGATACACAACTCGTCAAAAATTATTTATGACGAGATATCTGGACGTGAATTAGAATAATATGCATTAAAATGGTCATCGCAATGGTCGGCTTACCATCCGTGGTGTAGAACATGGTTCACTTTTCCAATGTCACCCCTGTTTCAGGGAAGGTCGGTCAGAGTTGCAGGGTGTATGTTCATTTGATATTTGGGTTTGTAAGTTGTAGGTCCACATGCGGCATGTGTAAGCATGAACTTATCCGTATCTGCTTGTAAAAATGCATATAATTTGAATCCCTAATTTTTTATATCTTTGCAACTTAGATTAGATAAGATTAGTATACATGAGGAGAGTGACGAATGCCGAGGAGATGAAAGAAATGGTCAAGGACAGAGGAAAGTGTAGACACTTACGCAGGTATTGGCCAACCCTAGTCGAATGGCGGCTGGATACAAGAACAAGTATCCAGTGTTATCACCATCTAATAAAGTTTTTGAAATTTCATAAGATACTGTACATACTTGTGGGCATTCGTAAAAAAAAAAAAATAGCCTTGAATGTTAATATATCTTTGCAACTTAGTTAAAATTAAATGTAAATAGATTTGCAACAACCTCCAATCAATATTTGATTGACACATAAAATTGAATTGCTTAACTTGGTAACGACCTCGGTTAAATATATCTTGGAAGTGGGTAATAATATGATGGAATTTGAACAAGGAACATGATGTACGTCAATTGGTTTACGTATATGCAACGAAATTTTTTATTTGATGTGAGAAATCACACTTAATTTTTATTTTTGTCTGATTGGAGAGTTTTGTGCAACAGGCCCTAAACATATAGATGCATCAGTTCTGTAACGATTTTACCTTAGTTTTATTAACGAAATCATAAGACAACAAACCTTGAACTCCGGAAGCGCATAGTGATGTGCTGAGTCTTCTTAACCGCTCTATATGGTATGGAGGGATGAACGCTCACGCAGGCACTGGAGAGACGAATTGAAGCGTTCGAGATGTGTCTCTACCGAAAAATGCTTCGGATCTCTTGGCGTGATCGAGTCACTAATGAAGAAGTCATCCAACGAATGCGCACTACAAAGGAGCTTCTGCCAACTATTAAGCAGAGAATGCTTATGTACTCGGTCACATTATGAGAAATGAGAAGTAAGTATCGTCTCCTTCATCTTATCATACTATAAGTAAGATTGAGAGGAGAAGATCTCAGGGACGCCGAAGGACATTGTGGCTGAAAAACCTGCGACAGTGGTTCGGCATAAGCACCAAGTCCCTGTTTCGAGCCGCAGCATCCAAAGTCAAAATAGCCATGATGATCGCTGATCTTCAATAGAAGTGATACAAAAAGAAGAAGAAGAATACAACAAAAACATAATGATGATGATGATTTGTAGAGCGCCGTTTCGTGACTACTCGCTCCTCCAGTTCTTGTTTGCCGTATACGCCAATCTTGTCAAATATGACTTTTTCATGCAGTTGTCTTTTGAATCAAATTCCACACAATCTGAGCTAAGAAAAACCGTAAAACTCGAAAATGTGAGAGTTCTTTTAAATATTTTTTTAATAAAATTTCTTGTTTTCATAAGACACATTGGTCCAGTACACATGCAAACATTGCTCATGTAAAATTTTCTGAATGGCGTATACGGCAAACAAAAACTAAGACAGCGTACTGTCACTGCAAGGACGTTTTCAGGAAAATGAAATCAGAAACATGTTTAAGTTCACTCACAATAAAAGCACAAAAAGCTTCGAGTGCGAAAGCTCTTGCAAGTGGAACGTACAAAAGCGCTCCATCAATCTGCAAGCTCGCATCGCGTGCGAGCAGCTCTCATCGTAAAGGAAAGCTCTATTCGCATATCCACCCCAGGGAAGTTGCACCCCTCCACTAGACCGGCCGCTGATAAAGAGGATGAGTGAAATATCCACGCCGGAAACCCGACAATCAAGCGCTGAAAGATAGCAAGAATACTTCAGGAAATTCTCAAATTTCTTTGTTATTTGTTGCGGTGTTTTATAACAATCATTACGATCTTAATATTAATAATAATTATGTATAGTTCAGTTTAGTGGCACTGCGTCGCCTTAGTGCTTGTTTGTCGTATCTCCAACAGAGGTAATTTCACATGAGTATTTTTTGCAAGTGTACTAGACAAATGTGTCTTATGAGAACTAGATTTGTATTTTTAAATTTTTTTGAAAACTTTCACACTATCGTTTTTTACGTTTTTTCTTTGATCTAATCTAATCTTATCTAAGTTGCAAATATATTTAACATTAAAGATTCACATTATATGCATTTTCACAGACAGGCATCTTGACTTCCTTGACTTATAGGTTGGTATGCTGCTAACCACCCATACGGTAAAAAATGGTTCACTTTGCCAATGTCACCCCTGTTTCAGGGAAGGACGGCAAGAGTTGCAGGGCTTATGTTCATTTGAGATTGGGTTTTTATATTGTAGGTCCACATGCGGCATGTGTTAGCGCGAAATTATACATGTCTACTTGTGGGAATGCATTTAATATAAATCTTAAATGATATATGTTATTGCAGCTAAAATTAGATTAAATAAGATTAGAGAACGTATAAGTTCGCGCTTAAACATGCCGCATGTGGACCTAAAATATAAAAACCCGAATCTTAAATGAACATACACCCTGCAACTCCTTGCATGGGTGGTCAGCCGCATTCCAACCTATAAGTCAAGGAACATACACAAAAAATACATTTTTTATTTAATTGAATCTAAAGATCGAAGAAGAATTATTTCAATTTCCCCTCAGATCCAAGAAAATACGGCAAAAGTTACAGGTAGGGTTATTTGAGGCTGGGTGTTTATTTTTACATCAAAAATGTACCATGCATGAGCTCGATTCCTGCTTGTGGGCATACATGTAACATTAATCTTAATTATTATACCAAAACTTCAATTTATAACGGTTACACAAATCCCGCAGATTCGGCATGGAAAATCCCGCACACAAATCCCGCAAAAATTGTGCGGGATCGATTTTCAAACTCATCAGTCACGGGGGGGTGGTTTGTAAAGTGAATGCAATAAGGTCATAGAGAAAGATACGGCCACTTTTTATGCGGCCAGATCCTAGTTAAAAGATTGCAAATTACAAGCGGGAGCTTTTATGGCACCTACTTTATGGCTTTTAAATTGAATAGGATTTCTCGCTGCAGGAAAGGAGCCATAAAAATAAGTGGAAGATTAAAAAATGCGATTGAAACTAAAATCTTGAGCCATTTTTGTTCAGAGTACTTCAGTTTAAAATTGCTTTACAATATTTTTAAAACTACATTTGTTAATCAATCACCATTTTGTCCCCTTAGTGCTTGTATGTTTTTGTTCACCAGAAATAATTTCACATGAGCAATGTTTGTACGTGTACGAAACCAATGTGTGTAATGAAAATTGTATATTGTTTTAAAAAATATTTAAAAATACTCTCACATTATCGTGTTTTACATTGTTTTCTTAGCTCAGATTACGTAGAATGTGATTCTTAAGACAATTTTATTTAAATATCATCTGTGAATCAAATAGTAGATCAACCAAACAAGCACTGGGATGACGTCTTGCCGACTTTTTTTGTAATATGGCTTACGTTTGACTTAATGGAATCAATTTTTATAGTATTGTAATGTTTTTGGTTCGAAAAGTCTCTAAATTAAAACATACAGGTCTTTTTTCATGATCTTTATTTGCACTTAATTAATTTTACAAATTTACATTTATTTTTAACACTTTTGGATTAGTATCGCTTACTCTCTTCAAATCAAAGGCAACTATCTCACTGGCTTAGCGCACTCAATTCTACGCCTTATATACTTCACAGACAGAACTATCCAGTGACTAATTTTGCCAGCACATTCGCGAATATTCTACTAAGTTCAAGAGTAGGGGCAAGTGGTGTACCTCTGGACGCTGTGTACCTTTGGACACCATCATATCTCTGGAAATACAGAAGATAAAAAATCCTCACATAAACGGGGATATTACATTTTTGATAGCTCTCAATATTATTGTGTGTAACTTGTCATCACCTACAACACGTGCCCGTTTTTTACAATTCAAGTTTTCAACAACAAAAAGTAAATTTTTATGCATTTTTTAAACAGTTTTCATGGTGTGATTATGAAATATTTTAGTCAAATGATAATACCAATGTAGGGTTTAGGGAGTGCTTAAAACGATAGAGCATTCATTTGCCTTATTTTAAACCTCAAAATTAAATGTCAGTTGATTTTTTAATTTAGTACCATTTGTGTACCTCTGGACAAATTTTTGCGTGTACCTATGGACGTCCAAAGGTACACGCCTTGTGTCCACAGGTACTCAACTTAAAATAAAATGCTTGTTAGACTATTCTAATTCTATATCCATCTTTTAGTTGGTCAAACGAATTCACGTTGCTTATGTGATACCTTGCAAAAGTGATCAAATTCTCCTATTCATGGATTATATTACCACAATTCCCATATAAATATACAAGTTATTAAAAAAGCAAAAGAATCCAGAGTTTTCATTTTAACTTTGCATCCTCACAATTCTCATAAAATGCAGCCCTAGGATAAAGGCGTTTTTGGATCAGATTCATACGATTCCGAAGAGATGTATGAGTTATACATGGAAAATAAAAAAATACTTTTAATATTATTTGTTGTTATAAGGTAGGTTCTTCTAACAATATATTATATTACGTGTTTTTAATAATCGCTATCAAAATGTTTTGTTGTTATTTTTATAATAATAAGTTGTGCAATTTTATCACTAAAAAAATATAAAATAATACTATTTTTAATCATTTTTTAACTACTTCAATTTTTTGATGTCCAGAGGTACACATGCTGTCCCAAGGTACACTTACCCCTGTCCACAGGTACACACCCATAGGTGTACCTCTGGACAAAAATGTGATTTTTGGGGGAAAGATCGTAACACAAAACAGGACAATATTTTACAAAACCAAAAATAAGTTGGTTATGCACAATTAGACAATGAATACATAACATAAACAATCTTCTCTCTACCTTTCTTAACTTGCGAGAAAAAAAATATTCAGTCGAAAAAAAAAGAGCTTGTCCATAGGTACACCACTTGCCCCTACAAAAGGATCATTTTTAATTTCTAGACTTCTTAGGCCTATAACTATTGCTACCTACGGTGGACACCTATATTAATCTACTTTTGACATAAGATTATAATAACTATTACTACCTATGATGTACACCTATATTAATCTACTATTTACATTACAGTATGAAAGGTCAGTCTTTCACAATCCAAGTAGGAAAGGAACAGGTAGCATACGGGGAACTATAAATAAATAAAATAATCGTAAAAGTCATCATAAAATAAAACAAAATAGTTACATTTTTAAGATACGCAAAAGGAAATGATAAAGCTTATCGGGTATGTTAATTTTTGGCTTGAAAAAGGGCGGAATTGTTCTTGGAAGGCTTGTTATCAAAACGCTAAGTATTTATGCTAAGTTTTATGACTTTTATCCGAGTAATTACTCACTAGAGAACGGCCGGCCGATAACTTTTTACCACCAAGCGTTACTCATAGTCGTTCCTTGACTAAGCGCTCACTTGGTAATCCAAATTTCAAGAATATTGTTTTAAAAAAAAATAGGCGAAGAAGTTGCATATTTGAAGTACTATTTAGTCAATCGTTATATGATTTATCGATACCTTAAAGGTAAAATTGAATAATTGACATATGAAGCTAACATGGGTTTCTCAGATACATGAACCTTTTCTCCTATTTTCTACGACAGACAACACTAAAAATGTGTGATAATCCTACAGCTTAGAAGCTTTTCATGAGCACTTCTTTATAATTAGTTCACTCACTATGAGGAGTTACTCCTAATTACATAAATGTTTAATAGGGGAGACCGGGGTTGGAAGTCACATATTTTTTCTTTTGCATTTTTAGTACCTATTTTCATAATTTATTAATGACGTCTATATATCAATGGATAGTCCTATTATTCTTATTTCAATATAAACGAAGAAATAGTATCTAATAGTATCTTTCGAGGAAATATAACTGTGTTTGTGAAAAATAAGAAGTGTGACTTTTAGCCCCGTGTCGGGGATGGTTGTCACACCGTCTGGGGTAAGAAGTCACATATCGATTTAAGGGCAGAATATGAGAAGAAACACTTTTTTTAAATCAAATGAGTATTTTTATCAATGAATAATGTTATACATAACAAATTATACCCAAGAAATGAATGTTTTATTTACTTATAATAAGAAAGACATTTAAAAAATCGCTACAACGAATAACTTGTACTTATGGCACAAACTTAGAGTTCTGGTAATGAAAATAACTTAATCTGGAGATTACACACGTGATGTCTAAATAATTAATAATAAAGAGTTAAAACAGTGTTTGAATAACTAAATATAAAATGAATTTTCACAGTTTTAATGCACCAACCATCCAAAAGTATTATTAATCTAGAGGAATTATATTTATTTATTCTAAAAAAAATAGTCTGAATATTCCGAATCACAATTTTGGCAAATGTAATATGCTGTCCCAGGTGTGCATGCTTTGTGAGCTCACGACTTGCAATCCTGGCACTGAACCCAGACTGCCCTAGACTTGCTAGCAGAGTAGGGAGACAAACAGACCTAGCAAAACTCTTCATCGTCATCGTCATTATCAATTGTTTTCTTCTTAACTTTCTTTCCTTTAGAAACCTTTATATTTTCCTCTTTTTCACTGAATACCCGTTTCGATTCTTTCTTCTTTTTTGCTTCTTGTTCCTTTTTTCATCTTCTAGTTCTTTTTTTTGTTCATCGGTATAAATCTGTCGATTCCTTTGATAGCCTATTTTTGTAGATGGTGTTGATGCGACCGTGTTGCTTATCTCTTCTGGTGTGAATTTATTACAATACCTTGTCATAATGCGATAATTTTTTTCAAAATCCTTGGCGACAGACCTGATAAGACTTGCCATGGCTTTTCACTTCTCTTGCAGTAGGCAACATCAATGCTGGTGAAACAAGCCCTCGATTTGACTTTTTTTTGTGATTTCTGGGCATTTTTATGATGAACTCTGAAAAAAAAAGCTTTAAAAGTAACGCAATCCCAAAAAGCAAAAAAAAACCGGCAACATACAAGCACGGTGTTGGTTGTCACATGAGACTACCAGCCCCCGTCAACCTGAGACAACCTGCCCCAAATCACTTTGTCAAAAATAACGTCTCAAAATAAGTTGAAAACAATATTTATTTAAAAAAGTAATATTAGGATACCATGAAACACATATTGAACATCATAAATACAACAAAAGATATATTATTAGGCAATAATTAAGTATACTTACAAGACTCCCACAATTGCACAAAAAAAATACTTTCACTGTATGAAAAAAACAAACGCACATATCTCCGTTATGATATCTCAGGGCAGACTGAGATGAAGTAGAGAGGTGGGGGTTACCCTCACGATGCTTTGACGCCGACCAATGGGTTCATTCTTTCGTTTAGTTTTCTGTAATGGTCACTGTGACAACCAACCCGTGAGACAACCATACCCGGTCTCCCCTACACGACTTCTCAAATCAGTGAATCAGTACTTATTCGGCTTAACCTTTGATATTGTATGTATAATAATTATTAGTATGGTTTGTGAGGCTGTTTTTGTGTGATCACATCTCAAAAGCCGTCTACGATCTCTGGTCATTTATGTAGAAAGCGACGATTCTCAAGCAAGATCCTTGTGTTCCTTGACTTATAGGTTGATATGCGGCTGACCACACATTTTGTAAAAATGGTTCACTTTTCCAATGTCACCCCTGTTACAGGGAAGGACGGCAAGAGTTGCAGAGCTTATGTTCATTTGAGATTGGGTTTTTATATTGTAGGTCCACATGCGGCATGTGTTAGCGCGAAATTATACGTGTCTGCTTGTGGGAATGCATTTAATACAAATCTTAAATGATATATATCTTTGCAGCTTAGATAAGATTAGATTAAACCCAATTGCCATAAGGCTGTATAGTGTAAAGACCTTTGGTGACCGATATTTTTTAACGTTAAGCCTATTAGGTCAACGATGGACTCTGAATCGCACTGTAAGTATTGGATTTGAATAAAGCCAAGTATCGCTAAGCAAAGGAAGTGTTCGTCATTTGGGAGGTTGATAAAATTATACTCAAAATGTAATGCTTTGTTAAAAATTGTGACAGAGAAAAAGTACACGAAATGCTTATAGTCGGAATGATAACAAATGAACGATTTGCGAAAAATAAAATATGTTAATTTGCTATCACGCATCTCAAGTCTTACTTAGCAATTAAACTCTTTCTAAAAGATATCTAAATACTTACAGAAAGTACAAGGTTTTGTATAATGATAAATAATGAATATAAATATATATATATATATATATATATATATATGTTTAATTTTAAGTTTTCACGGATATTATACATGTTGATAGGTTTTCGGGTAATCCGTTAATTTGCTATTTTATTTTATCAACAAAACACATCACAAATCAGTCGAAGGCCAACCCTACACACAGAAGGACCGCCCTGATGAAGGATCGTGATACCGATCCGAAACGTCGGCTATAAAATAAAATAGCAAATTAACGGATTACCCGAAAACCTATCAACATATATATATATATATATATATTTTAAATACTATGAACCAACACCGGAGTGAAGAACTCCAAATCTATGGGTATATTTCGCGGAGCTTTCAAGACGCACCTTTTCAAAAAGTCTTATCCGTGATCGGAGAGGGCCCTTGAGGTGTGACACACACAAAAACGGCGCTCTCTAATCATGTGTAATTAAAAATAAATTAGCCTGATATATATATATATATGTATATATATATATATATACACATATTATATAGGTAACTACCTACATTGATTAAACTTTTAAGAGTTTTGTTTTTTAGTGTTGATCTGTTAACACAGTGAAAGTCCATTTTTATAAATATTTAAAAATATAAATGGTAAAACGTTGTTTTAATTCACTTTATTCTTTTTTTTTTAATATATTTGCAACCATTCTGCTCTTGAAGATGCCTCATTAGGCGAAAATATTCGAGCAAAAAAAAAAGAATAAAGTGAATTAAAACAATGTTTTACCATTTATATTTTGAAATATTTATTTTAAGAGTTGGTGCATTTACACAGTGAAAATTCATTTTTATGACGAATCATAATTTTTTACCAACACAGAGTATTATTTTCACCAATTGAGTATTTATTTCACCTTTATTTTACTTTTTATTTGCTTACGTCATTTTCAAGACGGCCCTATCATAGAGCCGATCATATAGTTGCTACGCTATACCTCACCCCAGAAGAGACTAAGCTCTTGTGTGCGGTGACGGGTATTTAAGATATTTTCTGTCCTTCGCTGAGATTCGAACCCATGATCTTCCATTTATGAGTCCAAAGCGCTAAAAAAAAATGAATTAGGCTGATTTATTTGGTGAGCGCTGTTGTTGTGTGTCTCACACCTCACGATCCCTCTGCGAGCTTGGTCGTCTCTGTAGAAAGCGCCAATTCTCAAGCAGACCTAGTTGCTGTAAGGCTGGACGGACCTTTTGATGACCGGTCTTTGGTAAAGGTGTATGAATTTTTCAACCCAGCGAAGAGCAAATTTGAAAATATAAATGATATATTTTTTGTGCTCCACCGGGATTCGAACCCACAACCTTCCCTTTACGAGTCCGAAGTGTTGCCACTGGGCTACAGACTGGCATGCTAGCCAGGTAGGCATTAAAATTCATAAAACAAGGCTTACATAATTAGAACCAACTATGATAGGAGTTTTAATCGGGAAAAGCTTCTATTGGAACAGAGTGAAATTGGAACAAAATGGGATTGGAACAAAATGGGATTGGAACAAAATGGGATTTGAGTTGTTCTCTACAAGCGGTGCATTTTTAATATGACTTTATGGAGGGAGCTCGCCATCCATTTGGCGGGCTATCATTGGCTTGGTATGCAAAACAGGAGGTCGGTCATAAACAAAAGTTATATGGCCCCGCGGCGGAACCGGGGGTATTAAAAAAAAACGGAATTTCTACCAATAAATACCTCTGTCTGTTGTACACATTTTTTTTTTTGAGAAGTAGAACTCATTTATATGTAAGAAAAGCTTGTATGAAAAAGGTTATGACTCTGGATGAAATGAAAGAAATGTGTAAGGAACGAAAAAAATGGGGTTGATCTGTATGGTGGCGGCTAATTTTGGATTTTCATTTTTATTGTAGAAATTTTGTTAATTTTCATTTTGTTATTTTACTTCATGATTGTTTGTTTTATAAAGTTAAATGCAATTAATTGTTTGTGCTCCTTGACTCAAAGGTTGGTATGAGGATGATCACCCATAAAGTAAAAAAAAAAATTCACTTTGCCAATGTCACCCCTGTTTCAGAGAAGGTCGGCAAGAGAAGCAAGGCTTATGTTCATTTGGGAATGGATTTTTATGTAAGTCCATATGCAGCATATGTAAGTGCAAACTTATACGTGTCTTCTTATGGGAATGCATTTAGTATGAATCTTAAATGTACTTCATCTTAGCAACTTAGATTAAAGATTGTAAAATCATGGTTTACTATGTTGATAGCATATCTAGTGTCGATTTTTATTCGTGCGAGAACAAAATTTGTACTAAAATTCAGGTGTACAAATTTTCGATCTCCACTGTCACGAATTTGTGTCGCTCTATAATCTATAATCTATCTATAATCTAAGCTGCAAGGATATGTAAGCATTTAAGGCTCATATGAAATGCATACCCACAGACAGGCACATGTAGGTTCGCGCCTACACATTCTGCATGTGTGCATACAAATAAAGAAAACCTCACATGGACATAAACCTTGCAACTCCTGCCGCCGTTCCCTGAACCGGGGTGGCATTGGCAAAAGTGAACCGATTTTTACAGCACGGGTGGTCAGCCTCGTACCAACCTATCAGTCAAGGAGCCATTTGTTTCTTTGTTATTTTTTTGCCATTGTTTTTTTTTCTACAAACTGTGTACGCATAACGCAACTAATGCAACTAAGCTACTGATGTAGTGTAACATCTTGCCGTCTTTATACCCGAAGGTGTATGCATGTTTCGATCAATGGATATTTTTAAATATTTACAGAGGAAGTGTGAGAGGACAAAAAGTAAGGGACGACCGAGAAAAGTATGGAGTAATCAGATTGAGGAGATTGGGAAAGAATGGGATATACAAAGTGAGCGTAAAAGAAGAAAATGCATGAAAAAGGTGATGGATATGAATGAATTGAAAGAGGTATGTAAGGATAGGAAGAAATGGAGGCAGCTTGCTGAGGTTCTGGCCACCCCAAGCGGAATGGTGACAGAGTTACAGAACAGTATATGTCTGGTCACGTTTTGCACCCTCCGCGTGACCGGGCTGAAATAAATATTTAAGACAGTATGTGTTGCAAGACTCGATGGATGTCGTGGTAGAGGAAGACCGAGAAAGGTATGGATGGACCAAATTTCAGAAATTGCGAATGAATGGAATATCCAGTCATAATAAAAGGAGAGTCTGTATGAAGAAGGTTATGACTCTGGAGGAAGTGAAAGAAGTGTGTGAGGACAGAAAGAAATGGCGGTTAATCTGCAATGTTGGCGGCTAGGGTTTTTTAAATTAAAGTTTGTTTTCTGTTAGTTTTTGATGTCCATACATGTTATAATATGTTGATTTAAAAAATGTAATTTGCTGTGTATGTTCCTTGACTTGTAGGTTGGTATGCGGCTGACCACCCATGCTGTAGAAAATGGTTCACTTTGCCAATGTCACCTTTGTTTCAGGAAAAGTCGGCAGGAGTTGCAGGGTGTATGTTCATTTGAGATTCGGGTTTTTATATTGTAGGATTACATGCGGCATGTTTAAGCGCGAACTTAAACATGTCTGTTTTGTGAAAATGCATGTAATGTGAATCTCTAATGTTACTTATATTTTGCAACTTAGATTAGATTAGATCATACGTTTTTATGGGGGACGTATTGGAATCTTAAAACAAAAAAATAACAAAAAAATGTTTTTTTTCCGCTACGCCACTGCACCACTAAAAATGTGCATCTTTAGTGCTCTAAAAAGTGGAGGGAGCAATATGGCTGTGCGCGACATTTCCAGGGGCGATAAAACCACAGTTAAAAAAGTTAAAATGTTCACTGATTGCCCGCACGACGAAAAATTTAGTGCCGTCTCTGCTTTCAAAGCATCAGGTCGTAAAAAATGAAGGAATACATAGAGATAGTTTTGTACAATTTTTAAAGCATTTTTTGTTAAGTTTTTCTTTACAGCATTCAAGATAAGATTAATTCTTGTCTTTTTTTTTCATTTTAAAATATTTTTTTATCATTCCTTGAATCCAGATATGAAATAGTAAAGTTTTTCTACTTAGTCGTTTGTTGTGACTTTTTTTGTATACATGTCTTTTTAAGGTTCTGCTGCTTTTGTATAATTAAATGTTACTCATTATTTGTAATCCTTAACTAATAGAAAATTATGAGGCTGACCCCTCACACTGTAAAAATGTCCCACTTTGCAAATGTCACCCCTGTTTCAGGGAAGCTCGACTTAGTTATCCATTTAAAAGGTTATTTTTTTTTTTTTTTAATTTATTCATTTCTTTTAATAGTGCAAAAAGAGTTGATTTTTTATCTCGAGCGCTTTTGGAGTGTTATCACACCATTATCAAGGTAACAACTGCGCGTTGTGAAGTTGATCTGAGTATTTTTCCTTTTTATAATGGTGTGATAACACTCCAAACGCGCTCGAGAACATAAATCAACTCGTGAAAAAAACTTTGCTTTTACTTTTACATTAGTAATTTAAAATTAATCCTCACAATGTCAATACACAAGCCCTTATTTTTTTCTATTGATTTAAAAAATATTATTTTTTGTTTTTTTTTATGGTTTTTTAGATGAACGAAATACTGTAACTGTAACTGTAACTCTGTCGCCATTCCGCTAGGGGTGGCCAGAACCTCTGCAGAGTTGCCTCCATTTTTTCCTATCCTTACAAACCTCTTTCAATTCATTCATATCATCACCTTTTTCATGCATTTTCTTCTTTTACGCTCACTTTGTATATCCCATTCTTTCACAATCTCCTCAATCTGATCACTCCATACTTTTCTCGGTCGTCTCTTCCCTCTTTTTCTTTTCACACTTTCTTTGTATAGGTACATATTTTTTCAGTCTATCATCATTCATTCTTTCCACATGCCCAAACCATATTGAAAAGTTGTAATTGTAATACTGAACATCACAAATTAAATTACTTTCTATTTCGCTATTTCTGATACTCGTTCATATCCTAGTTTGATTACAAACTAAATATTCAATGTACTCGTAAAAGATACGTGTGGAAATTTTGACATTTTCCCTTAAATAATATCGCTCACAGCATTAAATTTCCTTAAAATAACAATAAGATCATAATGTAATTACTGCTCTACGTTTCGTCACGTCATGTATATTTAGAGTGACGTGACATAAGCGTATAAGGTAGAACCTCAATTATCCGAGTCCGTCTTATTCAAGGACTTAATTCAGCAAGCTTACAGGATACCTAGGTAGTACGTAGACGTTGGTGTAACGCTCACCATCCACACTGTAAAAATGGTTCACTTTACCAATGCCACCCTTGTTTCATGGATATTTGGCAAAAGTGGCACGGTTTATGTTCATTTGAGATTTGAATTTTAATATAATTATATGTATATATTTATATATATATATATATATATATTTAAATAGATTTGCGACGAGGAATGCAATTCACCAACCTATTCTGCCTGGCCAGAAACAGGTATTAATATCATCATTTAATAATTCATTATTGTTTATTATTAATGAATTATTAAATAATAATTACCCAATAACATCTGTTGAACCAGGGTCAAAGTTTTAAAGTCAAGTGACCCAAGCGGGGATCGAACCAACGTTGTTCCATTCGAAACACACTAGAAAGATCAGCCCTCTTGGCCCCCGCGGCTATTACCCCGACATTTAAGGACACATACAGGTTTTGTAAGCAAGAACTTACACGTATCTCTTTGTGGGCATGAATTAAATATGAATTTGAAATCAGAATATATCTTTGCAACTTATATTATATATAAAAAGATTTTAGATCGAGGTTGAGAATAAACATATTATGCCATCCATTTCCTTTTTTCAATAGATTTGTGAAGAGGAATGCAATTATATATTAATAATAATAATTTATAATCTAAGTTGCAAGGATATATTCATTTAAAGCTCTCAGATGTATGCCCACAAACCAACAAGTGTAGTTCGCGCTTACAAATGCTGAATGTGTACTTACAAATAAAATCCAAACCTCAAATGAACATAAGCCCCACAACTTTTGCCGACCTTCCCTGAAACAGGGGTGACATTGGCAAAGTGAACCATTTTTTACAGTATGGGTGGTCAGCCTCATACCAACCTATAAGTCAAGGAATATGAATAATAAATTACATTTAAATATAAAAAAGAACAAAACCTTACAAAGAAATCTATACAAAAAAAGTCAAAAATTTCCTATGCAAAAAATGTAGCAAATGAATACACCAACATTATAAATCAACATTGCAGATTAGCCGCCACTTCTTCCTGTCTTTGCATACTTCTTTCATTTCATCCAGAGTCATAACCTTTTTCATACAAGTCCTCCTTTTATTATGACTCTGGATATCCCATTCATTCGCTATTTCAGAGATTTGATCCTTCCATACTCTACCACGACATCCATCTATTCTAGCAACATATACTTTCTTCGTCAATCTTTCATCACTCATTCTCTCCAAATGCCCGAACCATCTTAACAAACTTCTTTTAATCTTCACTTTATCTTGCACCACATTCTTCTCTTACAAAATCATTCCTCACCCTGTCACTCCGTTTTTTCCCAATCATACTTCTTAGAAAGTCCATTTCAACAGTATGGATTTACTAATTTCACTTTCATTCACCGTCCAGGCCTCGCTTCCATACATCAAGGTGGGTAAAAGTATGCCACTGCGTACCGCCAATCGAGCATTTTTGATATGTTTTGATTTTTGGCGATACAAGCTGTGGCACCCAGTACACACCTGCCCTTCATTACTCTTCTTTCAAATTCACCGGTCATTCTTCCATCTTTTTCAAACTTACTTCCCAGGTATACAAACTCATTTACGACATCAACATTCATTCCATTAATTTTATCACAATATCTCAGATAATTGGGGCTCTACCATACTCTGTGTGACGTGACATATATTTTATGTCACGTGACTTTCACGTTTATTTTCGTCGCCAGACTACGGCGGCGGTTACTTCCAATGTTCACCAAATCACTCAATTGTCACATGTTTCAACTATGAATTCATCAAAGTCTGGGCGCGCGACTAAAACTGACATCAAGTATATACTGTGATATACGTAATGCGTAGGTACTACCCACGTGTACTTTCGTGAAAGAACAGAAAAACAGGGTTGACAAACAGCAAGGGATTTTTTTAAAATAAGAATTTAAAAATTATTTTGGTATTTATGTGTCAAATATTTTGACATGTGTTTAAAATGTAGATTACAAGTAACCTCCTTGTTGGCATTTAAGTGTTACTTAAGTGTACTTCTGTCACTTTTGGATTTATTAAGTTTTCATGTGTTTTTTGACCCTTCCTTCATTGCTCTTGATGGTGAAACATTAAAACATTCGCTTCTTGTTTTTGTATCGTAAAATATCTAAATAAATCTTCCATTAACATATACATCTGGAGTTTATTAACCAACCAACCTTCGAGAAACCAGCTAACAAGATCTTTAACAAGAATCATCTAAGCCACAGGACTCTTGACATGGTCCATCTAAGCGGATCCACAATCTTTGACAATATGTGTTAAGAATTTAAAATACCTACCAGTGATACAGATGTTTTTTTGTCTACGGTGGTTTTTGCTACCAACTTCATGTCAATGTTTGACAGCTGTTTCCTACTTCCGAGTTCTTTCTCGAAACTTCACAACGACAATATGTCTGCTTGCTGTCATCGATTTTAATTTCTGTAATCTTGTGCTAATTGTGAGTTAATTAATTAAATAAACATTAATCACAATCGTCACCAAGAGTTTTAAATTATTATTTGGGTGAATTCCGACAAAACCAGTGCCTAACCAAACCAATGGCTAAATCCGGCCAATAGGGATTATTTGTTAATTATTTAAATATAATTTCTTATTATATTCATTGTAGAAGCATTCACTTTGTAATCGTTCACTTTAAAAATATAACGAAAACAACACTGTATTTGAATACGGCGAGTATATTATAATTCCACGACCGGTTTCGCGAACAATGCGTTCGCATCGTCAGGCGGCCGTCCTGCATCCCCCTTCTTCCCTCATACCCTCTCGTCACTCTCAAAGATTAATTCCGTATCCGAACCAATTAGTATTTATTCGTCTCCCTGATGATGCGAACGAATTGTTCGCGAAACCAAAAAATACTCACCGTAATCCAGCATAAAATTGTTTTGATTTTATCTATAAAATGTATTATAAAACGTCCAGGCGTGATCATCTCCTGACAACTCGCGTACCACTCTCCATTGGGGGACAGCTGATTCAGCCGTCAGATTCAGTGAGACTTCTAGGAGTCACACTGGATCGGAACCTCACAATGGGAGAGCAGTTGAATAACACGGTATCCTCCTCGTTTTTTGAACTTCGCCAGATTAAGGCAATCAGGAGATGTTTACCATCAGGGGCGGTCAGGACCCTGGTTAACGCTTTTGTGATGTCTCGGGTTGACTATTGCTCAACGCTGTATATAGGTCAGCCGAAAAAACAGTTCAGCCGACTACAATCTGTGCTGAACTCTGCAGCAAGACTCATTTTCGGGATGTCCAAATTTAATCATATTACTCCATTGTTGAAAGAACTGCATTGGCTTCGTTTTCCGGAGAGGGTGGTCTACCGTGTTTGTTTGATGGTTTACAAAGCTGTCAATGGTACGGCTCCTTCATACCTGTCTGACATGTTCTCACCTATTGAGATAGATTTGAGACGCCAAACTCTCAGATCTGCAGGGTGTGGGGTGGTTGACTTAGTCCAGCCGTCACGTCAGACACGCACTAATTTTGGGGACCGTGCTTTCCGGTTTGCGGGCCCAATGGAGTGGAACAGACTACCACCTAATGTGAGGAAGGCAGAAACTGTTGGTGTCTTTAAAGGAGCACTAAAGACGCATCTTTACAAAAAATCTTATCCGTGATTTGAGAGGGCCCTTGAGGTGTGACACACACAAAAAGGCACTCTTCAATTATGTGTACCTTATAAATAAATTATCCTTGTATATATATATATTGTCCTTATGTATATTCCTTAATTTAAAGGATGATATACGGCTAATCACCCATGTTGGAGAGCATGGTTTACTTTGCCAATGCCACCCTTGTTTCAGGGAAGGTCGGACAGAGTTGCAGGGTGTATGTTCATTTGAGATTTGGGTTTTTATGTTTAACGCGTGTCTGCTTGTGAGAATGCATATAATGTGAATCCCCAATGTAACATTAGATGTAACTTAGAAAATATTAGATTTAATTAATTTATTCAGTTAAAATGACCAACAACCAGTCCGTAGTCTAGTGGTTAGCGCTTCGGACTCGTAAATGGAAGGCAGCGGTTTCAAATCCCAACGCAGCACGAAAACAAAACCATTTCTATTTTCAAATACACACTTCACTGAGTTGAAAAAAATCGTTTACATTTACCAAAAACCGGTCACAAAAGGTTCATCCAGCCTTATAGAAACTGCTTGCTTGCGATTTGGCGCTTTCAACCTAGTTCGCATATGGCTCTTGAGGTGCGATTCACACAGCGTTCACCAAATTAATCATACTATTTTTCTTATTTTTTTATTATTATCTCTGTCAATTTCTACAAAAATAATTTAGGTAATCCCAAAAGGGGGCAACCCTGTTATTCACAAGGCTTTGCTTTCTCAGCCTTTCGTCTTTTATCCAACGGCGCTCGCACCAGCTGTTCCCAAAACCCAAAGTCTCAAACGTTTTAACAAATATGTTTCATAAATAAAACTCTCAAGAGGAGCGCTGTTTTCATTTACATACGTGATTGGAAATATGCTGTGCTTGAGGTTAAAGTAAATGGTTTATACTTAAAGTTAATCTAACAGGGAGTCTCATTATGCATAGTGGAATTTAGTTAATCTACCGCCATTAAAGATATTGAAAATGCCTGAAATATTGCTGCGTATAATAGTCCGGTTGATAGCTCAGTTGTTAGAGTGCTTGCATTCCATGCCGTGAGCTCGGGTTCAAATCTCACCGAGGTTGTCAGAAATGATTTTTCGTTTCGGTGTTTATTTAAAACCCAAAATAAAATACCGGCAAGGTTTACTCAGCCTTCACAAGAAATGAGTTTCTGACAACCGCGGGGGGATTTGAACCTGAGTTCTCGACATGGAATACAAGTACTCTACTAACTGATGAGCTATCGACCGGACTCAATAAATTGTGTAAATTTAATAAACCGCACTTTTTATTCAATCTAATCTAATCTAAGTTGAAAAGATATGTTACATTAGGTATTCACATTATATGCATTCTCACAAGCAGACACGTACAAGTTCACGTTTGCACATGCCGCATGTGAACCTTCAACATAAAAACCCAAATCTCAAATAGACATACACCCTGCAACTCTTGCCAACCTTTCCTGAAACAGGGGTGACATTGGCAAAGTGAACCATTTTCTACAGCATGGTTGGTCAGCCACAAAACAACCTAAATGATAGTCAAGGAACATACAAAACAAATTATATTTTTGAAATAAACAAATAATACCATGCATACACATTAAAAACAAGTACAAAATATAAAATTCTAATTATTAATTTAAATGAATCAGAAAAACTCTAGCCCTAGCTGCCAATATAACAGATCAACTTCCATTTCTTTTATGTTCTTACATACTTTATTCATTTCATCCAGAGTGATAACCTTGCAATCCGCTTATTAACACAACAATATATTTTTCACTTATATTTACAGTCCTTTTAGAAAATTTTCAATGCGAAAATCCTTGCTACCGAGCTTATCGTCCCCTTGCGGCAGGAAGTACTGAAAGGGGTGGGTCATTAGTGCCTCCTAACCCTCCTACAGCTGAAATGGCTGAAAAGTTATGTCTTAGACGGGAGCCCGAGGCAATGGCGGTTCACATATCGTCCCTCTAGTGCTTGTTGGGCTTATCGACCATTTGATTCAAATACGACTTTTCAATGAAATCTTCTTAAGAACTCCTTTCTACACAATCGGAGCTAAGGCAAAAACGTGCAAGATGATAATTTGAGAGTTGTTTTAAATATTTTTTTAAATCAATTTCCAGTTTTCATAAGACAAATTGATCCAGTGCACATCCAAACATTGCTGATGTGAAAGTACCTCTAATGGACATAAGACAAACAAGCATTAAGGGGACAATATGCCATGCTAGAGGAGAAAATGGGATCCCTGCAAGAAATGGCTTGATCAGAGTAGTGGTATTAGCGTGTAAAATATTGGTGCGTTTTTACCAATGTCAACCCTATTTGAAGAACATCGCGAAAATGAAGAAGGCTTTGATATTTCTCATTTATTGTGAACAAGACTGTTCCTTAACCTATAGGTTGGTATGAGGCTAGCCCTCATGCTATAAAAATAAAGTTCACGGTTACAGGGAAAGGCGGTGGAGATTGTCAGATTTATGTTCATGTTAGGTTTGGGTTTTTAAGTGCAGCACATGCAGCAGTGCAAACTTATCTACACGCGTCTGCCTGTGGGTGTGCATTTAATATAATTCTTAAATGTAAATATGTCTTTTCAACTTAAATGGCGCCCTTGAGATGGTCCTGGACCATTGAATGGCGCCACAGGAAAGAAATCATCCGTCATAAAAAAATATATAAAAAAATGCAATAAAATAATAAACGGTTGGCGTAAATCCACTCCCTCTACCAGTCAAAATAGAAAGGTTCCACATGCCACATAGCACGCCTTAAGGAAAAACTGTGTCAGAATGAGTAAAAAATTTTTTTTTTTCACAAAAATACATCAAATTTCCAAAAAAAGATACTCTAAAACTACAAACAAATATCCACCTGTATTTGATAACCTCAAAGACGCATTCTTAACACTTCCACCAACTCTTAAGACTCCGGTCAAAAAAAAAATCCCGTTGTTTGTAAAAATATGTTTCTTGTACTTTATGGTCTTAGTAAAAGAGTGACATTAATGAAAAAAATCACGCGTGTTAAATAATTTTTTGTCTTAATTTTAAAGTTGGTTTTCTTTTATCTTACTTAAAAAATGACGCCACAAAAAAATATTTAAAAAAACTCGTTTTTTTTAGTTTTTTTTGCTCGGATTTTGTTGTTTTGTATTTTGGAAATATTTTTTTTGTTTATAATTATAGAATGATACAAATTCTAGTTTGTAGTGTGATTTTTAATAAAATAATGTGAATAGTTTTTGCGCTAATATGAAAAAACTGAAATTAATTAACTTATTTAATTCTTGCAAACCGTTTTTTATTATATTTTATTATTATATTACATATTATCTCAAAAACTGTTCACATTATTCTATTAAAAATCACACTACAAACTAGAATTTGTATCATTCTATAATTATAAAGAAAAAAAATATTTCCAAAATATAAAACAACAAAATCCGAGCAAAAAAAAATAAAAAAAACGAGTTTTTTTAAATATTTTTTTTTGGCGTCATTTTTTTAATTATATAAAAAAAACTAACTTTAAAATTAAGACAAAAAACTATTAAACATGCGTGATTTTTTTCATTAATGTCACTCTTTTACTAAGACCAAAAAGTATAAGAAACATATTTTTACAAACAACGGGATTTTTTTTTTGAATCTCACCTTGTTCACATCTATCTACAATCTTCAATCTAAGTTGCAAAGAGATACATTAACATTTAAATTCATATGAAATGCATGCCCAGAAGCAGGCACGCTTAAAAAATAAAATTCAAACCTCGAATGAACATAACCCCTGCAACTTTTGCCGAAGTTCCCTGAAACAGCGGGGACAATGGCAAAGTGAACCATTTTTTCCAGTACGGTTGGTCAGCCTTATACCAACCTATAAGTCAGGAAATCAACAAAAAAACCATTACGCAACTAAGCTGCACATGAATCCCGACATCTTATCTTGGGCTAGAAATAAGTACCGAAACGAGAAATAATTTCTGACACTAGTGGAAATTGAACCCCTAGCCTTTTGCATGGAATGCAAGTATTCTACGAACTGAGCTAACGAATAAACAAATCTCAGTTAATCTCACCAAACGGACAAAATCTTAACAACAAAATCGGTGGATCCATTTAGGTATTGTTATTATGTGTTATTATGTACTTGTTAAACATTCTGCAGTACCTCAAGAATAAGACTTGGTGTTTATCTCAACCACAGCCTTTTCGTGATTTTAGAGGGCCCTTGAAGAGGGCCCATGACATACACAAAAACGGCGCTCTTTAATTATGTGTACCTTATAAATAAATTATCCTTGTATATATATATAGCCTGTACCAAAAAAAGCATCAAATCTTAAACGATGCCTCGATTGAGCGTTCTAGTCTTCGTACTGTAACTGTTACTGCATCCTGTCGCAGTTCCACTAGGGGTGGCCGGCATCTCTGCAGATGCGTCTACACTTTTTTCTACCCTTGCATATATTTTTCATCTCTTAAGCATTCATAATTTTCCTCATACATACTCTTTTCTTATTCTCACAACGCAGGTTCTAGTCTTTCGCAATCTCACCTATTTGGTCTATTCATTACTTCCTCGGTCTTTACGCTTTCCTCTGACATTTCCTCTGTACCTACTTTTTCTTCCTTAGTCGTTCATAATTCATTAAATCAAGATGTCCATACCATCTCTTCGTGCTTTTTTGTACTTTTATTCTCAAATTCTCTTTTATACCACACTCGTTCATCACCCAATCGTTGCTCTCAGGTAACGTTTTTTGGTAATCTATAATAATCTATAATCTAAGTTGCAAGGATATATTCATTCAAAGCTCTCAGATGTATGCCCACAAACAAACACGTGTAGTTTGCGCTTACAAATGCTGATTGTGTACTTACAAATAAAATCCAAACCTCAAATGAACATAAGCCCTGCAACTCTTGCCGACATTCCCTGAAACAGGGGTGACATTGGCAAAGTGAACCATTTTTTACAGTATGGGTGGTCAGCCTCATACCAACCTATAAGTCAAAGAATACGAGTAATAAATAACAAATCTATACAAAAAAAAACAATAATAATAATATCGTATTAATAAATCATTATTCCAGCCTAGTCACGCGGATGGTGCAATACGCAATATTGGTAATACGCTATGGAGTTAAAACGTTATGTGTACTTAGTTGACGTACCGTTGACCTAAAATCACGGTTAGGAGTTAAGGTAAAACGACATCTTCGAGATTTAGTGGAATAGTTTCACAAACTCAAAACTTTTAACTTTAAACTTTAAACTTTGTTAAGTGGAGACGATACTTTCAAAATTTATCGTATCTGGTATCGCATGTAGTTTTAAAAGAATCGTGTTTTTACTTCTTCTAAAATCTTATAGTTGGAGACAGTTTTGAGGTCTAAGCGGAATGTTGTCTAACGTTAAAAAATAAGATATTTGTTTTTTTTTTTTTGTAATTTGAGGGTCATCTTACCGGTCCGTACTTCAGTGGTAACTCTTCGGACTATGATTGGAAGGTTGTGGGTTCGAATCCCGGCGGAGCACAAAAAAATACCATTTATAGGTTTATGGGTCGCTGGGTTGAAAAATTCATAAACCTTTACCAATGACCGGTCACCAAATGTCCATCCAGCCTTACTGCAACTAGGTCTTGCTTGAGAATTGGCGCTTTGTAGCGACGACGACCAAGCTCGTAAAAATGTCGATAGCTCAATTGGTAGAATGCTTACATTTCATGCCGAGAGCAAGGGCTCGATGTCAAGGTTTACTCAGCCTTTACGAGAAATGCGAACCAGCCCCCTCGGGAGCTGAGAAACCCCCACTTCAATTGAAAGTGGTTGGTGTGAGGACGGCTCCCTTACGCGTAAAAATAAATAGGTCCCGAATCGCCACATGCGACTCCTTCAGGAAAAACGCAGGCAAGAAGTTACACCATACGTGTAGCTTAGTTGTGTATATTGCCACATTGAGTTTTCAATTTTGATCTGTATTTTTCACATGTAGAAAAACAAGAATAAAATAATCGACAGTAAGATACGAAAAGTAAAACATGTGTAAGAACTCTTCTGACTTACGGTGTAGTAAAAGCTAGAGTGGATACAAGAAAACCCAAAGGACTGCTGAGAACATCCAAAATAAAAGTTTTTAGAATGGTCAACGGCAGAATAGTACGAGATTGCATCAGCAATGACAAGGTACATACCAAATCTAATCTAATCTAAGCTGCAAGGATATATATATCATTTTAGATTTATATTAAATGCATTCCCACAAGCAGACATGTATAATTTCGCGCTAACACATGCCGCATGTGGACCTACATTATAAAAACCCAATCTCAAATGAACATAAGCCCTGCAACTCTTGCCGTCCTTCCCTGAAACAGGGGTGACATTGGCAAAGTAAACCATTTTTTACAGTATGGGTGGCCAGCCGCATACCAACCTATAAGTCAAGGAACATACATACACGACAAATTACATTTTTTAAATCAATAAATAATAATATACATGGACATCAAAAACTTAAAACATAAAGCAAATTTCATTATAAATTATAATAAACCCTAGCCGCCAACATTACAGATCAACCGCCATTTCTTTCTGTCCTTACATACTTCTTTCATTTCCTCCAGAGTCATAACCTTCTTCATGCAAGCTCTTCTTTTATTATGACTCTGGATATTCCGAACATCCAAAATAAAAGTTTTTAAAATGATCAAAGGCAAAACAGTAAGAGATTTCATCTGCAATGACTACATACCAAAAGTTTTTGAAATAAAGGACATAGTGGGCATTTATAGTGGGCAGCCAAAGAAGCATTTCAACCGCTTTCAATCCGTGTTAAATTCAGCAGCAAGGCTCATATTCGGGATATCCAAATTCGCTCACATCACTCCGCTGTTAAAAAAACTACACTGGCTTCGTTTCCCGGAGAGGGTGGTCTACCGTGTTTGTCTGATGGTATATAAAGCCATGAATGGCGTGGCTCCACCTTATCTGACTGACATGATTTCGCCTGTTGAGATGGGTGTGAGGAGGCAGACACTCAGATCTGCGGGCGATGGTGCGATCAATTTTGTTCAGCCGCACCGTCAAATCCGTACAAATTTTGGAGACCGTGCTTTCTGTGTTGCAGGTCCGGTGGAGTGGAACAGACTGCCACCCGGAGTGAAGAACTCCAAATCTATGGGCATATTTCGCGGAGCTCTCAAGACGCACCTTTTCAAAAAGTCTTATCCGTGATCGGAGAGGGCCCTTGAGGTGTGACACACACAAAAACGGCGCTCTCTTATCATGTGCAATTAAAAATAAATAAGCCTGATATATATATAGTGAGATGGAACAGATCAAGGAGAAATCATCGTCTCAATCTCAGAAAAAATTGTCTCCAGAATGAGTCATGAAAGACACGCACATGTCGTTAGTCGCTGGGATGGTCGAGGGGTAAGGCGTTGGCACTCGAGTTTGCGTTATTGAAACCAGCGCCGGTTTAAGCCCGCCCCCCTAAACCGTGTCCTATCGATAATAACTTAGACCCTGGATCAATTGATGCCATTGCATGCACACAAGCTTCCGCTTTCGCATGAAATCAAACTGGCTGGGCAAAATACATAGGTTGGTGAATTGAATTTCTCTTAACAAATCTTTTTGAAAAACAAAAATGTTGTGAATTAGAGGCTTATAGGTCAACGCCAAGCTGGAGGATCCTCTAAAAGGCGTCAGGATCTCAGAATCCATGACGCAACGCAAACAACGCAACTAAGCTACACATATAGTGTAACTTCTTACAGCGCTATCTCCGAAGGAGTTGCAAATGGCGAGTGAATCTATTTACTTTTACAGGTAAGGAGGCCGGCCTTACGCCAACCACTTCAGTGAAGTGGGGGTTTCCCATCACCCGAGGTGGCTGGTACTCATTTCATGTGAAGCTGAGTAAGCCTTGCCGGTTTTTTATTATGAGGTTTGAGATAAACATCGAAACGGGAAATCATTTGACACCCTCGGCGGGATTCGAGCTATCGACCGGTCATGAGCTGGTATAAATTCTATTTTTTAAATCACTGTCATCAATAAAAATATGAGAAAGAAAAAAATACGATTTTTTTTTTGTAGAAATTCAATGGGAAAAAGCAAAGTTTCAATTTCCTTTAATTTATTTAGTTTTTGCTCAAACGTTTTCGCCAAATAAGGCATCTTCAGGAGCATATTGTTACAAATCTTTTTGGTTTATACGATTATTTTATGTTTTTTTTTACGCTGCAGTTTAATTATTCTGCTCATAAAAGCTTCCTAGCTGAATCTCTATTAAAATATTTTTTAACTCATATGTTAGTTGGAAACTTTTAAATCAGTTTTAAAACTGCATACCGTTGCCTTTATTACAGTTTTTATTTTATTTTTTCAGTAGCAAAAGTATTTTAAATATTTCTAGCTAAGAATTTTCCCATCTTTTTATTATAAAAGTTGAAAGTTCATTTTGTAACCTTGTTTATTTATGTAACCAGCTTTCATATCTATAATCTAAGTTGCAGAGATATATTAACATTTAAGGCTCTTAAATGCATGCCCGCAAACAAACACGTGTAGTTCGCGCTTACAAATGCTGAATGTGCACATACAAATAAAATCCAAACCTCAAATGAACATAAGCCCTACAACTTTTGCCGACCTTCCCTGACACAGGGGTGACATTGGCAAAGTGAACCATTTTTACAGTATGGGTGGTCAGCCTCATACCAACCTATAAGTCAAGGAAATGTGATGAATAAAAATAAATAATAACTTTTCATACGCCCCTCGCCGTCGGAACAAACACACAACAAAACATTTATATCTCAATACAATCTAAATGAGGAGCGTTCAAATAAATAACATGTTGGATTATAAGTCGAGGTCGTTTGTAATTTTTTTAAGTAGCAAGCTACAATTTCTCACACGCGACCTCAAACCCCGAACCAAAAAAAAGGGTAAACAGAAAAACATCATACCTTGAATAAATCAACCAGCAGAAGTTTATTTATACATGTGCCATAAAAATACGATGCGATTGTTTATTGTTCCCGTAATAAATGAAAAACAAATCTTGCCCATTTTGTTACTTGTTGTTTTTTTTCCCGCACGTTAATATAATTTGTTTACATTTTTATGAGGCGATTTACTAAATTGTTGGATGTATAATATTAGGGCGGGGAAAAAGTATTTTCGCATATCTAATCTAATCTAAATCTAAGCTGCAAAGATATGTATCATTTGAGATTCATATTAAATTCATTCCCACAAGCAGACATGCATAATAATAATAATATTAGGATGATTTATTGTGTGAGCGCTGTTTTTGTGTGTATCACACCTCAAGAGCCCTCTGCAAGCTTGGTCGTCGCTGTAGAAAGCGCCAATTCTCAAGCAATACCCAGTTGCTGTAAGGTTGGATGGACCTTTCAGTGGCCGGTCTTTGGTAAAGGTTTGTGAATTTTTCAACCCAGCGAAGAGCACGTTTGGAAATATAAATGGTATATTTTTGTGCTCCGCCGGGATCCGAATCCACAACCTTCCATTTTACGAGTCCGAAGTGCTGCCACTGGACTACGGTACGGTCCAAAATGCCAACGACACGCGGTGTACCTGAGCGGTAACCCATCCAAGTACCATCCACGCCCAATGTTGCTTAACTTCGGTGATCTATGGGAACCGGTGCTTTCAACATGGTAACGTCGGTAGTATGTATATATGTAGGTACTTGTAATAAAATATCTTTGGCTGTAGTATTTGTATCTGGCTGGTTTTTATCACATTAAAAAGGGGAAATTTCAAAGAAAGAATCAAATTGGGAAAATTTTCTTTCCCGATATTTTTCATTTGTTTTTCTTTCTGCCAAAATGAGTGAATCGAATGAAGAAATTAGGTATATTTTAAAATTTCATTACAAAAAAAAGGGAAAAATGCAACGCAAGCCGCGAAAAAAAATTGCTACGTTTATGGACCTAATGCAGTATCAGTAAGAGTAGCACAAAGTTGGTTTAAGCGTTTTCAATCCGGGAATTTTGATGTCAAAGATGCACCTTGCTCTGGTCGCCTAAACCAATTTTCATACAAAACGCGAAAAACTTTTTCCCCGACCTATTATATATTTTTTTGCGTTTTGTAATCAGAGAGAGGTTTTATTTTTTACGTTGAAATTAAAAGCAATAAAAATATTGTTTATATAAATATTGGGCAGGAAAACATCTTTTTAATATTGTTTTCGGTTCCATATTGTAAAAAATGGGAATTTTTGTTTTAAAGCTATCGCCTCATATTTGATATCAGATGATACCTAGATGTTTAATTTGAATCGTATTCTTTAACAGTGCTATTCCTAAAATATTTGATCCATGGTTGATCTACGGATCATCGATTTTTTGTATGGAAAATTCACTGCAAGCTGCAGATGAGCCATTGCTTTGCTATTTGAGAATAACACCTTCAGAGTTCAGCTAATCGAAGATAACATATTTGTTATAGACTTATCCTGGGATCTATAATCTAAGTTGCAAAGTTTGATTAACATTTAGGATACATTATTTGACTTGTAGGTTGGTATGAAGCTGACCACCCATACTGTTAAAAAATGGTTCACTTTGCCAATATTCCCTCTGTTCGGTAAGAGTTGCAGGGCTTATGTTCATTTGAGATTGGGTTTTTATATTGTAAGTCCACATGTGGCATGTTTAAGCTTAAACTTATACGTATCTGCTTGTGGGAATTCATTAAAATATATCTTTGCAAATTAGATTCTAGATACATAGAATTATTATAGATACACCGAAGCAAACATTTATAAATTCCCTCTAACAAAAGCTGCATGTGCACTAAGAAAATTAAGACTTAAATCTAAAATGAATAATAAATCCTGCAACTTTTACCGCTCTTCCCTGAAACAGTGGCTACATTGGTTAAATAAACCTTTTTTACAATTGCTTCGTAAAATGTAGGTATTTGGAGCATATTTATCTAATCAGCTGTTTCTGCGCGGCCATGTTAGATTAGATAACGAAGTTATAAGGAAGAAGAATGATCACATTTTAATTGTGGATATTTTTTAAAGTTTACAAAAAAAATCAACAGATGACTTACCACATGAGCAAAACAGGAGCGTTAGTGCGACACACACCCTTAAAAGGGTTTCTGGAACCATCTTGAATTTTTGAAAAGAAGAAACACACGTTTTTTTTTTAATTATCCACTCACTTATTGATACTTTGAAACACAAAACAATTTATTTATAATTGTAAAAACATTTTTAAGAAAGCATTAAAAGTTCCACGAGCTAAAACTACTTTAAGCTGATATTAAAGAAGTGATCTGAATTTGAACTAAAATGAAGCAAAAATAAATTGCTTAAGTTTTGAATAAAACAAATCACATTCAAACGACACCAAAGAAATTTTTGCTTAAAATTCTCAAATAATTTGAGAATATTCGTCTCGCAAATTTGTTCAAGAATAAATCATTTTTAATTGAGTTATTTTTAAGTAAATTACAAATTTGTTTTCATATTGTTTTAATGAAGTTTATCACAGTCAATTATTCTGATATTCTAGTTTTATTTTATCTGAAAAATAACTATTGACAAATATTAATTTAAAATTTAATAATCATAAAAATATTTTTTACACTCAGTGGGTAAACAAAAAATTATACACATATTTTTTTGTGGTTTGAAAGTCACTTAATTTTTCATTTACATAATTAATTAAATGTTTTTAAAGGCAAATAAAAATTTGGATATTATTTAAATGAAAAAACCTTTAATGAAGGTAAAAAATAATATCTTTATTTTTTAATTACTGACCGAACCGTAGTCTAGTGGTTAACACAACAAACTCGTAATCTGTTTGTATTTGATTAGATTCTTACGAAGCACAAAAAACAAAAAAAACAAAAATTTTCACATATGCTTTTCGCTGGATTGAAAAAATTGTCAACCTTCACCAAACGCTTATCTCAAAAGTCAATCTAGCTTTACAGCAAATGTGTCTTGCTTGTGAATGGACGCTAATCAGTGACAAACAAGCTTACAGAGACCTCTTGAAGTGTGTTTCACCAAATAAGTATTTTTTATTACAAAAAATATATTTTATTATCCTTTTATCATTAATGTTATCAAGCACTTCACTTTTCTTTCAGACAGGTACTCAGTTTTTTTTCTCCGATACAACGTACCTTGAACAATTTGTGGAAAAACTTTGGGCCTCGGAAATTGTCCTTTGTCCTTGATGCCACATTAATCCATTAGGGACCTCTGAAACAAGAAAGAGTCGCAATTTTATTACAAATTTTATGAGAGACGTGCCTCGACGATACTTAGAACTATGTCGGAATATAATAGGTACTATCACTTTTGTTCTTGGTAAACGGGATCAAGTATTTTATTTGAGACGTTTTCCTTCCATTTTTCTCCTTTTTTTTACTTGTACTTGCTAAATAGTCTTTACATTTTCCATCAATATTGTTTATCTATCTATTCCTTGACTTATAGGTTGGTATAAAGCTGACCACCCATATTGTAAAAAAAGGGTGTACATTGGTAATGCAACCCTGAACGGGGATGGGAAAATCCTGTAGTTTAGAATTTTTTAATGAATACTTCTTATTTCTTCACTTAAATATTCCTTGACTTATAGGTTGGTAAGAAGTTGACCACACATACTGTAAAAAAATATTCACTTGGTCAATATCATCATTGTTTCAGGGAAGGTGTGCAAGAGTTGCAAGGCTTAGGTTAATTTTAGATTACGATACATAATTTTTAAATACTCATACAGCATGTGTTGTCTCCACGTCAAACATGTTTGCTTGTTGTCGTGCATTAAATATGAATCATACATGTAAAAAGGTAGATTTACAATTTATATAACAGAGAGATTTTGATAAAAATAGTCAAGGGAAAGTAAAATAAATTCAAACAAAATCTAACAAATAAACTCTTGAATAATATATTTTTTTATAAGAACGTACTATTTTCTTTCGTTATATCATTTCTTTGTTTAGAAATAATTTAAGCTCGAATAAAATTTTGCATTGTTTGTTAATTCAACCGGAAACTTTTTTAATTTAAAATAATTTCCAAAACACCACAATGCGAAGATACTTTATGTGAGGTTGACACGAAATGTGGGATTTACAAACATAATATACCGTTATTAACAGGTACGAACATAGCATTTCCACCGTGGGCAGGAAAAATTATAGGATTTTTATAGATACCGGAAGAGATATATTTTTTTATCGGATAACAAATATGGTAGTAGGTACATAAATATGCAATTAACAACCAAATGACATTCGTTGAACCAGTGTGAAATTTATCCTCAAGGAGTCCACTGCAGGTCGAACTAGCGTTGTTTTTATATCAAACACGCTAGTCACAAATAACGTATTTAAGGGCTTGATTTTTTTTATGTGTGCTGTATAAAAAAGATTCAATAAAGCAAATATAAACTCTCAAAATAATGCATTTTAATTCAAGAAAACTTACAGAACCCGAAAAATGTGAAAATATGAAAAACTATTTTACAGTTTTAGGCTCACACGGCCGGCTGATGATGCTAGAGTGATGTTTTCCGGGATCTGTCGCCGTGGTCTGTGGGAGCTGGAGCTTCCGGACGTTTCGCCCATTTCTACGATGGGCTTCTTCAGCGTGAAGTATGATGATGATGATCTTGATGAGAACTGTGATGAACTGTGATCATTGAACTGTGATCAGCTCCAGCTTCCACAGACCACGGCAACAGATCCCGGAAAAGATCACTCCAGCAACTATTTTACAGTGAATAATTCATTTTAATTGGTGGTACTAACAGTTCTATTCACAACAAATTTGATTATTAGCCGATCTACGGATCAACGATTTTTTTGTATGGAAATTTCACTATAGGCTGCAGATGAGCCATCGTGTTTTTGTTTGAACCCGAAAGAATCTATAAGTCTCGATTTAAAACCGCACCAATTTAACCACAATGTAGGAATAAAGATTAAATAATTTATTCAGAAAATATGAGACGAAAAAAGGACTGGCATACCCACATTATCTGTTCATTTTTGCATGTCATTTTTGCTGAAATGTCAATCGTAGATACGGGCGAAACGTAAGAAAACTCCAGTTCTGATGGACTATGGTGGTGAATTGAACATGATGAAAAATTACTAAAATTGCATTTTACTTGATTTTACCGTAACTACTTGAAAATATCGGACCATAGATAATCCGTTTCTACCGAATAGACTACTAAAGTTTTCACTGTCATTCGATGTCCAGGCTTCACTTCCATACATCAAGGTGTATAGTTTTGTATAATTATAATTATGACACCGTGTATAGACAAGTTTTGATTTTCTTCGATACAAGCGGTATATTAATCCGTAATCTAAGTTGCAAAGATATATTACATTCAAGATTTATATTGAATGCAGACACGTATTAGTACGCCCTAAAACATGTCAGTGAACCTACAATACAAAACTCAATCTAAAATGAACATAAGCCCTGCAACTCTTACCGAACTTCACTGAAACAGGGTTGACATTGGCAAAGTGAACTTTTTTTTACAGTGTGGGTGGTCAGCCTCATACCAACCTATAAGTCAAGGAAAACAAACAATTACAGTTAAATATATGAAACAATCACTAAACAATAAAACAACAAAATTCAAATCTACACAATATATTCTTAACAAAATGATAATCAAAATTTTAAAAGCCTTAGCCTTCGAGTACCAAATAACAATAAAATTAACATTTTACATGATTTTGAATGGACCTTTTATCATTGGTCCGGTCGATAGCTCAGTTAGTAGAGTGTTTGCATTCCATGCCGTGAGCTCGGGTTCGAATCCCGCCGAGGGTGTCAGAAATGATGTTTTGGTGTCGCTTGCGTTCAATGCAGAACTGACACGCATGCATTGTCATCCACAGCGAGCATAATATTAAAAGCCCAGTAGAGTAGAGCTTTGGCAAAGTTAATTGTCGCCCAAAACTTTGCCGGCGGCTTTTCCTCGCGGTTAATATTATAATTGTGAAATATAAATGGGAAAATTAGACACTTTCCGCCGGCGAAGTGAATCGTCAGATTGAGCAGAACATTAAAAAAGGGGTAGGTGAGTGCAGGCCCGAATTAAGGGCGGTTCAAGTAGTGCAGTCAAACCAGGGCCCCCGCGTCCTAGGGGGCCCCCGAAACATTTAAAAATATATAATTCAAAGAAAAAAAAATTAGGACCGGATTCAATATCCAGTACTCAGATTAGTTTTAGTTATTAAAAATTACAGTGTTACCTTAAATACGAATGCCTTAACATACGAGTAATGTTTTGAAATACGAGCGAAATTTGAGATACGACCGACGTGGAAAAAAAACACCCCAAAAAAGTTGCAACTTGTGCATCGGAGCTATTTGATGACACTTGCCTAACTCATTTACAAAGGTCGAAGGGAGAGATCGGTTTTTGAATCCTACAAAAAAAGCAAAGACCAGTGAAGAGAAAATCCCTGACTAAAATTAAGCATACAGTAGCATTTATGTACAAGTTGCACATTGACCAGCAGACAAATATCTGTACACTTTATAAAAAACCGTATTTTTTGCTTAACATTCTCTCTTATTATGTTTTTATACAACATTTGTCATATTTTATCAATGTATTTTTCTTATTCAAAAACACGTAACAAAAACGAGAGCATTTTGGGGACTGGAACGGATTAATGGCATTTTAATTCATTTCAATGGGGAAAATTGCTTTGTGATAAGAGCATTGTTATGAAACTAATTTAACTCGTATATATAGGTATCACTGTATATGATTTTTTTATGGAAGGCGACGATGAAAGGAGGGAAGAAGGGAGTTAAGGCGACCCCATGGCTTTCACCGCACCAGGGCCCCCATTGGTCTTAATTTGGACCTGAGTGGGTGCGTCCACGACGACTCGAAACTTTCATTTTAATTCTCTTCGCGTTTTGCGTATTTTTCATAAACGTCCCTGAAATTTCCGGCAATTTCGCGGCGATCGTGCGTTTGATAAAATTTAAGTGTAAAAAACATTAAAATGTACCTAATAATTTCGTACAAAGTTTAAAAATCGGGTAATTTTACCAAACGGTACAGGCAGTACAGAAAGTTAAAATTTATATACAAAATTAAATAGGTACCTATTTTGAAAACACTCTAAAGAATGAAAGTATTGATACGATTATGCTGGATATTAGTAGTTATGTTCGGTTTGTCTGTGTTAGTATAATAATAAGTCTACAAAATCTCAATAAATAAGTAGATGCTTAGGTAGGTACCAAATAATGATTTGTATTTGTTCGAGATCAATTAAGTGTTGAATCGAATATTCTGGTGAAATCCAGCAAGGTGGTATGTAACGATTCTGCATTTTTCGATAAAAAATCTTAATAATCCGTTTAAATTAAGGACCAAATCTCCTGTAGAGCAGACGTAAATCAACTGTCGTACTTTTAAATTTTTAAGCTCTGTTGAAACTGAAAGTTAGAAAACAAATTGTGTAAAATAAAATAACCGAAGATTTATGAAGTTTGTGTACCCGCAAGGTGGTATTCTCCATGTTTTGAGAATTATTTTAATAATCTTTATAAATTAAGGACCAAATACTCTGCAGAGAAGACAAAAATCAACCGTTGTACTGTTTAAACGCAAAATTGCTGTTGAAACCGAATGGGGGGGAAAAAATTGAGCAGTTATGATAACCCCTTCGGGGATAACGCGGCAAGAAGTAACACAATATGTGTAGCTTAGTTGTGTAGTTGCGTTGCGTTATTAAATACCCGTACAGGATTAACTCCGCTGACATAGACATATTTTACATTAATTTAGAATCTTTCAAAGATCTAGTTAAAGAGTTCCTCCCAGCTTGTTAATGACTGTGTGAGGGTGCACTGTAATAAGGGAAACCTGTTGTGCACAAAAAAACAAAAACAAAAAATAGAAGCTGCTAAAAGCTTAACAAATTGAACGAATCTTATGAGAAGACTTACGAAATATTGTGACGTGACAATAACGAATGGAACGACTCTACGTATAGGGTCGTAAAATGGCATTTTAAATGTACGAGACAACGAGCAAGGACTTAACTCGTAAACCGCAAAACACTTGGCTTGAGATTTCATTTTTATTGTGGCATCATTGCGACGAAACAACGCTTCATAAACTGAGAGACAATAATGTTTATGATTTAACTTTTTCCCTCACATTCCAAAAATAAATTCGATTTCCTTAATATTGTTATGATCTTGCCGAGTTCAATTCAATGAAAATGGCGGTAATTTATTTTGCACAATTAATTTCAGATTCGGTTTGTACACAGAGTTGCTTTTGAACTGAAAAGCTCGATGATTTAGATATTAGTCTGGCTACAGAGCGGTGCGAAGGGTGCCATACAAGCCGGTTCCGATCGGCATCCCTTTTAAAATGATGTAACAAAGTAGTTAAAAAATATAGGCACAAAGTAAAAAAATACATTTAAAACCAAATAAACAATACGTATTTTTTCCCCATTAAAACCATGCAGTCTACTTTATTATCATTTCTGCCTCATTTTAAACGGAAAACCGATGGGAATCGGCTTGTATGGCACCCTTCGCCACTGCTACAGAGCATCTTGGTCTGTATTTATAGGTGGGAATAAAGGTTATTCTCGAATTACTGAGAACTGGCAAATGCGAGATTTTGCCAGAGCATCTAACTTATCCCTTGACTAATAGGTTGGTATGAGGCTAACCACTCATGCAGTAAACAATGCTTTACTTTGCTAATGCTACTCCTGTTGCAGGGAAAGATGGTAAAAGTTGCTGGGTTTATGGTTGAGGTTTGATTTTTTTAATTATAAGAACACATGTGGCATTTATAATCGAAACTTACACGTGTCTCTTTGTGGGCATGGATTTCATAATATGAACTTTAAATTTTTATATGTTTGAACTAAAATTAGACGCATCACAGCTTAGCTGCACAGACAATGCAACTCCGCACTATCCACGACGAATAGCGTGTGGCGAGTGCAAAATTAACGACTAACTTTCAGAGGGTTTCCTGCTTTCAAGGGGACAGATTCTTATTTATTGTTAAGACTGAGTTAATTTACCAGTTCTAAAAATAAAATAAATAAAACAAATTAAGCTATCATTTCTTACGTCCTTCGTTTTTTATTCGTAAATCCAAAAGGTTTGAATCCTTTCCCTTTGGTTTTAACAACAAGGGTAATGGGTATCGCCGTCGAAATTTGTACCTTTTGTCTTTCCTCGTGTGTCCCCTAATGATTTTCAGCTTTTTCATAAAAACTGGTGATCTCTACTGAATTCTAAAATTATCAGAGTAAAGTAAATAAAAAGCGTATCGAAATACAAAAAAAAACTTCAAAAAGCATTAAGTGGCGATGTAATTAAAAAATAAAACAAAAACGCCTTTTTTCCATTCCCATACAAATTTTACATGTCCGCAACCCGTTTTTGACCCTTTGATGGCATGATACGATCAAAATAGTCAAACGTTTTTAAAGTTGAGTATTTTTGCATATACCTTAGTAACGTATCTTTCATTTTCTGTACTAGCCACAATAATATTTACTTATTTAAACACGAAATATTGATTGCTAAGGGTTGTCTCCATTTTTGGCTCCGAAATTTTTCTTTTAGTATGTTACCAATTCCATTGGAACTGACAAAAATCTTGCAATCCTAAGTATTTGTTCACGTTTGGTAACTCTTTGATGCAGTGTGGACAACACAAAAAAACTCATTCGATACCTTCATTTTCTTCTGAGAACGTTTACATCAGACTCGGGAATTTGTCGTGAGTGTTTTGAGTGGAAGTTAGCTTGGCATTATTAAGGTATGTATTCGAATATGTTGTCAGTTGTATATTTTTTACTTAGATTCATTAATTCTTCTAATGATTGTATGTTTTTATCATTGCTGACAGTATTACTTTTCAAATGGCACAAGTTTAAGGTAATGTCGGGCGGTTTTTTATTTACAATCTTTACCGTATGTTACCATATTAAGGTGTATTCACGTAGGTTTAAAAAAATACACCTACTAACCGTTAATTTATGGTTGACTAACAAATAACATTTACGTACCTATTTGAAACATAAAACTATCTAATCAACCTTACTACATGCTATTAATATTTTAAATGCACCGTTTGATGTTTGTTATTCAAAATAGCAAAAAGGTTTATTCCGTGATCTGTGGGCTAAACGGATTAAATGAAATTTCGACCACAGAGGTACCTAATTTTTATATCGGTGCTGGATACTGTGAAAAATGTACGCAAAAAAACCATTGCCTATTTATCTAAATCTATGATAATCTATAATCTAAGTTACAAAAATATATTGCATTTAAGACTTTAAGTTCGTACTTAAACATGCTGCATGTGAACCTACAATTTAAAACCCAATCTCAAATGAACATAAACCCTGCAACTCTTGCCGACCTTACCTGACACAATGGTAACATTGGTAAAGTAAACCATTTTTTACAGTATGAGTGGTCAGATTCATACTAACCTATAAGTCAAGGAAACTTATTGAAATACAATAAACGAACGATTTTAGGTAGTTATTAAATATGCGTATTCATATTTTTATTAAACATTCATAGACAAACAACATTCATATTTATAGACATTCAAAATGGTGCTCTTATATTTTTACTGAACAGTGTTTACGAACTGCTATAAAATCTTGTATTCTTCGTCGAAAAAAGAAATGAGATATCGAAATGTAAAAAATCCTAATTTTTCGAACCTGTCCGTCATTTTGAATAGACCTTAATTTAACTCACGATGTTTTCGTTTTCTTCAATCTTGCCGGTCGACAGTTATGTTACCCTAATACCAAAAAAATATAGTAATATTTTTTAACCAAATTTCAGTACGTAATAAATGAGAAAAAAAACTTCTTCATATTTTATTTTAACTAAGAATCTCATAAAAACTGAAAAAAACAATTCCGATTTTAATATGCGACCGCGAAAGCTTACGCTTCAACTTTTGTTGGCAAACTTTGTCGATTGGATTTACGACCAGAACGGCTTTGACGGCTTCCTCTAAAGGTGCTACGATCGTCTACGATTCAGTGGTTCTACACCAGTGGTCCATGATAGCTTTACATTTTTTTTGGTATGGTCATTGTGAATCATATATCGCTAAGATTTGAGAGATAACGGTCATTTAGTATGCAATATTGATAACGATTAATAATCAATTTCAATATAAAAAGAAATGGTATGGTTCGCTAGTGTCCTGCGCAGATATAAGTATAGGTAAATATATCAGAATATTTTTATGTGTGCAGCTTGTATTAAAAAACCACTGAATAGGAATTTTAATATGCAGTGTGCAAAGTGAACCGTGTTTGGTATGAATTGCTATTTTTTGTCCATAATCAAATTCATATTTTTAAGCCCGTTTTTAGCACTTTCCTAAAAAAATATCAAAGAACTAAAAAAAGGGCTATTTATTATTAAAGTTATTTTCCTTACCATATACATTTTAGAACCAAGCTGCATACTTCCTACGTACTAAAAATGGAATACTATTTTGGTCATTAGTGTATTATTTAAATAAGCTAATTATTTTATTTTTTTCACATTCTATACAGTAAGTTGCAAATATACATTGACATTTAAGGCTCATATTATGTGATGCATGCCCTCAAGCAGGCAAGATGTAAGTTCACGTTTACACATTTTGCATGTAAACATACAAAATAAACCAAACTTCACATGCACTAAACTTTGCAACTTCTACCGTCTTCCTCTGATACCGGGGTGGGATTGGCAAAAGTAATCCAAGTTTTTACAGCTTGGGGGATCAGCCTCATACTGTCCTGTTGAATGAAGTAAAATGAACAAGGAACATCTTTGAAAACCATTTCAAGTGGTTTTCGGTACAAAAAAAGTTTGAGCACACTGCTGGATAGGGTCTACGATTCCGCGTAGAGCCTTCAATTTAAATTCCTTATACGGAGCTCCACGGCGTAGATGGGAAACGGACCATACTTAAAATTAAATGAAATAAAGTGAGTGTTGGATTTGGTCCGCCTCTTTATCGAAATGGAATCGTGCGCTAGTAAAAGTTTTCGGTTTTGGGAAAAACAGGGGCGTAACAAAAAAACTATTTCTGGTACTGCATCGTTCCGTATATATTATTACACTGTTTATATTATTTTTTAATCAATCAGAATCAAATGCAGCATTCTTCAGTGTTTTCCAAAATGCAGAAATCAGTGTTTTTGTATTCCATGATATCGTTTGTGATTTTTTGTAAAAACTCTTTATTGTAGTCTAGACGACTCATGTAATAATTATGTTAATATTATGCTATTTTTCTATATAAAAAAATACGTATAAGATGAAATGGAATTTAAAACCTGAACGATTGTTGTTATTTGGCACAGAATCTAAATTTTAAATATTTTCCCCTTGTCAGACGTCACAGGTCACACACATGGCTTGATTCCTTAGCAAGCGATACATTAATATTTGTTGCGCTGTCTCATAACCACTCACCTATGTTACACAACAGCTTTGAGTCTTTTTTTTTCAGGGATAAATTTTGTGACACGACTTGTTACAATTGTAAAAAAGTAGGGAATTTTCACATTGAATGAGACTTCTACAAAAACGTTCCGTGACATTTATTCACGACCATAACCTTCTTTGATCGTTTTTTTTTATATATATTATGTGAAATCTACAGAACTACAATTAATTTAATTTGAATAAAAAAAAAATTGCTACGCCTATGGAGTCCAGCTGCGTTCTATAAAACTTTGCACCTTTTTTATATTGGAGACGAAATTACGCAGCTTCAGAGGCTTTATTTACCTTATAAGACCTTTTTATGGTCTGTCCTATAAGTGCGGTCAAAAAAGGGCATTGGATTTTTAATTTTATATCGTTTGAAGCCTATTTGACGGGCAGGAAATACTAAAAAGTATTTAGGTTGAAGGTGGGTTATTTTTGAAGCAGAAAACTGGCATAATCTTGTAAGTTTAAATAAAATAAAAATATGCATGAATTTGTTTTTTTTGGATAAATTTTTGTATTCGCTCTCAGAAGGAGAAAAATATAAAAATACTATTTTATTGATCTTTGATGGCCACAAGAAATACATTATAACATAAACATATTTTAAAAACCCATTTAATTTTACAATTTTATCGACTGAAGTTATTATCGAGTGCATTAAATGAGTTACATATTTAATTATTTTTTGTGCGTGTTTGTAGAAAAATATTTTCATCATCATCATCCCCACCACCATCATCATCATAACATCACCATCATCATCATCATCATCACCACCACCATCATTATCATCATCACACAATCACCATTATCACCACCATCATCATCATCATCATCATCACACCATCACCATCATCACCACCATCATTATCATCATCACACAATCACCATCACCACTAACATCATCATCATCACACCATCACCATCATCATCATCATCACACCATCACCATTATCACCACCATCATCATCACACCATCACCACCATCATCATCATCATCACCCCCACCACCATCGTCATCATCATCATCACACCATCACCATCATCATCATCATCATAACCAACACCACCATCATCATCATCATCATCATCATCATCACCACCACCACCATCATTATCACACCATCACCATAATCATCATCATCATCATCACCACCACCACCATCTTCACCACCAACATCATCATTATCACACCATCACCATCATCACCATCAATACCATCATCATCATCATCATCATCACCATCATCATCATCATCATCATCCCCCCCACCATCATCACCCTCCCCACCATCATCACCCTCCCCACCATCATTACCCCCTCACCATCATCATCATCACATCATCACCATCATCATCATCATCACCAACATCATCATCAAAAGAAGAAGAATTATTGAAGTTTCTAATGGCTACATTATGCCTCCAAGTTTCTTTTAACATCACGAATAATCCATACAAACGACACCATTAGCGTAGGCTTTATAGTCCAAATAACCTAATGTTCTGGAATAGTCTGTGGAAGTGAGTTACATAATACATCCCTCAATGTGTCCTCCGTAACTTGTAATAGGCCGAAACTTTCATTAAGCGAATCATTGAGACCGCACAACTTTTTCAGGGCATTATGTAAGATTCGGTCGCAAACTTCTGGAACGTTCGATCTGTCAATATGCTTAGAAACAGTTTCATAGAATAAATATTTTATTGAAGCGTTTTCCGAACAAAGTGTGCATATGACATGGTTTTTCCCTGGTTACACCATGCTCTTTTTGCAGTAATTTTGTATGCCGACGTTTCGTTTCCTCTAGCGGGGCACATTTTTAAGGCACAAAACGGCGGGGCACCTTTGTACTCTGCTTGCTTTTGGAAACTTGAGGAACATAAAGGTGCCTGCCGTTTCGAGCCTTGAAAATGTTCACCGCTCGAAGGAACGAAACGTCGACAGACAAAATTACTGCAAATAAAACATTTTCTAACCCGAGAAAAAATATGTCATCTAATAGCGACCATGAAAGGGAATGAAAGTCTAAAATGTTATTTAAAGTATGCATTATTTTAAAATATTGAGAGTAAATTTACTCGTTAGACTCTAAAGGATAAGATCCGAAATGAATGAGTGCAGTAATTGAAGCAAGTCATATATTAGGTAGCCGATAAGAAGAGGTAACACAGTTTTTGGAGAGCGTGCATTTGCAGTTGCTAGTTCTCTGGCCTGCAGTCACCTGCCTCATCATGTGAGAGAGATAGAGGACTATGGAAAGTTATGCACTCAAGACAAGCACATTTCTGGCATCATTTGTACAAACGCCCTTGGAATGACTACATCACGAAACGGCGCTATAAAGAAATCATCAAGTCATCATTGTCAGTATATGCGACAATATTCCAACTCGCAGAACCAGGCACACGGTAGACCAACTCTTTCATCTCCCTGTGTGTCGCACTAACTATGCTCAGAGCGCGCCAATTTACCGGGTGTGTGAAACTTATAACAAGTGTTTCAGTAGCATTGATATTTTTCATTTAGAGACGGCGCACTTTCGCAAAGCGGTGGGTGCTTCACTCAGGTAGAACTGAGTTTCTTAAGGGCCCTGTCCCGTTTTAACATAATCAAAATTTAAAGTTTTTCGAATCTCGAACAGACAAACGTTGCAACGCATAAAACAAAAAAATTCTCTAGTCCAGTATTTGTACACACTTAAAAATATGATACAAATGTCAAATGTGTTTGGGGGCTCTTTACAATAGCATATACAGTTGTCGTTGAATCTTTTCACACGATGTCACATTTCTTTTTAAACGTCGATCAAGCCAAGAACACACTAACTGTTTACACTCTGTCTCTCTTTCACACACGCGATACATGGGCTAAGGCTCTGAGCTCTTCGCACAGCGATATCCAATAGTGCAATATGGGATAACATTTTGTAGACGTCATGTCGACGGGTAATAAATACATCGTAGCGGAAAAATGAAAACAATTTTCAAGACCTATGTTTTTTAGGTTTTCACTTTTTTCTTTATAAACTGTTTTTATGGCTATGTCCAGAGTGCATCAATATAAATAAATTTTATTTATATCGATGTCAGAGTGAAAATTACGACTAAAAAGAGGGAGAATTCTGACTCGAACTTCTAAAAAGTACTTCTGGCAAATAAAATATTGCAATTCATATTAGTTTTTCATAATAATAGGCACAAATTTGGTCATTTTCTTTGTGCAAAAAAATGTTTACATATGCCAATGATTCACATTCGGGGATAAAACGGCCACAGTTGCACATAATAATTTACATAAATAAAAACAACATGTAGAAAAAAAAACAGTGTTTTTTTTAAATCTTTATTAGTTTTTTAGTTACAAATACAACAACAACCTACAAATTATTAATATTCAGTTACAGAATGAATCCAATACATTTTTCAAAACTGGCATGTGAGATAAAGATTTGTTTACAACATCTTGGTTTGTTTACACTGCGCGGAAAGCAAGTGGTCGGTGCAATAGGAAGAATAGCAAAGAACAAGCGATTGACGATGGATCTGAGAATGGCGGTACACAATGGCATATTGTTACCGACTTTGATGTATGGAAGTGAAGTATGGACAGTGAACGATAGCGAAATGAGTAAAGTATGTACGGTGGAAATGAAGCATTTGAGAAGCATGACAGGAAAAACTCTGAGGGATAGAGTTAGGAATGAATGGGTAAAAAAAGAATGTAATTTGAAAGAGGATGTGAAAGTTAAGGTACAAAAGAATGTGATGAGATGGTTTGGGCATGTGGAAAGAATGAATGATGATAGACTGACAAAGTATGTATACAAAGAAAGTGTGAAAGGAAAAAGAGGGAAGGGACGACCGAGAAAAGTATGGAGTGATCAGATTGGGGAGATTGTGAAAGAATGGGATATACAAAGTGACCATAAAAGAAGAAAATGCATGAAAAAGGTGATGGATATGAATGAATTGAAAGAGGTATGTAAGGATAGGAAAAAATGGAGGCAGCTCTGCAGAGGCTCTGGCCACCCCTAGCGGAATGGCGACAGAGTTACAGTTACAGCTGTAACCTAACCTTATACTACAACATGCTGATACCAAACTATCTAATCTAATCTAATCTAAGCTGCAAAGATATATATCATTTAAGTTTTATATTAAATGCATTCCCACAAGCAGATATGTATAATTTCGCGCTAACACATGCCGCATGTGGACCTACAATATAAAAACCCAATCTCAAATGAACATAAGCCTTGCAACTCTTGCCGTCCTTCCCTGAAACAGAGGTGACATTGGCAAAGTGAACCAATTTTTACATTATGGGTGGTCAGCCGCATAACAACCTATAAGTCAAGGAACATACATGACAAATTACATTTTTTAAAAACAATAAATCACAATATATACATGGACAAACTATCATTTATGTCAATTTGTTTTTTTTGTAATTACACATACAGCATGTGTATGCACACACATACATAATTTTGATTGTAAGTATGTCTCTAAAATGAATCTTAACTGTTAATAAAACTTCGTTGTAGACTATTTATATATAGATGCAAAGATAAGAATAAGTGGAAGAGACTCTATAAAGATTCTGGCCATGCCTACTGAAAATATGGCGTTATTAGATATAACTATAAAAGTTAATAATTATTGACAAGTATCTGTTTATGGTTCAATTCCTAATCAATCTCAATTTTAGGTTTTTGGGACAATTGGGATGCGGGACTTCCTTTTTGTTTCCTAAATATGTTTTCGATATGAAATGTCATGTAAAAGTAAAAGCATATACTGGAGACCTATGTCTAGCAGTGAATTATCAGAGATTTACAAAAAATATTTAAAACATATTGCATTTGATAATACGATACGGGTATCGCCGTCGAAATTTGTACCTTTTGTCTTGTGCGTGTGTCCCCTAATGATTTTCAGCTTTTTCATAAAAACTGGTGATCTCTACTGAATTCTAAAATTATCAGAGTAAAGTAAATAAAAAGCGTATCGAAATTAAAAAAAAAACTGCAAAAAGCATTAAGTGGCGATGTAATTAAAAAATAAAACAAAAACGCCTTTTTTCCATTCCCATACAAATTTTACATGTCCGCAACCCGTTTTTGACCCTTTGATGGCATGATACGATCAAAATACATAGTCAAACGTTTTTAAAGTTGAGTATTTTTACATATACCTTAGTAACGTATCTTTCATTTTCTGTACTAGCCACAATAATATTTACTTATTTAAACACGAAATATTGATTGCTAAGGGTTGTCTCCATTTTTGGCTCCGAAATTTTTCTTTTAGTATGTTACCAATTCCATTGGAACTGACAAAAATCTTGCAATCTTAAGTATTTGTTCACGTATGGTAACTCTTTGATTCAGTGTGGACAACACAAAAAAACTCATTCGATACCTTCATTTTCTTCTGAGAACGTTTACATCAGACTCGGGAATTTGTCGTGAGTGTTTTGAGTGGAAGTTAGCTTGGCATTATTAAGGTATGTATTTGAATATGTTGTCAGTTGTATATTTTTTACTTAGATCCATTAATTCTTCTAATGATTGTATGTTTATATCATTGCTGACAGTATTATTTTTCAAATGGCACAAGCTTAAGGTAATGTCGGGCGGTTTTTTATTTACAATCTTTACCGTATGTTACCAGTATTAAGGTGTATTCACGTAGGTTTAAAAAAATACACCTACTTACCGTTAATTTATGGTTGACAAACAAAAAAACATTTACGTACCTAATTGAAACATAAAACTATCTAATCAACCTTACTACATGCTATTAATATTTTTAATGCACCGTTTGATGTTTGTTATTCAAAATAGCAAAAAGGTTTATTCCGTGATCTGTGGGCTAAACGATTAAATGAAATTTGGACCACAGAGGTACCTAATTTTTATATCGGTGCTGGATACTGTGAAAAATGTACGCAAAAAAAAACATTGCCTATCTATCTAAATCTATGATAATCTATAATCTAAGTTACAAAAATATATTGCATTTAAGACTTTAAGTTCGTACTTAAACATGCTGCATGTGAACCTACAATATAAAACCCAATCTCAAATGAACATAAACCCTGCAACTCTTGCCGACCTTACCTGACACAATGGTAACATTGGTAAAGTGAACCATTTTTTACAGTATGAGTGGTCAGCTTCATACTAACCTATAAGTCAAGGAAACTTATTAAAATACAATAAACGAACGATTTTAGGTAGTTATTAAATGTGCGTATTCATATTTTTATTAAACATTCATAGACAAACAACATTCATATTTATAGACATTCAAAATGGTGCTCTTATATTTTTACTGAACAGTGTTTACGAACTGCTATAAAATCTTGTATTCGTCGCCGAAAAAATAAATGAGATATCGAAATGTAAAAAAACCTAATTTTTCTAACCTGTCCGTCATTTTGAATAGACCTTAATTTAACTCACGATGTTTTCGTTTTCTTGAATCTTGCCGGTCGACAGTTATGGTACAAATTTAAACGGCGTTACCCATATACTATGTAATATGTATTGACATTACGCACTTTCAAAGTTACTTCACTCACTGTGATACGCGGGAGATCTCCGACAGAGAATGTAAAAGTACGAAATATCGCTTTTATACAAAGTTAAAGTTGATTTACCTTTTTAATTTATATATATTTTGTACATAAACACCTTTTAAAACATAGCTGAGGTTTTTTTTTACTCTTGCATATCGGCATTTTGATTTTAAGTCATATTTTTTTTCCGCAGAAACGACAAGCGTGCTCTCCCGTCAACGATCCATCTCACACTGAATTATTTTCCGCTTGTATTTGGGCAAATTTAAGTCATCTTTTAAAAATCTTAATAAAATACAGAAAATGATTTTAATTATTAATATATACAGAAACCAACAGATTATTATGTGAACTTTGATTATAACAGTAAGAAAAAACAGAAAACAAAACAGAAAAGCTAGTTTTTGAGCACTAAAAACTTATATTTACGGCACATTTTTGGGGTTCCTAAAAGTGTTGATTTTACTTTCAATTTACAAAAAACAAATAAAATCGTCAATTAGCATTGTTAACAACAATATTTTCTACAATATTGTAGAACATTTAAAATACAAAAAATTGACGTATGTACTAGTTAATGAGAGTTCAAAAATGCCTTTTTTGTAGAAATGCGTAATCGACTTCCCGTATTTAATTTTTAGTATTTTAAATTGAGCTTTAATTTTAATTTTAATATAAAATAATTAAAGTTAATACTTGTTATTTTCTATTTCTAAGCATCAAAATTCATTATTGTCGTTAATAATATACATAAATAAACCTCGAAAACACTAAAATACGGCGAATTTCAGCAACTGTTCGAAAATATTGGGACAGCGTCGTTAATTTTTAAATTTACATCATATTCTGTTTTGAGAGCAGTATTCCTTTTTTTTTCTTGTAATTAGTTACTTGTAATTAACATCTTGTAATTCTTTTCAACTTCCTAAATTTGATATCCGTGGCAACATATAATTGGCCATGTTTTTTTTTTGTAATTGCTTTTATTATATTTCTTATGTTACGCTGTTTGTTGTCCTATTAAAATAAAATAAAATAAAATATGAGAGAAAAAGTAAAAAGCAGTACGATAATTTGGTACGGAATTCTAGAAAGCATGAATAACTGACAAAAGTAGTGTACAAAGAGAACGTCAAAGGAAAAACAAGGAAGGGGAAGACCGAGGAAAGAAAAATCAAATTAGTGAAAATTTAAATTTAATGAATGGGAGAGCAAAGAAAAGAGATACATGCTTGTGAGCATTCATTTTATATACTTAGATTAGGTATAAATTAGGTAAAAACCAAATCAATATCGTTCACATTCACACCCAATTTTGATAGATTTAAAAAAGTAGAATAATAAGACAGATCGATCTGTGTCAAGCAAAAGCATTATTGTTCTGAAATGTAAACAAAACAAGTAAACAACAGGATACTGTCTTGTTTAAAAAACAATATTGGTTCAACTTGATCTATCGCGTAAACGGAATTACGGAATTTGTGTTATATTTGTAAACAAAGCTGAATAGACTAAACAACAATATTGTGAAGCAGAAGAAAACAAGGCAAACAAAGGAGAATAAACAATGTCGAATGAACAAAGTAAATTAAGCAATTAAATGTGATTCACAAATAAACAAAATTACAAACGCAAGAAATACCTATCTATAATCTATAATCTAAGTTCATTCATCATTCATAGGGATGTTCCCCACTGTCCCCTAATGAAGAGCCGCCACTGCTTGAAGGGATGATGATAGGTAGTATAATCTTTAATCTAAGTTGCAAGGATATATTCATTTAAAGCTCTCAGATGTATGCCCACAAAACAACACGTGTAGTTCGCGCTTACAAATGCTGAATGTGTACTTACAAATAAAATCCAAACCTCAAATGAACATAAGCCCCACAACTTTTGCCGACCTTCCCTGAAACAGGGGTGACATTGGCAAAGTGAACCATTTTTTACAGTATGGGTGGTCAGCCTCATACCAACCTATAAGTCGAGGATAATAAACATAAATATTTATAAGAAAGAAACTTAAAAATATATGTATAACTTCCACTTGTACTTGCATCCTACCACCATTCCGCTAGGGGTGGCCAGTACTTTCAAAGATGCGTCTACACTTCGCTGTGTTTATTCGCATTTCTTTCAGCTCCCTCAATGCATCACATCAGGTATTTTTAGATGATTTAATTTATTATTACGTGAAAAAAAGTTACCAAACAATTTTATGAGATAAACACTAATAAATAATGTAATTTAAGGGTGATTGAGAGGTCAGCGCGCCCAACTTTGATGACCGAAATAACCCATATTTTGAATGGTAAGGTAGTATTTTTTCTCCAGTTTAAATTAACACATAAAATTAGGTATTTTTTCCCATAAAATACCAATTCAAAATAAATTTATTTACGGAGATACCTTAAATGGAGATTTCTACTGTTGTTATGAATGAATCCTAACTTTTTTTTATTTCACAACATTTATTTTGATTAGCTTTATTTTATCTAGATGAACATTATTTTTTTAAACTTTTCATTGGTTTTTTATAATTATTTAAAAAGTACCCAAATTTTGCATACGATCGTGTAGCTAAAATTGCATTTTAATGGTATATTTTCTTTTTAGGATTTGAAGTGATATTTTTTATGTGTTTAATGTAATTCATATTTTATTTTTCCTCTTCCAATTTATATTTAATAATGGAAAGAGAATGATTTTCATACTAAACGCAATCCACCCTAGTGCGCCATTGTGTCGGTTTTTTGAACTATTCAAACAATTATATTTCCGAGAGACAAAAATTATGAGACATTTTCGTTGTTCATATTTCCGTCGAGGCAAATATTTTTTTACGTTGTAACTCGGAGTTATCGTTTTGTAAAAATGCATCAAAATTAAGACGGCCACACGGCGCTGTTTAAAATCGTTTTTTATTTTTTGTTTTCTCCGTGTTTGAGTTTAAACGTCCAATGTTATACTCGAGGCATGTACGTATTTTTGCGGTGAGGAAGAATGAACGTAAAAAAAACAAGTTTTATACTCAACCACAGAGTTTTATTATAATATATGGAAATAGAGACGCTCGTAGGAGGTGCTGCTTTACATCCTGATACATTATTTGTATGCGCCGCGGCATAGTTAAAGCGTTGACAGTTATACTTGGAGAAGGGATTCGTTTTTTTCGGCACACGCAAGATGTACGCACGCTTTACAATAAAGAGCCATAACTCAAAAATTGGGAAAATTGAGATTTTGATGAAGAACCAATGTGAAGAACGCAATAAAAATGCGAAAAGAAGGTAGGAGTTTTTGATTAAAGTTTTTGAAGTTGATTTTGTTGTAAGCTCCAGATCTCAACTGTTATAAATTGCCTAAGCAAGACCTCCTTGACTTGTAGGTTGGTATGAGGCTGACCACCCGTGCTGTAAAAATCGGTTCACTTTTGCCAATGCCACCCCGGTTCAGGGAACGGCGGCAGAGTAGCAAGGTTTATGTTCATGTGAGGTTTTGTTTATTTGTATGCACACATGCAGAATGTGTAGGCGCGAACCTACATGTGCCTGTCTGTAGGCATGCATTTCATATGAGCCATAACATATCTTTGCAGTTTAGATTATAGATAGATTATACAAGACGTAAGTTGAAGAGTCCTTACTTCATTAAGACTCATTTAATTTGAACTATTTAATTATTGTATTTGATATTGATAAGTATTAAGATTTGAATTGCGCGCGAAGATTGAAATTGCGTGCCTACCCCCCATACCCCCCCCCCCCCCCGGTCAACAGAATTATTATGGACAATATGAACTTTTAAAATTGCGTGTCTACCCTCCCCTCCCCCCCCTCCCCCGTCAACAGAATTATTATGGACAAAAGTACAACAAAAAAATTGTAACCCGCCACGATTACAAAAGTGCTAAATCCGGCTTGCCACGATTTTGAGTTGGACACCCCTGTGCTAGAAGTTTCTATGTTATTTTCATATTTTTTGTTACCTTACTAGTTTCTGTCTTTATGTCCCAAACTTTAAGACTGAAAGTGTATTTTGAATAAAATAGTATCCAAGCCAAGTCCTTGTTTTACTTTTCACTGTTTTTATCATCTATAATCTATAATCTAAGTTGCAAGGATATATTCATTTAAAGCTCTCAGATGTATGCCCACAAACCAACAAGTGTAGTTCGCGCTTACAAATGCTGAATGTGTACTTACAAATAAAATCCAAACCTCAAATGAACATAAGCCCCACAACTTTTGCCGACCTTCCCTGAAACAGGGGTGACATTGGCAAAGTGAACCATTTTTTACAGTATGGGTGGTCAGCCTCATACCAACCTATAAGTCAAGGAATATGAATAATAAATTACATTTAAATATAAAAAAGAACAAAACCTTACAAAGAAATCTATACAAAAAAAGTCAAAAATTTCCTATGCAAAAAATGTAGCAAATGAATACACCAACATTAGAAATCAACACTGCAGATTAGCCGCCACTTCTTCCTGTCCTTGCATACTTCTTTCATTTCATCCAGAGTCATAACCTTTTTCATACAAGTCCTCCTTTTATTATGACTCTGGATATCCCAGTCATTCGCTATTTCAGAGATTTGATCCTTCCATACTTTTCTCGGTCTTCCTCTACCACGACATCCATCTATTCTAGCAACATATACTTTCTTCGTCAATCTTTCATCACTCATTCTCTCCAAATGCCCGAACCATCTTAACATACTTCTTTTAATCTTCACTTTCACACTTTCCCTTACACCACATTCTTCTCTTACAAAATCATTTCTCACCCTGTCACTTCGTTTTTTCCCAATCATACTTCTTAGATAGTCCATTTCTACTGTATGGACTTTACTAATTTCCCTTTCACTCACCGTCCAGGCTTCACTTCCATACATCAAGGTTGGCACTAGTATACCACCGTAAATCATATATCATCACCGTATATCATCACTTAACTAAAATAATTACTTACGTGAAATATTATTTTTCAGTTTCCAATTATGTTTTCAAAAAAAGTGCAATAAAAAATAATGGATAATGTTATGACATAATTTTCTGTATTTTACGGATAAAAGAGAAATAATTCAAATTTATACCAATGATATTTTTTTACAATTTATACAAAAGAATGTGATGAGATGGTTTGGGCATGTGGAAAGAATGAATGATGATAGACTGACAAAGTATGTTTACAAAGAAAGTGTGAAAGAAAAAAGAGGGAAGGGACGACCGAGAAAAGTATGGAGTGATCAGATTGTGGAGATTGTGAAAGAATGGGATATACAAAGTGAGCGTAAAAGAAGAAAATGCATGAAAAAGGTGATGGATATGAAGGAATTGAAAGAGGTATGTCAGGATAGGAAAAAATGGAGGCAACTCTGCAGAGGCTCTGGCCACCCCTAGCGGAATGGCGACAGAGTTACAGCTTACAGCTTACAGCTATTTTAAGGTGTATTTGAGACCAAAAACAACTTTGGCTATTCAAAAAAATATTTATAGAGTTAGCTTTCTATATATTTAAAAGAATTGAAAATAATTTTTTTTATTTTTTTTTCCTTCAAATCAGCTGGTAATATGCCAAAAACCATTTAAAAAAGGCTGACTTTCCAGCGCGACTCACTTGTTATTCATAAATATTTCAATGCCAAATATTTCATTTTTCGATAAAGTATTTATTCAGTTAAATTGAGACGATTTTCGAAAATTCATTTTTTACTTATTTACTGAGTTATAAATTTTGTTTCAAAATGTGTTTACGTAATATTTTTTTGTACGCGTTTTTAGTTCCTCCTGATCATTTTCCGCAAATATCACATCGTGGTTAAGTGAAACAAATGTTTTTAATTGTTTTCGTATATATTTCATTTGTCTAACAAAAAGAGGTAACATGTAAAGGCCTCTTGTAATTTTCGATTTTTGTTAATTTTCTATTTTTTACATAGATGGCGTTGGCCTATCCAATTTGATGGTTAGGCCGACAGAGGTGAAAAAACAGTTTTCTTGAAGACCGATCGGGACACATGTATACATTATGTTCACATATTATATACGTATAAAATATGCAATAGGTATATGTGTAAATAAAATATACAGAATACGCGTAAAAATTCCGATATATGTTGACGGTACGACGGAAAAGAGACATGAACACCTGTCGAGTCGATAGAGTCGATAATAATATAATTTTGTATTCATTTTCAGGATTCCACGACATATCGATAAAAGACAATTCGTCCAACGATTACTCGGCCATAGACAAATCGGTCACACGACACTTCGTCCTCACGACTTTTCGGCAAACGAAATTTCGGTCAAAGACAAATCGGTCAACGACAACTCGTCCAACAACAACTCGGCCATAGACAAATCGGTCACACGACACTTCGTCTACACGACTTTTCGGCCAACGACATTTCGGTCAAAGACAAATCGGTCAACGACAACCCGTCCAAAGACAACTCGGCCATAGACAAATCGGTCACACGACACTTCGTCCACACGACTTTTCGACCAACGACTTTTCGGTCAACGACATTTCGGTCAAAGACAAATCGGTCAACGACAGCCCGTCCAAAGACCCGGCCATAGACAAGTCGGTCACACGACACTCCGTCCACACGACTTTTCGGCCAACAACATTTCGGTCAAAGACAAATCGGTCAACGACAACCCGTCCAAAGACAAGTCGGTCACACGACACTCCGTCCACACGACTTTTCGGCCAATGACATTTCGGTCAAAGACAAATCGGTCAACGACAACCCGTCCAAAGACAAGTCGGTCACATGACACTCCGTCCACACGACTTTTCGGCCAATGACATTTCGGTCAAAGACAAATCGGTCAACGACAACCCGTCCAAAGACAAGTCGGTCACACGACACTCCGTCCACACGACTTTTCGGCCAACGACATTTCGGTCAAAGACAAATCGGTCAACGACAACCTGTCCAAAGACAACTCGGCCATAGACAAGTCGGTCACACGACACTCCGTCCACACGACTTTTCGGCCAACGACATTTCGGTCAAAGACAAATCGGTCAACGACAGCCCGTCCAAAGACCCGGCCATAGACAAGTCGGTCACACGACACTCCGTCCACACGACTTTTCGGCCAACGACATTTCGGTCCAAGACAAATCGGTCAACGACAACCCGTCCAAAGACCCGGCCATAGACAAGTCGGTCACACGACACTCCGTCCACACGACTTTTCGGCTAACGACATTTCGGTCAAAGACAAATCGGTCAACGACAACCCGTCCAAAGACAACTCGGCCATAGACAAATCGGTCACACGACACTTCGTCCACACGACTTTTCGGCCAACGACTTTTCGGTCAACGACATTTCGGTCAATGACATTTCGGTCATATACAATATATGGTATTCAACCGGTCCGTAGTCTTATGATTTACACTTCTGACTCGTAAATGGAAGATTGTGTTTAGAGGGCTCTTGAGGTGTGATACACAAAAAAACAGCGCTCACCAAATAAATCATCCTAATTTTATTATTATTATTGTGGGTTCGAATTCCAGCGGAGCACAAAAAAATATAAGTACCATTTATATTTTCCAATATGCCCTTTGCTTGGTGACAAAAAATCATATACCTTTCCCAAAGCCCGGTCACTTAAGGTCCATCCAGCATTAGAGCAACTGGGTCTTGCTTAAGAATTGGTAATTTCTACAGCGACGACCAAGCTCGCAGAGGGCTTTTGAGGTGTGATACACACAAAAACAACGCTCACCAAATAAATCATTATTTTTTTTTAATTGTCGAAATAACGAATCGTGAAAATAAATAGTTTGTTAACGAACAGGTTTTCTAAGATATTCTGTGGAGCACATCTATATGTGACCGAAAGTCGTTTGAACGAAATTTCGTGTGAACGAAAAAACCTTTCCCAATGACCGGTCACCAAAGGTCCATCCAGCTTTACTTTATCCAGCAACTGGGTCTTGCTTGACAATTGGCGCTTTGTAGCGACGATGACCAAGCTCGTAAAAATGTCGATAGCTCAATTGGTAGAATGCTTGCATTCCATGCCGAGAGCAAGGGTTCGATCTCAAGACTTACTCAGCCTTCACAAGAAATGAGAACCAGCCCCCTCGGGAGCTGGGAAACCCCCACTTCAAATGAAGTGGTTGGTGTAAAGCCGGCCACTTTACCTCTAAAAATAAATAGGTCCCGAATCCCGAAGTGACACTAAATACTGTAACTTCTAACTATAAAAAATAACTATGTAACTACTAACTTTATAGTGTAACTACACATAATGTGTAGCTTAGTTGCGTTCTGTGCTCCGCCGGGAATTGAACTTACAACCTTCCGATTAAGAGTTGGAAGCGTAGTCAATAGACTAAGGACCGATCTTTTTGCACGCATTTGGAAAAAAAATGTCGAATTCTAAGAAATATTATTATTTATTATACAACAAGTAGGTAGGTACCTTTTGTTGGTATAACTTTTTCCTCGCTGACGATATTCTGCTGGCCATGTTGTGCTATTATTGTTATTTGAGATGCAGGTGTTTTCTTATGTAGGGCTGTCAAAAATATATTGTCTTCATGCGTGAAATTAATTTTAAATTTTTTTTTTCATTACTTTGGTTTAGCTCAAAATCTATAATCTATAAATCGCTATTGCCATTTACGGCTCATATTTAATGCATAACCACAAGCAGGCACATTTAAGTTCGTGTTTACACATGTTGTACAATAACAGTAAAAAATATAATATCAGGATGATTTATTCGGTGAGCGCTGTTTCTGTGTGAATCACACCCTCCTCCTTCGAGCCCTCTGCGAGCTTGGTCGTCGCTGTAGAAAGCTCCAATTCTCATGCAAGACCCAGTTGGTGTAAAGCCGGATCGACCTATGGTGACCGACCTTTGACAAAGACAGATTAATTTTGCAACCCAACGAAGAGCAAATATTAAAAATGAAATCTTTTTTTTGAGCTCCGCCGGAATTCGAACCCACTTCCTTCCGATCCGGATTCAAAGTTTTAACCACTAGACTGCGGGCCGGTCTGCCTTTTTATGTGTCTTTATCTACAAAATAAACCAAATCTCACATGAACATGAACTTAGCAACTCTTATCGCCCTGTTTTGAAATCGGGGTGGCAATTGCAAAAGTGAACCAAGTTTTTTTCTGTATGGTTGTCAGCCTCATACCAAACAACTAGTTAAGGTTAATAATTATAGGCATTATTTCTTTTAAAATTACTCACCTTTGATATCTCTTTAAATATTAATTTATATTGACAGACTGCATTTGCGTCAACCCTTGTGAGTGATAAAAAATATATGCATGTGTCAGTTTGTGTAGTGGTGTGAGAAAAACTAACACACTGTTTTTTTTTTTGTACATTGATGGGATAGCTCCAAAACTTAATATATACATTTTGTATTATTTTCAAAACAATTCAAAGATTTCAATTAATGATATTTCAAAATAAAATTGACAGTTAATTGTGACCGGTTTGTAGTTCAGTAGTAACACTTCGAACTCTGAATGGAAGGTTGTGGGTACGATTCCCGGTGGAGCAAAAAAAAAAACATTTATATTTTCAAATTTTCTCGTCGCTGGGTTGAAAATTCATAAACCTTGACCAAAGACCGGTCATCAAAAGGTCTATCCAGCCTTACAGCCACTGGGTCTTGCTTGAGAATTGGCGCTTTCTAGAGCGACGACCAAGCTCGCAGAGGGCTCTTGAGGTGTGATACACACAAAAACAACGCTCACCAAATAAATCATTATTATTTTTTAATTGTCGAAATAACGAATCGTGAAAATAAATAGTTTGTTAACGAACAGGTTTTCTAAGATATTCTGTGGAGCACATCTATATGTGACCGAAAGTCGTTTGAACGAAATTTCGTGTGAACGAAAAAACCTTTCCCAATGACCGGTCACCAAAGGTCCATCCAGCTTTACTTTATCCAGCAACTGGGTCTTGCTTGACAATTGGCGCTTTGTAACACATAAAAACAGCGCTCACCAATTAAATCAGCCTATTTTTTATTTTTTTAAATAACCTCGATTTGGAGATCCCTACGTTTGACAGTATGCCAATGTATTATAATGACCGGATAGCAGACAAAGTGAATAATTTCAATGTATTGGTAGGGTCTGGCCGTCTTAGTGTGGAATTGTAGAAAAAAATATTATTATTTTAGCTAGCACATCTGCCGGCACACAGTCAAAGTTAAACATTATAAAAAAGTGCTAACCTTATTTAGTTACGACATTTATCAACAGATTACGAATTTTACGATTTTTTACGAATTCCGTGTATCTATAACTCCCTCTTAAAAGAAAAGAGAACTATTAACTTGTGTCATGGCTGATGTGGGCTTTAGTGCGACAAATTAAACATGCAAAACTTCGAACGCAACTTCCCAACCTTCTTAATATTTGAGTTATTGCTTTTTTTTATTAGGTGTGCGATTTATAAAAAAAAATACCCACGTTCATAATATACAGTGTGAGACAGACGGAATAGTACTTTTGCACGCCTTTGTTATAACAAAAGATATGCTCTGCTCACAACAAACGTTTGAATTCAAGATGCCAAAAAATGTTTAATTATTTCAACATAGAATAATACTTGTGTCAAATCATTTCTTTTTGCAATTTTTGATGCATAACTTACGGAATGAGCCATGCGGTCGTAAATACTCAACAATAGCGTTTAAACACAAGTTTATAAAAACTAAAACGCTCGCTAAGAGTGTCAAGATAATTTACATTATTTTTTTATGAAACGTAATGCTTGAGTAAGAACATTAAGTTATATACTTCAGCAACGACATCTGGCCATGATCAGTCAAAGTTATTTGACGTAAAATTACGATTTTAGTTTCATAAAACAATTAAAGAGGTTCTTTAGTCCCGATATTAATAACCTTCTTAAGCTCTCGTATACCCTTAATAAACAAAAATGGTTATGTTAGAAATATTTTGAGACAAACAAAATAGTTTGAGAAATACATTATTTAAAGAAACAATAAACTTACTACGATATAATGAGACAAACAATTGTTTAAGTAATTCCAAATGAACAAAAATAATGAACATTCTCAAAACAATTACATTATGAGTGTTGTGGAACAAACTTCCACTTGGTTTGTAAGTTATTTCACACCTACACTGAGACGGCGAAAGGAAATTTTGGGCCCAAGGCTTTCCGTCCTAATCTAACCTAAGTTGCAAAAATATGTAACATGGGGGGTTCACATTATATGCATTCTCACAAGCAAACACGTATAAGTTCGCGCTTGTACATGACGCATGTGAACCTACAACATAAAAACCCAAACCTCAAATAAACAAACACCCTGCAACTCTTGCCGACCATCCCTGAAACAGGGGTAAACGCAACTAAAACGCAACTAAGCTGCACATATAGTGTAACTTCTTGCCGCGTTATCCCCGAAGGGGTCGCATGTGGCGAGTTGAACCTATTTATTTTTACAGGTAAGGGAGCCGGCCTTACGCCAACCACTTCAGTTGAAGTGGGGGTTTCCCAGCTCCCGAGGGGACTGGTACTCATTTCTTGTGAAGGCTGAGTAAGCCTTGCCGGTATTTTTCTTATGGGGTTTGAAATAAACACCGAAATAGGAAATCATTTCTGACACCCTCCTCGGTGGGATTCGAACCCGAGCTCACGGGGTAGATTGCAAGCACTCTACCAACTGAGCTATCGACCGGACAATTTGACGGGGTGACATTGGCAAAGTGAACCATTTTGCTGCGAATTATTTATCCGAAAAGCAGGTAAAAATAAATTTATTAGATTCTGCGCCCTAGATGTTCGCTTACACAAAGTCCCGCTGGATTCGCTCCTGTCGACACTGGGAGCATAAATTTGTGATAATAGTCACTTTGCAAATAGTTGCGTCAACTTTTGTTTAATAATTGATTTACTTTAGCGCAAGTATGCCCGAACAAAAGTGCGACATCTGACGGAATGTTAAATTCCCGGGAAATTTGCTTGTATATCGCAACTGTGACAGAGCTGTGCCACTTCTAACGAAGATTGGCGATCATTATGGATATTATTGCTTTAAATAGGACCTAGGGATTTGGTGCTTTTGTCATACCACAGTCGCAGGTTTTTCAAACACAATGAAAATTCTTTGACTTATCGGTTGGTATGAAGCTGACCACCCATACTGTAAAAATGCTTCACTTTGCTGTTTGAGGGAAGGACGACAAGAGTTGCAGGGTATATGTTAATTTGAGATTCGGGTTTTTATATTGTAGGTCCACATGCGGCATGTTTAAGCGTGAATTAATACGTGTCTGCTTGTGAAAATGCATATTATGTACGTGAATCTATCATGATACTAATATTTGCAACTTAGATAAGATTAGCTTAAATGTTATCTTGACTCCTATACATAGAAGGAAAGAAGGGTACATTGCACATTTAAGAAAATATGTACAACTTCCAATTCATCGGTTCATTGACGTATAGATTGGTATGAAGAAGACCACCCTTACTGTAAAAATGGTTCACTTTACCAATGTCACCCCTTGTTTCCGGGAAGGTCATCAAAAGTTGTAGGGCGTATGTTCATATGATATTTGGGTTTTAATTTAGTAAGCTTTAATGTAAACACGAACTTATGCGTATCGTTTTGTGGGAATACATTTAATATGAGTCTTAAATGTAAATTTATCGTTGCAACATTGCAAATTGCGTTGTTCCTTGACTTATAGGTTGGTATGCGGCTGACCACCCATGCTGTAAAAATGGTTCACTTTGCCAATGTCACCCCTGTCTCAGGGAAGGACGGCAAGAGTTGCAGGGTGTATGTCCATTTGAGATTTGATTTTTATGTTGTAGGTTCACATGAGGCATGTGCAAGCGCGAACTTGTACGTGTCTGGTTGTGAGAATGCATGTAATGTGAATCTTCAATGTAACATATCCTTGCAACTTAGATTAGATTAGATTAGATTAGATTAGAACATAGATTAAAGATAACCATAGTCGTCAGACCATATTTTCATGGAACGGGATATTCGAACCGTAATATATACCTACATTTGCAATAAAAACGCATCTAAGCTACACATATAGTGAAACTTCTTACCGCGTTCTCCCTGAAGACAAGGCATGTTGTCGCTCAAGTGCTTGTTTGTCTAATCTCCAACATACATAGATTATTTCACACGGACAATGTTTGCATGTATACTGGACCAATGTGTCTTTTAAAAACTGGAAATTGATCTTGAAAATATGAAAAACAACTCCGACATTATCGTATTTTACGTTTTTTTCTTAGCTCAGATTGTGTAGAATGTGATTATTAAGCAATTTTGTTTAATAGTAATAATAATTTTGGGATGATTAATTTGGTGAGCGCTGCTTTTCGGTGAATCACATCTCAAGAGCCTTCTGCGTGCTTGGTCTTCGCTGTAGAAAGCGTCAATTCTCAAGCAGGACCCAGTTGCTGTAAGGCTGGATGGACATTTAGTGACCGGTCTTTAGTAAAGTTATATGAATTTTATATCCAGCGAAGAGCATATTTGAAAATATAAATGGTGTATTTTTTTATGCTCCGCCAGGATTCGATCCCAAAGCCTTCTATTACGAGTCAGAAGTGTTAACCGCTAGATTACGGATCAGGGGAAGATAATCTTGAAATCAAATAGTAGAGAAGCCAAACAAGCACTGTAGGGACAATGTGGTGGCAAGTTAAACATATTTGTTTAACAGGTAAGGGGGGCACTTTTACAAATTACAGATAAAAGACATCAAAAAACTGCAAACTCACATGATCATGGGTGGTAAAAGTTTACTTTCCAATTGTTTTCAACCCTTTGTGGTTAAACTAGATAATAATAATTATTATTTATTAAGTACGGAGTAAGCCCAAAAGTCTAAAATAACATTTGTTGAAAATTACCAATTATTGTATTAAGTAAACCGTGAGCCGAAACAACCAAAGTAAACACCGAAAACTTCAAGCCATCTTAAGCCTTAAAGTAAATAAACACAGGGTACACACTTGTTTACAACCCCTCATAAGTTAAGTCGTTTTGAATCGGAAAGCTTTGAAATTAATTCGCATCGACTCGGGGCGAACGAAATAATGGAGCGTAAAACAACTTTTTTGATTTATTACAGATGCCACGGGATTTTGGATCAAAAGTCCTTGGTGGATAGAGTGCCTTTTCGAGTGCTGCAGACTGCCGGATTTAATCCCTTTTTCGGACGGAATTCTCCAGAATCTTCCAAGATTACAAATAAGGCAATTTAATAAAAGTTTTTCGATTCGGCGGGAAATTTTTGAAATATAATATTTTTCAAGTTTTCGGCGTGATGACGCACCACTGATTTATTCGGTGTTGTTAAGGTGTTTTTTTTTTTTTTGTTAACTTTTTTGTTTGTTTGGATAATATACGTCTACGCCTCTGCTGAAAAGTCGTAGAAGTGATGACGCAAATCTTGGTCATAATGAAAAAGTATTAATTGTAAAACAAAGACAAGAAAATACGACGTAAGAAAATAATGTAGGCACTTAACAAAGTCGGTTTTGTATTTTTTTTTTTTTCTTCATTCTCAATAACAACAATAATTATATAAACATTTTAAGAGTTTGTGTGTTTACACAGCGAAAATTTAATTTACGGGAAGGATTTTTTTTTGAGTCATGCTTGCTTCCAGTATCTACCTATGGCTTGTAAACAAATGGGCTCACTCAGTATAGCGCCAACAGACTGAGGACGTGAGAAAGAGCCATTGAAAGGGATAACGCTGTAACAAGTTGCTCTTTGCGTGCAGCTTAGTAGTTGTTTTTTTTTTTATCTTATAATGATAATCAGCGGCGTTATTTATTTTGTAATCTTTACCAAATAATATATGCGTGAGTTCCATTTTCTCATGTTTGCCTTTTCATTTTGTGCAATGTGATATTTTGTCATGTGATGTTTTTTCATGCGCCTTTTATGGTATGTTCTGTTTTAGGTGTGTCTAAATCTTAATCTTAATCCAAGCTGTAAAGATATGTATCATTTGAGATTCATATTAAATGCATTCCCACAAGCAGACACGAATAATTTCGCGCTCGCACATGCCGCATGTGGACCTACAGTATAAAAACCCCAATCTCAAATGAACATAAGCCCTGCAACTCTTGCCGACCTACCCTGAAACAGGGGTGACATTGGCAAAGTGAACTATTTTTTACAGTATGGGTGGTCAGCCTCATACCACCCTGTGATGCTTAGTTTTTGTGATGTACTTTCCTGTGATGTTTTGTAATAGTGATGTTCTGTCATGTCTTGTTATGTCCTTCTACCATGGAACGAACAGGGCAGATATTTTTACACATAATGTAGGTAACTACATACGTGTATGTTCGCTACATCAAAACATGTTCACGCATAAATCACAAGCAACATTTCCCCTTGGGGCCTCGTCACTAATGAGCATAATGGCAAGCCATGAGCATCAGCATGACGTCACATCACACTTGTTCTCCGCTAATTAACTGCGCTGAAAAAAATACGTCTAAAATAGAACACCAAGAAACAGGCTATAAGAGAGAGCCACCCCTAGTGAACAGGCAAAACAGTCACAATGGCATGTTACGTGTCTATTACGTCTAATATATAAAATCGAACGGATGTATGCATTGTTATACGAAAAACTTGATTCACTTTTGCCATTATGTTCATGGGAAGTGTACTTTTTGGAAATGTCATTGTAAGTAAAAATGCAGCAAGTTAAATCGCGAACTGACACGTGTCTGTTTGTGTTCATGCATCTAATATTAATTTTAAATGTTAACATATTATCTTTGCAATGCAGAGTATTGTTATCATTATTAAGTTTTCCTTGACTTATAGGTTGGTATGCGGCTGACCACCCATGCTGTAACAAAGGTTCACTTTGCCAATGTCACCCCTGTTACAGGGAAGGACGGCAAAGTTGCAGAGTGTTTGTCCATTTGAGATTTGGTTTTTATGTTGTAGGTTCAAATGAGGCATGTGCAAGCGCGAACTTGTACGGGTCTGGTTGTGAGAATGCATGTTATGTGAATCTCCAATGTAACATATCTTTGCAACTTAGATTAGATTAGATTAGATTAAGTCTGAAGATAAATTATACTGTTCGGAAAATCAGGCGAGCCGTTTTAATAAAAAAATATTATTCTCGACGTTCCGCTGGCTAGCTAACGTCGTCAGAAAGTACTCTTTCGATATGACAATCAAGGATGAACAAATTATATTTATATCATAAATTTAAAGTGTTATTCTGTACCCTCGAATTTTACTGTTGCATTCCCAATAATAACCTTTGTTCGTTTTTCATAAATTTTGTATGCTGTCTCCCCAGCCCCTAGAATTCTTTTTACAAGTTTTTATAATTAACGTTTTAAAAATCACGTAAAACATCTCATTTTTTCCTTTTTTCTTTAAAATCGTATTAAAAAGAAGGCTTTTTTGAGTTACAAAAAGCGTTAAAATGTGCTTTCGATTTTCATGAACTCTTATACTCAATATTCTCTCGTAGAGGTGCCACGGTTAATACTGAAGGAACGCAAAAAAAACCTGTTGGAAAAAGCTCTGTGAAAAAGCTTTTAAAGTAGTGATGAATCTACGTACGCGAGCTCGCAGCGTTTTTCATATCCTGTCAAAGGAGCTTTCGTTTCTATAGTTACTTACTAGCAACCATAGCTAATATAATATAATCTAGATAATATACTTGTATGCCATGGTATGTTTTACTACGCCGTGTCTGTTCAAAAAGTATCGCAAAATTTTAATTTCCGCGAACTGTGTATATTTGATTTTATTTTTTGTGTTGCATTATGTTGGTCATTATGTTGCTTGCTTATGCTGACAAGATCGGCTATTTTAATCTCTCTGATCTAAGTTGCAAAGATATGTTACATTGGGGATTCGCATTATATGCATTCTCACAAGTAGACACGTACAAGCTCGCGCTTGCACATGCCGCATGTGAACCTACAACATAAAAACCCAAATCTCAAATGAAACTACAACCGGCAACTTTTGCCGAACTTCGCTGTAACAGGGGTGACATTGGCAAATTGAACCATTTTCTACAGCATGAGTGGTCAACCGCATACCGAACTATAAGTCAAGGAACATACACAACAAATATTTTTTTGAAATAAACAATTAATAATATTTTTTAACATTAAAAATAAATACCAAATTCTTATTTAAAGAACCCTTACCCTAGCCGCCAACATTTCAGATCAACCGCCATTTCTTTTCGTCCTTACATACTTCTTTTATTTCATCCAGAATCGTAACCTTCTGTATGCAAGCTCTCTTTTTATTGTTTAATTTTTTACTTTATTTTACTTTATATTAGTTAATTTTTGACAGATGTTTTGCTTGGACGTGTTTTGTCTGGTCTTGTTTTATGCCTTACCAAAAAAAAAAAATGTTAATTTGTCTTAAATTTTGTGTGAAAAACATAATAAAAGTGCAATCGTATTCAAAATGTTGACTTTGCAATAAAATTAAGCTACTTCGGACCAAAGCAGTCGTTTAAAGATTCTCTGGAAACAAAACACACGTTGTTTTTTAAACATATTAACATCGAATTACAATGATTTGATTTTTATTAAGGGATATGTTATGTTCATTTGAGGTTTGGATTTTATTTGTAAGTACACAATCAGCATTTGTAAGCGCGAGCTACACGTGTTTGTTTGTGGGCATACATCTGAGAGCTTTGAATGAATATTAAGGTGGATCGCTGTATGTATGGAAAAAATTAAAAATCATTTTTTCGTAATTGCGTTGTGCAGAACAGTTGCTCTATGGGGTGAGTATCTGATATAAAAAAAAATCTTATCAAAATATTAATTATTTATACTGCCCCAAGTCATCAGAAAAATTACAAAAATACATAAAACTACTCATTTTTACCCCTGTGTTTAAAAATCAAGTATTAGATAAAATCAAACGAAATGTAATTTTTTTTTTTTAATTAATGAAATAGTTATCATTACGTGTTTGGTATCTTGTAATTTGAGAGGGGTGGGTGGAGGCACCCCCTAACTTTGTTACTCCGCGCAGATGCGCGTCACCAATTCGGTGCTCTCAGAGATGTAACTATAGTTGTACGCTACTCATATTTTTTGCACATACAAATTTACGAGAGATCCTAAGTGTATTTTCAATATATCAGCGTGTTAATGCAACAGATTGGCTTCATTTAACTATGCCAAACATCTTAAAGTACCGATAACTGAAAAATATTCTGATTAATCAAAGAACCAAAAGATGAATGATCATAAGGAGTGTTGATTTGAAAACTGCTGCGGGAAATTAAAAAAAAGCTCAACCGGAAACAGAAATATGAACCATACGAAGAAAAAGCTATAAGTTTATTGCCCAATCTGTCTGACCTATCAACTGATGTCTCTCAACAACCAGTCTCAACAGTAATAGAAAAACTAGCACTTCAGAGAACGCTACCTCAAACTTCGTATTCATATTCATTAAAAAATATTGACCTTGGCATACTGGAAAAACCTGTGGATAAATTAGACATTTCCAATAAGGCTGAAGCTGTTCTTGTTTTGGCAACAAAGCGTTGGTATTATTTTAGACAACAATTCATCCAAAGTGTTCGATCAAAATAAAATTAGAAGAGCCCGTGAAAAGCAGAGAACTAAGTTCAGCGGTGTGACCATTGATTCTGATTACTAAGATTTGGGTTTATACTTTGATGGACGTGAAAAAAAAACCTTAAATATAGTGGATAATAAGAGAAACATAATTAAAGAGGAGCATATTAGTTTACTTAAGGACGCAAGGTCACAGTACATTGCGGTCATATTTCTTTAAGCACTGAAAAAGCAGCAATAATAACAAGAAAAATTATGGATATTTTAATCAGTAAAGATATCAATGTCATCTTTTTTGCTGTAATCAGACGTGATAGAACTATTGTTAATACATATGGAATTGGTAAATTTATTTCAAAAAAATTAAAATATCTAGTAAAACCGCTGCAGTGGTGTATTTGTCAACTCCATGCCAACGAACTGCCGCGCCAATTATTTGAATATATTGATGGTTGTACAAATGGATCAAGAAGTTACCCATAGAAAAGGTATACAAAAGTTGTGAAGAGCTTCCAATAGTCTCGTTTCTAACTATTCAATGTGATCTACCTATTGGACGGAGAATAACGATAAAGTCTGGATATTGTTCTGAAAGCTTATTAAAAAGAAACCCTGGAAAACTAGTGCATTCAAGATGACTCACATAATACTACGGCTTTATTTTCTTTTTTTTTAACTATCTGACAAGCTGTTAATATTATCAATTATATAATAAAAATGGATGCTCTTACGTGGTCTTACATCAAAACTAACCACATTGCATTAATGGTGCTAGACACTTACACAAGACAATCTAAATGTCACGATATTTGACAGATAATTTAAAGCAGATACTACATCCTGTTATACAGAGAAATGTATATTTTAATCATCCAAAAAACATCTTACTTGCTTTGTCTTTTTATGAGTTCTAGCCTTGTGAAGAATATTGAAACGCGACAGGAAACAATTTTGAGAATTCGAACTACGATCGGCCAAAACTTGATTTTGATGCAAACAATTATAAAAAACCTTACAAACTGGCACGAAAATAATGTCACCAAGCCCCCTGTCACAAAATTGATTAACGGTGAATTAACATCACGTTGTTAAGAAAATCCACTGCTTGTTGACGAACTAATCTCAAGCCATTTGGGTTTTCCTTGCTACACGTTAGCCACTGAAAAATTTGTAAAAATTGTAACAGAAACTTCAGTTGCTGTTTGCGGTCTTATCAGAAGAGATGGATTTATTAAAACAAACCTGGAATCACGTTTGTTTTTTTAATTTAAAGAAAGATTAATTTTCATAGAAAGAATGAATGGGTTTTCGGGACATGGAATGTAAGGAAGATGAATGATTGCAAGGAGAAAGAAATTATGAATGTAATGAAAGACAAACGAATAAAAGTAATGGAAGGAAGAAGTGGCGGCTAATCTGCAATGTTGATTTCTAATGTTGGTGTATTCATTTGCTACATTTATTTTGCATAGGAAATTTTCGACCTTGACAAACCTTTTGGAATTTCATTGTGATATCATGGATGCTTTTGTTACCAGGAGTCAGACGGACTGTGTATATACAGACTACTCCAAGGCGTTTGACCGCGTCTCCCATACAATATTGTTGGCAAAGCTTCTTTCTCTTGGTATTGATGGTGCACTCCTTGCGTGGTTTTCGAGCTATCTTGCTGAAAGGGAACTTAGGGTTTGTGTGTCGGGCGTTGTTTCATCTCCTTTTTTGGCGAAGAGCGGTGTGCCGCAGGGCTAACATCTCGGACCCATTTTGTTTAATATATTTGTCAATGATCTCCTGAGCGGGTTTGACGGGGTGAGATTTGTCATGTTTGCTGATGACTTGAAAATTTACAGAGTGGTTAACTGTATTGGTGACTGCGAGATATTACAAAGAAATATTGACGTGCTTTATGACTGGTGTGTGAAGAATGATTTAACTTTAAACATAGAAAAATGTCAAGTAATGCGTTTCCACAAAATTAAGAATCCCACGGTGTACCCTTACTCGATTGATGGTACACAGCTTATGTCGGTTGCGCAAATCAAAGATTTGGGAGTATTGTTGGACGCGGGATTAACATTTGTACCACACATAAAGGCAACTGTGGATAGGGCACTCAGAACATTAGGATTTTCCTTACGACTGTGTGAAAAATTTTATAACGTGCACACCTTTATTTATATTTTTACAAGTTTGGTGAGGCCATTGCTGGAGTATAACTCCGTGTTGTGGTCTCCTCACTACCAGGTACATATACGTAGTATAGAAAAGGTACAAAACAAACTACTTCGCTTTATCAACTTCAAACTCGGAATACCCATCTCGGATATCAATTATAACCAACTCCGAGAATCGTATAAACTTGCACCGCTCTCGGCTCGGAGAAGTGCTGCTGACATGGTTTTTCTATACAAACTCATTAATGGCTTGACCGACGCGCCCCAACTCCTATCAAAAATTAATTTCCGTGTCCCAATAAGGAACACGCGTAACGTGGATACTTTTGATGTGGCAGACTGTGCCGTGAACTACCAGTATTACTCGCCTTTTCAGCGACTGCCCAGGGAGGCGAACAAGCTGGAGGTTGATATTTTCTCCACGGGATTCTATACATTTAAAAAAAAAAAAAATAGTATGTAGGTATCCGCATTTTGTCGGTCTCTCATTATCCATTCTTTCCACAGGCCCAAGCCATCTCAACACATTTTTTTTGTACCTTTAGTTTCACATCTTCTTTCTTTCTTTGCACAACACATTGTAAATTGTATGTTGTATTGCATTGTATGAAATTTTTTTATAAAAAAATCCTTGAAATTTTAAATGATCTTTTGTTTATTCTATTAATTTTAGCAAATTTTACACCTGATTTAGTATATTATGTTTGTGACAACCCTGATCAAATAATGAAGATTTGTTGTTATTACAACAATTTTTGTATACAACAATTGCTTACACTGGTTTATGGTTTTTGCATTATTATTTTTAAAGTTTATTGTTATTATTTTTAAATTGTTAGTCCTATTGCTTTATAACCATCGTATATTTACATCTTTGTATATTATTTATGTGTCATTTATTTGTGTTATATTTTAAGATATTAGTTTTATACCTATAGATACAGTACCTACTTATGTACCTACATATTTATATTTATCGCAATGTTGTAAAAGGCTATATAGCCGTTTATTCTTCTTAAATAAATTAGATTAAGTCTGAAGATAAATTATACTGTTCGGAAAATCAGGCGAGCCGTTTTAATAAAAAAATATTATTCTCGACGTTCCGCTGGCTAGCTAACGTCGTCAGAAAGTACTCTTTCGATATGACAATCAAGGATGAACAAATTATATTTATATCATAAATTTAAAGTGTTATTCTGTACCCTCGAATTTTACTGTTGCATTCCCAATAATAACCTTTGTTCGTTTTTCATAAATTTTGTATGCTGTCTCCCCAGCCCCTAGAATTCTTTTTACAAGTTTTTATAATTAACGTTTTAAAAATCACGTAAAACATCTCATTTTTTCCTTTTTTCTTTAAAATCGTATTAAAAAGAAGGCTTTTTTGAGTTACAAAAAGCGTTAAAATGTGCTTTCGATTTTCATGAACTCTTATACTCAATATTCTCTCGTAGAGGTGCCACGGTTAATATTGAAGGAACGCAAAAAAAACCTGTTGGAAAAAGCTCTGTGAAAAAGCTTTTAAAGTAGTGATGAATCTACGTACGCGAGCTCGCAGCGTTTTTCATATCCTGTCAAAGGAGCTTTCGTTTCTATAGTTACTTACTAGCAACCATAGCTAAGATAATATAATCTAGATAATATACTTGTATGCCATGGCATGTTTTACTATGTGTCTGTTCAAAAAGTATCGCAAATTTTTAATTTCCACGAACTGTGTATATTTGATTTTATTTTTTGTGTTGCATTATGTTGGTCATTATGTTGCTTGCTTATGCTGACAAGATCGGCTATTTTAATCTCTCTGATCTAAGTTGCAAAGATATGTTACATTGGGGACTCGCATTATATGCATTCTCACAAGTAGACACGTACAAGCTCGCGCTTGCACATGCTGCATGTAAACCTACAACATAAAAACCCAAATCTCAAATGAAACTACAACCGGCAACTTTTGCCGAACTTCGCTGTAACAGGGGTGACATTGGCAAATTGAACCATTTTCTACAGCATGAGTGGTCAACCGCATACCGAACTATAAGTCAAGGAACATACACAACAAATATTTTTTTGAAATAAACAATTAATAATATTTTTTAACATTAAAAATAAATACCAAATTCTTATTTAAAGAACCCTTACCCTAGCCGCCAACATTTCAGATCAACCGCCATTTCTTTTCGTCCTTACATACTTCTTTTATTTCATCCAGAATCGTAACCTTCTGTATGCAAGCTCTCTTTTTATTGTTTAATTTTTTACTTTATTTTACTTTATATTAGTTAATTTTTGACAGATGTTTTGCTTGGACGTGTTTTGTCTGGTCTTGTTTTATGCCTTACCAAAAAAAAAAAATGTTAATTTGTCTTAAATTTTGTGTGAAAAACATAATAAAAGTGCAATCGTATTCAAAATGTTGACTTTGCAATAAAATTAAGCTACTTCGGACCAAAGCAGTCGTTTAAAGATTCTCTGGAAACAAAACACACGTTGTTTTTTAAACATATTAACATCGAATTACAATGATTTGATTTTTATTAAGGGATATGTTATGTTCATTTGAGGTTTGGATTTTATTTGTAAGTACACAATCAGCATTTGTAAGCGCGAGCTACACGTGTTTGTTTGTGGGCATACATCTGAGAGCTTTGAATGAATATTAAGGTGGATCGCTGTATGTATGGAAAAAATTAAAAATCATTTTTTCGTAATTGCGTTGTGCAGAACAGTTGCTCTATGGGGTGAGTATCTGATATAAAAAAAAATCTTATCAAAATATTAATTATTTATACTGCCCCAAGTCATCAGAAAAATTACAAAAATACATAAAACTACTCATTTTTACCCCTGTGTTTAAAAATCAAGTATTAGATAAAATCAAACGAAATGTAATTTTTTTTTTTTAATTAATGAAATAGTTATCATTACGTGTTTGGTATCTTGTAATTTGAGAGGGGTGGGTGGAGGCACCCCCTAACTTTGTTACTCCGCGCAGATGCGCGTCACCAATTCGGTGCTCTCAGAGATGTAACTATAGTTGTACGCTACTCATATTTTTTGCACATACAAATTTACGAGAGATCCTAAGTGTATTTTCAATATATCAGCGTGTTAATGCAACAGATTGGCTTCATTTAACTATGCCAAACATCTTAAAGTACCGATAACTGAAAAATATTCTGATTAATCAAAGAACCAAAAGATGAATGATCATAAGGAGTGTTGATTTGAAAACTGCTGCGGGAAATTAAAAAAAAGCTCAACCGGAAACAGAAATATGAACCATACGAAGAAAAAGCTATAAGTTTATTGCCCAATCTGTCTGACCTATCAACTGATGTCTCTCAACAACCAGTCTCAACAGTAATAGAAAAACTAGCACTTCAGAGAACGCTACCTCAAACTTCGTATTCATATTCATTAAAAAATATTGACCTTGGCATACTGGAAAAACCTGTGGATAAATTAGACATTTCCAATAAGGCTGAAGCTGTTCTTGTTTTGGCAACAAAGCGTTGGTATTATTTTAGACAACAATTCATCCAAAGTGTTCGATCAAAATAAAATTAGAAGAGCCCGTGAAAAGCAGAGAACTAAGTTCAGCGGTGTGACCATTGATTCTGATTACTAAGATTTGGGTTTATACTTTGATGGACGTGAAAAAAAAACCTTAAATATAGTGGATAATAAGAGAAACATAATTAAAGAGGAGCATATTAGTTTACTTAAGGACGCAAGGTCACAGTACATTGCGGTCATATTTCTTTAAGCACTGAAAAAGCAGCAATAATAACAAGAAAAATTATGGATATTTTAATCAGTAAAGATATCAATGTCATCTTTTTTGCTGTAATCAGACGTGATAGAACTATTGTTAATACATATGGAATTGGTAAATTTATTTCAAAAAAATTAAAATATCTAGTAAAACCGCTGCAGTGGTGTATTTGTCAACTCCATGCCAACGAACTGCCGCGCCAATTATTTGAATATATTGATGGTTGTACAAATGGATCAAGAAGTTACCCATAGAAAAGGTATACAAAAGTTGTGAAGAGCTTCCAATAGTCTCGTTTCTAACTATTCAATGTGATCTACCTATTGGACGGAGAATAACGATAAAGTCTGGATATTGTTCTCAAAGCTTATTAAAAAGAAACCCTGGAAAACTAGTGCATTCAAGATGACTCACATAATACTACGGCTTTATTTTCTTTTTTTTTAACTATCTGACAAGCTGTTAATATTATCAATTATATAATAAAAATGGATGCTCTTACGTGGTCTTACATCAAAACTAACCACATTGCATTAATGGTGCTAGACACTTACACAAGACAATCTAAATGTCACGATATTTGACAGATAATTTAAAGCAGATACTACATCCTGTTATACAGAGAAATGTATATTTTAATCATCCAAAAAACATCTTACTTGCTTTGTCTTTTTATGAGTTCTAGCCTTGTGAAGAATATTGAAACGCGACAGGAAACAATTTTGAGAATTCGAACTACGATCGGCCAAAACTTGATTTTGATGCAAACAATTATAAAAAACCTTACAAACTGGCACGAAAATAATGTCACCAAGCCCCCTGTCACAAAATTGATTAACGGTGAATTAACATCACGTTGTTAAGAAAATCCACTGCTTGTTGACGAACTAATCTCAAGCCATTTGGGTTTTCCTTGCTACACGTTAGCCACTGAAAAATTTGTAAAAATTGTAACAGAAACTTCAGTTGCTGTTTGCGGTCTTATCAGAAGAGATGGATTTATTAAAACAAACCTGGAATCACGTTTGTTTTTTTAATTTAAAGAAAGATTAATTTTCATAGAAAGAATGAATGGGTTTTCGGGACATGGAATGTAAGGAAGATGAATGATTGCAAGGAGAAAGAAATTATGAATGTAATGAAAGACAAACGAATAAAAGTAATGGGTGTGACAGAAACAAAAATGAAAGGGAATGGTGAGAAAGTATTAGCAAATGGTGAATTGTATATTTGGTCAGGTGTGGAAGATGGGAATGAAAGGCAGGGTGTAGGTGTGATTGTGAGTGAGTGTGTGAAGGGATGCATAGCGGGTTACCAAAGAATTTCTCCCAGGATTTTGGTTGTTAAATTCAAAATTAACAGTTTGAAACTTTTCTTGGTGACCTGTTATGCTCCTGTTGATTCAGAGTGTATGGAGGTGAGAATGAGTTTTTGGAATGAGCTGAATGCGGTTGTGCATGAAAGGAAGAAGAATGAAAACATTGTAATTTTAGGTGATATGAATGGATGGATAGGTGCGCAGAGGGATGAATGTTTGAAAATTATTGGTCCTGGTGGGAGAGGTGTAGTCAATAATAATGGGCGACATCTGATTGCTTTGTGTGCGGAGCACAGTCTTTTTGCATCGAATACTTGGTTTCGGCATAAGGATGTGCATCTGTACACGAGGCAGATTGTGGGAAGTCGCACAATCATTGACTACATCTGTGTGGATGAAAGACTGAGAGGAGCCGTAAGAGATAGCCGTGTCTACCGCGGGCCTGAAATAGGCAGTGATCACTATCTCTTATGTGCTAAAATAATGCTTGGTGCAAGAAGCAAGGTCACAGAAGCAAGTAAGAATGACTAGAATAAAAGTAGAAAGGCTGAATGAAGAAAATGTGCAAGAGAAGTATGTATCAGAGCTCCACAAAATTTTAAGTGTAGATGAACTTGAGAAGAATGTGTGTGGAAAAGATATTGAAAGCATGTGGAAAGACCTGAAGGAAGGAATGATTGAATGTGCTAAAAAAGTATGTGGGGTAACGAAAGGTGGAAAATTGAAAGGAGATGCCTGGTGGAATGATAGAGTGAAAGAAGCTGTGAAAGTTAAGAAAAAGTGTTATGAAAATTGGCTGAATGATAGAAATGATAGAAAGCTAGAAGACGAATATAAGATAGCTAAGAAAATGGCAAAGACTATGATTTATGAAAGCAAGATGAATGAACAAAGAAAGATTGATGAAAGGATTAACAAAAGTTTCACCGACAGTAAGAAGGAATTTTGGAGGTGGATCAATGCGGATAGAAATAAATCTTCTGCATTGACCACTCCGGGAGTCAAAAGTGCTGCCGGTGAGATGGTATGGGAGAATGAAGAAGTATGCAAGAGATGGAAGAACTATTTTCAAGAAATTTTTGGCCAGGGTGAAAGAAGAATTTATGAACAGACAGATGAAGAGAATGAATTGAAGATTTTGAAAGAAGAAATGAAAGTGTCTATTTCACGTCTGAAGAATGGGAAGTCTGCTGGGTTTGATGGTATAAATGGTGAAATGTTGAAAGCAGGAGGTGAATGTGTGATAGATTGGATGTTTGAATTATGTAAGCTTTGTGTGAATGCAGGAGTAGTACCGATGGATTGGAGGAAGGCAGTCATTGTTCCCATTTACAAAGGTAAAGGGGACAAAAAAGACTGTCAGAACTTCAGACCAATCAGTCTACTCAGTATACCAGGAAAAGTCTTCTGTAAGGTGATTATAAAAATGTGATTCTGACTACTAGCAAAAGGGTTTCCGATATACAGTCCGGCTTTATGGCCGGTAGAGGCTGTGTTGATCAGATTTTCACTCTACGACAACTTGTTGAAAAACAATTGTCGGTGAGGGGGAAACTATTCACGGCCTTTGTGGATCTGGAAAAGGCTTTTGACTCAGTGGACAGAGGTATGTTGTGGGATGTTTTGAAAGCATACGGAGTGAATGGAGCTCTACTCAATGCGGTGCATGCGAACTATGAGAATAGTATGGCCTGCATTCGTATTGATGGTGAGTATAGTGAATGGTTTGAAGTTTTTAAGGGTGTAAGGCAAGGATGTGTGATGAGCCCATGGCTATTTAACATAGTCATGGACAAGTGTGTTCGAGATGCTAGACTTGATGATTGTGGATTAATGATAGGAGAGAGCAAAGTAAGCGTTCTACTGTATGCGGATGATGCAGTCCTTGTTTCTGATTCAGCAGTGGAATTGCAAATGATGCTCTCTAGATTGAACGAAGCTTTGAAAGGTAATAATTTGAAGTTGAATGCAAGAAAGACGAAAGTTTTGATTTTTGAAAGAGATGATGAAAATATGAATTATGAATTTAAAATTAATGGAATGAATGTTGATGTTGTAAATGAGTTTGTATATTTGGGAAGTAAGTTTGAAAAAGATGGAAGAATGGCCGGTGAATTTGAAAGAAGAATAATGAAAGGCAGGTGTGTACTGGGTGCGACCGCTTGCATCGCCAGGAACCAAAATCTCTCAAAAAATGTTAGATTGGCGGTGCACGGTGGTATACTAGTGCCAACCTTGATGTATGGAAGTGAAGCCTGGACGGTGAGTGAAAGGGAAATTAGTAAAGTCCATACAGTAGAAATGGACTATCTAAGAAGTATGATTGGGAAAAAACGAAGTGACAGGGTGAGGAATGATTTTGTAAGAGAAGAATGTGGTGTAAGGGAAAGTGTGAAAGTGAAGATTAAAAGAAGTATGTTAAGATGGTTCGGGCATTTGGAGAGAATGAGTGATGAAAGATTGACGAAGAAAGTATATGTTGCTAGAATAGATGGATGTCGTGGTAGAGGAAGACCGAGAAAAGTATGGAAGGATCAAATCTCTGAAATAGCGAATGAATGGGATATCCAGAGTCATAATAAAAGGAGGACTTGTATGAAAAAGGTTATGACTCTGGATGAAATGAAAGAAGTATGCAAGGACAGGAAGAAGTGGCGGCTAATCTGCAATGTTGATTTCTAATGTTGGTGTATTCATTTGCTACATTTATTTTGCATAGGAAATTTTTGACTTTTTTTGTATAGATTTCTTTGTAAGGTTTTGTTCTTTTTTATATTTAAATGTAATTTATTATTCATATTCCTTGACTTATAGGTTGGTATGAGGCTGACCACCCATACTGTAAAAAATGGTTCACTTTGCCAATGTCACCCCTGTTTCAGGGAAGGTCGGCAAAAGTTGTGGGGCTTATGTTCATTTGAGGTTTGGATTTTATTTGTAAGTACACATTCAGCATTTGTAAGCGCGAACTACACTTGTTGGTTTGTGGGCATACATCTGAGAGCTTTAAATGAATATATCCTTGCAACTTAGATTATAGATTATTATAGATTACCAATTCTCTTAAAATCACTTTTTTCTAGACTTCTGTTGATTGCCATTTTTAAATTTTTTTGCCATAAAAGGGTCTTTTTTCTATCATTTATAGAAAATCATGCTTTGTGCTTAAATTTGAACTTCATTATACTTCAATTTTTTTTTTTAATAAACAAAAAAAAAAGTTAAGTTTATAGCAGTTTTTATGATTTTTATTAACTTTTCGAGTCTTTGGGGCAGTATAAGATCAAATATTTCGACCTAATGGTAGTACAATTTATTGTTTGTATTGATATAGAGCAGCTTTTGTGAATAACGCGAAATCGAAATTCCCAAAAAAACGATTTCGATCCACCTTAATGAATATATCCTTGCAACTTAGATTATAGATTATAGATTATAGATATAATTTTTCTAGATTTTATTTTCAACGACTTGGTCACTTCACTGACTTATAATATCTGGCTTCTTGACTTATCTGGTACACATTTATTATTGTATCTTTATTTTTTTATTTATTGTTTAATATTCCAGAGATCCTAAATTTGCTTGTTCTAGCTCTTTCTGGCATTTTTTCTACCTACTATCCAGTACCCATACTTATCTTATTCATTTCAATGTTATTTTGCTACCCATATTAGAAACTTTTAATTTATTTTATTGATATTATTTATTATACATACCAGTGGCAAAGGGTGCCAAACAACTCGATTTTCTATCGGCTTCTCTTTTAAACTGAGGCAACAAAGTAGTTAAAAAATATAGGCACAAAGTAAAAAAATACATTTACAACCAAAGAAACAATACGTGTATTTTCCCCATTGAAACCATGCGGTCTACTTTATTATCATGGTTCGCACAAAAATGGTGGCAACCTTTTTTTGCTTGCACTCCGTTCAACATTAAACTTCACAGAAATAATTCCATTATTGTTATATACTAACGCAACTAAGCTACACATATAGTGTAACTTCTTGCCTGCGTTATCCCCGAAGGGGTCGCATGTGGCGCTTCGGGACCTATTTATTTTTACAGGTAAGGGGGCCGGCCTCACACCAACCAATTTCAGTTGAAGTGGGGGTTTCCCAGCTCCCGGGGGGGCTGGTTCACATTTCTTGTGAAGGCTGAGTAAACCTTTGAGATCGAACCCTTGCTCTCGGCATGGAATGCAAGCATTCTACCAATTTAGCTATCGACCTTTTTACAGGCTTGATCGTCGTCGCTACAAAGCGCCAATTCTCAAGCAAGACCCAGTTGCTGTAAGGCTGGATGGACCTTTGGTGACCGGTCATTGGTAAAAGTTTATGAATTTTTCAACCCGGCACATACGTGTTTATATATATCCATTTTTTTTTTCTTATTTCTAAAAAAAATCGGTTGAGTAGCTAATGAATTAGGAATTTGTTTTGAAGCTTTTCCCCCAATAAGCGAAATGTCAGCAAGCAGAATAAGCAGAAAATTAGACGAGATGTAAACAAGATGAGAAGTGAGTTGGATTTATCGTATACTGAGAATTACAGCCCTAAGGGGAGGGGTAACCAATTTTGCGGCCCGCCTGTAACATTTTTTCGGTCCACAATGGCACATTTTAACAAAACATAAAATAAAAAAATAACCAATGAACTCAGCTGAGCGAAGGTCAACGCTATTGTAATGTAAATAGTAGATTAATATAGGTATACACTGTAGGTAGCAATAGACCTAAGAAATCTAGAAATTAAATGATCCTTTTGTAGTCTCGAACTTGGTAGAATATGCGGGAATGTGCTGGCAAAATTAGTCACTGGAAAGTACCTAATGTCTGTGAAGTATATAAGGCGGAAAATTGAGTGTGCTGAGCCAGTGCTATAGTTGGCTTTGATTCGAAGAGTGTAAGCGATACTAAACTGTGAAAAATAAATTTGTGTTACCAAAAGAGTGAACAATAAATATAAATTTGTAAAAATAAATTAAGTGTAAATAAAGATCCTGAAAGGAGACCTGTGTGTTTTAATTTATAGACTTTTCGAACCCTAAAAAAACGTAACACTCTCATTAATGTTTACTTTGAGTTTTTTATGAGTACACATGCAGCGTGTGTCAGTGCGAACTAACACGTGTCTTCTTGTAAGAATGCATCGTCAGCGTTGCTGCTCCGATGGCCTGGAATTCTCTTCCTGCAACCCTCAGAGAGCTGAAGACTGAGGCAGCTTTTCGCAAAGGGCACAAAACCTACTTTTTCAAAATATCTTAAAAGCGCCTTTGCAGTGACTCAGTCACAAGATGGCGCTATACAAATGTTATTTATTATTATTTTTATTATTATGAAACTTAATATTTATATTGCCTTAATGCAACTTTGATTGTAGATTAAAGATGGCAACGCAAAAGCTTGCTGAAGGTCTAACGGATAGCAAGGCTGTGCGAATAAATCAAACAGTGTTTTGTGGTGAAATTATTTAAAAAAACATCGCTGTAAATATCGATTTATCTTTGAAAAATAAATTAGGATCCACTGATGTTAAGGGGTCTACGATTTTGCGTAGAGCCTTCAGTATTCAAGTGAATATGAATATTTTAAGTAAATATGTATATCCATAATCTATCTATCTACATATAATCTTAGCTGCAAAGATGTATATACAATATTGTAAAAAAGGGAGATCCTGGCCATAGGAAATAAATGATAGTTAACGAAGCTAAAACTCAAGAACTACTGAACAGATTCACATCATATTCACAACAAAGATTGTTTGAAACCTTGGAGATGATTTCCCATCATCAAATGTTTTACAAATATTGATTTTATAGAAAAAAACTATGATCGATTAGGACACCTCTTTATACGAAACTCAACTAATTGTGGCATTTGATTTTCTTAAAACTTTTATTACTATTTTTATTTCTTTATTATAATAATCTTTATTCTAAATTGAAAATATATATATAGACAGATAAATATCATATTAAATGCATGCCCGCAAGCAAACACGTGTGAGTTCACGCTTACAAATACTGTATGCGTACTAAAGGATTTAAATCAAAACTTCTAACGCTCCGAAAAAATGCAGTTTTCACCGACCTTCCCTAAAATAGGAGTGGCATTGGCAAAATGGTCTGTCTTTAACAGTATGGTTTGACAACCTCATACCAACTTGTAAGTCAATACGTATGATTATAGATTTCGGAGGGACTGACCTACCTGAAATTACTTTAAAGATTAATTTCTTGTGGAATCAGATATTGCTTAAATGAATTTGGCCGTAATAATTTTTTTTTTTTTAAGTAGCCCGCAAAATCATTTGTGTTGACCACCCCTGTCCTTGGGGACTATTTGATTCCCATTATTTGCACGTGTGAACAGGTATTTTCTCTTTGAATTAGCCACGTGTACCCCGGCGGCAAGTGTAAACAAGTCTATATATATTTCAATGCCATCTATAATAATCTATAGTTATAATCTTAGTTGCAAATATATGTAACTTTGGGGATTCACATTACATGCATTCTCACCAGCAGACACGTATAAGTTCACGCTTGCGCATGCCGCATGTGAACCTACGATATATAATCCCAAATCTGAAATGGACATACACCCTACAACTCTTGCCGTCTTTACCTGAAACAGGGGTGGCATTGGCAAAGTGAACCATTTTCTACAGCATGGGTGGTCTGCCGCATATCAACGTATAAGTCAAGGAAAATTAATAAGTTGAAAAAATATATATTAAAATTCAAAACTCATATATCAAATGCATGCCCACAAACAGACACGCGTAAGTTCGCGCTTACAAGCGCTCAATGTGTGCTCACAAATAAAAATCCAAACCTCAAATGAACACAAACTCTGCAACTTTTGCCGGCCTTCCCTGAAACAGGGGTGACATTGGCAAAGTGAATATTTTTTTACAGCATGGATGGTCAGCCTCATTCCAATATATAAGTCAAGGAATCATACTAATCTGTAAATCAAGGAATCATAAACGCAACGCAACATAGCTACGCGTATAGAGTAACTTCTTGCCACGTTATCTTCGAAGGGTTAGTCCGTTAGTATAATCATACCAACCTTTAAGCCGAGGAATCATACCAATTTATAAGTCAAGGAAAAGAACTAATAGAATACTTTTATATAATTTTAAAAACATTTTTTAAAAATAAATATATTCAAAATCACTCAAAACCACAGGTTTTTTTCCAAATTTCGTTCAGTTTTAAAAATAATGTTTGAAAGCATACGTGGGATCAAACAGTTCAAAACTTTTCAAAAATTCCTGAAAAAAGAACGCTCTGGTTTTTTCGGGTATTTTTTTTTTTCAAATGTCTAAAATATGAATTACGTTTTATGTTCTCAGCTTTTTCAGTGTTATTCACAGTCGATCGTACGCTAAGCAATTCCTACTTTTACTTGGCATTACGTGTTACATTAAATTTCATTTAAAAATCTAAGTATACTTCAAGTTCCTACTTAGTGATCGTTTCACTAACTGAATAAGTTTTTGAGTAACGTTTAATTCAGAGTTCAGTTTGAGTTGGAATTTTCGTTGCTTAGTGTGAGAGTGTCTCTGAATGGCACATTTCTGTAGTAAATCATAGCGAGGTTTTTACGACCCCAGTTGAATATTATACAGGGTTAAAACATTGCCAAAATTTTACTCCGTATGGCGACCCAACCTAATCTAAAATTCTTTTAACCCGAAATGACGCCATATACTCGTATATAGAATAATATAAACATAGGTGCAAATGAACTTCCTTCCGTTAGAGGCTTTATTTGAAAACCTTAACAAACTTTTTAGGATAAAGATATATATAATAACAATGGAATGATTTATTTGGTGAGTGCTATTTTTGGGTGCATCACACCTCAAGAGCCCTGTGCGAGCTTGTTCGTTGCTATAGGTAGAAAGCGCCAATTTTTAAGCAAGACCAGTTGCTGTAAAGCTAGACGGACCTTTGGTAACCAGTCTTTGGTAAAGGTATATGAATTTTTCAATGCAGCGAACAGCATATTTAAAAGTATTTGTTTTTTTCTATGCTCTACCGGGGTTCATTCACTACCTTCCAATTACAAGTCCATAACGTTGACCAAAAGACCAGAGACCTGTCTTCAGACTCAAAAGATTATTTATCGTGTATATTTTAAACAAACAAAAATATATTCAATCATCCCCAAATAAAAGCCCATACAAGATAAACACATTAAAATTCGGGAATTGTGTTTTGGCGCTTTTGAACGCAAAAAAAAAAACTACATTTGTTGGAGTGATCTTCGATTTGTATGGGCCCATCATCTTTCAAAAGGAGAATAACGTATTTATATTTTTGCGGTTTTTTTTCCCACGTCGACCCATTTTTATTGTACGAAAACCTCTTTTGTACCGGAGTTTTTTGGCACTGGCAACATTTCGGGTAGCGAGTTTTCTTACAGCATTTTTTCCCCACTAGCAAGGGTTTTTTTTTGCAAAACTAGCGCCTCCACACAATCGTTATGTGTAGGGGTTTTTTTTTCAGAAATACAAAATTTGATTCCGTTTCCCTGAAATGAGTTTTTTTATTACTATTTCATGTTTTTTATATTATAAAGAATTTATAAGAAACAAATTGAATTTTTACGGAATAAGTCTATGTGCGACTCATGTATTTTCCATCCTATTTGCAGTTCAAGACCACCATAAGGTACTGCTTTTACAAGAAGATGGCTAGCACAACCAGACACTGTCTTTACAAAAGGATGGCAACCAACAGAGACAGATGGCTAGCAGAACAAGGCTCTGTCTTTACAAGAGGATGTCAACCAACAGAGACAGATAGCTGGCACAACAAGGCACTGCCCTAACAAGAAGATAACAACCAACAGATACAGATAGGTGGCACAGCAAGGCACTGCCTTTACAAGAAGATGGCAACCAACAGATACAGATAGGTGGCACAGCAAGGCACTGCCTTTACAAGAAGATGGCAACCAACAGAGACAGATGGCTAGCAGAACAAGGCTCTGTCTTTACAAGAGGATGTCAACCAACAGAGACAGATAGCTGGCACAACAAGGCACTGCCCTAACAAGAAGATGACAACCAACAGATACAGATAGGTGGCACAGCAAGGCACTGCCTTTACAAGAAGATGGCAACCAACAGATACAGATAGGTGTCACAGCAAGGCACTGCCTTTACAAGAAGATGGCAACCAACAGAGACAGATGGCTAGCAGAACAAGGCTCTGTCTTTACAAGAGGATGTCAACCAACAGAGACAGATAGCTGGCACAACAAGGCACTGCCCTAACAAGAAGATGACAACCAACAGATACAGATAGGTGGCACAGCAAGGCACTGCCTTTACAAGAAGATGGCAACCAACAGATACAGATAGGTGTCACAGCAAGGCACTGCCTTTACAAGAAGATGGCAACCAACAGAGACAGATGACAGGCACCCCAAGGCTTTAGAAGACGAAGATAGTACATAAATATCCTGATGATATGGTACACATAGTTCAGAGACATATTTTCCTCCATTCTTTCGAATGGGCTCAGCACAAATTAAAATTAATTTAGACCTTTCTGTCCGTAGGCAAACGTCACACTGGTATGGAACTACGGTCCTTATCAAGCAATAATCAAATATTTATTTAATAAAAGTTTTAGGTTTACATGTCTGTTGAACCTGGAGAGTTCCCTTGCGTAATTTGTTTCCGCGGTTCCAGTTTCATCAACATCACCATCATTAATTTTTCACGCTGACGACGCCCATCGTAGATATGGGTGAAACGTCTTGTAGCTCCAGCTCCTACAGACCGTGGCTACAGATCCCGGAAAGAAAGTCTCCAAATATGTATAGTTTCACTTTTTCCATAACAACCCGGTTGTTTGATGTCACAATTTTGTTTGAGTCAACCTTTGACTAATCCGCTGGTACGAGGTTTGCTCCCCCTGCAATAAAAAATTTGGTTCACTTTTACCAATGCCACCCGGGTTTTAGGGAAACCTAATCTAATCTAATCTAAGTTACAAAGATATGTTACATTGGAGATTCACATTACATGCATTCTCACAACCAGACACGTACAAGTTCGCGCTTGCACATGCTTATGTGAACCTACAACATAAAAACCAAATCTCAAATGGACATACACCCTGCAACTCTTGCCGTCCTTCCCTGAGACAGGGGTGACATTGGCAAAGTAAACCATTTTTACAGCATGGGTGGTCAGCCGCATACCAACCTATAAGTCAAGGAACAGGCTAAAGGAATAGCAAAATTTAAATTCATGTGAGGTTTGGTTTATTATGTGTGTACGTATGCAGTATTTGTAAGCTCGAACTTACGTGTGCCTGTTTGAATATGAGTCTTAAATGCCAGTTTATCTTTGCAACTTAGATTATAGGTGTACAGACCTTATAGTGCCTAACAATTGAGGGCCTTAGAATAAAAAATGCAAGTGTCCCATAGATAGTCTATAAGACACTAGTCCATAGGACACGACTCTAGAGGACACAGTGTCCCATAGACAGTCTATGGGACACTTGCCTTTTTGATTCTAATGCCCTCAATTATCATAGAATGCCTTTCAAAGTTCAAAAACCCTAATGAAAAGCTCTTTCTTTTTAGTTTATTTTTTCGTTCAGTCTTTTTCCATTCCAACAACAAACGTACCGCACCACAAAAGCTACTTTAAAAATATCAAGTTTCTCGAATTTGATACTCCCACGGGCTATTCACTACTTCTAGTACAAAATTCTCCGTTCAAACTTAGCCATAGCGTTTTACCTAAAAATGTATGTAAACCAAAGCAGCGCTCGAATTTTCTAACTATCACAAAATTTTGTCCCTTTAGTGGTTGTTTGTCTCATCTCCAACAGATATTATTTCACATGAGCTACCTATGTTTGTATATTTACTAGATCAAAGTGTTTTATGAAAACTTGAAATTGACTAAAATTTTAATGGCGGTATTCACCATTGCCATCTGAACGCCTAAGTTTTGCTAAGGAAAAATTCCTAGTAAGTGTTCCTTGACTTATAGGTTGGTATGCGGCTGGCCACCCATACTTTAAAAAAATGGTTCACTTTGCCAATGTCACCCCTGTTTCAGGGAAGGACGGCAAGAGTTGCAGGGCTTTTGTTCATTTGAGATTGGGTTTTTATATTGTAGGTCCACATGCGGCATGTGTTAGCGCGAAATTATACATGTCTGCTTGTGGAAATGCATTTAATATAAATCTTAAATTATATATATCTTATCTATCGTGAAGATTTATTTTAAAAATAATAATCTAAAAGTGAAACAATTTTTTTCTTCGCGAGTTGATTTATTTCTCGAGCGCTTTTGATGTTATCACACCACAATCAAGAGATTAACTAAAATCTAAATTACAACATTGATCAGAGAGTTTTTAGGGGCGGAGCTATTGAGGGTTGAGGGGAGAGGGTAAGCCTTTGTTTCTGAACAATGTTTAAATTTTAGATTTTAGTTGCTCTCTTGATAATGGTGTGAAAACATCGAAAGCGCTCGAGAAATAAATCAGCTCGAGAAGAAAAACTCTATTTAATTTTTACATTTCTATTTTTTAAATTGTTTTTTTAAATATTCAAAACTACTCTCACATTGACGTTTTGTATGTTATTTTTTTAGCTCAGATTGTGTATGAAAAAGTATGGAAGGATCAAATCTCTGAAATAGCGAATGAATGGGATATCCAGAGTCATAATAAAAGGAGGACTTGTATGAAAAAGGTTATGACTCTGGATGAAATGAAAGAAGTATGCAAGGACAGGAAGAAGTGGCGGCTAATCTGCAATGCTGATTTTTAATGTTGGTTTATTGGCTTGCTACATTTTTTGCATAAGACATTTCTTTTTTTTTTACTTTTTTTGTATAGATTTATTTTTAAGCTTTTGTTGTTTTCTTATACTTAAATGTTATTTTTTACTCGTATTCCTTGACTTATAGGTTGGTATGAGGCTGACCACCCATACTGTAAAAAATGGTTCACTTTGCCAATGTCACCTCTGTTTCAGGGAAGGACGGCAAGAGTTGCAAGGCTTATGTTCATTTGAGATTGGGTTTTTATATTGTAGGTCCACATGCGGCATGTGTTAGCGCGAAATTATACATATCTGCTTGTGGGAATGCATTTAATATAAAACTTAAATGATATATATCTTTGCAGCTTAGATTAGATTAGATTAGATTAGATTAGTCTAAGTTAAGTAAGTAAGTAATAAAAGAAAATTACAATTGCAACAAATAATGTGATGGTTTGGACGTGCTAAAATAATAGATCTATAATCTAAGTTGCGAGGGTATATTGGCATTCAAAAGGCTCATATTAAATGCATGCTCACAAGCAGACACATGTAAGTTTACGCATGTGTTTTATCAATTGTTGTACATTGTGAACTAAACCGTGTAAAATAGGTTCTGTTAAAATAAATAGTCGCAGTTTAATTAAAAGAGAACTCCAGTAAAATCGTAACATTATAAAAGTACCTAACATATATTTATTTGTTGATAGACTTTACAGACTTCATTGTTAACTCACACAGACAAACATTGCACACAGCTACATATTCGTAACATTTTTTTTTATTGTTAGTTTATTTTGCTTCCTCGAAACAAGAAAAAATCTTCAAAGAAACTGTTGGCGCAAGGTAGACTTTCCATTTTGTTAAATAAATATGTAGTTGCGTATTAGAAGAGCAAATTCAAAAACGTATGAATTTCTACAACTTAGATTATGTTACTGGGTTCTAAATCATCTATCTACAAGTAAATAATAATTTGACTTAGGTACTATTCAAAAGGAATACATAATGCTGGCAACATCGTCAGCTGGAACGAAAGGGAACGCACAAGGTTTGGTCTGGCAACTATCTACATCTCGTACTCTCTTACTATCTACAGTGTCTGGCGATTTTAGAAGAACGAAAATTTAAAAATTAGATAATCAACTTTTTGAATAAGAGTTTAAGGCTTACACGGCCGGCTGATGATGCTGGAGTATGCTCAAACCCTCCTCGTACCCGTCCTGTATATATGTGTCAGAAGGACCCACAGCACATGGACGCTCATGCAAAGCTATATATTTTCTCAAGTGGCGAAAGGCCTTCCCGTGAAGTGAAGTGATGCTTTCCGGGATCTGTTTCCGTGGTCTGTGGGAGCTGGAGCTTCCGGACGTTTCGCCCATTTCTACGATGGGCTTCTTCAGCGCGAAGTATGATGATGATGACAAACGACAAACACACGCTGTAGAAGCAAGATGGTAGACATATAAACCCTCAGTGCACACACACTGACATCACAGTTCTCATCAAGATCATCATCATGATCATACTTCACGCTGAAGAAGCCCATCGTAGAAATGGACGAAACGTCCTGAAGCTCCAGCTCCCACAGACCACGGCAACAGATCCCGGAAAGCATCACTCCAGAATAATCAACTTTTTTTCTTTTCAGAACACTAAGAATGAAAGCTTTGAAAATAATTAGAGGCAGGACATTGCGAGATCGCATTCGCATTCCACAGTGAGCACATACAAAAAGCCTGTGAAAGATAGTACAAATTAGTGGCGAAGGGTGCCATACAAGCCGGTTCACATCGGCTTCCCTTTTAAAATGATGTAACAAAGTAATTAAAAAATATAGGCTCAAAATAAAAAAAATACATGTAAAACCAAAGAAATAATACGTATTTTTTCTCCATTGAAACCATGCAGTCTACTTTATTATCATTTTTGCCTCATTTTTAACGGGAAACCGATGGGAATCGGCTTGTATGGCACCCTTTGCCACTGGTACAGATTCAGGAGGCAATTTTTAAATTAATGATGATGAAGTTGCAATGGAAAGCGGTAATTCTCAAGCAAGACCAAGTTACTGTAAGGCTGAATGAATCTAGTTTGGTGACCAGTCTTTGGTAAAGGCACATGAGTTTTTCAATCCAACGAAGAGCATACTTGAAAATATTTTTATTTTTTTTCTTCGCTAGAAATCAGCCTACAAACTGTCGATTACGAGTTCAAAGCTTTAAGCAGTAGACTTCAATCCGTTCACTAAATCACCAAAGTCGGTTGAAAGCTGCAGCAACTCAAGGAAAAATAGTTACAAAGAATCGATAAAATTAACACTTAAAGGAAAAGAGACTTTCGGTGCTATTCACACACAGCAAATCCATGGCTCAACGGCTACCTAACGTGAATTTTCCTTGCAAAACAACGACAATCGATGAATCAGCTATGGATTAAATGTATCTTGAATACCTCGCTTTGTTTCTAGTGGTCTAAGTTAACACTTAGAGAACAATAATGAACTCGGCACAAATTAAAATTTACAACTTTTTTCTTTCTTCTTTTCAACGTCCTACTTGTATGGTTCTTAGAACACAATAACAAAATATTTGTTAGCCTTTTCACTTGCAATCTGGTCGTGTACCGTCACATTTTTTTCTACAACAATTCATGTGCAGACCTCATTAAGAATTGTAGTCTATAATCTATTATCTAAGTTGCAAAGATATATTAACGTTTAAAATTTGTTTTAAATGCATGCAATGCAACAGACACGTGTAAGTCACGTTTGCGAATGCTGCATGTTTACTGACAAATTAAAACTCAAAAATCTCAAATGAAAAGAAGCCGTGCATGTTTTGCTCACCTTCCCTGAAACAGGGGAGACCTTAGCAAAGTGTGTCATTTTTTACAGTAATGCGGGTCAGCCATACTTTTTTTACTTTTTTATAAGTCAAGGAATGTGCATCTTTTAATATGGCCAACGACCGTAACTTGTAACTTTCTACTTCACTAACTTACTGTCCCTCTATCTATCTATCCAGTGACTTACTTTCTATCTAGGCACCCTACATAGGGTCTGAAATGTTTTATTCAAAGGACATCTCGGAATCTGTAGGCCACACGTCGCAGGGAAGAGCTCGAGTCAATATTATTGCAAGTCGAAAGCCCCTTCTACGAGGGTGTTGAATATTGTTGGCATTTCAATGTGATAAATTTTAAGCCCCTTGTAACAGAAAAGAGTTTAATCAAATCTGACAATCCTATTTGATATAAATCTAGTATTTGGAATTTTTTAGAGTAAAAAATAACATTGATAAAGGCATTTAAATAACTCAATACTTAAATAATATATTTAGGGGAATTTAAATAATGGTAGGTTAATTCAATATTGAAACTATGTATGTAGGGAAATTTGAATAAGTCAACCTCAAATCTTATGGCATTATTGCATTTTTGAGATGGGTAGCAGGTCCATAATAAAAAAGCATGGTTAACAATTAAATGTGTCCTCTTACGTAACCAAATTCCTCTCGAGTGATTCAAAAGTCTGTAACTTTTCTGTAATAAAAGTGCTACATATCAAGCGAGAATCAAGTCTTTCATTAATCCCAATCCAAGATTCAGTAACCGCCAGAAATCCTGAACATACTCGTATAGTGTAAAAAAATGTATCCCAAGGCCAGGTATTTTCAACGATAGCTTATGTGACTTCAAACTTATAAAAAAAATACCCAAATAATTGACATAAGTGCGTCTTTTTCACTCAGTATAAAGTCGCTATGCTTACATTGAAAATACTGGGCCTTATTGTAAAAAATCATATACGTGCAACCGTGAAATTGTAAACAAATGCATGCCCGGTCGATAACTCAGTTGATAGAGTGCTTGCATTCCATGCCGAGAGCTCGGGTTTGAATCTCACCGAGGGTGTCAGAAGTGATTTCCCGTTTCGGTGTTTACTTCAAAACCAAAAATAAAATACCGGCAAGATTTACTCAGCCTTCACAAGAATCGAGCACCAGCCTTCTCTGGGAGCAGAGTAATTTCTCAGCTCAAGTGAGTTAGTTGGCGTAAGGCCAACCCCTTGCCTTTATGTAGGTTCCACACCCCATATTCAAATCTATTAGAGACGACGTAGTAAGAAGCTGTACCATAAGTAGTTATTATTTGCATTGATGCATTTGCAACAAAGGCTGGCTTCCTCACCTGTTCAAAATAAGTAGGTTAACATGTTTAAGGCTACCAGCTTTGGGACAACTGGGCAAAAAGAAAATACACAATAAAAAATAAATAAAAAAGTTGTAGAAAACATTCAACTGACGTATTTTTTACAGTTTTTTTTTGTCAATTAAAGAAACGTTTCTTTGTCTAAACAAAACAAATACTTAGTTAAATGGACTTAGACTGTTTTTACAAAAGAACAAAAAAATCAAAAGATAAATAGAAAGCATTAGAAAAATGACTTTGAATGATATCAAAAAGAGAGCAAAATAATATACGAAAGAAAACAAATAGGTATATACAAAAGCATTTCTATGCATTCCTTTGAAAGCAAAGTTTGTAGAAATGTATGTACATTGTTCAAAACATGCACAAAGAAAGCATTAAGACATTTCACAAATATTTAAAACAAGGAGTCCCTTCAGCGCTTGTTTGGCTCATCTGCCATTTGATTAAAAGATGACCTATCAATGAAATTGTCTTAAGAATCACATTCTACACAATCTGAGCTAAGAAAAAAACGTACCTAATACACGATAATGTGAGAGTTGTTTTAAATATTTTTTAAATCTATTTCTAGTTTTCATAAAACACATCGGTCCAGTACACATGCAACTATTACTCTTGTGAAATTACCTCTGATGGATATATAAGACAAACAAGCAGTAAGTAGACGAACAGACTTTGTTGCCCTCCCGAAAGTCTTTTCAGTTTGATGGTCATATTTTTTTGTAATTGTTCTTAGAAAAAACTGTACGAAAATTGTGAAAATTAGAAAAAAATACTCAAGACGAAGGGTATTCAGCTTTTTATTTTTTTTATATCTTCTACGACATTTTTGAAATGTTTTTGTAATGTGTCATAACCTGTCACCGATATCATATTGTAACGAATGTATAAGTTAATGCCTATGTGTTTTTATGATTGTGTGTCTAGGCGTATCTACTTGCTACATATATGTGTGTATAGACGTAATGTTTGACACTTTGAACTGTTGGTACTTCTGGTACTCTCTGGAAAAATCCATTTGAAAGGCGTCTCGTATGGTCTGGAACACGCGAGATTAGGCTATTGTTCATATATAAATATGGGCGGCGGTTCTGTGAATGATCAGTAACCGAGCCCCGAAGCCACCAAAGCAGAAGTTACACAGTGAACCAAGTGCAAAAGAACAAAAAAAATGTTACAAATAATTAATAATGTAAAATAAATTCACAGCGATTGTATAAAAAGAGAGCCCGAAAAAAATCATAACAATTTATATATTAAAGACCAGTCAGCGACAAATTTGTTCAGCCGCTTTCGAGTTGTGCACTTACCAACGAATAGAATTTCATTATATGAAACAAATGTTCCGAGGTGGATGCTAAAATTATTGAAAATAAAATGGGCATTAGAGGGGAGTAATTTGACATTTTTCATTTTATCGAAATGAGACTTCAGAGATTCCTTGACTTATAGGTTGGTATGAGGCTGACCACCCATACTGTAAAAAAATGGTTCACTTTCAGAAGGTCGGCAAAAGTTGTAAGGCTTATGTTCATTTGAGGTTTTGATTTTATTTGTAAGTACACATTCAGCATTTGTAAGCGCGAACTACACGTGTTTGTTTGTGGGCATACATTTGAGAGCTTTAAATGAATATATTCTTGCAACTTAGATTATCGATTAAAGATAGAGACAACTTCAATTAAAAAGTAAATTTAAAAAAACAGTAATCACATGAAAATATCTTTAATTATTCTTAATGACCTTCCAGTATTTAAAGGATCTTAAAATAAAAAATAAAAGTTTGGACGCAGTGTGCGGGCTAAAGATATTTTTCAAAAGTAAAAAAAAAACATTTGCATTTTTTATTTAATAAAACGCGGAAATCTACACTTATTTCAATTAAAAATATTAAAATAAAATACTGCCAAAAAACATCGCCTCACTCTACTGTCCATACTTATATGTGCAACTTTTTACCATGCTATTCTCGAAGGGGTGGCATTTGACGAGTGGAACCTATTTATTTTCACGCCAAGCACTCAACTTGAAGTGGGTCTGCCCCTCCCCCAAGGGACTAGGCTCTTATTTCTTATGAAGGTTGAGTAAATCTTGCCGGTACTATGCGTGGCGGTTGGAAGACAACCCTGACAAAGGGGAACCATGTTTGACAATCGAAGCATAGCCTTCTGATTTTAATCGCAAACGTTTTGTCAATTTGTACTTGTATCTCAACTTTGATCTATCCTTCCATACTTAATTTATCTATTTTTCATACGTCACTGGTCCGGTCGATAGCTCAGTTGGTAGAGTGCTTGCATTCTATGCCGAGAGCTCGGGTTCGGATCCCACCGAGGGTGTCAGAAATGATTTCTCGATTCGGTGTTTACTTCAAAACCAAAAATAAAATACCGGCAAGGCTTGTAAATGTAATTTGTTGTGTATGTTCCATGACATATAGGTTTGTATGCGGCTGACCACCCATGCTGTAGAAAATAGTTCAGTTTGCCAATGTCACCTCTTTTTCAGGGAAGGTCGGCATGAGTTACAGGGTGTATGTTCAATTGAGTTTTCTGTTTTTTTTTTTATGTTGTATGTTCACATGTGGTATGTGCAAGCGTGAACTTATACGTGTCTGCTTGTGAGAATGCATATAATGTGAATCCCCAATGTTACATATCTTTTTTTTTTTAAGGAATCCTGTGCAACCTTTGTGCAATCTTTGCAACTTAGATAAGATTAGATTAGAAGCATTACTCCGCCTTAACAAGAAATGAGTACCAGCTCACACGTGCTGACGTAAGGCTGGCTCCCCTGTAAAAATAAATAGGTTTCATTCGCCACATGCGAAACCTTTCGGGGATTCGGGAATACCAGCAAGGTTTACCTAGCTTTCACGAGAAATGAAAGCCTCTCTTGCGAACAAGGAATCCTTTTCATCTTTTTGAGCTGCTGGCATAAGAAACGCAAACACAACCAAGCTACACATATAGAGCAACTTCTTGCCGCGTTATCCCCGAAGGAAGTAAGGCTTACTTGTAAAAACTGTTTTTTCGAGGAAAATACGGAAGAATGTAAACCTTTTTTAAATTAAATTTTCAAAATCAGTTTGTACACAAAAAAATGTTACCTTTTTAAGATGTGTATACGCACAGATCAAATGCAAACATTTCCTTTACTCCATTTTCCCTAAATTTAGAGAAAACGAAATTCCGCAACACTGTGGGGTGCTTGGGAAACCTTCCACTTGGCGGTTCCACCTCCAGGGATGTGAACGACAAGGGGCAACTTCCCTAGTTCAACAAATAATATTGCTTACTTTACGTGTTTACCCTACTCTGAGGAAATCCCTATCTTTTTAAAGTGCACCTTCAGATTTCAGATTGAATTCGCTTGAAATGTAAATAAAGATGAAATATAGCGGGCATTTGCAGTTGCCTGGAATCGCCTTACTCATCATGTGAGAGAGATAGGAGATCATGGATAGTTCAGAAATGCACTGAAGACAAGCGAAATTCTGGTGTCATTTGCACAAACGCTCTTGGAGTGACTACATCACGAAACGGCGCTATAAAGAAATCATCAACTCATTTTCATCGTCGTCAAAACGTGTTAAAGTGCAAGAAATAATCTTAGTCTGTATTTGTTAGGTTTAAGTTGGAATCACGGTCGTTTGGCATATTTACAATAATAATAACTACACAGTCAAAATTTATTAATCGGATATTAGACGAACCGTTATAAGAGAACTTACATTAAAAATTGAATTAGTCACAAATGGTTTTAGGCTTCAGAAGCACTAAAAAGAAAGAATGTAAGTAGTAATATATGAAAAAGTACAGAACTGTACAATGACATAATTTCTGGTTGTCTAGGAACCAAAAAATCCATTCGGTTGCCTACCCATACTCGAAATGCTGTGCACGCCCCTGGTATGTAATATTCATTTTTCTGCCACGCTGTTTTAAGAAGGATCGTATTTGGAGGGTGGAAGCTTTTTACTTCTACAGGAGATGAGGTCAGACATTAACCATTTAACTTGAGTTAAGTTAAAGGTTATGATTCTGGATGAAATGAAAGAAGGATTCAAGGATCGAAAAAAAATTCAGTTGATCTTCAATGTTGGCGGCATTTTTTTTTTTTTTTTTGTAATTATCATTCTGACCGGTCCGTAGCTCCGTGGTAACACTGCGGACTCTGAATGGGAAGGTTGTGGGTTCGATTCCCGGCGGAGCACAAAAAATATACCATTTATATTTTCAAATTTGCTCTTCGCGCGGATTGAAAAAATCATAAAACCTTTACCAATGACCGGTCACCAAAGGTCCATCCAGCCTTACAGCAACTGGGTCTTGCTTGAGAATTGGCGCTTTGTAGCGACGACGATCAAGCTCGTAAAAAGGTCGATAGCTCAATTGGTAGAATGCTTGCATTCCATGCCGAGAGCAAGGATTCGATCTCAAAGGTTTACTCAGCCTTTACAAGAAATGAGAACCAGCCCCCCCGGGAGCTGGGAAACCCCCACTTCAACTAAAAGTGGTTGGTGTGAGGCCGGCCCCCTTACCTGTAAAAATAAATAGGTCCCGAAGCGCCACATGCGACCCCTTCGGGGATAACGCAGGCAAGAAGTTACACTATATGTGTAGCTTAGTTGCGTTTTTTTTTTTTTAGTTGCGTATTCTGTATTTCTAAGGTTTTTCATTTTATTTCATTGGTTGTATACGCTAAAATGCATTTTTTTTTTAAGTTGACTTATAGGTTGTTTGTTATAAGGCCTATATCACGCATACTGTAAGAACTAGTGAACGTTTGCCAATACCTCTCCTGTTTCAGGAAAAGTCGGCAAGAGTTTCAACGTTATTTAATTTTTGCTTAAATTTATGCTTCTATTTCAATATAGTCTCTTAATAAACAAAAAAATTGCCTTTAAATCTAATCTAATCTAATCTAAGCTGCAAAGATATATATCATTTAAGATTTATATTAGATGCATTCCCACAAGCAGACATGTATAATTTCGCGCTAGCACATGCCGCATGTAGACCTACAATATAAAAACCCAATCTAAAATGAACATAAGCCCTTCAACTCTTGCCGTCCTTCCCTGAAACAGGGGTGACATTGGCAAAGTGAACCATTTTTTACAGTATTGGGTGGTCAGCCGCATACCAACCTATAAGTCAAGGAACTTTACATTTTATTTTATTTAATTTTACCTTTACATTTTTCATAAATGATTGTAAGCTTAAACAAAAGATGAATTAATACGAGTAGCTTCCGAATCGCCAAATGCGACACCTTCGGGGATAACGCATGCAAGACGTGACACTACACGTGTAGCTTAGTTGCGTTTATGCGGTTATTTCTCAGCAAAATACATATTTCAGACAAAAATAAATGTAAAATATAAATATTTAAGAAGATTAGATGGCAGTGGTGAAGGGTGCCATACAAGCCGATTTCCATCGGTTTCCCTTTTTCAATGAAGCAGAAATGATAATAAAGTAGACTGCATGGTTTCAATGTGGAAAAAATACGTACCTACTGTTTCTTTGGTTTTAAATGTATTTTTTTACTTTGTGCCTATATTTTTTAACTACTTTGTTACATCATTTTAAAAGGGAAGCCGATGGGCACCGGTTTGTATGGCACCGCTGTTAGATGGTTATATATAAATTATAATATTAAAATATATAAATTTAAATTAACGTTATCATGAGGTTGCCACATTTTTTTAATTTGACACTTTTTTCTCGGCGAGCAAACGTCAGTCTTGTGTGGGGCTGCAGTCCTTAGTAACAAATAACTAAATTTTTGCTCGCCTTTTCTCCAGCAACCCGGTGGCGTGACGATACAATATTATTAACTATGCCAATTTTAGTGCGGACCTTATTACAGGGTGTTGCATAATGAATGTTATACATAAAATAAAAAAATAAAATGTGTAAGTACCAAAAATATGAATTACCTTTTTTTCATTCCGTTGGGTAGGTTCACCGATTTTCTGGGTACATTTTTTCTCCGATTAAACCATTTTAGACAAATATTTTTGTTATTAAATCCACACTTTTATCAACAATATTTTTTTTGTAGTGAACGGAACGATAAGTCAAAATAATACTAAAAATTGACACTAAAAAATAAAATTAAATCCAAATTTTCAACACTTTGTTTTAGGTTCATTAAATTGTTATTTAAAAAATATAAATAAACACAATTCTTACATTTTTTCGGATAATTTGGATTCTGTTTGTTTACGAGAGCGTTTTTCTATGTGAATTTGCGCTAGATTCAGGTTATGTAAGATGTTCACGGAGCAAAGGTCCGTGCGGTACTGAAGAAGGAAGGTACTGGGGGGGAGAGGGGATGAAAAAGCGCATGCGCGAAAAACCTGAAACAAACCCCTATTTAAAAAACCAACACACTTTTAACCCCAATCAATTTTAAAGGTTAAAATGAATACAAGAAAAAAAGTACATTTCATTTTCATGTCATTGTGACCGGCATTGGCAGAAAACCCCGGGAAGGATCTTACAGGTTTTTTAATCAACCACTGTCAGCACTGTTTGTCCAAAGATTTCTATTCCAGTCTCATACCCCCAATTCAACTGAAATGGTTGCAGTAAGAGCAGTTCCTCGCAACTATGTCACACACATAGTGTAACATCTTAACTGCGTTATCCTTGAAGGGGTCGCATGTGGTGATTTGGAAACTATTCGGGACCCCATACCTGTAAAAATAAATTGGTTGCACGAGCCACATCTTTCCCTCAGTATTTTTATGGCTTATCAACCATTTGATTCAAAGATGTTCTTTACATAAAATTGTTTTAAGAATCACATCCATTACAATCTGAGCTAAAGAAAAATTAAAACACGGTAGTGTAAGAATTGTTTTAATTATTTTAAAAATCAATTTCCAGTTTCCATAACATTGGTCTAGTACACATACAAACACTGCTCATATGAATTTACCTCTTATAAACATAAGACAAACAAACACAGTTCACCCGTTGGAGTACCACGCGACAAGAAGTTGCGCTATATATGCAGCTAATTTGCGTTGAGTTTTGCTCCTTTCGCGCAATGCGTCACATACAAACATTTAAACATATAAATTGAGTAAGAATACCTACATATTGCACGTCAGTAGAATAATGTGTGATAACAAAATTACTCATTAGAGGCACTGTTAAATCTTTCATACATTTTTCTATCGACGCGAATGAGGAGAGTTTATGTTTATAATCTCTAATATAAGTTGCAAATATATATTGACATTAAATGCATGTCCAAAAGCAGCCACAATGTGCTTGCTTTTTCCATGAAAACGGACTGTCATCGGCAAAAGTGATTTTCAGAATGGGGATCAGCTTCATACCAACCTGGCGCTATAACCTGTTTAGTTTTGTGTTACCTTTATATATATATTTGGATGACTTTTCTTCTTTTGGGCCCCGTTTAGTGGCTCCAGCCACCCCAAGGGCGCCCACCGCTCACTCTCTTCTTGTGAAGATGGTGGTCTTCAGCTCCTTCCTGAAGCGCTCCTCGCTGGTTTCCGTCCTCAGCTTCAAAGGCAGCCGGTTCCAGCACAACGGTCCCGCCGAACTGAACGCCCTATCCCCAAAGCCCGTTCTGCTCCGTCGAGATGGCATTTTCAGCTTGTTGATAGCATCACTCTACGCCGAGCGAAGAGTGCACCGCTTATCAAAAATCTCGTCAAGCTTACATAATTCGGCTAAATAAGAAGGGGCCGTTCCTCTGAGTGATTTAAATTTTAAAGTGATTTTAAAACCTTTGTTTCGAGACACTGAAAGTAAGCGGCGTTTGGTTTTGTTTTTGAATAAAACAGGATTTAATTGGGTTGGAAACACAAATACCGGTAACTTGTTCCGTAAACGGGTAGTTTGGCAAAGGAATGAGTCGTGAAAACACCAAGTTCTCATGGTTTTGATGTCAACTGCAAAGGGATGAATTTGAGCCGTTTTACGAGTTGCCCTATTAGTCTAGAAACACAACGCAACGCAACTAAGCTACACTTATAGTGTAACTTCTTGCCTGCGTTATCCCCGAAGGAGTCGCATGTGGCGCTTCGGAACCTATTTATTTTTACAGGTAAGGGGGCCGGCCTCACACCAACCGTTTTCAATTGAAGTGGGGGTTTCCCAGCTCCCGGGGGGGCTGGTTCTCATTTCTTGTGAAGGCTGAGTAAACCTTTGAGATAGAACCCTTGCTCTCGGCATGGAATGCAAGCATTCTACCAATTGAGCCATCGACCGTTATCGACGGTCGAAAACACATTTTTTGGAAAAGCTACCATTGAGTTTTAACTTAATATCTTATACTTGGTGCACATTAAAAGGAGAAAAAAAAGGCGTAAAAAAACAGTTTAAAATTTGCTTTGAAAATAATTGAGTTAAACGAAAAATGAATTCCATGGATGAACGCGTCAGATTTTCGCCCGTTTTTTTTAACTTAAATATTAACATTGTTCTTTCGCCTTGTAATTAATATTTTCCTTCCTTTGATCTTCCCTTGTAACGCCATCTTGAAATATTTCACCGGTTTCATGTTAAAACGACATAGTGATAAAACGACACGTGACAGAACGACACATGACATAAGGACACACGACAGAACGACACATGTTATAACGACACATGACAGAACGACACGTGACAGAACGACACATGACAAAACGACACATGACAGAATGGCATATAATAGAACGACATATGACATAACGGCACAGTGACATAACTACAAATGACGGAACGACACAGTGAAGAAACAATAAATGACATGACAACACATGATAGAACGACACAGTGACAAAATGACACATGACCGAACGACACATGACAGAACGGCTCATGATAGAACGACATATAATAGAACGGCACATGACATAACGACATATGATAGAACGACACAGTGACATAACAACAAATGACAGAACGACACAGTGAAGAAACGACAAATGGCATAACAACACAGTGACAAAACGACACATGTCCGAACGACACATGACAAAACGACACATGACCGAACGGCACATGGCAGAACGACATATGATAGAACGACACAGTGACAAAACGACACATGCCATAATTATACATGAGCATCACAATGACAGTATATCACAAGACAAAACATCTCAGAAAAGTATATCGCACAGACAAAACATCACAAGACAAACCCGTTTCATTTGCCGTTAATCGTATGTTCTGTTTTAGGGATATGATGTTTTGTCATGCGATGTATTTTCTGTGCAGTTATGTCATTGTGATTTTCTGTCATTGTGATGTTCTGTTATGTGATGTATTTTCATGTGTCGTTCTGTCATCTGTTGTTCTGTCATGTGTCGTTTGGTCACTGTGCCACCCTAGCCTGTCAATACTTCAGCCCCCCCTGTTATGGAACGGTAATATTTTATTTCATAATTGCCGCTTACTTTCTCTGGATAATAAATTGAGTGAGTTCAAAGAAACAGTGACTCAATTTTTACTTTCTTGCTATAGCCGAAGGCTATAAAGAAAGTTATGATTTGGTGTGAAAAAAAAATTTCGAGGTTTTCACGGAAATGAGTTGTCCTGGTGCAGGACATGCCAAAAAACACTATCTTTCAAAAACGTCCGTCTGTATGTATGTATGTATGTATGTATGTATGTATGTGTGTGTGTCACTTTCCAAAGTATAAGACCTAGAGATACCAAATTTTGGCTACATCAACTTTTTTGGACATGTATTAAGTATGAATAACATGGCATTACACCAACTTGAAAATTCAAGATGGCTGCCATACAAAAAAAACATAAAATAGCACTTTTCTCAAAAACGGCTCCAAGAATTTTTCTTAAATTTTCAGAGTTGCCACTAATTAATTTTTAACTTAATAAATTATTTATAGCAACACTCTTACTATTCTGTGTCTATGGGCTGCCATATGAAAAAAACAAACGATTGTGATTTTCTCGAAAGTTAAGGGGTCAACAAAAATATAATGTTCTACAATATTATGGACAACATAAATTTTTACAAATTTACAAAAATTTTTTTTGAAAAAATAAATATAAATCACCGTTTACACGACCTGAAATTTTAAATCGAAAATATTACAAAAACCTATTAAAATGCAAGATATTTAAATTTGTTTTAATTTTTTTAGAAGGAACAAGCTTATTACTTTAATTCGTAATCCTTTTTTTTTACTTTTTTGAAAATTCAAGATGGCTTCCGAAGAGCTGAAAATTTAAAATGCGATTTTCTCAAAAACGGCTCCGACGATTTTTCTTAATTTTTTTGTGAATCCATTTATATAATAGTGCTATCTAATAATTATAATAATTTCTTCATCATAATCTCGGTTTAGGGAGTTGCCATATAAAAGAAAAAAATAATGGAAAAATTCTCGGCAGTTAGAGGGTTAATAAAAAAATAATGTAGGGCAAATGTAAAACAATAATAATAAACTATATATTGCCATCATTATTTTTTCCAAAAAGTAAATCAAAAGTATAGCCGCCATACAAAGTGAAAAATTTCCATACAAAATGTATTAGCAAATTTCTTGGTAGTCAAAGGGTTAAAAATAGATAAAAGGCTGCCATTCTTAAAATTTTATAAATACCAATAATAATCAGTCGTTACTTTTTCAAAATATAACTAAAAAGTTTACCCACCATACAAAGTCCTAGTTTGCATACAGAAGGGTTCAATGACCATCTATAATAATCTAGAATATAAGTTGCAATGAAATATAAACATTCAAAACTAATATGAAATGCATGCCCACAAACAGGTACGTGTAAGTTCGCGCTTACGAATGCTGAATTTGTACTTACAAATTAAAACCAAATCTCAAATGAACATAAAACCTGCAACTCTTGCCGACCTTCCTTGAAACAGGGGTGACATTAACAAAGTGAATTATTTTTTACACTTTAGGGGGACTGAGAAATGCGAGAAAATTGAGATAAGACTGAATGAAAAAAGAGTGGAGGTCGTGAAAGAATTTGATTATCTGGGAAGCAAGTTTGAGTCGAATGCGAAATTGACGAAATAATTGGAAAAGCGCGCTAGTAGAGGAAGAAGTGTAATGGAAACGATTGGAAGCATTACAAGGAATAGGAAACTTATGAGAATATGAGATCGGCGGTCCACAATGGCATATTGGTTGGTGGAAGTGAGGCTTAATGAATGTGAGCTGAGTAAAGTATGTAAGTACGGTTGAAATGGCTTACCTGAGAGCAATAGCTGGAAAGACACTGAGTGATTGAGTACGTAATGCTTGAGTGATGAACGAGTGTGGTATAAAAGAGAATATGAGAATGAAAGTACAAAAAAGTATGATGAGATGGTTCAGACATCTTGAAAGAATGGATGATGAACAACTAATGAAGAAAGTGTACAAAGGAAATGTCAGAGGAAAGCGTGGAAGGGGAAGGCTGAGGAAAGAATGGTTAGACCAAATATTTTTTATTTATTTTTTCTATCTATAATAATATAATAAATATAAATATAATAGATGGAAATTTTTATTTATTTTTATATATTTTTTATTTACCCTTATTTTTACAAATATTATTTATTTTTTATTTATTTTTTATTTTTATTTTTATTCTGTTTTGATTTGTGTATTTCTTTTTTTTTGGTTTTGGATGCTGCTTCTTTTTGTTTTTCTTTACTTTTTATTTATTTACCTGGCATGATTTGTAATTTAAAATATTAATTTGTAGAATACAGTAATAGGCGACATGAATTGTAAAAAATATCTTATATGTATACAAAATTATATTCAATGCTGTTGTATTCTTGTTTAAACAATAAAAAAAAAAAAAAAAAAAAAAAAATAGGTGAGATTGCGAAAGAATGGATCCTGCAGAGTGAGAATAAGAGAAGAGTATGTGTGAAAAAGGTGATGACAGCAAAAAGTGGAGGCGCATCTGCGGAGGTACCGGCCACCCCTAATGAAACGGTGGCAGGATACAGTACAGTACAGTACAGAAATCAGCTTCATACCAACCTATGAGTCGAGGATCTTTCTTGTGTAATTGGCGCTTTTTCCAGAGAAGACCAACCTCGCAGAGGACTCTTGAGGTGTGATTCTCACAAAACGGCGCTCACCAAATAAATCATCCAAATATTTTTTATTCACTTAAGAATTTATATGGCTATTTCCATACTCGCACGGGTATGCAGGTACACACCGCCGTGGAATAAAATTGATTTATTATCGATATATTATATTTTCATTGAAACTGCATAAGCTGGTAGATGATTATAGCTTTACATACGTCATACAGTGGGTTAATTTTTGCAAGAAAGTCGAGTGCAGATTCTGTGCAATTTATTTCGTAGTGAATTTTTCCTTATTTGTGCGGAAAAAAATCCAAGGTGAAATCATTGGAAATGAACAAATTATTTCTGTATTTCATTTAATTTTTGGACAATATTTGAGAGCTTCACAAAAACGTTAAGTCGGTGTTATGGCCGAGGAGGTCAAGGGGGCTGATCTTTCTATCGTATTTGGAATAGAATAACGTTGGTTCGATCCCCGCCTGCGTCATTTGACCATAACTTTGACTCTGGTTCAACAGACGTAGTTGGGTAATTATCAATTCATTTAAATAAACTATTATAAATTATTAATTGATGATATTAATTAATGTTTAGTTTACAATTTTTTGAAGGAATTCAAAGAAAACACTGTTTATTTTCACTCAAATATATTTAAAAAGATTAAAATCTTTAAAATAAATTACAAACGCGTTTTCGACCTAGTAGGCCATCATCGGGTATGATTACAGCAAAAGACACCTCATTAAATCCAGTCAATAGGTATAAATTATAGTCAGGTAGGTAAAAACATTGAGCAAAAAAATTTTTATATAATAAATATTAATATTATTAATAATATATTAATTAATACCTGTTTCTGGCCAGGCAGAATAGATTGGTGAATTGCATTCCTTTTTAATAACACTAAAAGAACATCGCATATTTTATACTACTTATTATTTAGTTCCTTTACTTATAGGTTGCTATGAGGCTGACCACCCACACTGTATAAAATCACTTTGCCAATGTCACCCCTGTCTCAGGGAAGGCCGGCAAGAGTTGCAGGGTGTACGTTCATTTCAGATTTGTTTTTTTTTTTTATGTTGCAGGTTCATATGCGGCAGTTGTAAGCGCAGACATAAGTTCCAAGCCACATGCGGTATGTGTAGATGCGACCTTATACGTGTCTGCGATTCGAATTGCATTTAATATAAATCTTAAATATATATTTGTAGCTTAGATTAATGCTTATAGACATTCATAAATTCGCGCTTACAAATGCTGCATGTGGACTTACAGCATAAAAAAACAATCTAAAATTAATCTTTTTAAGGGTTTGGTGGTTTACACAGTGAAAGTCCATTGTATATGAATCAAATTAACAAAGTTCCAATTCACTTTTTACAATTTTATTTCTGTCTAGCACTTTCACCCACAAGGCATTTTGTTAATTTGATTAATATAATCTAAAGTTAACTTATGCCCTGCAACTCTTGCCGACCTTCCCTGAAACACAGGTGACATTGGCAAAGTGAACACTCACTAGAAAACTCCGTAAGACTGATTTTCGTTATAAAATATACTGGCTACTAAATTATTAAACACAGTAAAAACTTCAAACCATAAATATATTTTCATTTAATCCGATCCTACAAAAAACGTTTTTTAAGCTCGCCAAAGTGATCGATAGTTGTGTGGAACGAACATTTCAACTGTTTTTATTTTCAAATTCAAAAAAGGAACGTCCGCCATTACGTCTGAATGTCCGGCCAATCACAGGCAATCAATCAATTGGCGGGAAAATTAAGACGAATCGTTAAACAGAACGATGCTTTTCCGTACCTCGAGTGTAAACGATTACGCTAAAAGTTAACCATAGCGTTTTAATAAAAAAATAAGAAAATTAAAACGCTCGCAAGAAGCGCTATTTTCAATGTTGAAGGCTTTTAAAAGAATATATCCGTTTTAAATAATAATATAAGGATAATATATTTAGTGGGCGCTGTTTTCGTGTGTATCACACCTCCAGAGTCCTCTCAAAATTTATTGAAAGAAACAAAAAATAAAAGGAAATCGTGTAAGGGAAAGACCGAGGAAGGAATGGATAGACCAAATAGGTGAGATTGCGAAAGAATGGAACCTGCAGAGTGAGAATAAGAGAAGATTACGTATCAAGAAAGTGAGGAATTTAGAAGTGATGAAAGTGGTATGCAAGGACTACAAAAAGTGGAAACGCATCTGTAAAGGTACCGGCCATCCCTAGTGGAACGGCGGCAGGATACGGTTAGAGTAACAGAATGTGTTTAAAAAGCCTTATTTAAAAAAAATGCTTTTTAATGAATCCTGTGCGGGAGACTTAATGGATTTCAGAAAACCTAAGGGTACCTATATGGCACTTGTTAGAGTGCCACAGAAGTATGAATGTTGGTGATGTGGCGGTTTATGTCCCGATCCTCTCTGTTAGCTGCATAGTGTTGTGTTGTGCGTTGTATTGCCTTTGTTTTGAGACACTGAAAGAAAGTGGCGGTTGATGTTGGTTTCTAATAGAACAGGACTAAATTGGGATGGGAACGCAGATGCCAGTAGCTCGTTCTATAAACGGGGAGCTTGGAAAAAGGTTGAGTCATGAAAACACCAAGTTTTCATGGTTTTGATAACGACTGCAAAGGGATGAACGTGAACCGTTCTACGAGTTGTCCTTGGGACTTCTAATCTAATCTAATCTTGATATTATGAATGTCAAAAATTCATATCTTAATTTTATTGTCAAAAAGCTAAAACGTCTCGTGAACGCTACGCTACTTGCTACACATATAGTGTAACTTCTTGCCGCGTTTTTTTTCCCGAAGCTTTTTAAAAAAGAAAATACCAGATACTGAACGTATTTATTTTTACAGGTAAGGGGCCGGCCTGTCGACAACAATTTTGAAATAAGCTGGTCCTCATTTCTTGTAAAGGTTGAGTGAATTAACTTATCTAATCTGATCTGAGCTACAAAAATAAATTACATTTAAGATTCATATTAAATGAAATCCCACAAGCAGATACGTATAAGTTCGCACTTACACATGCCGAATATGGACTCACAACATAAAAATCCAATCTCAAATAACACAAGCTCTGAAACCCTTGCCGACTTTTCCTGAAACAGGAGTGACATTGACAAAGTGAACCATCGTTAACAGTATAGTTAGCCTCATACCAACCTCTTTGTAAGTCAGCGAATACCTTGGAATCAAGGAATATCAAGGAACCTTGCCGGTATTTTATTTTCGGATTGAAATAAACACCGAAAGGGGAAATCATTTCTGACACCCTCGGTGGGATTCGAACCCGGGCTCTCGGCATGGAATGCAAACACTCTACCAACTGAGCTATCGACCGGACGTTTTTGGGACATTGCAAAAATAAAGTCGTAGGTATTGTTTTCGCGAAACAAAAACACGGAAAGCGTTTTCATTTGTTTGAATGATATAACGTTAAAATGAACAAAACGGACATCAATGTCAGTGTTAACAAAAAACAAACGTCAAAATCTGACAGGAAAAACGCCGGGAAAAAGTCCAAGGCTTTTTTTCTGTGAAACATGAAAAAGAAAATACACAATTACGTCATCATTTCAAATGACGCGCTTTGTGAAAGTTATGCTTAATTAAATACAATAAATAAAAACTAAAGACAAGCTGGTCAGATATTGTAAAAAATAATTTTGAGTTGTTTAAGGTTTTTTTCATTTAATATTTAAGGTTATTTTATTAGAAGTGGCGTTGAAGGATGTCGAGTTTACTTTACTTTCCTTTTAATTTACTTTCTTCGGCTCATAAGCCTTGAAGGCTCAGGGCCTCCCGCACCACAATCCTCCAGGACTCTCTGTCTTGTGCTGCTTCCCTCCATGGTCCCCTCACTCCCAGAACTTCGGCGTCGGCTTCAACGTTCTCTGCCCACCGCATCCTGGGACGTCCGAGTGGTCTAACACCTGAGGGGGCACCATCCAAGACTGTTTTGATGATCCTGGAGTCCTCTGCACGAATGTAGAGTTTAAATTTAATAATTTATTATTTGGATGATTGATTTGTTGAGCGCTGTTTTTGCGTGAATCACAGCTTTAAAGTCCGCCACGTGCTTGGTTGTCCCTTGTATCCGATCCGTAGTACAGTGGTAACGCTTCGTACTCGTAAATGGAAGGACGTGGGTTCGAATCCCGGCGGTACACACAAAATATTCCATTTACATTTTCAAATATGCTCTTTGCTGGGTTGAAAAATTCAAATACCTTTACCAAATACCGGTCAACACCTTCTTTCAGGGTCAGTCTCCCCTCCACTGACCCACGCCCTGTATATCCATCCCAACCGGGGATGTGTCACAGGACTCGCATGCAAAAGTTATGTGAGATACGAGTGGCAGAAGGCCCTCCCGTGAAGCTACACTTTCCCAAGTGTTTACACAAAGCAAAGAAGGCTCAGAAATCACTGAAAGATTATAGTCGTGAGGGTTTAGGGCTCAATGATTTTAAATTTACAAACAAAAATGCAAAGTGATTCTGAGCATCTTAACATATGACTTAAGGCCTAGAATTTGAGATGCTACTAATGAGAGTGTTCAGGAGGCGCTCTCCTGACTAAGTGGCCAACCACCATAGAGGCGGAAAAGAATATAGAAAATAGCAAGAATGTCGGTCTAATTAGACCGATGAGAGACTACATGACCGGTCATCAAAGGACCATCCAGCAGTATAGTAACTGGGTCTTACTTCAGAATTGGCGCTTTGTAGCGACGCACGGATGTGATCCACACAAAAACAGCGCCCACCAAATGAATTACGAATTATCTTAGTGTTATTATTACTACTATTAATAGAAAGCGCCAACATTCTCAAGCAAGACCCACAGGCTGAAAAGCTGGTTCAAGATCCTTGAAACCAGAAATTTCTTTGAAGGGTGTCAAGTTTAAAAGTCTATAATGTATCTAGTCAAATATATATTAACGTTTTAGTCTTATATTTAATGCATGCCCACAAGAAGACACATAATTGAAAAAGAAAAGAAAATTGAAGGACTCTAATTATATCGTGAATATTTTTACGTGAACCGCATATTTTTCAATTAATAGATAGTAGTGACGTCACGCGGCCAAGTTACTAGTGTAAAAAAATACTATAATTTTTTTGTTATTGGTTCCAAAGGACCCTAATTAAACAGACATGCGATGTGAATTGCACGAGAAAATTTTAATTAATTGAATCCGAGCGGAAAACGTTTTGAGTCTTAATTTTAATTCTAATCTTTTTTCCCCATGTGTCTTCCACACATTTCAACTTTTCCCACTTTTTAATTCGTCATATCCTCCCTGTTTCGAGCCGCAGCATCTAAAGTCAAAAAAGCCATGATAATCGCCGACCTTCGATAAAAGTGGCACAAAAAGAAGAAGAAGAAGTCGTCATAAAAATGTAAACAAAACCCTTAAGCCACATAAAAAATGGAAAGGATTTTTGTTCGAAAACCTTTAAAAGGTATTTTAAAAATACAAACGATTTTGACATAAATTCCCATTTCACCCGCTTAAAATTATTATAACCCTGCATCACCTAGCGCCTCTTGTGCGGTGAAGAAAAAACCTTTCAAATAATGAAATCCATACAAAAAATTTCAATTCTCGGTCCCCGTACAAATCTTTAAAGCACTCTTAGCGCACTCTTCCCCTTATTTTCATCCCTGTCAATGAAAGCTCTCGGTAATCTTCATAAATAATATTAAAAGGGAAATTTAGGGTTGAAAGAAAATACTTTTTTTTTCGTTCAAATCGAAATTCTCAAAGTATTTTGCCTCGTCGACTCCATAATGATTTTATTTTTGTTTACTATCATCATCCCCTGTGTCAGGGAAGGACGGCAAAAGTTGTGGGGCTTATGTTCATTTGAGGTTTGGATTTTTTTGTAAGTACACATTCAGCATTTGTAAGCGCGAACTACACGTGTTGGTTTGTGGGCATACATCTGAGAGCTTTAAATGAATATATCCTTGCAACTTAGATTATAGATGATACTATCATCATCCCTTCAAGTAAAGTGGCTGGACTTTGTACCTGCAAAATTTTGTGAAAGATGATTTTATCAATTCAGTGAAGAGTATATTATTAAAAAATATATATCGACGGTTAAAAGGCAATAGGGCATTAGCGACAACAACTAAATTGTTCAAGGGAGCAGTTTAAAGTTTGAGATTGCAGAAAAATGGCATAACTTTTTTATTTTGCATCAAATCGTTATAATCAAAACATATATCCATATAAACATATATCCAAAACATATAAACAGGTATCCTCTTGATAATGACGTGAATAAGTCGAAAGTACTTGAGGTGGAAATAAAAACTCAATTTGTGAAAATAAAACTCTGTGTTTTTTATAATTTTTTATAATTATTTATAAAAATGAATTTTCACTGTGTGAATACACAAACTTTAAAAAGTATAATCAAAACAGCTTTAAAAAATTTATGTCACAAGCGCCTTTAGGACAAAAAATGCCAAAACCTTGTCGGTTACAACAAAACCATACTTCGAAAACGCAGTTGTTTGCTTGGGTATAAACAACAACAAAAATCATCGTAGAGCTATGGGTGTAAGCGCATTAGAAAGAGCGATTTCTTTAAAGTAGAATATCATTCATAACTATTTTTAACCAAAACTTCGCTTATTCCTTACTTCCTTTTGACTTTCGATATATTATCTCCTATTTTGTTCTCTGTAGCGAATCGAACCCGCAATCTTCGGATTCTGAATCTGTATCGTTAACCGCCAGACTACGGACAGGTTAATTATGTACTCTCGTTTACACTGCGACATACATACAATATACTGTTATGTAAATATGAAATATAAATATTTAAAATAAGTAGGTATTTGTTATAGTTATAAGAATTCTGTATCGTATTGTGTGGATAGGAATCATTAAATAAAAATACTTCATTGAATAACAGAAGCATCGAAAAATAATGATTACTACGCCTTTCTGGAACTGTCCAGCGAATATGGGTCTAGATTGTACTGTTTTGAAGAGTATAAGAAGGGTGTGAGTTACTTGCAGAGCCAGTCTTCTACGGGCTTTACAACTACATAGAGCCAAGTTAACCAGTGAACAGAAACCAAGTGTAATGGAATAGTCTAGACCACCTTTGTGAAAATAAATTATTAAAAGTATAAAATAAACAACTGTATAAGAAGACCAGTATTTTTAATTGAAAGACTTTTGAACCCTTAATTCGTAACAATACGTATATGGATATTTCTTTTGGGAAGCGCTGTTTTTGTGTGAATCACACCTCAAAAGCCCTCTGAAATCTTGGTCGCTACAAAGTGCAAATTTGCAAGCAACACCCATTTGCTGTGAAGCCGGTTTTGGTGACAAAAAAATTCAACCCAGCCATGAGCATATTTAAAAATGTAAATATTTTTTTCCGCCTCTTCCGAACTAACGTCCTTCGGAATACAAGATGATAGTCTGACAAAGTATGTATACAAAGAAAGTGTGAAAGGAAAAAGAGGGAAGGGACGACCGAGAAAAGTATGGAGTGATCAGATTGAGGAGATTGTGAAAGAATGGGATATACAAAGTGAGCGTAAAAGAAGAAAATGCATGAAAAAGGTGATGGATATGAATGAACTGAAAGAGGTATGTAAGGATAGGAAAAAATGGAGGCAACTCTGCAGAGGCTCTGGCCACCCCTAGCGGAATGGCGACAGAGTTACAGTTACAGTTACAGTAGCTTCAACAACTAGACTACAGACCGGTAAAATACATTTAGCCATTCCCTTCCCTTTTATAGTCCAGTGAATACCTCAGTTGGTAGAACTCTTGTATTCCATGCCGAAAGCTCGGGTCCCATTCCTACTAAATGTGTCAGAAATTATTTTTCGTTTAGGATTTATTTCAAACACCCAAGAAAAACCGGGGAGGTTTACTCAGACTTAACAAGAACTGATATCCCGCTCTTACTGAAGCAAGGGAGCCCCCATTTCAAGTGAAGGGATTGGCGTAAGACCTGTCCCCTTACCTGTGCAATTTTGGTAACGCAAAATGTTCTTTTCAACCTAGCAAAGAAACTTGCAGGCAATTGAATCCACAATCTTCCAAAAACTAGTCCGTATCGTTGACCAGCAGACAACAGTCCGGTCGACTATCCACTCTGACAGACCCTGTATTGGTCGTACCAATTTTTATTTCAGCTTTCATGAACCTCGATTTTTTAGAAATAGACATTAGGGGGCTAGCATAGACCAATTTGGGAACCTCTGGCGTAAGGGATTATTTTTTTCAAACCGCTTGCCGTTTATTATTTGTCAAGTCAGCTTTCAAAACATCACTTCGCCTTTTCTTTCAATGCTTTCAATAATCTGTAATTCATCAATAATCTAAGTTGCATGAATAAATCATTATTTTCGGCTCACTTCCTCTTCTTTTTAAGGTGCCACTTCTAACGAAAATCTGCGAGCTGTACTTTGGACGCTGTTGCTTGAAATAGAGACTTGGTGCTTTTGCCTAACCACTCTCACAGGTTTTGCAGCCACGATGTTCTTTGGCGAGCTGGAGCTTCCAGAAGTTTCGCCCATACGATGGGCTTCTGCAGCGTAAAAGTGAAATGATGAATATCTATAATCTATCTATAATCTAAGCTCCAAAGGTATGTTAACATTTAAGGCTCATATTAAATGCATGCCCACAGCGCCTACACATTCTGCGTGTATGCATATAAATAAGCAAAACCTCACATGAACATAAACCTTGCAACTCCTGCCGCCGTTCCCTGAACCGGGGTGGCATTGGCAAAAGTGAACCGATCTTGATGAAACTGTGTACCAACACTTTCAACACGTAAAATTCCAGCTCCCTTACCTTTAAAATAAATAGGTTCTACTCACCACATGCGATTCCTTCGGGGAAAACGCGGTAAGGTGTTAAACTGTGCAAGCGTCACACGTCTATGTAATAAGGGTTCTTCGTAAACAATAACAAATAATTGGCTAGCCTTGTTAGCGATTATATTTTGTATTTTTAAGGGTTTGGTGGTTTACACAGTAAAAGTCCATTGTATATTAATCAAATTCACAAAGTTCCAATTCACTTTTTACAATTTTATTTTTGTCTAGCACTTTCGCCTACAAGTCATTGTCAAGGAATTGTCATTATCCTGATGATGCTAGACAGAAATAAAATTGTAAAAAGTGAATTGAAACTTTGTTAATTTGATCAATATTATATTTTGTTTCCGATTTTTTTAATGTGCAAGCCTGCTTGGAAGGACATAGTATCTCACCATTTGTAGCGTTTTAATTTCAGGTTTCTATATTATTTCCACATTTTCATCTTCTCTCTATTCTTCTAATATATAAAAAATCGCACGGATGTATGTATGTTTGTACTGTTTGAAATCCTAAACTACTGAACAGATTACGATGAAACTTACATGAGTTATTGTTTACATGCCAACTTAGTATTTTGTATAAAAAACTGGAGCAATAAAGCAAAGGAGGGCAGAAATATTCTTAAACTTTTTTCAGGTTGTGGCAGGGATTTTTTTTAGTTTAAAAGAAGTGTGCAAAGGCATAACACAGTGGAGACACATCTGTGAAGACACTGACCTCTTCTACCAAAATGATGGCAATTATCAGACGATTCCTCGACTTATAGGTTGGTATGAGGCTGACCACCCATACTGTAAAAAATGGTTCACTTTGCCAATGTCACCCCTGTTTTAGGGAATGTCAGCAAGAGTTGCAGGGCTTATGTTCATTTGAGGTTTGGATTTTATTTGTAAGTACACATCAGCATTTATAAGCGCGAACTACACGTGTTTATTTGTGGGCATACATCTGAGAGCTTTGAATGAATATATCCTTGCAACTTAGATTATAGATTATAAATTCCCCACAAGAAGTGGCAGGTTACTGTAACTGTAACTGTAACTCTGTCACCATTCCGCTCGGGGTGGCCAAAGCCTTTGCAGAGCTGCCTCCATTTTTTCCTATCATTACATACCTCTTTCAATTTATTCATATCCATCACCTTTTTCATGCATTTTCTTCTTTTACGCTCACTTTGTATATCCCATTCTTTCACAATCTCCTCAATCTGATCACTCCATACTTTTCTCGGTCATCCCTTCCCTCTTTTTCCTTTCACACTTTCTTTGTATACATACTTTGTCGGTCTATCATCATTTATTCTTTCCACATGCCCAAACCATCTCATCACATTCTTTTGTACCTTAACTTTCACATCCTCTTTCAAATTACATTCTTTTTTTTCCCATTCATTCCTAACTCTATCCCTCAGAGTTTTTCCTGACATGCTTCTCAAATGCTTCATTTCCACCGTACATATTTTACTCATTTTGCTATCATTCACTGTCCATGCTTCACTTCCATACATCAAAGTCGGTAACAATATGCCATTGTGTACCGCCATTCTCAGATCCATCGTCTACATATCAACTAGTATTATTATAAAAGCTTGTTAAATTTGATAAATTGATAAGAGTGAAAAACTAAAGTAGATGTTATGCGTTCTTTTGGTATCAGGAAAACATATTAATCAGAAGTTGAGTTGGAAATCTGTACTGCTAGCAAATAACAACCCTTCGTCATCTTTAAGGCCCGGTATATTGAACTGTAGTAATATTTTAGTTAACTATTACTTGAACTTTTATTCAAAATACTCAATCTCGAGTTAACTAAAACCGTACATTACCGAAGTATGAGGCCACGCCCCCAAATATTGGAAATAATTAAAATGCCATTCAAAAGCTTTAAAACAAACAACTATTCATAAAAATCATATGCCCAACCTTCATTAAGCTAGAAAACGAGACAAAAAATGTTCAGTTTGCAACAATTTTGATGTATCCTTACATTAAAAAAGAACAGCGGCTGTCAGTGAAGCGCCGCCATCTTGAAAATCGAAAGTTAAAGTTACTAAATATTTACTGCCGAAATTCGGTGAGTGAAATATTATGATGATTTAACTAAAATTGCATTTTAGTTAACTTTACGATACTTCAAAATACCGGGCCTAAGAGTGCATTACACCAAGCAACCATCAATCTTCTCCCGGTTATTCTGCGACCCTCGCACACACACACAAGGGGTGAGCCACTTCTACCCGGTAATGCACTTCAGCTTCTTTATACGACCCCTATAAGGAAACATCAATTAGTCTTCTTGATGCATTATGTCATCCTGATACCAAAGGCGATTGCAACACAGACAAGAGTATACATAAAAGGTGAAGAATTGATTTAACTTGTAAATATATAGACTGGCAATGTATATTATATACAGAGGAAGGTTGGTATGAGGCTAAACCCTCGTGCTGTAAAAATTGGTTCACTTTTGCTAATGCCACCCGAGTTACAGGGAAAGGAGGCAGTAGTTTCAAGGTGAATGTTCATGTGAGATTTTGTTTATTTATATTCCTTGACTTATAGGTAGGTATGAGGCTGACCACCTGTACTGTAAAAAATGGTTCACTTTGCCAATGTCACCCCTGTTTCAGAGAAGGTCGGCACGAGTTGCAGGGCTTATGTTCATTTGAGATTAGGTTTTTATATTGTAGGTCCACATGCGGCATGTATGAGTGCTTAATTATGCGTGTCTGCTTGTGGAAATGCATTTAATATGAATCTCAAATGATACATATCTTTGCAACTTAAATTTAGATTAGTATGCACACATGCAGAATATTTTTTGTGTATTTTTTGCATATGTATCATTTATTTTTTTGTTTTCTTCTTAAGCTAGGTATATAATTTGAAAACTAACTGGTCTTGTCAACCGTCAATCCAACTTTGCATTTTTTCCTGTAACTGTTTTTTTTTTCAAATTAAAAATAAAATATATTAATTAGTATGTCTGCTTGTGGGAATGCATTTAATATGAATCTCAAATGATACATATCTTTGCAGCTTAGATTTAGATTTAGTATAACCAATTTGGACTTCTTTGCCATCTTCAGATAAACTGAAATATTAAATTTCTACTAAGCTTTATAGAACCAAAAACAATTTTATTAAAAACTGTTTTATTAATTTTATTTGAATCAATAAATCAAAAACAAGACAGCAGTACGGTTTTTCGGTACATGAAAAAAATCATGTCCTCGTCCTCGGGTGAAATCTTTAGGTACATACAACCTGTAGCTATCCAACAGAGTGGGACTGTCAATTAAGAGAGCACCATAAAGGATATGTTGCGCCTGATTTCTGATCTTGAATCCAGTTTCCTTTTTGAATCTTTTCTCTTGGCTTTTGAATCCAGTCTCCCGAAGAAGCTCCTCATGGTGCATGAATTGTGGATAATTTCATATGAAATTTCCCTTAGAAAATTTCCTGGAAACTGATGTGGCATATGACATCATCACATTTCTGAGTAATTTATTAAATAGACTCGCTAGAACAGCAGGAAATCTCTGCAGAATTTCTTCGTAAACGGGAAATGGTGTTTTTGCTTTGTTGGCGGCGCCACAGTGAGTCAACTAGTTCAAGAAAACGGACAAAATTATTATTTTTTTATTTCTACTCCCTTAAGCTTTCATGACTGTCCGGTCATTGTTACTAAAAGGAAAATATGTTACAGACTGATTACCTTCTTGTATTGCAGCGACTAACGTTGCTAATTATAGAGTATTCAAATATTTGACATGGGTGATTGACATCTGTGTATATTTCTCTTAACCTTTTTCGTGTTCTTCCAAATCACATTGCTAGGTAGAAGTATCAATTAATTTATAATGTTTATTCATTCTTCATATTGGTAGTATTAGACCTTTTTAAATTTTTCTAATTTTTATACACTTCGCTTCCTTTCCTGACTCAACTAAAACAGTGTTTCTCTCTTTTGTAAACTTTCATCAAAATACATCACTTTAATTGGCGTAATATTTGTTTATTAAAAAGAATCATCAGTGCCTAGTATCCGAACCGCACCTATTTAGCAGATAAACCTCGAACCAGCTGACCAAAAACCACAGCAAATCAAATCTTGCACATGGTCCTTCCACACCGGATTTACCGAATCTTGGACAGTAGGTATATAATATTGTTATAATTTATTTTAAGATACTATCACGAGCTTAAAATATGTACGTGCGCCTGTACATACATAATGTGACGAAATATGAAATTAAAGTACCTACGCGCACCTATACATGTACGGTAGAACCATCTAGAAGTAGTTCATGATTATGTTAGTGCATAACGTTCTGGTGGAAGAATTATCTAGGGAATGCAAGAAAGACCTCTCTGGTACCAAATATAAGGGACTGAAATGGTACGGAGAGTCAGTCGCTTAGATCAATTTGCCGTGAAAGATCAATAAACAGTGATGGTCAAGTATTGTAAAATTGTGAACTAAATTGTGCAAAATAAATTCTGTAAAAATAAATTATTGCCTTTTAATTAAAAAGAGAACCCAGTTAAAACGTAAAAACACGGTTAACATTGGATTTTTTTACTTTTTCGTATACCCCCTTTGTTATGTCCCGCCAATGTAGACCCGTGTTGAGTATCCCGAGGACCTCTGGAAGTCCACCTGGACCACTTTTGGAATCACTGCTTTAACTTAACCGAAGTAATTAGTTCGTTAACAATTTAATTTTGAGACTTTGTGTCTTATTTTAACTACATATAAATTAAAAAAAAAAAAAAAAACATTTTTGTCCAGTTTCTTAGTACTACCCGCATCACCGTGAGGGTGGTACGGGAGGTTTGCTAAACTGCTCGTTAAAACGGGAAATGAGGGGGTAAATACTACCCCAAGTATACAACCTTACGTTCAAACTCAACTATGGCGTCTTACCAAAAAATTATAGAAACTAAAGTATTACCTCCAGTGAGCGAATCAGTTTTATCAGGTATTATTTTAACGTGGAGTAAATAGTTGAAAAGTTGGTAGAAAGCGTTTGTTCTTCCCCCTCGGTTCCACGACAAATCGGTCACCGGCAACCCGTCCGCAGACAAATCTGCCATGGACAATTCGGTCACACGACTTTTCGGTGCACACATTTCTCGACGACAGATAACTCGAATTTTCTACTACGAATTTTCGGTCACATATTATTATTTTTTTTATTTTTATAAAACAAACAAACAGTTATACATGTACTATATGTGAATAACAGCATAGTTATAACAATTCAAAAACCAGCAAAGAATAAAATATTATATAATATGGTCCACAGACATCTCCATAATATAATCTTTAATTTAAGTTGCAAAGATTTATTAACATTTAAAGTTCATATTAAATGCATGCCAACAAACAGACGTGTGTAAGTTTTCGCTTACAAAAACTGCATGTGTACTTATATTAAAAACAAAACCTCAAATAAATATACATCCTGCCACTTTCACCGGCCTTCCCTGAAGCAGGGGTGATATTGGCAAAGTGAACCATTTTTTTCAGTATAGATAGTCAGTCTCATACCAACCTATAAGGTAACGGATCTATCACTTACAAGTAAGTTTTCTTTGATAAAACTATCTGTGGGCGTATATTGTTTGTGACGGAAATTTTGTTGACCGAAAAGTCATATAGACAAACTGTCGTGTGACCAAATTGTCCTTGACTGATGTGTCTGTTTGCGAGTCCACACGAAAAGTCATGTGGACAAACTCTCGCGTGACCAATTTGTCCATGGACGAGCTGTCTGTGGACGAGTTATCTTTGATTGCTTTGTAGTGGTACGCTCTCCCTCCACACCTCGCAGTCAGCAAATATTCGGATCGCTTTAAAAACATTGTCTAAAAATGTCGCCGACAATGTTGTCTGTGTGTCGGCGACATCCACCCAGCCATATAATGTGGCAGCGACAACATATTGTGGACGATTCCACCTTTTTGTCGTTGCAAAGAATACAAAGAGAGGAGCAAATGATTCCGTTTAAAAATGTAATTCAGTCTTTTCCTTGTGGTATAATATGCTCATGGGTAAAAATGTTATTTGTGGCGATTTACTTTGGGTTCACTTTAATAAAACTTCGCTTAAATTTATTTTAGAATTGGCTCACATATGGTTCACACTTTAACTTGTGTACTGGTGGCTTCACGGCTTGGGTATTAATGGGGTACTGTTTAAAAACACCGTAGTCCGTATTTATAGCTTATTCTCGCATGTACAAGATTATACGAGAAGTTTCTCGAATGGATGCTTCGAGTAACTACGAGAAGTACAACTATCAAATTCTTACGTCTAGACACACATCATATACAACCTTAAACGGAAAGAGGTAATATTTGGTTTTCCGAATTGAAAATAAACTTTTCAATTAATTAATTGCATTTTTCGGATATTGTATCTACGTATATAATCTATAATCTTTTTTGTTTTAAAGATATATGCATTAATCATTTTAAAATAAAACATCAAGTTTTTCTTCACGAGTTGATTTATTTCCTCGAGTGCTTTCGATGTTATCACATAATTTAATATTTATATTCATGTTAAATGCATGCCCACAAACAGACATGTTTGAATTCACGTTTACAAACGCTGCATGTGTACTGTCAAATTAAAATCCAATCCTCAAATGAACATAAACCCTGCAACTTTTGTACACAATCCCTGACACAGGGGGGACATTGTCAAAGTGAACCATTTTTTACAGTATGGGTGGTCAGTGTCATACTAAACCAAAGGTCAAGGAAAATAAAGGAAAAATAACAAAATTTATGGCTTACAAGAGTTTGCGTATTTAAATATTGAAGAATCATTATTATGAGAAGTATAAGACTTAGAGAAGTATAAGAATTGACCGGTCCGTAATCTAGTGGCTACGCTTCGGACTCGTAAATGGAAGGTTGTGGGTTCGAATCCTGGCGCGTCATGTTTATTTTGTTATATTTATTTCCATGCAAGCTTTTTTCATCAAATCTAATCTAATCTAAGTTGCAAAGATATGTAACATTGGGGATTCACATAACATGCATTTTCACAAGCAGACACGTACAAATCGCGCTTGCGCATGCTGCATGTGAGCCTACAACATAAAAACCAAATCTCAAATGGACATACACTCTGTAACTCCTGCCAACCTTCCCTGAAACAGGGGTGACATTGGCACAGTGAACCATTTTCTACAGCATGGGTGGTCAGCCGCATACCAACCTATAAGTCAATGAACATACACAAGAAATTGCATTTTAGAAATAATCAAATAATAATAAACATTAGAAACAAATACAAAATATAAAATTTTAACAACTTGAAAAACCCTTGCTAAAGATCAACCGACATTTGTTTATGTCTTTACATACTTCTTTCTAGAGTCATATCCTTCTTAATACAAGCTCTTCTTTTATTAGGACTCTGGTTAATTATATTCATTCGCAATTTCGGAAATTTGGTCCATCCATACCTTTTTCGGTCTTTTTCTACCTAAAATTAAAATTTAAATGCGAAATATTTAATAATCTATGCTCGGCATTATTGTTTGAAAAGCATTTTATCATAATTAAATAAAACGCAGAGCTTTTTAAGCTTCTGTAGCGTATAATATAATAATTAGTATTGTTTTGAAAGCTGCAAAGTTGTGGGGGCTTTTGCGGTTTCCACACGGCCGCAAACAAGCTCCATTCATGGGAGGTTGCACGCACATACTGTTTCGATGACATAACGACACAGTGACAAAACGACACGTGACATAACAACACATGACAGAAAATCATTGTTACTGTTTTCAAAGCTGTAAAGTTGTGGGGGCTTTTGCGGTTTCCACACGGCCGCAAACAAACTCCATTAATGGGAGGTTGCACGCACACACTGTTTCCATGAGATAACGACACAGTGACAAAACGACACGTGACAGAACGGCACATGACATAACGACACATGACAGAATAACACATGACAGAACATCATTGGCACTGTTTTGAAAGCTGCAAAGTTGTGGGGGCTTTAGCGGTTTCCACACGGCCGCAAACAAGCTCCATTCATGGGAGGTTGCACGCACATATTGGGTCCATGACATAACGACACAGTGACAAAACGACACGTGACAGAACGACTCATTACAGAACATCACAATGATAGTACATCACATGAAAAAAATCACCATGAGAGTACATCACATGACAAAACGACGCATGTTAAAACGACACATAACATAATGACACATGACATAAAGACACATGACAGAACATCACATGACAAAGCTACGCATGACATAAAAACACATAGTAGAACATCACAATGTCAGAAGTACGTCTAATGACAAAGCATCACTATTACAGTACATTACATAAGAAAAAACGGCACATGATAGAATAATAACACATGACAGAACATCACAATTATAGAACTTCACATGACAAAACTACACCGAAAAAAACAAATATCTTGTTTTGTGATGTTTTGTGATTGCGATGTACTTTCCTGTGATGCTTTGTCATAGTGATTTTTTGTCATGTGATGTCCTGTCATCGTGATGCTCTATCATGTGTTATTCTACCATATGTCGGTATGTCATATGTCGTTTTGTCACGTGTCGTTTTGTCACTGTGCCGTTCTAACCGGTCACCGCACATATTATAGTATTTTATTTTAATTATTTAATGTAACTTTGGGCTTTGTTCTTAATTAACATCATCAAAAAATAATTCTACACATTTTAAGGGAAGCGACAAGGTGTTGAAGGAAGTAGAAGGCAAGAAGAGTGAGCATGAGCCATTTAGAGAGGAAAACCATTGACTAATAACACAGAGGAGCCGATACTTACTTACTGCATTGACACATACTATAGCCCATATTTGTCCCAGTCCTGTCAAACGCTATAGTCATACGAATTAAGGTCATTTTGTAAAAATCCATTTCGAGTTTTGACACCCAATTATAACACATGCCATAATGTCTTAAAATAATGCATTTTTCCTGTTAAATTCGTCAATTTTATCGATCGCAAGATTTATAACACACTCGTGTTATAAATCGCCGAAACGGGAAATCACTTCTGACACCCTCGGGGGGATTCGAACCCGGGCTCTCAGCATGGAATGCAAGCACTCTAACAACTGAGCTATCGACAGGACTTATCCTACTTTCATCTATGCAGTCTACATGGTCCCTTCACAACCTATCTCCTATTTCTACCCCATTTGAGGATATTTTAATTGTTGCATTTCACATTCATTTTTTCAATAAAAAAATCGCAAAAACAAAACACACAAAAACGCTACAATTTCAAAAACAACACAGTTTTTATTTCGTTTTGTATATTTATATTTTTTTGTAAATCTGCCCCTCAATTTACAGCATTTTTAAGGTTGATTGTTTGCTAAATTTTTTCGTACAATGGGATTCGTTTAATCGCTAACAGCTGCGAATTCCAAAGGACGAGATTGCCAAAACCAGTTTTTTGCAACTTTCGTCCGACTGCAACGCGCGCGCTCGGGAGCAAAAATTGTTTTTCAACTCTCGACCGATTGTTATGTCTAGTGGGGCAGTGAAAATTGTTTTTCAACTTTGTGCAACCCACTCGAGCGATGTACAAAACAAGCTAACGACCGTGTTTGTGGGTTTTTATACGCATTTTGCAACATAGGTAGGTACATTGAATTTATAAATAAATCCCAAAATTTCCAAAAAATATGCTGTATCTTGTTTGAATTTAGCAGCTGGATAAGGCGTCGGCACTCGAATTTGCGTTATTGAGACAATCGCAAGTTCGGACCCCGCGTGCGTCATGTCCTATCGACAATTACTCTGACGCTGGCTTAACAGATGTTATTGGATAATTGTTAATTAATAATTTACAATAATAATAACTATTCCTTGACTTATAGGTTGGTATGCGGCTGACCACCCATACTGTGAAAAAATGGTTCACTTTGCCAATGTCACCCCTGTTTCAGGGAAGGACGACAAGAGTTGCAGGGCTTATGTTCATTTGAGATTGGGTTTTTATATTGTAGGTCCACATGCGGCATGTGTTAGCGCGAAATTATACATGTCTGCTTGTGTGAATGCATTTAATATGAATCTCAAATGATACATATCTTTTCAGCTTAGATTTAGATTTAGATGTGCTATAGGTCCTTTTAACACATACATACAGGACGGGTATGAGGAGGGTTTGAACATACTGTGACCGGTCCGTAGTTAAGTGGTAACACTTCGGACTCTGAATTGAAGGTTGTGGGTTCGAATCCCGGCGGAATACAAAAATATACCATTTATATTTTCAAATTTGCTCTTCGATGGGTTGAAAAATTCATAAACCTTTACCAATGACCGGTCACCAAAGGTCCATCCAGCCTTACAGCAACTGTGTCTTGCTTGAGAATTGGGGCTTTGTAGTGACGACGACCAAGCTCGTCAAAAGGTCGATAGCTCAATTGGTAGAATGCTTGCATTCCATGCCAAGAGCAAGGGTTTGATCTCAAGGTTTACTTAGCCTTCACAAGAAATGAGAACCAGCCCCCCCGGGAGCTGGGAAACCCCCACTTCAACTGAAAGTGGTTGGTGTGAGGCTGGCCCCCTTACCCGTAAAAAAAAATAGGTCCCGAATCGCCACATGCGAACCCTTCGGGGATAACGCAGGCAAGAAGTTACACTATGTGTAGCTTAGTTGCGTTTTGCGTTGCGTGTCTACCTGTGGGCATCCATTTAATATAATCCTCAAACGTCAATGTATCTTTGCAATTTAGATTATAAATCATTGACACTTGCAGTTTAGTTGCGTTTTTTTTTCTAAAAAAAAGAAGAGACCTTAAAAATAAGACCAAAAATATTCAAAAAATTTAAGCTTAAAAGCTGCTTTAACACCATGCAAAAAAGATGAAACAAAAAACCCCAAAGTGTTGTTAGTTTTATGGTACAATGGGTGTTTTATATCGTTTCAAAATCCCCAATAAGCCATTCCCTGCCCCGAGTTTAAACTCAAATTTAAACGTTTACAAAAGAGCCTATTGGAACTGTAAAAAACGCTCCGAATGGGCGTTATAGGTTCTTGATTTTTGTTGCAAAAACGCGATTGCTGAGTTGCGAGGTAAAGTTTCAGGCTTGGCATGCTGAAAAAAGTTGTTGTAAAGTGTGACTCGGGACTTTTAGTTGGGCAACATTGTCAACAACATAAAATGGCACTCTCAATCATGGCGAGGGAAAAGGAGAGACCACGCGCCCCTTCGGTAATGTATTATATTCCTCTCGGTTCGAAAAGGAACATCGAAAGGCTGGTTAAGGGTTTACTTTTGTACGAAAGCGCGAATTTCTATAATCTATAAGTTATCAAATATATTCTTATGTTTTTAAGTGTAAATCTATTCACTGAAAGTCCATTGTATTATTTAAAAATTCAAAAGGATAAAACAGAGTTTTAATTGACTTTTTATTTAATTTTTTTACTCAAACGTTTTTGCCTACTAAGGCATCTTCAGGAGCATAATTTTTACAAATATTTTTAAAAAATAAATTTCAAAACAATTTTTTCAAAATAAAAATTCCTAGACAAAGTTGTATAGAAATATAAGATTCAAAATGTAGTATGGTTAGGTATAATTTAAGACAAAAATTATTTTATACAAATATTTGTAACAATTATGCTCCTGAAGGTGCCTTATTAGGCGAAAACGTTTGAGCAAAAAAATAAAATAAAAAGTGAATTAAAAGTCGGTTTTATCCTATTGAATTTTAAAATAATATTGCTTTATTTGTACGCGGGTTCTATTTTATTAAAAATGTGGTTAATTTATTTTTCACATTCCGATTCCGTTCACATTTGGTTTGTTCACAGAGTTAACTTCACTACACCACGGTCGCTTGACTACTTACAAGCTCGATGGCTCAGATACAATTCTCTCTGCAAAGAATATCGATCTTTCTTTATATAGGTGTATAAGAATTATTCTGGCACATCCCAGAATATTCCACATATAATGTTTGAGCAAATACTCATGTACATTAATAGATTAAGTGAAAGAAAAACAGTTAAACAAAAAAGAACAAAGATTTATTCTGATGTATTTCTATAAAATCTAGGATAAAACATAAATTTTCACTGTCTTAATACACAAACCATATAAAATATTTCCATAACCATATAAACCATATCAATATCATTGTCCTGAAGATGCCTTATAGGCGAAAGTACTAGACAACAATAAAATTTTAAAAAGTGAATTAAAACTGTGTTAATTTATTTAATATTTAACATATAAAATATGTTTATTTTCTTACAACATCTCCTATTTCAATCTACCAATTTTGTGTGCTCACATTATTGGCAGATACTCTCAAATGAAATACGTTCCCGATAGGCTGTTTAAATTGACTGTAGGCCCAATGGAAATACTAGGCGTTCAACTTTTGTTTGAAGTCGATCATTTTTCATGCGAGTAGAGCACACAAAGCAAGCCCAACAAAGCCTCATTTCAACGCCAATTGATTAAGTAGTGGGTACCAATGTTGCTTGGGTGGAAGCATCACTTGGCCATATTCTTCTCTATTATAAAACCCAATGTATTGTTACGAATGCGTTATTGTGTGTCTGTGTTTTTTTACTTGTGTGAGTGTGTCTGTGTCTCTAGGTATATAATACTTGTATTTGTTCGACATAACAGTGTGCTCCAACATTTTAACTAGAATATTCTGGCGTGGTCTCGCATGTGCCAAAAAACCATTTTATATTTTGACCGGTTCGTAGCTCAGTGGTAACACTGCGGACTCTGAATGGGAAGGTTGTGGGTTCGATTCCCGGCGGAGCACAAAAAATATACCATTTATATTTTCAAATTTGCTCTTCGCCGGGTCGAAAAATTCATAAAACCTTTACCAATGACCGGTCACCAAAGTTCCATCCAGCCTTACAGCAACTGGGTCTTGTTCGAGAATTGGCGCTTTGCAGCGACGACGATCAAGCTCGTAAAAAGGTCGATAGCTCAATTGGTAGAGTGCTAGCATTCCATGCCGAGAGCAAGGGTTCGATCTCAAAGGTTTACTCAGCCTTCACAAGAAATGAAAACCAGCCCCCCCGGGAGCTGGGAAACTTCCCCTTCAACTGAAAGTGGTTGGTGGGAGGCCAGCTCCCTTAACTGTAAAAATAAATAGGTCCCGAAGCGCCACATGCGACCCCTTCGGGGATTGCAGGCAAGAAGTTACACTATATGTGTAGCTTAGTTGCGTTTTTGCGTTGCATCTGCAAATACGTTAAAAGAAACAGTAAAGCTTAGTAGGAGTTTAAGAGTGTAAGGTCCAGTATTTTCAACCATAGTATAGCGACTGTATACTAAATGAAAATAATGCACTTACTTCAACTGTGTGTGTGTTTTTTTTTATCAGCTTAAAGTCACATAAGATAGCGCTGAAAATACAGGGCCTTAGCGTTACACCGTTAACTGTAACTCTGGCGCCATTCCGCTAGGGGTGGCCAGAGTCTCTGCAGAGCTTCCTCCATTTTTTCCTATCCTTACATACCTCTTTCAATTCATTCATATCCATCTTCTTTTTCATGCATTTTCTTCTTTTACGCTCACTTTGTATATCCCATTCTTTCACAATATCCTCAATCTGATCACTCGATAATTTTGTCGGTCGTCCCTTACCGTTTTTTCCATTCACATTACCTCAGTATACATATTTTGTCAGTCACCGTTGGTTTTATAGGTTTACTTGTTCTACCTGAAAGGTGCATAGACATTTCGCTCCCCCAGTTCTTGTTTATCGTATACGCCAATCTTGTCAAATATGACTTTTTCATGCAGTTGTCTTATGAATCAAATTCTACACAATCCGATCTAAGAAAAACCGTGAAACTCGATAATGTGAGAGTTCTTTTAAATATTTTTTAAATAAATTTCTTGTTTTCATAAGACACATTGGTTCAGTACACATGCAAACATTGCTCATGTAAAAAAAAATCATTGTAATTTGTTTTAAAGATTTTAATCTTTTGAAATAAATTTTATTGTGAAAATAAACAGTGTTTTGTTTGAATTCATTCAAAAAATTATAAATTAAATAAAAAAAAATCAATGGCGTATACGATAAACAAGAACTAAGGCAGCGATTTGTAGAAAGTTTAAGATCATTTCAATACATTGGTACATACATAATTATTTTAACTTATCTTATGTTATACAATCAAATAATTTTAACGTTAATGGACATCAAACATTAAGAAAACCAGGAATCCAAACAATCAAACATCATCCATACATGGTGAGTTGAACCTATATGTTTTTTACATGTAAGAAGGCTGGCCTTACGCCAACCACTTCAGTTGAATTGGGGGTTTCCCAGCTCTCGAGAAGGCTGGTACTAATTTATTGTGAATGCTGAGTAAACCTTGCCGGTATTTTATTTTGGGGTTTGAAATAAGCATCGAAACGGGAAATCATATCTGACACCCTCGGTGGGATTCGAACCCGAGCTCACGGCATGGAATGCAAGCACTCTACCAACTGAGCTATCGACCAGCCACGTTTTTATCTGCAAAATAATTCAATTTTACATGACTTTTAAGACACATTTACTGATTTTTTTTTTTGGATACAACAAAAAGTGAGTCTTACAATACGGCCATAGACTCTGTATTTGTATTCATATCTGAAGGGCCCTTTCAAAGTTTGATTGAATTTTTCGTTACAAAGAAAAGCGGCGGTAAACGAGCAGCCGGAATTTCTCACTTGTAAAACGGTGTTTTCATTTCTAAAAAACCGGGAACAAAAAAAAACCGGTTAAAAGGAATTTTCTACACAAAGGCGACTCAATTAGCCAAGACGAGTAGGGCTTTGTTTTTTTTTTATTTTCAATTTTTGTTTGAATTCAAATTCTTTGACAAATTAATGGGTGGTGTGAGGCTCACTACCGCTATTGTAAAATATAAAATTGCTTTCTGGAAAAGTGACACTAATACAGTTAAATATAAATTCATATTCTGATTAACGTTGTCCGGTCCGTAGTCTAGTGGTTAACACTTCTGACTTGTAAATGGAAGGTTATGGGTTCGAATCCCGGTGGAGCACAAAAAATATACCTACCATTTATTTCGTCAATATTTCTATTTTCAAATATGCTCTTCGCTGTGGGAAAAATTCACTTTACCAAATACCGGTCACTAAAGGTCCATCCAGCCTTACAGCAACTGGATCTTGCTTTAGAATTGGCGCTTTCTACAGCGACAATCAAGCTCGCAGAGGGCTCTTGAGGTGTGACTCACACAAAACAGCGCGCACCAAATAAATAATCCTAATTTTATTTATTGTTATTATTATGAATGCTTGATGGAGAATTTACATTATTCTGGATTTCTCGTGTACTCGTATATTATATTTATCATATCTATTATAGTGCATTTAGTTAAACATGTCACTTATTCAGCAGTTTCAGTTAAGGTGACGATATTTCATTTTAAATATAATCTTTGCAACTTAGATTATAGATTACAAAAATTACCGATGATAAAATATATTACTTTTGCATTTCCCACGGGGTGCTAAAAGAAAAATGAGGGGGGATCAATGGAGATAATAAAACGAATATATTTTTCCCATTATTGTAGGTATAGAATGTTCCGTTCCACGAAAAGTCAATCAAAGATAGCTCGTCCAAGGACAGATTCTCCCCACGATTTTTTGGTCAACGACGTTTTGTTCACAAACAACGAGGCCACAGATGAATCGACTACAGACACATTGGTCTCGGACAATACGGTCACTCGACAGATCGTCTACATGACTTTTCGGTCAATGACATTTAAATCACAAATAATTTATCGCCCTCTTAAAGTTCTTCTTCTATAATCTATAATCTATAATCTAAGCTGCAAGGATATGTTAACATTTAAGGCTCATATGAAATGCATGCTTACAGACAGGCACATGTAGAATCGCCCCAACACATTCTGCATGTGTACATAAAAATGAAGAAAACCTCACATGGACATAAACCTTGCAACTCCTGCCGCCGTTCCCTGAACCGGGGTGGCATTGGCAAAAGTGAACTGATTTTTACAGCACGGGTGGTCAGCCTCATACCAACCTATCAGTCAAGGAGCTATAATAATAATAAGAATAATAATAAATCTTTATTAACCGTATTAAATTTTAAGGTTATTACAGAGGAAATACGAGTACAGGATACAATATAGTAGGATGCATATAAGAAAAAAATAATTAAAGAAAAAAATAATAATATTACAGGGAAAGCAAAATAAATGTGAGAAAATATAAAAAGAAAGCATACAAGAGAAAAGTTAACAATAATACACAGAAAAAAATGCATGTATCTACACTAGGGCACGGAAAAGAAATTAATGGAAGAAGGTAACTGCAGAAAATATTACAGTAGAGAAGGAATCAACGTGATGGCTGAGTAAGCCTTAACTCCTTGCCCAATGCTGCCATATGCCCAACTCCCATTTCAGGCCTAGTGGTTGCTGCTATCAGAGAGTTGTGGCTTTTTTCAATTCTCTCTCTGAACCCAGCCATTCGAGCTAGCAACAACCCACTCCACGAGGGTAGTTGTTAATAATGCGCATGATAAGAAGTCGCAGCGCTGGTGGTATGTTTGCTGAGGCCCATCTACCACACTGGAATGGACTGTTGCGGCACCGAGTGGCTGGATTCCGAGAGAGGCTCAAGTCCAGCAGCAACGACATCGTGGCAAAATTGATAGCCAGCAGATGGAAATCGGGGCTGTGGAGGTCTTGAGCTGGTATGCTGAGGCTGAAAAAGATACTCCACTGAGCCTGAGATGCTGCAGCTCACAACAGATTAAACCGTTGGCATAGGTTTTTCAGCCACAACGCATTCTTCATCTCCACGCTGTCATCTGTTTTTATTTTCTTATGTTTTTTTCGATCCATATTTTGTTTATATGGCTGGTCCTGTATTGGACCCTCCGCGTGACCGGGCTGGAATAAAGCTTTATTATTATTAAAGGTACAAAAAAAAAATACTGATTCACTGATTTGAGAAATCGTGGATGAACATTGTATTGCGTGCAACTTCTCAAAGTCAACAAGCTTATTATGATGAAGTGCTTTATTAAAAGCTTCTAACCTAAAGGATTTTCACACTTTTTTAATGTTTTCTCTCGCAGACCATATGTGAAAAAATACATTTATCTTTGAACTCCATGGTAGCTTAATGTGTCACTTATTTACCTTTAACTTTAATGTATGGATATGGTCCACAGACATCTTCATCACAGAAAACTAAAATTAATTAAAACTACAGTAATTACAAAGGTTTTTAAAGAGCAAGCTTTTTGTGATGGAGATACCGGTGAGTCTGTATTGTATGTGCCCGAAAAGTCTCATATGCACAATTTTAAGTGACTAATTGTCGCCCCAGTGCATGTTTCGATTATCTACCATTTGAATCACAGATGACCTTTCAATGAAATTGTCTTAACAATCACATTCTACGCAATCTGAGCTAATAAAAAAAACGTTAAACATTTTAATGTAAGAGTTGTTTTAAATATTTTTAATTAATTTACAGTTTTCATAAGACAAATTGATCCAATATACGTAAGACAAACAAACACTAAGCAGACGCAATGTGTCTGTTGACGAGTTGTATGTAGCAGAATTTTTCGTCACCGAAATGTCATGCGGATGAACTATCGTGTGACCATTTTGTCCATGGTTGAACTGTTTGTGGATGGGTTGTCTGTGACCGATTTGTCGTGGATCCAGAATGCTCTCGCTAAAATCCCTGTAAGTCCCGATGGCTTACAGCTACAAATTACATCCCGGGGATTTACCAAATTTTATTTACATTCTGATCATCCCTCAATGTATTGTCGACATAATACCCCCTATTTATTATGAACGACTCAATTTAAAGAATATTTTTTATATTTATTTTTTTCCATACTAAAAAATGTAATCTCTAATTTACATTTATTTTTATTTTGTCTTTGCGTAAGCTAATCTAAATTTATTTTTTCCAAAACGTGTTCCTTAAATCTATCTTTAATCTTAGTTACAGAGATATATCGGCATTTAAGGCTTTTTAATGCATGTAGTTTTCAATGCACTTGCACAAGCTGCGTGTGTATATAAAGCTTTATAATCTACTATCTTAGTTGAAAAGATATATTAACATGCAAAAAAATGGTGCATGTGTACTTAGGAATAAACATTAAAGCCTCAAATCAGCATACAACCTGCAACTTGCCGACCTTCCCTAAACCACAAGTGACACTGGCAAAGTGAAACATTTTATACAGTAAAGGTGGTCAGCCTCAAACCAATCTATAAGTCAAGGAGTTTACTGCAAGTATAAAACTTTACTTTTGCATAAACCTCCCTTTGATTGCGTAAACCTAAACCACCTTAGTCATAAAAAGGTTTTAATTTTTAAACCAGTATAAAGCTGGTTTTCCCAGTTTAATAAGCTAGTTTTGCTCTGGTTTTGGGCTCAACTTATCAAATGAATAAGACCGAAAATGTATAGAATATACGACGGCACTCCTAGAAAGTGATTTATCTTTCACATTTTTTTCTTGAAGGGACAGGTTCTCATTTATTGTGAGACTGAGTAAACCTCGTCAGTATTTTTATTTTGGGATTGAAATAAAAACCGTTACAGGGACTTATTTCTGCCACTTATAGTCGGAATCGAACTATAGCTGTCTGGCATTAAACACAAGCGATCTTTCAACTGAGTTACCCACTGGACTACACAGAAAATCCATAGCTCATTCGCTGCCGTAACTCAAATACCCATCCAAAAAAATTGTAAGCCGTGGATCATCAATCGATGAAAATGTAATTTATAAACATATTGAAAAGTACACTTTTCTTCCTCATCCTCAACCTCATTCTTCTTAAGTCATCGTACAGAGAGCGTGTTTCCTGAAGACGTTGGCTACGTTGCCAACGAAATTTCGAGAGTACTAAATTTCTCCACTAACGGTTCATACAAATGCCCATCTATTTTATTTATTTTTATAATTTTACAATACCCTACGTATTTTTTTTCCACAATAGAAAAAAAAAACAAAGTTTTAGTGCACTTTTATTTATTTTTTGCTCGAGTTTTTTTTTAAATAAATAAAACTGAATATAAATTTTGATTTTTCAATTGCATTTATAAAACAAAACAATGAACTTTCCCTGTGTTAACAGAAATGCCCTTAAAAATATTTTACAAAATGCGTATTCTATTAAGGTGGCACTATCTCTCACATTTCTTGAGGGAAAGCACCATCTATCGGATAAGCGTGACAACATTACTATCTCAAATACTCAGACCACAATGTATAATAAGGCTGTGTACACAGAAGGCTCCGCCAACATTTCACGCCGGATCCGTACAATTTCATTAGCGAGGCCGCTGCAAGTTGTGTGGAGAGCCTGTGGGGTTTCATATGTGAACAAGAAAGACAAACAGGGAATCAGAAGAAGTTAACAGCGGAGAAAGGTCTCGGAACTTTAAGTGCAAATCTAAAATTCAACTTACACATTGCGTTTTCCCCGAAAATACATGTAAACTAATATAGCACTTCTAGTGAACGTTTCAGTTTTAGTTTTTACGCTTTGGTCGTTGAGGTATAATATAAATGGATCTATAATCGGAAATCTAAGTTGCACAGATATACTACATTTAAGATTCATATTAAATGAAGACACGTATAAATTCGCACTTACACATGCCGTTGTGGACTTATAGCATAAAAACTGAAACTCAAATGAACATTAGGCCTGCAATTCTTGCCAACCTTCCCTGAAACACTGGTGACATTGTCAAAGTGATCCATTTTTTTACAGTTTGGATGGTCAGCATCAGTTGAGGTTAGGTTATTCAGTTGTAAGTTCACATGCAGCGTTTGTAAGCGTGAATTTACACGTGTCGATATACCTTTGCAAATTAGATTGTAGATTGTTATACAGCTGACGTCATCACATTGTACTATAAAAAGTGATCATTTACTAGACGGCGACTTTACATAGTTACAATTTTCACCACGTTTATTATAAGCTGTATCGATATGAACGTTTACAAGTCTTCGTTTGACAGGTCCGGCTGACAGCTTTGTCTCATATTATGCTTCAATTTGTACGCTAGTTTCGACTCCACTTATATTTGAGCTCAATGACTATATTTGAACTAACACGCAAAGTTTTATACTTAGAACAAATCAACTTGGTTAAACTGGGAGGGGGCAAGTTTTCAAGTTTCAACTTACGAAATTAATATTGTACATCCGAGTTTCAAGTGTGAATTTTACCGTGTCACGAAAAACCGTCTGCTCTGATGAAATATCCTCACTTATACCCTCTCCTCTCGTCACAACAAGGGCAACTCGTAGAACGGCTCACATTCAACCATTTGCAGTCGATATCAAAACTATGAGAACTTGGTGTTTTCACGACTCATTCCTTTGCTCAACTGCCCGCTTTTGGAATCAGTTACCGGTATCTGTGTTACCATCCTAATTTAACCTTGCCCTTTTCAAATCCCATATCAATCGCCATTTCCTCTCAGTGTCTCAAAACAAAGCAACGCCACACACACCACAACACTGCGCAGCTAACGGCCCTGCAACAGGACATGGGCAACTGCCACATCACCAACGCCTCTGCGGCACTATAACAAGTGTCATAGACCCTTAGAGTCTCTCGAATCTAGGGAGTCTCCCGCATAGGCTTTCTTAAATAAATAAAAAGATAATTCGTCTTCAGACAACTAGTTCATGGGCAAATCAATCACACGACCGTTTTTTCATACAATTTTTTTTTGTCAATGAAATTTCGGTCACATACGGTATAGTTCCACAGACAGCTCCATCATAGAAAACTTGTATTCCAAAACGCAAAACGCAACTAAGCTACACATATAGTGTAACTTCTTGCCTGTGGCGCTTCGGGACCTATTTATTTTTACAGGTAAGGGGGCCGGCCTCACACCAACCACTTTCAGTTGAAGTGGGGGTTTTCAGCTTCCGGGGGGGCTGGTTCTCATTTCTTGTGAAGGCTGAGTAAACCTTTGAGATCGAACCCTTGCTCTCGGCATGGAATGCAAGCATTCTACTAATTGAGCTATCGACCTTTTTACGAGCTTGATCGTCGTCACTACAAAGCGCCAATTCTCAAGCAAGACCCAGTTGCTGTAAGGCTGGATGGACCTTTGGTGACCGGTCATTGGTAAAGATTTTATGAATTTTTCAACCCGGCGAAGAGCAAATTTGAAAATATAAATGGCATATTTTTTGTGCTCCGCCGGGAATCGAACCCACAGCCTTCCCATTCAGAGTCCGCAGTGTTACCACTGAGCTACGGACCGGTCTTCCAAAACGACTTTGTATAATAAGAATTAATTGTTAATTTCTCCAATGGATATTATATACTGTTATGTTATTTATTATTTGTATTTCTGGACTTTTATGTTGGTACAAGGCTGACATCCCATGCTCTACGAACTTGGTTCAATTTTGCCAATGGCATAAATAGGTCCCGAATCGCCACATGCGACCCCTTCGGGGATAACGCTGCAAGAGTGTGTAGCTTAGTTGCATCCTTGTTTCAGGGAAGGTTGGCAAAAGTTGCAGGGCTCACGTTCATTTAAGGTTTGGATATTAATTTTTAAGTACACATGCATCATATGCAAGCGCTAACTTCCACGTGTCTGCTTTTTTTTAATATATCTTTGTAACATTGATTATGTTCCCTTCATGCTTCACAAACTTGGTTCAATTTTGCCAATGGCATACCGGTTCCAGTGAAAGGCGGTAAGAGATGCAAGGTTTATGTTCATGTGAGGTTGTATTTTGTAAGAGCACATGCAGCATGTGTAAGCGCAAACTTACACGTGTCTACCTATGGGCGTGCATTAAATACGATCCTTCAATGTTAATATACCTTTGCAACTTCGATTATAGAATAGACAAAAGATTGTTAAGACTTTACTAAAATAACAGTTTGAAAAATCACCTGATATTTTTCTCGTTAAAACCTGGAAAAAACCTGAACAAAGTACCTTTGTTCGATTTTGTGTCAGGTTGTTTCCGCCAATCACATTGTTAAATTCATTAAAAAGAACAAAGGACGCTTTTTTATGTGCATAAAATTCTTTTTTCGAATATTCAAATTTCGAACAGATTAAAATAAAACAAAATTCGTAGAATTTGCATTTTTATTTAATTTTATTTGATGCGTTATGTCACTGATTGCAAAAATGCAACTAAATAATAAATATTTGCATGATTTACTTGGAGATGTTTTCTTTGCATTGATCACACATCAAGAGCAAACTGTGAGCTTGGTTGTCGCTTCAAGATGCGTCAATAAACAACCTAGACCAATTTGCTCAAAGGCAGGATGAACCTTTTTTTGATAATCTTTGGTGAAGGCAGATGCATTTTTTTACGAAGCAAAAAATATAACTGGGGCTTGCTTGAAAATAAGCGCTTTCTAAAGCGGCGACCAAGCTTTACACAAAAACAGCGCTCAACCAATAAATCATCTAAATTTCATTATTTTTGTTCTGTTTTGCAGTGCTTTTTTTGCACAATTTATTGGCACATTTTCGGTTCTAAGTTACATTTGCACAGTATGATACAACGGCTGTTACACTTCTGACCGCTACAGAGAGTTTGGGTCCTTTATTATAGTAATAACAAAGATCATTCTCGAAATATGGAGAATCGCTACCTGCTAGATTTTGCCAGAACATTCTACCCGACACTCAAGCAATCTCGAACAACAACAAAAATATTTATACCTGACGATGATCTAAGATCGAAAACGTTAGTAAAATTGAAGAATAAATAATTGTAAAAGTGAAAATATAAAACAGTGTTTGATTTAATTCCTTAAACTAAATAATCATTGAATATGAATTTTCACAGTGTTAATACACAAACAATACAAAATATACAAAAAAATATTTTAAGTCCCTAACATATATTTATTTTAAGAAGACTTAACAGACTTTATTATTAACCCACACAGACAAATACAACTACTCATATTCCTTACATAATTTTTACAAACATTCTTTCGTGAAAACAAAAATTTCTCCTTTAAAGTTTAAATGAGATTTAATACTGAATCGTGATAAATAAATGTGTTTTCGAAGAGACGCTTAAAATATTTTATTTTTCTCAGTTACAAAGTTTCAATTTTCTCTAATAGAATGCACTTTATCCCAAGTATGCAACATCCCTTAAACTCGACCAAAGCGTTAACAAAAAATATATATGGAAATGTAAACAGCGCCTCTAAAGAGAGTCTTACTTCTGATATATTTTTGGTAAAACACCATGAGGTAGTTATCTTTTTCACTCAGACAGCTGAAAGTTGGAGAAAACAAAGCTTAGTTATGTAAAATGTATGAAAATTAAGTGAATCTAAAATTAATTCTTCGAGTTTTATTTTATTCAAGTTGAGAAAAAACATAAGAAGAAAGTTGTTTAGACTCTAAAAAACAAGGTAGGTAGAGATATGCAACTACGCAACATAACTAGTGTAGCTCCTTTCCTGCGTCATCCCCGAAGGGGTCGCATGTAGTGATTCGGGAACTTATTCTTTTTTCGTTTTACGCCAACCACTTCATTTGAAGTGGGGATTTCCCAGCTTTCGAGAGGGCGGATTCTTATTTCTTGTGAAGGCTGAATCAACTTTGCCGGTTTTATTTTATTGTGTTTGAATTAAAAACTGCAACGGGAAATCATTTCCGATACCCTCGGTGGCTATCGAACCCTTGCTCTCGTCATGGAATACAAGAATTCTACCAACTGAACTATCCACTGGAATTTTTAAAGCTTGATCGTCGCTACAAAGCACCAATACTCAAGCTAGACTCAGTTAGTGTAAGGCTGGATGGAGCTTTAGTGACCGGTCTTTAGTAAAGGTTTATGATGTTTCAATCCAGCGAAGAGCATATTTGATAATAACAAAGGTTTTTTTTTTGTGCTCCGCCAGGATTCAAACTCACGACCTTCCATTGACGAGTCAAAAGCATTATCACTAGGCTACGAACCGGTCCATGACTCTAAATATGGTTCTGAAAAAAGTTCCAAGAAAAAAAACGATCTGTGAGATGAAGAAGACCCGGGAGATGATTTTCGAGAGATCATGTCTCCAGAATGAGTCATGAAAGACTCGCACACATCGTAGCTAATGAGATGCCAATAGGTCAACGCCCAGCTGGAAGACCTCCTTTAAGGTGGAAAAAAGGACGCCCTCATATCAGGATCCATAATCCGATTTATAATTGTTTTGTAAATCATATATGGAAAGACCTTACTTAACGAAAGACGTTTCGTTTTCTCGAACAGAAAGCATTTTCAAAGCTGCTGCTGCTGAAGGGTTTCGCATGTGGTGAGTGGAACCTATTTATTTTTACAGGTAAGAGGGCCGGTCTAACGCCTATCACTTCAGTTGGAACGGGGGCTTCCCAGCCCTCGAGAGGGCTGATACTTATTTCTTATGAAGGCTGAGTAAGCCTTGCCAGTATTTTATTTTGGGGCTTGAAATAAATACTGAAACGAGAAATCATTTCTGACACCCTCGTCTCAGTGGGAGTCGAACCCAAGCTCACGGCATGGATTGCAAGCACTCAACCACGAATCGACTGGAAAAACTGGATCTAACCTAACTAAGCCTTGAAAATGCTTACTGCTCGTGAAAGAGCTATGTTGCAGATATTAAAACTGCGAGTAGGGTATGGTCTTACCCAAAAAATCTCCGTATAGGAGATTTGCCATTTTCTAATACAAAAATAAAAAAATTCTTTCAATTTTGCACCATTTAAAAAACATTACATATATTATTTAATCAGTGGCGTAGCACAACATCAGAAAAAAGAGGGAAACCTCTTCCAAATACTTCCTGTTTATTTTTTTAAAAGAAATAAAATTATTTCCGCTTCCTAGTGCTCTTACATCCCGGGCCATTCATTCACTATACTCCAAGTAACTTAGGTTAACACTCAAATATACCGTTTGCCAAAAAATGTAGGTAAACTAAAACACTCACCAGAGGCTTTTTCATTTTCCATACATTTTCGGTAAAATGCTATATTTGAGTTTCAGTGTAAATTTTTGTGCTTGCAGCAATGCTAAAAAGCAAACACCGGAGTACGTGGAAAAGCGTTTTATTTGTATTTTTCTCCAAAGGAAAATGCACCGTACGTTGTACTGAAATGCAATGCAAGAAGGCTGGGTTTCCCTTTAATGTGGAACGGGGAAAAAGCTAAATAGTGGACGACACACTCTGCGAAACTGTCAGCGGGAACACGTGAGGGCGTTAAGTGCACTCGGTGCGTTAGGGATGTGTAAAAATATTCTGAAATCTTATAACGGTTTATCCCGATTTTTTGTTTCTTATCCCTTTTAGCTTTTAGGGCCATTTAAAAGTATGCCTGAAAAGTTCAACTTGATAATTGCGGTATTTTCATTTATTATCTAATAAAGGATTCGGCCTATTTTTTTCATTGAATCCTTTTTTCACTTTGCCATAACAATTCTAGATCATAATTAACAATTTTAGTCCATATTTTTTTTGTATTAACCTGACAGTCTTTTGTAGATTTCATTGACAATCTAAGTTGCAAAGATATATTACATTTATGCTTTATATTACATGCATTCCCATAAGCAGACACGTACAAGTTTGCGCTCGCACATGCCGCATATGGACTTACAACATAAAAATCCAATCTCAAATGACAGCTTATGCTTGAAGTTGTCATATTTTATTGGAGATGGGAGAGAATTTTAAAATTGATTGTATTGAATTTAATTTTTCCTTCTCAATATTTATAACTTTTTATTGATAGCGAGTAAGTATGTAAAAATTACATTAACATGACCTACTTAAGCTATGGATCATAGGATAATTATTGTTGTTTAACAAACAATTAATGGCTACCAAGAATCTGCATGTGTTTCAAATAGCTGTCTTCATTTTAAGCAACCAAATTTGTTCACTTTGCCAATATCACGCTTGTTCAGAAAAGGTCGGAAAAATTTACACGTTTTTTGTTCAATTTAGATTTGGTTTTCCATTTTATAAGTGCACATGCTGTAACAGTAACAGTGTCATCATTACGCTAGTGGTAGCCATACCCTTCACATAATATGCTTCAGTTTTTCCTATCCTTGCATACATGCTTCAATTAATTCATATCCCTAACATTTTCTTCATAACCAGTCGCTTGTAAACCCCATTCTTTCACAATTTCACATGCCTTCAAGCAGACGCGCGTATGTTTTCGCTTACAAATTCTGCATGCATACTTACAAATTTAAATTCGAACCTCAAATCAACATTAACCCTGCAAATCTTGCCGACCTTCCCTGAAACAGGGGTGGTATTAGCATAGTGAAGCATTTTTTACAGTATGGGAGATAAGCCTAATAACAATCTATTGCATAAGTCCAACATATATTAAAATGCTTGTTTTTTACATGGGAAGTTTACCCAACGAATAATAAAAAAAAATTGAAAGAATAAATAATTTTCTATAAATAAATAATAATATTCTTTGGTCTTTCGTTGAAATCGAAAAAGTTCGGCATTGTTTTTTTTTAGAATCCGGGATTTGATTCCGGAATAGTTTACCATCACTAAGCTGCATGCTTAAGGTACTGTTACGAAATTAGGGTTCAATTGTCTTTCCAAATTAAAAATACACAGGTCTCCTTCAATAGTTATTTATTTTACACAGTTACAAAATTTATTTTCACACTACTTTCTCGATTATTCCATTGGTTTCGGTTCACTGATCAGATGGCTTCGATGTGTTTGTTAGTCGCTATGATACTGGCCCGCTCTGCAGGCCATTCGCACCTTTATACTCTTCAGAGCAGTATGATCCAGAACTAAAGTCGCCAGACGGTTCCAGAGTAATTATTACTTCTCGATGTTTCACGTACTACCTAGACACAACCAAAATCCTACCAACCAATGCAATACAGTATTCCTATAATTATGACAAATACCTACTTAGCCTAGAGAATTCTACACTTATACATAATTATCGATCTTACCTACCAATACTTTTGAGGATTCTTATAACTATAACTACCCATACTTATTTCAATATTTATATTTACATAACAGTACTAATGCCTTGTATTTGAGCTCATATCGTGAGTATGAAAATGAAAAGCATACAGAATAATAGTTTTTTTTTGTATCATTGATAATATCAAACAATTGTTCTGTTTTCTTCGGTTTTTTTTTATCTGAAAATATCGCTTACAAACACAAATGGGCATTAATCATGAAAAAAACATCAAACAGAATTGAAATGTGTGCTAGACTTATAGGTTGGTATGCTGCTGACCACCCTTATTGTTGAAAATGGTTCACCTTGTCAATGTCACCCCAGTTTCAGGTGTCTGCAGGAGTTGCAAGGTAAAATGTTCATGCGAGGTTTAATTTATTTTGTAAGTACACATGCAGCATGTGTATACGTGGGCTTACATGTCGTCCTTTTAGTGTTTGTTTTTCTTATGTCCATCAGGGGTTATTTCACTTAAGCAATTTTTTTTTTGTGTACTGGACCAATGCGTCTAATGAAAACTGGAAATTTGTTTAAAAAATATTTAAAACAACTCTCACACTATCGTGTTGTACGTGTTTTTCTTGCGTAAATAAAAAAAATATATGAAATATACCACGGCACTCCAAGAGAGTCAATTATGTTTCATACTTTTTTTTCGATTTACGCTGTCGAGGTGAGTCCACGCAATATTTTATACTAAGGACACTGAAGCCTGGTGGAAAACCCTAATAATATCTTAAACAATTGTTTTGTTTGCAAATATACAGTTGTTTACAAGACATTTCAAATATCCAATAACTAAAAAAAAATATTCCGTTTTATTATAAATAGATATTTTATATTTAGTCTAGATTTTTCACAACAAACAAATAAATCAAATACGTTTTTTTTATTTGATTTTGAACAGAATATAAACGTTAAAATAAATGTATGAATAAAAAAAACACTGAAATAAAAATACCAAATACTTATCCGGGAATTCGGTTGAACGAAATGAATATATTTTTATGTTTTTTTTCTCTTTATTTATTTATACGTTTTTAATTTATAAGGAAAACAATCCACAAACATTCATGATAAATAAAATATCAGATTTTATTTATTTTATGGAAATAAATAAGATACTTGTAAATTAAATCAAATTTCATGTATTAATTGTTTAATATAAGCTATGGTTGTACTTTTTTATCCGTATTAGTATTTTGAAAAATTTAATGTCTATTTTCTATTCTTATATCTACAAATAAGATGAATTATGTTATTGTTTGAGAAAGTCTGACAAATAAGCGTATCTGAAGAGAAAATGTGAAAGAAATATAAGAAAAAAAAAAGATCGAGAAAAGCACGGATTTATCAGATTGAAGTAATTGTGAAATAAAAAATATATATTAAACAAAGTCAATGTAAAAAAAAATGCCTGAAAAAGTGGATGAATTTGAAGGATTTAAAAGAGGTACCTCAAGGATAGTAAGAAATGGAGTCAACTTTGCAGAGGGTATTGCCACCCATAGGGGAAAGGTGACAGAGTTACGGTTACATTTGACCGTGTAGGACTAATAATCGGAAGGTTTGACCTTTACAGAGTACAAAAAAATGTTTTTTTTCAACATGCTCTTCGCTACGTTGAAACCCCCATCACTATTTAACATAGACCACCATCCAGCCTTCCAGCAACTGGGTCTTGCTTGAGGATTAGCGCATCTTACAGCAATTACCAAACTCGAAGGTGGCTCTTGAGATGTGATGCACAAAAAAACCGCACTGACCAAATACTGTAACTCTGTCGCCATTCCACTAGGAGTGTCCAGAACCTCTGCAAATTGGCACCCATTTTTTCACATCCTTGCATACCTCTTTCAATTCATTTGTACCCATCATCTCTTTCATACATTTCCTTCTTTTACATTCACTTTGTTTATCCCATTCTTTCACAATTTCTTCAACCTGATCCAACCATACTATTTTCCGCATTCCCTTTTCTCTGTTCCCTTTCACATTCCCTTCCAAATTAATATTTTTAATTTTGTTTACAATATTATTTCAAAGTGTCATAATTTTTCAGATGCCCTTTCCGGTCTCAGGATGCAGTGGGCAGACAACGTCGAAGCCAACGCCGAAGTCCTGGGAGTGAGGGGACCATGGAGAGAAGCAGCACAAGACAGAGAGTCCTGGAAGATTGTGGTGCGGGAGGTCCTGAGCCTTCAAGGCTTCTTAGCCAAGAATATAAATTAAGTCAGTAATAATTTTTAACGCATCGAAGAAATGTATGTAAATTCTACGTTTTCTTAAATTTTTTAAACAAGCCGAATAAATTTTGTATTCAAATTCTTGGATGCAAATATTCTGATACGAATTCGTTAAGATTAGCACACATCATTGAAATTTTCAACGATAAGGAATTATTCATACTTTTAAAATAATTCTGATTCACATGTGGTTTCTGCCGTTCTTGGAAAATCAGTTGAATGGATACATTTTCTTGAAATTAGAAAATCGACAATTTCCCTCGTTTTTTTTTATTTCAATACACAACCTTCCTGGACTTATGGGTTGGTATGAAACCAACCACCCATACAATAAAAAATGGTTCACTTTGCCAATATCCCCCCTGCTTCAAGGAAACGGCAGCAAGAGTTGAAGGGCTTATGTTCATTTGAGCTTGCGTTTTTTTTTATGTTGTAGGTCCACATGCGGCTTGTGTTAGCGCGAACATATAAGTATCTGCTTGTGGAAATGCATATAAAATGAATCTACAATGTAATATATCTTCGAAACGTACATTACACCTGTCCTGAAACAGAGATGAAAAGTAAAGTAAACCGTTTTTTTACAGTACGCGTGATCAACCTCATACCAACCTTTAAGTCAAGGAATTATTAATAATGCATTACCTATTTGTGTTCTGAAAATTATTTTTAACATTTAAGGAATACATTTCCTTTCATTTAAATTCTCGTCTCTGCATTGGAAAATGAATACAGATTTTTTCGTAGACTTCTACAAAATCCACCATTTGAATTCAGACGCTCAATTCAAAGTCCCCGAAATTACGGAACAGTAGGGTCCATGTGTATTTATTAAATACACGCTACAGTCCTGCTATTATTATAATATCAATACAAGAACCCAAAACCTAGAAGCTCGATGAACTGAACCGAATTCAATTTCTCCAGGTGAAACAAATCCAGAGTTAATTTGAGAAAAGTGAAACAAAAAATTGTAAAAATTTTAAGTGTGTGTATTGACATTGGGATGATAAATTTTACGTTATTAATGTAAAAATAAAACAGATAGTTTTTTTTCACGAGCTGATTCATTGCCTAGAACACTTCGGTGTTATCACACCATTATCAAGAAAACAACTAAAAAAGAATGTAATTTGAAAGAGGATGTGAAAGTTAAAGTACAAAAGAATGTGATTTGATGGTTTGGGCATGTGGAAAGAATGAATGATGATAGAATGATGATAGACTGACAAAGTATATATACAAAGAAAGTGTGAAAGGAAAAAGATGGAAGGGACGACCGAGAAAAGTATGGAGTGATCAGATTGAGGAGATTGTGAAGGAATGGGATATACAAAGTGAGCGTAAAAGAAGAAAATGCATGAAAAAGGTGATGGATAAGAAGGAATTGAAAGAGGTATGTCAGGATAGGAAAAAATGGAGGCAACTCTGCAGAGGCTCTGGCCACCCTAGCGGAATGGCGACAGAGTTATAGTTACAGTTACAGTTACAACTTCTTCAAGGTGTTTGACACTTTGAACTGTCGGTACTTCTGGTACTGTATGGAAACATCCATTCAAGAGGCGTCTCGTATAGTCTGGAACATAAGAGATTAGGCCTTGGTCATATCAGACAACAATTTGTTCTCTTGATGATGGTGTGATAACGCTGAAAGCGCTCGAGGAAATGAATCAAATCCTGCAGAAAAGCTTTGTGTTTTATTTTTAAATCTTTAATGAAAGAATATTGTGCAACTAAAAATACTGGTGCAACGGATATGATTGAGGAATAGTCTTGGATCCTGCCGCAATTCCTCTAGGAGTGGCCAGTACCTCCACACAAGTGCCTCCACTTGACACTGTCCTTGCATACTTCTTTCATCTCATCTAATTTCATCACTCTTTTCATGCATGCTCTTCTCTTGTTTCCACTCTGTAAATTCCATTCATTCGCAATCTCACTTATCTGATCAATACATTCTTTCCTAGGTCTTCCCCTTCCGCGCTTACCTATTACATTCCCTTTATACACTCTTTTTGTCAGTCGGTCTTCATTCATCCTTTCAATATGTCCAAACCATCGCATCACACGTCTTTGAATTTTCACTTTCACGCTTTCTTTTACTCCGCATTCATTCAGAACCCATTCGTTTCTCACTCTATCTTTCAGTGTTCTTCCTGTCATACTTCTCAAATGAGCCATTTCTACGGTGCATACCTTATTTACTTCTTTTTCATTCGCCGTCCATGACTCGCTTCCATACTTCAGGGTCGGCAACAATATACAATTGTATACCGCCATTTTCATTTTCTTTGCAATCCTTTTATTCTTCGCTATTCCAGCAAACGCTCCTATCACGTATCTTCCTTTGCTGGCACGCTTCTCTAATTCTTTCGTCAGGAATTAACTATTAATAATTCATTACACTATTAAATGATAAATTATTAATTGATACTTTTAAAACCTATTTCTGGCCAGGAATAATAGGTTGGTAAATTGCATTCCTCTTCACAAAACAAATGATTTCTCTCAACGTTAACACACTAACCAGAAATTGAGTATTTTATAATTCAATTTGTAGATTTTATTCTCCTAAATTAGAACAAGCCTAAATCTAAACCTACTATTAGGTTTACATAATACGTAGTACTAACAATTAAACTTAGCCGAAATTTGGTGAAAGTTTTCAACTCTGAAGATTGGTTCGTAGGTATATCCCGGAACCAGCGGGGTCTTGGGTAGGTTGGCGCTTTACCCAGAGGCTAGATTCCGTGGGCGAGGTGGAGGCGCACGTGACCAGAATAAAGATACCACCGAGTCATGACGAGGTCGTGCAAAAACTATGGCCTTTCGCAAACAGATTTTTCAAAAAACCGTCAAAAATGCATAAATATTTAAAAACGGGAGTCTCAGTTAAGATCTAAATCGAAATCTAAGTTGCAAAGATATACATCGTTCGAGATTCATAATAAATGCATTCCCTTAAGCAGACACATATGAGTTCGCGCTAACACATGTCACATGTGGAACTACAATATAAAAACCTAATCTTAAATGAACATAAGCCCTGCAACTCTTGCCGACCTTCCCTGAAACAGGGGTGACATTGGCAAAATGAACCATTTTTACAGCATGGGTGGTCAGCCGCATACCAACCTATAAGTCAAGGACAATAATATGTATGGACATCAAAACTAAAACAGAAAACAAATTCTAATTTAAAAAACCCTGGCTGCCAACATTACAGATCAACCGCCGTTTCTTTCTGTTTTTTGATGATCGTTAAGAAATTAAAAGAGGTGGGTCTTGTTATGGTTCTTTTGGACCATCAGGGAATAATAAGACCCAGGATGGCAGGTTCGTTAGGCAGAGGGGTGAGAGGGGCGCAGGTACAGGTACACCCTACATACAGAGGTCTAACAGGAGGGGGGGGGAGAGGGAAGTAGACCCACCCAACGCCAGTGCATTATGTGAAAATCGTCGGACGTGGGTAATGAAAATTCAGGAATTCAATTGAAACCCAAAGAACACATGTTTCGTTAAACATTTTTTTGTCGTTCGATTTCCCGAAAGAAAAACCTCGGGCATGATTTCATTGTGACGTCAAGGAATTTTCGATTTGGTAAATGGCACGTTCATGAATTTGGAATGAAAGGTAAATTGATTGACAAAAATCTTAAATTTAAGATTTAAGAATAAAAAATAAAACACTCCTACATTCTACTGATATATAAGTTCTAATAATATATCAGTAGAATAAAACAGTGTTTTGTTTTCATATTTAAATTTTGTTTTTAAATTAAGTTCTACAAAGATTCCTCTGAAAGATTGCATGCAAAGAAGAATAAAGTTAATTGTACATTGAAGCTTTCACGGCCGGTTCTTGTTGACACAATCACTTTATTCGGGCTATGTAGCCGTGGTCTGGTTACTTCTTTCTGGACAGTTTCGCCCATTGCTCCGATTAAAAACAAAAGGCTAGCGTTGCTTCCAGAACACCAGATCCTGTGAGAAGATCACAGCGACTAGCCAACCGCTGATAATACCTACCCATCGGAGCAATGGGCGAAACTGTCCGGAAAGAATTAACCAGACCACGGCTACATAGCCCGAATAAAGTGATTGTGTCAACAAGAATAAAGTTAGATAAAAATTATTGTTACTTATAATTGAAACTTTGATTTTCTGTAGATTTCTTAACAAGGTATTGTTTTATTTCCTTTTTAAATGATATATAGGTATCATTTGTAGTTTGCCTATATTGTAAAATATAATAGTTTACTTTTCCAATTTCACTGCTGTTTCAGGTAAGGTCGGCAAGAGTTGTAGGACTTAGGTAAAGGCGGTAAGTAATTGCACTATATTTACAGCTTGGTTGCTTTGCTTTTTTTTTTCTGTGAAGACAGAATAATTTTTCCTTATTTCACCTGAAAAACTGAAAAAAGATAAAGCCATAGATTTTCTGAAAACTCTTTTTCAATACCGTTGACCATTTGCAATATTCATGAACCTGATAAAAGGTATAAGAAGATAGTTGTAAAGGGTAAATGGTGCGGACAAGTAAGGTAAGAAAATGGTGTGGAAGAATATGGGGAAGAAATGCGATCGGAAGGAGAAGATAAGAGTGTAAAATTATGCTTATCAACTTCGGAGTAAGCTCTGTATATTCTAAGTTGCAATTTTTTGTTTCAATTTCCAGTATGATTTTATTAAAATGCTACTAAGCTACACATAAAGTGTAACTTCTTGCCGCGTTATCGCCGAAGGGTTTCGCATTTGGCGAGAGCAAACTATTTATTTTTACAGGTAAGAGGACTGGCCTTACGCCAACCACTTCAATTGAAGTGGAAGTTTCCCAGCTCGCGAGAGGGCTGGTACTCATTTCTTGTGAAGGCTGACCGATATTTTATTTTGGATTTTTGAAATGAGTACCGAAACGGGAAATCATTTCTGACACCCTCGGTGGGTTCGAACCCGAACTCTCGGTATGGAATACAAGCTTTCTACCAACTGAGCTTTCGACCACATTACTCGACTAATAATTTGAGGCTCACGACTCAAACTGTCAAAATGAATTCACTTTGGCATTGTCACTCCTGTTTCAGGAAAAAACAATACTATCAATTTTCGTTTGAAATTTGGGTTTTTATTTTGTAAGTACACATGCAGCATTTCTAAGCGCGAACTTGCATTACATGTTTGTTTGTGGGCATGCATATACATAATATAAATCATAAATTTTGGCATATCTTTGCAAATAACGCAACGCAAACGTAACGCAACGCAACAAAGCTACACATATAGTGTAACTTCTTACCGCGTTATCCCCGAAGGGTTCACATGTGGCGAGTTGAACCTATTTATTTTTACAGGTAAGGGGGCCGGCCTTACGCCAACCACTTCAGTTGAAGTGGAGGTTTCCCAGCTCCCGAGAGTGCTGGTACTCATTTCTTGTGAAGGCTGAGTAAACCTTGCCGGTATTTTTATTTTGGGGTTTGAAATAAACACCGAAACGGGAAATCATTTCTGACACTCTCGGTGGTATTCGAACCCGAGCTTTCGGCATGGAATGCAAGCACTCTACCACCTGAGCTATCGCAAATAAGATTACAAATTAAAGATTAATATTAAATATGTTCCACAAGAAGGCAAGCAGATCGTTTTTACACATACAGCATGACTCGCACGCTTAATCATAAAGAGCAATAACTCGAAATATAAGAATGTTGGGAAATCACGTTTGAAGTTCAGACAACCAGTACAACTTGTATGGAATGAAAAAGGCAACCGATGCTTTATCTCGGTCATATTCGTCCAAATTGAACGGCTGTCGCATTCTACCTATTCTTCTCGCATTGTTCTTGTGTTTTATTACAAAATCTCGATTTTCCCAATTTTTAAGTTATTTCTATTTATGATTAAACGTGCGATGTGTACTTAAAAAATAAAAACCCAAGTAAGAGATGAACATACACTCTACGTCTTTTCTGGCTTTTGCAAAAGTTGCCATTTTTATAGCATTGGTGGTCAGCGTTGAAATTAAAAATTGAAAGAACTTATATCATGAGGGCTTCGCTTTTTTATTCGGAATTCAGTACAGAGAAAAATGATATCAAAATAACCGAACAGTTGATTTTTTTACACATTTCATGAAATCAATTTATAATCCTTTGTACACCTTTTTCAAACGGAAAATATATCCTTTTATTAATTTCTTAGTATTCCAAAAATACTCAAAACTTCTATGCTCTCAATTTCGATACTACATTTGGTAATTGAAAACTCCACCAATTTGTTTAATTAAAATTTTCTCAAGGCTCTATTGGGGCCTTTGGCAAAATTTCGAAATTAAATAAGGTGATTTTTCAAAAATTAGTTTCACAAAATTTCTCAAATAATACGAAGCTCTCAATTAAGGTTTCTCGTTCAATAGAAATTCTGAAATTCAATTTTAAATTCGATAGATTTGCCAAAAAAAAACTGTTTGTACATTAATTTCTCAATTTACCTGCCTCTGAACTTATTTGAATAAGAACAAAGATTTTTTGTCTTTTCCCCGGTGAAATTTGCCGCCAAAAAGTATTGTTTTCTTCTTTTTGGTATTTTTGTGCCTCTTCAATGAAAAAACGCAACTAAGCTACACATATAGTGAAACATCTTTCCTGCGTTATCCCCGAAGTGGGTCGCATGTGGCGATTCGGGACCTATTTATTTTTACCACTAAGGGGGCCGGCGTCACACCAACCACTTTCAGTTTAAGTGGGGGTTTCCCAGCTCCCAGAGGGGCTGGTTTTCATTTATTGTGAAGGCTGAGTACACCTTGCCGGTATTTATTTTGGGCTTGAAATAAACACCGAAACGGGAAATACGCACGCAACTAAGCTACACATATAGTGTAACTTCTTGCCGCGTTATCCCCGAAGGGGTCGCATGTGGCGAGTTGAACCTATTTATTTTTACAGGTAAGGGGGCCGGCCTTACGCCAACCACTTCAATTGAAGTGGTGTTTTCCCAGCTCCCGAGAGAGCTGGTACTCATTTCTTGTGAAGGCTGAGTAAACCTTGCCGGCATTATTATTTTGGGGTCTGAAATACACACCGAAACGGGAAATCATTTCTGACACCCTCGCGTTCGGTGGGATTCGAACCCGAGCTCACGGCATGGAATGCAAGCACTCTACCAACTGAGCTATCGACCGGTGAAATCATTTTTGATATCCTTGGTGGGGATCGAACCCTTGCTCTCGGTATGAAATGCAAGCATTTTACCAACTGAGCTATCGAACGGACTTTTTTCGAGCTTGGTGGTCGCTACAAAGCACCAATTCTCAAGCAAGATGCAGTTTCTGTGAAGCTGGATGGACCTTTTGAGAACCGGTCTTTGGTAAAGGTTAATGAATTTTTCAACCCAGCGAAGAGCAAATTTGAAAATATATATGGTATATATTGTGTGCCCCGCCGGGATTTGAGCCCACAACCTTCCATTTACGAGCCGTAAGTGTAACCACTGCACTACGAACAGATCTTGTTACCACTAGACTACGGACGGGTGCAATGAAGATTGGTGATAATCATAGCGATTTGCACCTTCGATACTGCGACCCGAAAAAAGGATCTTGGGCTTTTGCCAAACCACTGTCTCAGGTGCTTAATCCAAGATTTTCTTCTATGACATTGAGCTCGTCTTCCCTCGATTCACCAAGGGAAGATGACGAAGACCTCCGAAAATGTGGCATGATAGCTGGCAGTCTAGATGTCAGGTGGAAGTAGCGGCATAAACCGATTTTTAGAATTTATTTAAGAAAGAAGAAGAAGTTTTCTTATTAAAAAAACGTGATCAAATTGTATCCCATTATTTATAAGTCGATATAAAATGTGAGCTGAACGATTTTTTGGCAAGACAAGCGTTATGCAATCGGTTGCGAATTCTGCGTAGGGGTTGTAGTTTCCACGGCAAAATGGTCACAGATAACCCGACCACAGACATTTCAGCCATGGTAGGGATGGTGACAAATCGGTCACACAATAATTCATCAACATTTCGGTCACAGAGAACAAAGCCACTGATAGCTCGTCCAAAGACACATCGGACAATTCGAACACAAGACAGTTCGTCCACCCAGTGCTTGTCTGGCTTGTCCAACATTTGATTCAATGATAACCTGTCAGTAAAATTATCTTAAGAATCACGTTCTACGCAATCTGAGCTAAGAATAAAACGTAAAAAACTATAGTGTGAGAGTGGTTTTAGATATTTTTTAAATCAATATCCAGTTTTTATAAGACACATTGGTCCAGTACACATACAAACATTGCTCATGTGAAATTACCTCTGATGGGTATACGAAAAACAAGCACTAAGTGAACGAGTTGGTCTTAATGACTTTTTGGTCAAAGACATTGCTGTCACATTTAATAAATGGTCCACGCATAGCCTATATCGAAGAAAACTACAATTGATTAAACCTCAGTAATTACAAAGGTTTCTTGGAGAGCATATTTTCTGTTATGGAACTATCTGTGAATCTAAATTGTATGTGACCAAAATGTGGTTGACCGAAAAGTCTTGTGGATGACCTGTTGTGTGACCAAATTATTCGTGACCGATATTTAGAGCGTTTAGTGGTTAAGACTACATTGGATAGACTACATATAAAATAATAATATTAGGATGATTTATTTGGTGAGCGCTGTTTTTGTGTGTATCACACCTCAAGAGCCAAGCGCCAATTCTCAAGCAAGACCCAGTTGTTGTAAGGTTTCAGTGACCGGTCTTTGGTAAAGATTTATGAATTTTTCAACTCAGCGAAGAGCACATTTGAAATATGAATGGTATATTTTGTGTGCTCCGCCGGGATCCGAATCCACAACCTTCCATTTAAGAGTCCGAAGTGTTGCCACTACGGACTACGGACCGGTCCAAGATGCCAACGACACGCGGTGTACCTGAGCGGTCACCCATCCAAGTACTGTCCGCGCCTACATAACTATATAACTACATTGGATATCATAAGTAGTGCACTCCAAATTTTTGCTTGCTAATAAATAATTTAAAATATCTGTAATAACTGAATTGCGTGAAGTATATTGGTGTTTACAGTGTAAAGCTAACTCAATTTTTTATCACAAATTGTTCGCGGTTCTCTCTGACTGCTGCTTGTGTGTTTTTTTTTCAAATTAAAAATAAATGTTTCATCGCTTGTAATATCAATAAGGACTATTTTTGCAAATCTGTCCAATAAATTGCAGCCAATAAACATAATTGCTTATATTATTGCTGAAGACTTTGTAGCAGGGCTGTCACTGCAATTGGGATAAATAAAAATAAACACAATAATCAAATAAATTGTACCTGTGACATAAAACAAAACAATAATATTATACTTAAATAATATAAAACTTAAATAACCCGTGAGAAAAAAAATATATATTATAATTACAAGTAACTTATTTTTTTCCTCTTGTCCAACGATTTTTAACAATGGAATCAAACGTTGTTCAACTAATAACGGAGGCATCAAACCTTTTGAATACCATGCAACTGGCGCTAATAAATGGCAATAATTCTGCAGTGAAGGCAGTTAAGGAGTTGACTTCTAAATTGCTACCCACGACGGCGGGACTGGCAAGAACGATGTCCCTGATTGGAGTTTTAACCGGCAAAATGGAAGGGGAATTGCAGACATTCAAGAGTAAGCCCATTTCAATGGGCGAGTCGGAGGACTCAAAGCATAATTCTATCTTCGATGCGATTAGCGAACTCGAGGAACGACGTGAAAAATCTAAGAATGTAATGTTGATGAATATTCCAGAAAGCGCGGCCTCTACCCAGGTGCAGCGACTGAATGATGACCGCAACACTGTCATGAATATCGTCAGTAAATTCGATGAAGTCAAAACGGATTGTATCAAGGTATCCAGAGTTGGAAGAGTGGCGGCTGACAAAGTAAGGCCTGACACAATCTTAAAATTTTTCTCGGGTTGTGTAGCCATGTTCTATCGGAAGTTTGTTACACTTTTTTGTTACACTTTTTTCCGGACGTTTCGCCCATTATCTGCGATGGGCCTCCTCAGCGTATTTTTTCTTTTTTTTTTGACAGTTCCGTGCTAAGAAAATCAGAACGCCTGAAGGAAAAAAAAAATACGCTGAGGAGGCCCATCGCAGATAATGGGCGAAACGTCCGGAAAAAAGTGTAACAAAAAAGTGTAACAAACTTCCGATAGAACATGGCTACACAACCCGAGAAAAAAAATTTTAAGATTGTGTCAAGTGCCGGCCGTGAAAGCCTTAATGTACAATTGAAAGTAAGGCCTGTTAAAGTTTCCTTTGCTGATTCTTCGGAGGCCAGATATGTGCTGCGTAATAATAGGCTTCTTGGCGATGGTGTGCGTGCTAAAGCTGATCTGACTGTCTCACAGAGGGAACATCTACGGGGTCTATGGAAGGAAGTCGAAGAGAGGCGAATGGCTGGTGAGGAGGAGCTGACGGTGAAATTTTTTGATTCAATTCCAAAGATTGTAAAGCTCCGAAAAAACTTACCAGGAGAATCGGCGCAACTGCCTACTATCAGAACGTCCGTGGAGTAAACACAAAACTATCTGAATTATCTATTAGTGCATCTTTAACTTCATATGATATATTGTTTTTTACGGAAACCTGGTTGAATGAAGGTGTGCGTGACGGAGAGCTTGGTTTTGACCGTTACTGTGTGTATAGGAGAGATCGTGATCGTAAAGATAGTGGCAAGTCCAGGGGAGGAGGTGTTATGATCTGCGTTGCCAAAAGGTTCAGGTCCTGTATAATAAAATGTCTGAACACTTCATTGGAGCAAATATTTGTTAAAATCATTCTCCCGATTGGAATTTTAATTGTGGCTTGCGTATATATTCCGCCAGGTTCAGACTCTGAATCCTACTCCAATCATTGTAAAGATATGGAAAGAATCCGTTTTAAATATCCAGACGCTAAAATCTTGGTTGCTGGGGACTACAATTTGCCGGGTGCCGAATGGTGTGAGTGTGAGGCCAATGCGGTGATGGATGATGAGTGTACCGCCGAAATTAAAAACATGTCCTCGTTCCTTGGTTTGGTTCAGTATAATCTGGTACGTAACAGTTTAAACCGATTACTGGACTTAATATTTACAGATATTGATGGTCTTAATGTTTCCACAGCCGCGGAGATCATCCTGCCGGCTGATGCCCATCACCCCCCATTAGAGATAGATTTTATTGTGAATTATGAAAGGGAGTCCTTGCCGGAAAGAATTACAAAAAACTTCAAAACTTGTGACTACGACGTCATAAATAACCATCTTAATGAGGTTGATTGGTCTTTCCTTGATACAAATACCGACGTAAATGAAATTGTGTCACAATTTAACAACGTTATAAATAGTTCCGTTCACGATTTTGTGCCTATCAAACGGCCACCATGGGGGAACTACCCCAAATGGTTCACACGCGAACTTGTTGATAAGATTAGTTTGAAAAAAAGATTGCATGCCCAGTATAAGGCAACTGGGGACCCCAGTGACTACGAAGCATTCAGTAGGGTAAGAAAGGAGTGCCAGGTGCTTTCAGCAGCGCTAAAACGTGAATTTTATAGAAACATAGAGAGTCAGTTACCAGGAACCTCCGTGAATTTGTATAAACTTGCCAAATCTTTAAAAGACGATCATAGCGATTACCCGAAAATAATGTATTTCAATGACAGGTCTGCCAATAGCGTGAGTGATGTAGTGGACTTATTTAGAAAATATTTCCTGTCAATCTACGAGGACGTTCTCATAGGTGTCAACACTCCGGCGCTCCCGCTGACTGATCGAGTTCATATCGCGCGTGTGATATTTTCCGTGTCGGACGTGCAGCGTGGTATTGATTCGCTGGATACTAATAAATCTGCAGGTCCTGATCAACTGCCGCCTGTTTTTATTAAGAATTGCTCAAATGTTATGTGTTGGATTTTACAAAAAATATTTAATAAATCTATTGAATCGGGAATTTTTCCAACAGCTTGGAAATCTAGCCACATTATTCCAATTTTCAAAAAGGGAGATAAATCTGATGTCACTAGCTATCGCCCAATATGTATACAATCCTGCATACCGAAGTTGTTCGAATGTATTCTTCTCGGTAAGATTAAGAGTGACTTAGCACTCGTTATATCGGACCAACAGCATGGTTTTGTGCAAAACCGATCGACCTTGACAAACCTTTTGGAATTTCATTGTGATATCATGGATGCTTTTGTTACCAGGAGTCAGACGGACTGTGTATATACAGACTACTCCAAGGCGTTTGACCGCGTCTCCCATACAATATTGTTGGCAAAGCTTCTTTCTCTTGGTATTGATGGTGCACTCCTTGCGTGGTTTTCGAGCTATCTTGCTGAAAGGGAACTTAGGGTTTGTGTGTCGGGCGTTGTTTCATCTCCTTTTTTGGCGAAGAGCGGTGTGCCGCAGGGCTCACATCTCGGACCCATTTTGTTTAATATATTTGTCAATGATCTCCTGAGCGGGTTTGACGGGGTGAGATTTGTCATGTTTGCTGATGACTTGAAAATTTACAGAGTGGTTAACTGTATTGGTGACTGCGAGATATTACAAAGAAATATTGACGTGCTTTATGACTGGTGTGTGAAGAATGATTTAACTTTAAACATAGAAAAATGTCAAGTAATGCGTTTCCACAAAATTAAGAATCCCACGGTGTACCCTTACTCGATTGATGGTACACAGCTTATGTCGGTTGCGCAAATCAAAGATTTGGGAGTATTGTTGGACGCGGGATTAACATTTGTACCACACATAAAGGCAACTGTGGATAGGGCACTCAGAACATTAGGATTTTCCTTACGACTGTGTGAAAAATTTTATAACGTGCACACCTTTATTTATATTTTTACAAGTTTGGTGAGGCCATTGCTGGAGTATAACTCCGTGTTGTGGTCTCCTCACTACCAGGTACATATACGTAGTATAGAAAAGGTACAAAACAAACTACTTCGCTTTATCAACTTCAAACTCGGAATACCCATCTCGGATATCAATTATAACCAACTCCGAGAATCGTATAAACTTGCACCGCTCTCGGCTCGGAGAAGTGCTGCTGACATGGTTTTTCTATACAAACTCATTAATGGCTTGACCGACGCACCCCAACTCCTATCAAAAATTAATTTCCGTGTCCCAATAAGGAACACGCGTAACGTGGATACTTTTGATGTGACAGACTGTGCCGTGAACTACCAGTATTACTCGCCTTTTCAGCGACTGCCCAGGGAGGCGAACAAGCTGGAGGTTGATATTTTCTCCACGGGATTCTTTACATTTAAAAAAAAAAAAATAGTATGTAGGTATCCGCATTTTGTCGGTCTCTCATCATCCATTCTTTCCGCAGGCCCAAGCCATCTCAACACATTTTTTTTTTGTACCTTTAGTTTCACATCTTCTTTCTTTCTTTGCACAACACATTGTAAATTGTATGTTGTATTGCATTGTATGAAATCTTTTTTTTTTTTTATAAAAAAATCCTTGAAATTTTAAATGATCTTTTGTTTATTCTATTAATTTTAGCAAATTTTACACCTGATTTAGTATATTATGTTGTGACAACCCTGATCAAATAATGACGATTTGTTGTTTATTACAACAATTTTTGTATACAACAATTGCTTACACTGGTTTATGGTTTTTGCATTATTATTTTTAAAGTTTATTGTTATTATTTTTAAATTGTTAGTTCTATTGCTTTATAACCATCGTATATTTACATCTTTGTATATTATTTATGTGTCATTTATTTGTGTTATATTTTAAGATATTAGTTTTATACCTATAGATACAGTACCTACTTATATGTACCTACATATTTATATTTATCGCAATGTTGTATGAAAAAGGTTATGACTCTGGATATAATGAAAGAAGTATGCAAGGACAGGAAGAAGTGGCGGCTAATCTGCAATGTTGATTTCTAATGTTGGTGTATTCATTTGCTACATTTTTTGCATAGGAAATTTTTGACTTTTTTTGTATAGATTTCTTTGTAAGGTTTTGTTCTTTTTTATATTTAAATGTAATTTATTATTCATATTCCTTGACTTATAGGTTGGTATGAGGCTGACCACCCATACTGTAAAAAATGGTTCACTTTGCCAATGTCACCCCTGTTTCAGGGAAGGTCGGCAAAAGTTGTGGGGCTTATGTTCATTTGAGGTTTGGATTTTATTTGTAAGTACACATTCAGCATTTGTAAGCGCGAACTACACTTGTTGGTTTGTGGGCATACATCTGAGAGCTTTAAATGAATATATCCTTGCAACTTAGATTATAGATTATAGATTGTAAAAGGCTATATAGCCGTTTATTCTTCTTCTTAAATATAACTTCTTAAATAAAGACTACGGACTCGATGAGTGAGTTCGATTCCTGGCAGAGCAGAAAAAAAATATTTATGTAGTTAATAATGCTCTTCGCTGGGTTGAAAAAATAATTTACCTCTAAGAAGCAGACCCGTCACCAAAGGTTTATCCAGCCTTACAGAAAATGGGTCATGTTTAAGAATTGGCGTTTTGTAGTGACAGCCAATGTCGCAAAGGGCTCTTATACATAATGAGCAATCATCAAATAAATCATACGTACTTACATTATTTTCTTATTTATATGTTTTTGGTGATTTTTTTGTGGCCGAGTTGTCGGTGACCGTAATGTCGTTGATTGAAATGTCGTGTGGACGAACTGTCGTGTGATCGATTTGTCCATGGACGAGCTATCTTTAACCGATTTGTCGTGACACCAGCCGCGTAGGTAATTTATTTTGATATTTCCGCCAAATTTACGAAAATTGAGAGAAACCGCGAAAATGCGGAATTCCAAATTACCCGCAAAAAGCGCGCGCCAATCGATCTGAGCGATACCTACCATCAGTAATAGGCCTTTTGAATACTTGTAAGACGTCATCATTGGTAGGCAAATTGCCTACAGCATAGAATTCATTGATTCATATTTCAAAGGGAAAGCATGTTTTTCATTACTCTTAAACTATTTTTTATGTAAAGATTACAAAACTTTCTGGTTTTCAGACCGTCGCGTCGTCAGGTAAATGTATGTACCTATATAATAATCTCTTATCTCAGTTGCAAAGATAAGTTGATTTTTAAGATTCATATTTAGTGCATGCCCACAAATACACACGTGTAAGTTCGCGTTTTCAAATGCTGCTTGTGTTCTTACAAATTAAAATCCGAACCTAAAATGAACATAAGCCCTGTAACTTTTGCCGACCTTCCCTGAAACAGCTGTGACATTGGCAAAGTGAACCATTTTTTACAGTATGGGTGGTCAGCCTCATACCAACGATAAAGTCAAGATGATGATTATTCCTTGACTTATAGGTTGGTATGAGGCTGACCACCCATACTGTAAAAAATGGTTCACTTTGCCAATGTCACCCCTGTTTCAGGGAAGGTCGGCAAAAGTTGTGGAGCTTATGTTCATTTGAGGTTTGGATTTTATTTGTAAGTACACATTCAGCATTTGTAAGCGCGAACTACACTTGTTGGTTTGTGGGCATACATCTGAGAGCTTTAAATGAATATATCCTTGCAACCTAGATTATAGATATTATATTATAGATTATTATAGATGATGATGAGGAGTTAATTATTTCTTTACAGCACCGTTTCGTGATGTAGTCACTCCAAGGGCGCTTGTGCAAATGATGCCAGAAATTTGCTTGTCTTCAGTGCATTCCGGGAACTTTCCATGCCTCACATGATGTGGCAGGTGGTTCCAGGCCAGAGGACCAGCAACTGCAAATGCACGCTCTCCAAACATTGCATTAACTCTTCTTATCGGTTCTTCAATCTTTGATTTGGCTCCAGTTTCAGCCGAGGAATACAAATAAGAAATAACATTCAGGTACAAACAGGTTAACCGGTTAAGCGCTCTTGGGGTGGCTAGAGTGCCACGTCTAAACGGTGCTATAAAAATTAGCCAGCTATGGTTATCTAATCTAATCTAAACTAATCTAAGTTGCAAAGATATGTTACATTGGAGATTCACATTACATGCATTGGACCGGTCCGTAGTCCGTAGTGGCAACACTTCGGACTCGTAAATGGAAGGTTGTGGATTCGGATCCCGGCGGAGCACACAAAATATACCATTCATATTTCGAATGAGCTCTTCGCTGAGTTGAAAAATTCATAAATTCCTACCAAAGACCGGTCACTGAAAGGTCCATCCAACCTTACAACAACTGGATCTTGCTTGAGAATTGGCGCTTTCTACAGCGACGACCAAGCTCGCAGAGGGCTCTTGAGGTGTGATACACACAAAAACAGCGCTCACCAAATAAATCATCCTAATATTATTATTTTATTCCCACAACCAGACACATACAAGTTCGCGCTTGCACATGCCTCATGTGAACCTACAACATAAAAACCAAATCTCAAATGGACATACACCCTGCAACTTTTCCGTCCTTCCCTGAAACAGGGTTGGCATTGGCAAAGTGAACCATTTTTACAGCATGGGTGGTCAGCCGCATACCAACCTAAAGGTCAAGGAACATATTTGTTGTTAGTTAACAACAAAATGATAAAAAGGAATCTTGCTCATGATAAAGTTCGAAACTACAGGATCTTCAAACATTATCAGTGTTTTCTCTCGTAGAAAGTAGGAAAAAAGGTGCATTTATATCAGTAGCCCATATCAGATTAATATTGTTGCGAATGTGTGATAATGTGTTTTGCGTCTGTGTAAGTCTGTGAAGTCTCTAAATGTAAGGTATTTAAATATTTATTTATAGGTATTTGTACTGGTTAAGATTCTCCGAGTATTCTGGTGAGGTATCGTATCTGCCAGTTCTTAAGTAACTCGAGAACAATCTTCATGTCATGCTATAAAAAGGGCCAAAGCTGTCTGTAGCGTGAGACTAGTATCCCAGCCACCAAGCTATACAGTTCAAAAGTAACTCTGTTGCACCAACCGATTGTGACGCAAAAAAAAATGCAACTAAGCTACACATATAGTGTAACTTCTTGTTGCGTTATCCCTGAAGGGTTTCGCATGTCACGAGTTCCTTGACTTATAGGCTGGTATGCGGCTGACCACCCATGCTGTAAAAATGGTTCACTTTGCCAATGTCACCCTTGTTCAGGGAAGGACGGCAAGAGTTGCAGGTTGTATGTCCGTTTGAGATTTGGTTTTTATGTTGTAGGTTCACATGCGGCATGTGCAAGTGCGAACTTTTACGTGTCTGCTTGTGAAATTGCATGTAATGTGAATCTCCAATGTAACATATCTTTGCAACTTAGATTAGATTATATTAGATTAGATTAGATTAGCCGAGTGGAATCTATTTATTGTTACAGATAAGGGGACCGGCCTTACGCAAACCACTTTAGTTGAAGTGGGGGTTCCCCAGCTCCCTAGGGGGCTGAAACTCATTTATTGTGAAGGCTGAGTAAACCTTGCCGGTATTGTAGTTTGGGCGTTGAGATAAACACCGAAATGGGAAATCATTTCCGACACCCCCGGTGGGATTCGAACCCGAGCTCTCGGCATAGAATGCAAGCACTCTACCAACTGAGCCATCGACCGTAAGAAATAAAACCCGAATCTGAAGTAAATTGTGCAAAATAAATATCCGCATTGTTTTTTTATTAAGCCCGGTAAAATCATTAAAATATGCAACTTATTCCATTTTACCTTTGAGGTACCAAATTCTAGTTATACTAAATCCTCTTTTTTCTCTAATACGCATCGAAATAGTCGAGTATTTTTTTTTATCTAAATTCTCCTCTTTACAATGGCAGCTTCGCTTGATGGATGGAGCGTGATCATTATTCCATACAAACTTTCCGTTTTTACTTCACCACAGCGTTTCAACAAAAAATACTTACCACCTTTAACACTCACAAGAGGTGCTACTTCAGTTTGCAAACATTTTTTGGTAAACGCTTTTTTTATGTTTAAATGCACGGTTTTGTATTTTGGGGTATATCAGGAGAGCAGAGACTGCCAAGGGTGAAAACTTTTTTCATATGGACGGAGCGAGAGGCAATCGAATACATCCTGACGCTCTATGGTATCCGGGTTGTATTTACTTTATGTTAATGAAGGGAAAGGGAAGAGAAATTGGGTGAATGTGAATGAAAAAGTTCATCGGGTGAAAAAATATACCTACATATCGGTAAATAAATTATAAGTGAGTTTTTCACAGGCAACGCAACTGAAGACTGCAGAGGAAGAACAAGAAATGTCAGTTGAAAAACATTTTGAGTAAATTGCAATCGCAACTAAGCTACACGTTTAGTATAACTTTTTGCTTGCGTTATCTCCGAAGGGGTCGCATGTGGCAATTCGAGACCTATTTAATTTAACGGGAAAGGGGGCCGGCCTCACATCAACCGCTTTCAGTTGAAGTGGGGTTTTCCCAGCTCCCGGTGGAGCTGGTTCTCATTTCTTGTGAAGACTGAGTACACCCTGCCGGTATTTGAGTTTGAAATGAACACCGAAACGAGAAATCATGTCGGTGTTATAGCCGCGGGGATCAAGACAGGTTATTTGGAACCGGATAACGCTGGTTCGAATCCCGCGACGATAACTTCGACCCTGGTTCAACAGATGCCGTTGCATGCACACAAGCTTCTGCTTTCGCATGAAGACAACTGGCCAGGTAAAATAGGTTGGTGGATTGCATTCCTTTCCACAAATCTATTTTTTTTAAAGAAAAAAAAAAAAAAAAAAATGTCCGACACCCTCGATGGGGATCAAACCTTTGCTCTCAGTATAAAATGCAAGCATTCTACCAACTGAGCTATCGACTAGACTTTTTACGAGCTTGGTCGTCGCTACAAAGCGCTTATTCTCAAGCAAGACTCAGTTGCTGTAAGGCTTGATGGACCTTTGGTGACAAGTCATCGGTAAAGGCTTATGAATTTTTCAACCCAGCGAAGAGCATATTTGAAAATATAAATGGTATAATTTTTGTGATCCGCCGGGATTTGAATCCACAACCTTCTATTTCAAGTCCAAATTGTTACTACTAGACTACGGACGGGTCAGTAAATAAGAATTACAAATTTTTAAAGTCCGTATTTCTCATGGCTTGTCACAAAAAACCGGATATACCACCATAAACTGTGATAGCGATTGTTGTATCATTACAAATTTTGCAGAACTTTAGATACAAACAGATGCCACTAGATGACAGAAGGACATCGTGGCTGAAAAACTATGGTTTTAAAGAAGCACTTAGTCCCTATTTTGAGCCGCATAAATCGAGGTCGAAATAACCATAATGATCGCCGATATGCCATAGAAGTGGCGCCAATAGAAGAACAAGCCAAGGAACACAAAATGCGTTATTTAAAACTACCCAGTTTCATATTTGGTTATTCTGATTTGTAATTTTACTTATATACTTATGTAAGAGGGCTGTAGCATCCTTTTCTTGGAAGGTTGTGTTCTATGTATTTGATATATAAATATGAAAATTCCCCACATATGTGGGGCGCCCACATTTCGGTATATTTGATAATAACGCCCCAGTGACCTTACTGATTAGCCTAATGACTTCATTATATACAAAACCTCATCAAGAAACTCCTGAATGTTTATTTAATCCTATTGTAACGAAAGGGTTTAAATAAATATGTAGGGAAGATAATGAACATAGCGAAATTTTTAATATGGAATAGAAAAAAGAAGAGATGATAGACGAAGAGAAAAAAATGGATTGCTTGCCTGGCTTTAGAGCCACGGGCTTGTGTAAAATATTATCTAAATCTAAATCTAAATCTAAGCTGCAAAGATATGTATCATTTGAGATTCATATTAAATGAATTCCCACAAGCAGACATGCATAATTTCGCGCTTACACATGCTGCATGTGGACCTACAATATAAAAACCCCAATCTCAAATGAACATAAGCCCTGCAACTCTTGCCGACCTACTCTGAAGCAGGGGTGACATTGGCAAAGTGAACCATTTTTTACAGTATGGTTTATGATTATAAATATTGTTTTGTTTTGTAAACAATCTGATGGTGAATAAGATACAAGTGTGTATTAAAGTTGTGGATTGATTGTCTTCTTTCGAAAGTGAAAGTTTTCTTCTAAGCTGCACGTATAATTCAACTCCTTAACGCGTTGTTCCCGAAGGGCGTCCGTGTGGCATTTGAAACCTATACTTAGATTGAAGACAGATCTTAGGGCCTGTTGCACCAAACTCCAATCAGACGAAAATCAAAATTAAGTGTGATTTCTCCCTTTCAAATCAAACAATTGATTGCATATACGTAAGTCAGCTGATGTGAATCATATTTCCTGTTCAAATTCCATCACATTTTTACCAACTTTCGAGAAATATTTAACCGAGGTCCTTACCAGAACTAAGCAATCAAATTTGATGTTTCAATCAAATTTGATGTTTCAATCAAATATTGATTGGAGGTTGGTGCGACAGGCCCTTAGAAAAAGTTCCTTGACAAATTATCTATATGGTATGGAGTTTAAGGACTACCTTTGCAGGAAAATAGTTTACTTTTACCAATTCCACCCTTGTTTGAGAGAAAGTCGTCAAGAGTAGCAGAACGTTTGTTATTGTGGCGTCGCTTTTTTCCCGGTTAAAATGAGATATTTGAGCAACAAATCAACAACTTTTCGGCCAAATGACAACGCATTTTTCTCTTGAATAAATAATTTCATTAAAACAGTACAACCAAAGGTATTCCAATGCTTAACTATCAAAGATAAGTTCACAAAAAGTATGTTTAATTTAAAGTTTAAAAGAAAAATTATCATTCTAGTTTCAGAATATTGAAATGGAAAATCTCGTTCTTGCAAGTTTTCCAACCATCTTTATACATCGTACTTTTGTCTTCAAATAATTACTCAAATTGCAAAACAAGCTTTGACATTATTAATAACTTAAAGACAAATTTCACCGGCAAACTTTGCAATAATAAGTTGCCAATAAAGCCAGCGAGAGCTTTTAATAAAATATGATTACCGAGTATCGAATAACTTTGTCGTAGAGGGTCGTAAAGTCGTAGCAAGTCATCGGGCTTTATCTGAAATTACTCTACGTACAATGTCGTGTAGCATAATGTGGGGTCTACGCCTCTACGCTTAAAAAGCTCACGTTCTACGACTGATCTCGTAAAATTGAAAAATAAGAGAGCCTTTGTTGTTTTCTTTAGCAAAAAAGTGAGTTCTTGTACAGATGTAGACGTCTTCTAATACCTACATGGGGGCTGTTTTTATATATAAATGAAGGATTTTACTTCTGGAAAAATGCAAGCGAAAGTTTCTTAAATGAAAATTTTCAAGTTTTTATTGTATTGTTAATATTAGGCTTATTATGGTATTTGAAAATGTGAAATTTGGTTATGGTTATAATTAATATATTATATTTGATATTTACAAAAAAAATAGTGTATTTATTAACTTGATTTGATTAGTTGGTATGAGGCCGACAACCATACTGTCAAAAGTAATGAGTACCAGCCCCCTCAGAAGCTGACAAACTCGAACTTCAAGTGAAGGAGTTGGCCTAAGGCCTACCTCCTTGCGTTTAAAAATAAATAGGTTACACTCTCCACATGCGAATTCGAACAGGAAATAAGGTATACTTCATGTGTGGCTTAGTTGAGTTTTTATCTGCGACTTTGGTTAAAAATGGCAAACAATTTTAATTTTAAATTAAGTGTTAATTTTTATTTGTACCTACCTATTTTGCTTGGCCAAAAACAAAAATTAACATTATCAGTCAATAACTAAATATTAGTCAATAATAACCCAATGGCATCTGTTGAACTAGGGTCGAAGATATTGTCGACAGGACACGGCACAGGCGGGGTCCGAACCGGGGCTAGTGTCAATAACGCAAATTCCAGTGCCAACGTCTTATTCCCTCGACCATCCCAACGATATAAGAAATATATGTCTCCTCACAATGGGAGAGCAGTTGAATAACACGGTATCCTCCTCGTTTTTTGAACTTCGCCAGATAAAGGCAATCAGGAGATGTTTACCTTCAGGGGCGGTCAGGACCCTGGTTAACGCTTTTGTGATGTCTCGGATTGACTATTGCTCAACGCTGTATATAGGTCAGCTGAAAAAACAGTTCAGCCGGCTTCAATCTGTGCTGAACTCTGCAGCAAGACTCATATTTGGGATGTCCAAATTTAATCATTTTACTCCATTATTGAAAAAACTGCATTGGCTTCGTTTTCCGGAGAGGGTGCTCTACTGTGTCTGTCTAATGGTTTACAAAGCTGTCAATGGTATGGCTCCTTCATACCTGTCTGAAATGTTCTCACCTGTTGAGATAGATTTGAGACGTCAAACTCTCAGATCTGCAGAGTGTAGGGTGATTGACTTAGTCCAGCCGTCACGTGAGACACGCACTAATTTTGGGGACCGTGCTTTCCGGTTTGCGGGCCCAATGAAGTGGAGCAGACTTCCACCTAATGTGAGGAAGGCAGAAACTGTTGGTATCTTTAAAGGAGCACTAAAGACGCATCTTTACAAAAAATCTTATCCGTGATTTGAGAGGGCCCTTGAGTAGTGACACATACAAAAACGTCGCTCTTCAATTATGTGTACCTTATAAATAAATTATCATTGTATATATAAGTATATATCTTCGATTTCAAAGTGCACTTGTATTTCCTTACAGCTATTCCTAGTTTACAATGATAAAAAGAAAACCCGCACATAAATCCGATTCCAGTGGGGCGATACATTTTCCCTTGAACGTGTTTACCGGGCGCCACTATCTCTGGCAATTTATTCATAGTCCGGTGGGCATCGCATGGTTTAGCGTCCCTGCCGCACCGGCATGTCCCCAAGAAATGGGTCAAGCCATTCTTAGACTAAACGCCTTCAATATTTGATAACATAATACGAAAAAGTACACTTTGTTTAATATTATCTAGTGTAAACCATTTTGCTATTAATTATAAAGTAATCTAATCTAAGTTGCAAAATATATGTAACATTAAAGATTCACATTATATGCACTTTAACAAACAGACATGCACAAGTTCGCGCTTAAACATGCCGCATGTGGTCCTACAATACAAAAAACACGAAACTCACATGGGCATACACCCTGCAACTCTTGCCGATTTTCCCTGAAGACAGGGTTGACATTGGCAGAGTAAACCATTTTCTACAGCATGGGTGGTCAGCCGCATACCAACCTATAAGTCAAGGAACATACACATATAATCAACAAATTATAATATGTATGGACATAAAAAACTAACAGAAAACAAATTCTTATTTAAAAAACCCTAGCCGCCAACATCATAGATCAACCACCATTTCTTTCTGTCCTTACACACTTCTTTCATTTCCTCCAGAGTCATAACAGTCAGCAACATAAACGGTTGGTTCTAATCTAATCTAAGTTGCAAAGATATGTTACATTGAAGATTCACATTACATGCATTTACACAAGCAGACACGTACAAGTTCGCGCTTGCACATGCTACATGTGAACCTACAACATAAAAACCAAATCTCAAATGCGCATACACCCTGCAACTCTTGCCGTCCGTCCCTGAAACAGGGGTGACATTGGCGAAGTGAACTGGCAAGGCATACTGTAAAAATAGTTCACTTCACCAATGTATTCTTTGTTTCAAGGAAGGTACGTGAGAGTTGCAGAGCTCGCTGTTCATTTAAAATTTTGGTTTTATTTTTTAAGTTCACATGTTGCTAATTAAGCAAATGAAACTATTATAAACTCAACAACTACTGAATCCATTGATCAATTTATTCACTCGTTCGCTCGATTAGTTGGTAGAGTGTTTGCACTCCACGACGAGAACTGCGGTTCGAATCCCACCGCAGGGTGTCAGGAATGATTTCCCGTTTCGGTGTTTATTTAAAAAAAACCTAAAATAAAATACCGGCAAGGTTTGCTGAGCCTACCCAAGAAATGAGTACCGGCTCCCTCGGGAGCTGGGAAACCCCCTCTTCAAATGAAGTAGTTGGCGTACAGCTCCGTCAAATTTCATTGAATCGTCATCTTTGAGTCGAATTGTAGATAAGCCAAACTATCACTGGGGGATGATATGTCATGATTGGTCTAACGAAAACTTTCACCGATATAAATATTAGCGTAACCCTTTCTAGATTCGCCAGCGACTTTACCATGTTGAAAGCACCGGTTCTCGTCCTATCACCGAAGTAAAGCAACATTGGTCGCGGATAGTACTTGGATGGGTGACCGCGGGTCGTTGGCATTTCTTGGACCGGTCCGTAATCCAGTGGCAACTCTTCGGACTCCTCAATGGAAGGTTGTAGATTCGAATCCCGGTGGAGCACAAAAAACATACCATTTATATACGTTTGCTCTTCGCCAGGTTGAATGGTCCATAAAAAAAACCTTCACCAAAGACCGGTCACTAAAAAGGTTCATCCAGCCTTACAGCTGGGTCTTGCTTGAGTATTGGCGCTTTGTAGTGACGACCCAACTCGTAAACACCTCTACGGCACTACAATAAGTGTCGTAGACCTTTAGAGTCTCCGGAATCTAGGAAGTCTCCCGCATAGGATATCTTAAAAAAAACTAAAAAAATATTATAAATGAAAGAAGTATGCAAGGATAGAAAGAAATGGCGGTTGATCTGTGATGTTGGCGGCTAGGGTTTGTTAAAGTGAAATTGGTTTTATGATTTAGTTTTTTATGTCCATGTATGTATTGTTATTTATTGATTTTTAAAAAAAATGTAATTTGTCATGTATGTTCCTTGACTTATAGGTTGTTATGCAGCTGACCACCCATACTGTAAAAAATTGGTTCACTTTGCCAATGTCACCCCTGTTTCAGGGAAGGACGGCAAGAGTTACAAGGCTTATGTTCATTTGAGATTGGGTTTTTATATTGTAGGTCCACATGCGGCATGTGTTAGCGCGAAATTCTACATATCTGCTTGTGGGAATGCATTTAATATAAATCTTAAATGATAAATATCTTTGCAGCTTAGATTTGATTAGATTAGATTAGATAGATAAATAAGTAACTATTTTTACCTTGTATTAATACTTGTGTTCGGGTATTTGAGTTGTGATTTCCCTGTCTACACAAACTAAAGCAGTTCCAGCCGCTAGAGGAGCACATACTCGCCTGGTGTAGGGCACAGACACACATCAAGTGAACCAAAGACCAGTCTGAGGCGGACTAAGCTGCAATAGTAGTACAGATTCCCGACAAAGATACTCTTTAGGCGCTTATACACGGGCAGGTTACAGAATAGGATAATTTCACTTTTTTTTTTATTTCGTAAAATGATAAACTACCTTTTAAAAAATGCATCTGCGTTTTAAAAAAAATATATCTGGCTTAGTTTTTAAATTGTAGCTCTGTAAAGTTCGCCCATTTTCGATTTCCGGCAAAACAGGTCATTTTTTTATTTAGGCGGATGTGACGTCAATGGATCTTACGATGTATGGAGTGTACCGTTAGGTCTTCTACGACCGATGGATCTATCTACGTAATGTTGACGTCACAGCGTGGCTAGTCGGTCGCGCTGCGTTTTGGCACGATTCAAATTCTCGACATTTTATTTTTGAAAATTATCAATGATATCTTTATTTTTACGACTTCAAGAATATATGGTTGTGATCCTTGAAATATTGTCTACACAACCATAGTACTTTAAATCGTTTTCCCAACCACTGCAATTACCCTATTGAAAAAAAAAGCAGTCCGATGTACTTGGCATTTAAAAAATGATGAATAGTATGTTCGATTTGCCTTCCTTAGTACAGCGTATTATATAACAAAAAACTGATATGTTTAATCAATAAAAACCTCTATGGCACTACAACAAGTCTTAACATCTGAATTTTCTGAAATCTAGGGAGTCTCTCGCACAGGATAAAAAAAAAGTATATTTGTCGCTGGGATGGAAAGGGATAAGTTGTCGGCGCTCGAATTAACGTTATTGACACTAACGCTAGTTCAAACCTTACCCGCGTCATGTCTTATCGACAATTACTTCGACCCTCGTGGGTACTTATTAATTAATAATTCAGACCTATGGCAATCTTAAGAAGTTCTTCACCAGCAACATCCCCCAATGCCTGAAACGGGAAATGTACGACCAGTATGTCCTGCCAGTTATGACTTACGAAGCAAAGACACTAACTCTCACCAAATTGACTATCAGGAAACTCTGTGTAGCACAACAAAAACACGAAAGAGCTATGCTACACATAAGACTGTCGGATCAGAAACGAAATACGTAGAAGATCGGGAGTTGCTGACATAGTCAAAAGAGTGGCAAAGCAGAAGTGGTCGTGGGCAGGGCATATTGCCAGATTGAGCGAACAAAGATGAACGAAAAGAGTGGTAAAATGGAGACCTCGTGAAGACAAAAGAACTAGAGGCAGGCCTCTTACACGATGGTCAGATGATATTAAAAGAGTTACTGGTTACTGGATGCAGTGAGCCCAGGACAGAGACGCCTGGAGAGATATGGGGGAGGTCTATGTCCAGCAGTGGACAAGAAGTGGCTGACTAAGTAAGTAAGGAATTCAGTATTTACTGAATTAATAATTACTAACGGTAACACCTCTTTCTGGCCCGTAAAAATTGGTTGGTGAATTGCATTCCTCTTCACAAATATATTTTAAAACAAAGCACAGTGGCAACAGGTACAGGGCTTATGTTCAATTGAGATTTGGGACTTATCTTCTTATTTGTAAGCGCAAGCTTACCCGAAAAATACATTTTAGTTAAAGCGTTTTTGGTTTTATTTTCTTCATTCAAAGCTGGCATTCAAGCTTGTCGTGTAAAGTCTACAGTTTCGTATAAGCGCACAAAGTGACCCGAGTCTCGGGAGTGTGTCTTTACATGCACACACTTCCAACATATGAATGTACATGTTTATATGTATATTAATCTGTTCTCAGAACGCCAAGTTTGAAATCCTTTGTTAAAACTAAGCCATTACGTATTTCAAAAAATGTATTGACTCCAAAGGAGCGCCAATGGTGAGCGCTTTAGTTTTCATCCATTTTTTATAAATAAAGTTTTAAACTCAGGGTATAGAGGCTTATGAAGGCAAGATCTCGACTCTTGTTTGAGAAAATGCATCTGAAATAGATTTAATCTATAATCTAAATTACAAAGATATATTTTAATCGGTGTTATGGCCGAGGGGGGCAAGTGGGCTATTCTTTCTAGCGTATTTGGAATAGAATAAGGTTGGTTTGATCCCCGCCTGGGCCATGGGACCATTACTTTGACCCTGGTTCAACATAATAATATATAATTATTTATTAATAAGTTATTAAATTACACAATAATTAATTATTATTAAAAGATAATATTAACACCTGTTTCTGGCCAGGCAGAATAAGTTGGGGAATGGCATTCCTCTTAAAATCTATTTTTTGTAAATAAGAAAATTAAAACAATTACGTTAAGGATTCATATGAAATGCATTGCCATAAGCAGGCACGCATAAGTTCGCGCTTACACATGCCACGTGTGGACTTACAACATAAAAAAAAACCAATCTCAAATGAACATAAACCCTGCAACTCTTACCGACCTTCCCTGAAACTGGGGTGAGATTAGAAAAGTGAACCATATTTCTAACTACTTAACAGTGGCGAAGGGTGCCATACAAGCCGGTTTCCATCGGCTTCCCTTTTAAAATGATGTAATAAAGTAGTTAAAAAATATAGGCACAAAGTAAAAAAATACATTTAAAACCAAAGAAACAATACGTATTGTTCCCCCATTGAAACCATGCAGTCTACTTTATTATCATTTCTGCCTCATTTTAAACGGGAAACCGATGGAAAACGGCTTGTATGGCATCCTTCGCCACTGACCTAAGTTAATTGTAATTGTAAGAATAAAAGTCTCATATGAGTGTAATCTACATTTAATTGTAAGCGTACTAAGTCATTTGAACCATAAAGGTGTGTTTACAGTTACTTTTTACGTTTCTAATGGTCAATAAAGCCGCGTAGAGCCGGAAGAAACGAGTCAAGTTAAACGTCAGTTGTAAAAAAATTAGTAGTCGTAACTCATGTGTGAACAGTTAAGGGTTTTGTTGCAAACACTATGGAGAGAAAGCTTTTAATTTTGCTCATTTAGAAGTGAACAGATGAAAAGAAAATAAGTTTACAAGTGGCAAAAGAGGATTTTTTAACGGTTACATATCGTCGTTGTTCTGGCAATAGGTCATATGTCAAAAAATTTCGACTTCCCCTTTATGATACCATTTTATAGGGAAAGAAACATTTTATACAATTAAAATAACTCCCATGTCATAAACCAAACTGTACTGATGATAATGTGTGACATGGGAGGTATTGTAGCTACATAAAATGACTTTTTTCCCATCAAATGGCATATATATATATATATCAGGCTTATTTATTTTTAATTGCACATGATAAGAGAGCGCCGTTTTTGTGTGTGTCACACCTCAAGGGCCCTCTCCGATCACGGATAAGACTTTTTGAAAAGGTGCGTCTTAAGAGCTCCGCGAAATATGCCCATAGATTTGGAGTTCTTCACTCCGGGTGGCAGTCTGTTCCACTCCACCGGACCCGCAACACAGAAAGCACGGTCTCCAAAATTTGTACGGATCTGACGGTGCGGCTGAACCAAATTGATCGCACCATCGCCCGCAGATCTGAGTGTCTGCCTCCTCACACCCATCTCAACAGGCGAAATCATGTCAGTCAGATAAGGTGGAGCCACGCCATTGATGGCTTTATATACCATCAGACAAACACGGTAGACCACCCTCTCCGGGAAACGAAGCCAGTGTAGTTTTTTTAACAGCGGAGTGATGTGAGCGAATTTGGATATCCCGAATATGAGGCATCTCAAAAAGGAAATCGAAAACCCTTGACATACGACCTATTGCCAGAACAACGACGATATGCTGCATATTATGTACTTACAAAATAAACCAAAACTCTCATGAACATAAAGTTTACAACTCTTGGCGACTTTACTTGTAACAGGTCAGCTTCATTCCAACCTTTTTTCTTTTGGTTACAAAATAAATGCTGAAATGTGGACAGAAGTTACAAAAATAGATATGTATGTGGGAAAGTATACATTTTTTTATCAAAACACAGAATTTTAATCTTACCAATTGAGTATTTATTTCACCTCGAGTACTTTTGGTTTACCTACGTCATTTTCAAGATTGGTTGATTGATTTTGGTCTTGTAATTTTGTAACAGTGTCCTCTTGAAAATGACTTCAGCAAGTTGACGTGTTTGGTATGCGCATTACATTTCTACTCCCTCCGTTTCTCCTGACCTTTCTTTCTTTATCCCATCATGAGGACGAGATGTTTTTTTTTTTTATTTATATGAGGAATATATATGAGGTTTTACATGGAAAGGTATCTCCAGGACGTACCTACAGGATACTCACTCCGGCTAGCTTCATCGGCATCACTCTCAAGGCGTGGGTTTCTTTCTTTATGTTGCTTACTTTATACTTTGGGAAGGGTTGTATATTGAAACATGATTTAAAGGACATAACTATAGGTTTATTTATTACTTAATAAGGGACTGGAAATGGGAAACAATAAATGGCCAGACCTGTTTCGGAAAGCTTACGGAGACTAAGCCTAAGGAGTTCCAAACTAAGAGCCTGAGGTAGCGCCCCAGGCAGCGACGACTCACAAGGCTGACGCTTTCACACCTTTGAGCCCCTGGGTGGGCGCTCCTTGCACCCATCTTTGGTCCACAAGGCGAGTTCCTTTGCTGGCAGGAAATCCAAGTAGAAGGGGAGGGAGCTCCATTGAAATGCCCCCCCTTGCACCGCTTGGTGCATGGTCGCCGACGTCTGACCCTGCTGCCTGGTCACCGAGAACTGGCGAGCGATAATAGACGGCCGAATGAGATCGCACGGCGCAGTTCGGTTGCTTCCGTGACCGTTCGGCTCTGTTTGGCCCACGATACATGCACTGCACACTTTTGATATTTTAAATGTTATTTTAAAAATAACATAACGATTTATACTTTTTTTTTTTTTTGGTTTAGGGTTTTGCTTTTTCTTATTTTTCTTAATAATTTATTTGATATGATTAAAACGTTAAAATACACAATTGTAGAATACGGTAATAGGCGGAAGGAATTGTTTATGAATATCTTATTTATCTAGTCTAATCTTATCTAAGCTGCAAAGATATATATCATTTAAGATTTACATTAAGGTATCTTCAGGATACTTACATCCGGCTAGCTCTCATCAGCATCACTCTCAGGGCGTGGGGTTCTTTCTTTGGTATTGCTTACTTATATCTTGGGAAGGTTGTATAATTAAAAGATAAGTTAAACATGAACAAATAAGGGTTTATTTCTGTACTAATATGGGGGGGAAAAGAGGAAATAAGGGATTGGCCAGACCTACAGGTTGTCACTAGAACACTCCCTATTCCGTTGGCTGGAGTTCTAAACGGAAGGCCTGGGGCAGCGCCCCAGGCTAGCGGCGCGGGCGGTTCACAGGGCGGACGCCTCCACACGTGGGAGCCTCTGGGTGGGCGCTCCTATGCCTCTGGTCCACAAGGCGGGTGCCTTGCTGGCAGGAAATCCAAGTAGATGGGGGGGGAGGGAGCTCCATCGTAGTGCCCCCTCCTGCACCGCTTGGTGCTTGGTCGCTAACGTCTGACTCACTTCACATCTCGCCAGGAACTAACGAACGACGGCCTGATTAGTTCATACGGTGCAGTTCGGCCGCTTCCGTGACCGTTCGGCTCCGTTCGGCCCACAAACATACACTGCACACTTCGGGATTGTTCTTTCAATGTTATTATAAAATAACATAACAAAGCAGACATGTATAACTTCGCGCTAACACATGCCGCATGTGGGCCTACAATATAAAAACCCAATCTCAAATGAACATAAGCCCTGCAACTCTTGCCGTCCTTCCCTGAAACAGGGGTGACATTGGCAAAGTGAACCTTTTTTTTTTACAGTATGGGTGGTCAGCCACATACCAACCTATATGCTGTTGTATTCCTGTTCAAAATAAAAATAAAGTCGAAAGTACCCGAGGTGAAATAAATACTCAATTTAAGATTTAAAAAACTTTGTGTTTTTTTTTAATATTTTTATAATTCCTCATAAAAATGAATTTTCACTGTGTGAATACACAAACTCTTAAATGTTTAAATACACAAACTCTAAAAAGTTCATCAATTTAATTTGTTTTTTTTTTTTGCTTTTTACTAAAATTCAACCATCTTCATATCTTAAAGAGACCTCACGAAGCCTGTAGAGCCCTCTGCGGTGCCTTTGTTGTGCGGCCGAAAGTACCGAAAGGGCTTTTCAATTTTCAGTGTGGTTTCGGACTCGGAAAGACCCGAACCCAATTAATCAAAAAGCTTCACAGCCTTGCAGCGCTAGAGCCCTCTACTCCAATTAACGGATATTTATTAATTAATTGCAATTTAGTTGTAAAAGTCAAAGATTAATCAATTCTAATTTGTGTGGAAGATTAACGATTTAGTTAATTCAGTTCAACTACTATTTTAAGCAATACAATAGTATGGTGGAGAGATATTTTCAGGGATCTGTTGCAGTGGCCTGTGGGAGCTAAAGCTTCCGGACATGGGTAAAACGTCCGGAAGCTCCAGCTTCCACAGACCACGACAACAGATCCCGGTTAACATTTTTCCAGCATCATCAGTAGACCATGTAAGCCTGAAACTATTATTTAAAACAATAGGATGTCTGTAATCTACAATCTAAGATATAAAGATAAATGTATATTTAAAATTAATGCTAAATGCATGCCCACAAACAGACATGTTTATTTTGGTGCTTACAAATGCTACCTGTGTGCTTACAATTAAAAAACCAAACCTCTCAAATGAGCATTTGGCCTGCAACTTTTGCTGAACTTTCCTGAAACAGGGATGACATTGAAAAGTAGCGTGGGTGGCCTTACGTTAACAAATTTTACTTACAATGAGGGTTTCCCAGCTTTCAATGGTACAGGTTCCCATTTTTTTCTAAGGCTGAGTAAACTTTGACGATATTTTTCATTCTGGGATTGAAATAAACACCAAAAACGCTAAATAATTCACTTATAGGTTGGAATAAGGTTCCTTGACTAAGAGGTTGGTATGAAGCTGACCACACAAACTATAAGAAATTGGTTCACTTTGCCAACGAAATCCCTGTTTCAGGGAAAGTCAGCAAGAGTGGCAGGGCTTATGTTCATTTTAGATTTTGTTTTTAATTTTTATGTTGTTAGCCCAAAAGTGACATGTATGAGCGCAAACTTATACGTGACTGCTATGGGAATGCATTCTATATGAATCTTGAATGGAACCTATCTCTGCAACTTAGATCATAGATTGAAGATTATAGACACCCTTGTTTGCGATCGAACCATAGCCCTCTGGCATAGAACACACGCATTCAACCAATATTAAATGTAAATTTATCTCTTTGAGTCTAGATTACATCGTACATTATGGGAAATTTGTTTGTTTTTTTTCTTTCTGGGTTTATCTCTGCTCCCGGAAAAGCAGGACGCATTTCCTAGGGTTGCCATTTCGTGGAAATTATTCTATTGGGTGGAAAATTCAATTGAAAATAATTTACTCTTTCCCTTAGAAGCAGGACTGTACTAAGGACGTTTCGAGTGGTGCGACTGTACCAGGGCGCCAAAATACAAGGCTCTCCCAAAGATTTAAAAATGAACTTAAACATAAAATATGAAAATAAATCAAAATCGAATATTTTTTTTGTAAATTTTAAATTAAATCATTCACTTATTACATCATTCCCTTCATTATAACAATGTTTCAGTACTTGTCCATTCTGAATTGATTTTAAGCTCCTCACCACACACAAGAGCCTTTATGTCTCTTTTTGGTGAGGTAAAGAGTATAAGCCATGACTCTTCCATGTATTAGAAATAAGAAATGATGTGTTAAAAAAAAATTGCATCAAATAAAAATAATTAAAAAAATGACGGTGCATTTTCTTAGTAACCAGGAGTATTTAATATATTCTATATCTAAGTTGCAAAGATATACTAACATTGAAGAGTCATATGAAATGCATGCTCACCAGAAGACACGTGCAAATTTTTGCTTGCATATCTCGATGAACATAAGCTCGGCAACTTTTTGCCGCTCTTCTCTGAAACAGCAGTTACATTGGCAAAGTGAGCCAATTTTTACAATACTGGTGGTCTAACTCAAACCAACGTTTTAATCAAGGAATAATAAATGATGTTGGAAACGAACTTTATTAATATATAATTTCAACAGTTTAAATACACTTAATAATAATAATAATAAATTGACAATATTTTTAGTGCCGTTTTGTGAATTCACTGCAAGGGCACTGCAGAGCCATAGCCCCTCCTGAACAAGCATGTCTTCAATCCTGACTTAAATGCACTTGTACTCTCCACAGCTCTCAGCTCGTGTGGTAAGGCATTCCACAGCAGAGGGCCAGCAATGCAAAAGGCACGATCTAAATAATTGGCCATGTTGCTTCTGCAGGGAACCCTGAATCTATTCACAGCAGTATTGCATGCAGACCTCAGGGTACCCCGCCTACCCTCTACTGTGTCCCCCACACATAACGTTTCACAAAAATCTTTTCAAAATTTATAACTCTGAGATATACAGTGGCGCAATGTTCTGCGAGGACTTAAATACAGTTAAACAGACCTTATACTCTACCCTCTCCTTTATTTTCAGCCAATGAAGCTGATCCCTGAGTGAGGGTGTGATGTGCTTATTCAAATTATTCAGCGAATCCAAAACATTGCAAATATTTCTTCTTTCCCTTTGCCTTATCCCATCATTTAGAGTCGGCCCTCCTTGTTCGAAGACGCCAAACTTTTCTATCCTGGCTCATCTCGTCTGTCAGGTTTCTTTTTTGCATTTCTTTTTCAATATTGGCCCGCCATGTTGCCATTGGGCGGCCTCTGCCTCTTGGTCCTGTGGGAATGCTGAGGGCTTTTTGGACAATATGTTCATTGTCTCTTCGCATCACATGGACGAACCACCTGAGTTAGGATTCTCTAATCCTGTCTGTTATTGGGGCAACCTTAAAGCTACCCCTCACGTATTCGTTCCTTATGTGGTCTAGCCTAGTGACGCCTCCAGCCCACCTCAGCATTCTCATCTCGGCAGCATGGACTTGCCGTTCATGAACGTTTTTGCAAGTCCAGCACTCTGCTCCATATAGCATGGCGGGCCTTACTGCCATCTTGTAGACCTTCCTTTGGTCACACAAGACACCTGCAAAACATTGCAAATATTTGCGTGAGAAATTAAATTTCGCTACCTTTATCAATTGTGCCTGTATCAATATATGCTATCAAATTGATAAACCTTAACCCTAAACGCTGCCATCTATTGGTTGCTGAAGTTTTTATTAATGTTCGAATAGAAAAAAAAGTGTTATGGAGAGCCCCGTGCCTCTCTTTGCACCAGGGCCCCCGACGGTCTTACTCCGGACCTGCCAAAAGTTATGAGCACCCTGAAATGAGGGCGCTTCTTTTTAGTCAGGAAGTATAAAACATTTCGTTCAAACTCAATAATAGAGTTTTACGAAAAACGTATTGTAACTAAAGCATTACCTTGAGAGAGCGCGCTAGTTTTCATACATTTTTAGTAAAATACTTTGGTCGGGTTCAGTCGTTATGTTATATACTTGAGTGACTGGATCTTGTTTTGGGAAATTGGAGCGTTTGCTAGTTTTTCACCAAAAATAAACTAAAGCTTCAACGTGGATGCTTTATTTACCAGAATTTTCAAACTCTTTCGTCTTGAAATACAAAAAAATATTATATTTATAATACGCGGAACAATCTAGTACGCTGCACTTATAGTGTATCTTTTTACCGCGTTATTCTGAAAGGGTTCACATGTGGCGTGTGAGACGTATTTATTTTAACAGGTGTTTAACAATGACTGATAGGTTGGTACGAGGCTGACCACCCGTGCTGTAAAAATCGGTTCACTTTTGACAATGCCACCCCGGTTCAGGGAACGGCGGCAGGAGTTGCAAGGTTTATGTCCATGTGAGGTTTTCTTTATTTGTATGCACACATGCAGAATGTGTAGGCGCGAACCTACATGTGCCTGTCTGTAGGCATGCATTTCATATGAGCCTTAAATGCTTACATATCCTTGCAGCTTAGATTATAGATTATAGATTGGATGATGAACAGATGTGGTATAAAAGAAAGTATGATAATGAAAGTACAAAAAAGCACGATGAGATGGTTCGGACATTTTGAGAGAAAATGCGCAGGAGAAGCGTGGAAGGGGAAGATCGAGGAAGGAATGGATAGACCAAATAGGTGAGATTGCCAAAGAATGGAACCTGCAGAGAGAATAAGAGAAGAGTATGTTTGAAGAAAGTGATGAATGTTGGAGAGATGAAAGAGATATGCAAGGACAGATAAAAGTGGAAATGCATCTGCGAAGGTACCGGCCACCCCTAGTGGAACGGTGGCAGGATACAGTAACAGTAACAGGTAAGGTGGAGGATAGCACTATCCCAGCAAGAATTCATGAAAAAGTACAGAAATTCGGCTATTTAAAGATGGAAAACAAAAAGGGATTTATGAAAGCTTTTGTTTGGAGCATTTTGTTGTATGTATTGTTATAAACGTATGGGATTCGTCGTACGTGAGCCTAGGCACGCTGGTTGGTGTGTGTGACGTCTCTGGTATAATGCGGAACAATGCTCTATTACCATCCATTATGGAAGTAACTACCATGTTCTCGAACATGCAAAAATCGTCTCTAAAGCACATACACATACGAGCAAAGATTTTGTGAGACAGAGAGTCGCTTCAACCATTGTAACGCTAAGACCTGGAAGCTGAGAGTGAAGAGTAAACAGTACCTACATTGCAACCTATATTGTGAAAAATAAATCTTTATTGGAAAATTATTTCTGACACTCTTGGTCGGGTCCGGTCGATAGAGTTGGTAGAGTGCTTGCATTCCATGCCGAGAGCTCGGGTTCGAATCCCACCGAGGGTGTCAGAAATAATTTTCCTTTTCAGTGTTTATTTCAAAAACCCAAAATAAAATACCGACAAGGTGTACTCACCCTTCAAAAGGAAAGAATACCAGCCCCCTCGGGAGTTAGGAAACTCCCACTTTAACTAAAGTGGTTAGCGTAAGGACGGCCCCTTTACCTGTAAAAAAAAATAAGTTCCACTAGCCACATGTGAAACCTTTCGGGGATAACGCGGCAAGAAGTTCTACACTGTGTGTAGCTTAGTTGCGTAGTTGAGTTGGTGAGGATAGAAACCTAGCCCTCTGGCACAGAACGCAAGCATTCTACCAACTGTGCCATCGAACGGACATACACCGGTTGAAATATATGTCTGAAAATAAATCTAGAATTTTCGTTTGGAAAACTCCATTTCTCTGGAGAGCTCAGACAACTCCTTTTCCAGCATTTTCTAATAAAACTTAATTCCGCAGTAATTGTGACCTTTTTTGCATTTGCTAATTCTCTCTCTGCCGGAGATAATATGTACTCCTAGTATAAAATTAACGTAAATTCCCCTCGATCGCATAAATACGAAAAAACTATAAAAACCTAATCACTCACTAGGGTTGCTCTTTTTACTCCATATATTTTTTATATTTGGCAATGATATTCTATTAAGAGAACTTACACAAAATTTTATACTCAAAGTTCTGTACCCAAAGTATAAAACGTTACTATCAACTGAACCATAATGTTTCAACAAAAATGTACGTAAAATTATAAAATCACTAGATGCGCTTTTTCGGTTTCAATATATTTTTTTTGTAAACGCCATGTTAGAGTCTAAAGTACACGTCCACACGACTTCGGCAATGCAAGAATTAAATTTAAGAGGTAAAAGTTGCAATTGCAATGTCACAGGAGCTCTGTGAATAAGGTGAGACTGGACGTTTCGCTTTTTGTCGATTTCGTGACGAATTTCTTTCATATTTTAAAAATACGTCCGTTCTTTCTCCTTCTTTTAATCGTCTTATCTTGTTTTAGAAAAATGATACGTCTGGTAGATAGCTCAGTTGGTAAAGTGATTGCATTCCACGCCGAGAACTGGGGTTCGAATTCCACCGAGGTGGTCAGAAATGATTTCCGGTTTTGGTGTTTATTTCAAAACTGAAAGTAAAATAGGGGCAAGGCTTACTAAGCCTTCACAAGAAAGTAGTACCTGCCCCCTCGGGAGCTATATTTGCTTGTGGGTATGTGTTTAATATTAATTATTAATATTTGCACGTCTTACTCAATAAGATTATATATTAAAGATTGCGGGGAAAGCAATTTGAATTTTTAGTCTACCAAAACATAAATGTAAGCAAGCTGCAGTTTGCTGCCGTTTTTTCTTATCAATATTCTCAGTTTTAATTTCAAGGCGGTTTTCATATGAAACTACACACATGTATGTTTGTAAACATTCAAATTATTACGTTTCAACAGTGATTACTGCGAAAAGCGATTTGAATTTTAAGTTGTATAATCTTAGAGTGCATAGGAGGTCTGTTAAATTAATGGTGACTTTTAAAATTTTATACAATATCACTTCTTTTTATTGGGTTGATTATATTGTTGCTTGTTGTGTTATTATGCTGTTGATTGTGATGAGTTGATGATTTCTTTATAGCGCCGTTCCGTGATGTAGTCACTCCAAGGGCGCTTGTGCATGTAATGCCAGAAATTTGCTTGCCTTCAGTGCATTTTAAAACTTTTCATGGTCCTTTAGCTCTTTCACATGACGAGGCAGGCAGAGACTACGCCAGAGGACCAGCAACTGCAAATGCACGCTCACCAAACATTGTGTTAGCTCGTCTTATCGGTGTTTTAGTCAAAAATGAGTTATGAATGCTATCCTACTTAAAATTTTCCGCTCTTTCTAATGCGTTAACTCCCATAGCTCTACGATGATTTTTTTCGTTGTTTGTGCCGAAGCAAACAACTGCGTTTTTGAAGTACTTATAGTTTTTGCGTAACAGACAAGATTTTGGCCTTTTTAGTCCTAAAAGCGCTCGTGACATAAAAAAAATCTTAAAACATCGTATAACCACATTAATAGGAATGCCAATAAATGCCTTTATTTTTTTCATTTTAGAGCTGTTTTGATTTAAACGAGATGATAAAATAAAAAAGTTATGCCATTTTTCTGCAATCTCGAACTTTAAACTGCTCTCCTGAACAATTTCGTTTTTGTTCTTTTCTTGTTCTCTTCTTGTATTATATTCAAGCAACGCAGTCTGAAGTTACTCTGTCTTTGTACTTATTGTTGTAAAATTGCTAACTAAAATAAACGTGCAATGTGTATCAAGTCCCGTATTTCATTGAAGAAATAGAAACCAGAACCAGTGCAAAAGAATCCCCAACATGATGGCCATCATCAAGATATGAAAAAAAAAAACCATCATGTTGGGAATTCCGTCGGTCGCTGGTGATGGATTGGTCTTCAAATAAAAGATTTTTCTTCTTGCTTGATATGAACCACTTTATTACAAAAGGTTACAGACCTTTATTTACCAAGAAGACTGGTGACTTTACTAGTCAGGATATGGTGCAAGAGAAGAAAATGCCGATATGTTTTGTGGTACCAAAATGATGTAAAAATATATTCATTAAATGAAATATCTCCTTATTGTTTGGACAAACCTCATACATAGTGTGTGGAGGAGCTTTCGAAAGCTCTGAGCAGAGCTAAACGAGACATACACTAAATTCGTACAGAATAATTAAATGAGGGTCTTGAATGAAGACTGATCTTTTGAATGTGGTACCTATATAATCTAAGCTGCAAAAATAGATTAACATCAAGATTCCTTTTTTAAGTAAATGCAATTAGATATTTTTTTATAAAATTTTCTTCTTGCCAGAAACAACCTTTAATTCATATTTTTTCTATTTTTACGAGTCAATATTTACCTCATAACTTTTGTTGAAAAAGAGCAAAGAATATGATCATAAGTCCTGACGGGAATCGAACCAGCGTTTTTTTTTATTTAAAACACGCTTGGTCATAGTTTTATTTCAACAATTTATTTGATGCCTACCCATAAATATGTAGTTGCTTGTAGGTGCGCGCTTACACATTCTGCAAGTGTGCAATATAATAACCCAAATCTAAAATGAAAGTAAGCTCAGCCTTCACAAGAAATGAGTACCAGCCCTCTAGGAAGCTGGGAGACCCCCCACTTCAACTGAAGTGATGATGATGATGATGATGGATGATTTCTTTCCTGTGGCGCCATTTAATGGTCCAGGACCATCTCAAGGGCGCCATGGCTTCTCGAGAAAAGTAGTGTCTTCAGTTCCTTTCTGAAGGTGGTGGTAGGCTGGTTCGCGCGAACACCGATGGGTAAATTGTTCCAGGCCACCGGCCCGGCCACCGCAAAGCTTCTGTCTGCAAAGTTTGATGTGTTTGCTCTATTGGGCACTATAACCTTGTTGACAGCAGTAAGGGCAGAGCGTAGTGGTCTTTTTGAAGTCCCATCGACAGAGCATAGCTCAGCGAGACATGGGGGTGCAGTGCCGTTCAGGGCCCTATGCACAGTGAGACACAACTTAAATTCCACCCTCTCTCGGACCCTCAGCCAGTGCAGTTCTCTCAGCAGTGGCGAAATATGACAGCTCTTTCCCTGTCGAAAAATTGCCCTGGCAGCAGCATTGAAAGCCATTTGCAGCCGATCAAACAATTTCTGCGGTAGTCCAGCATATATGATATTGCAGTAGTCTAATCGGGAGACGACGAAAGCAGCTACGAGGCTTTTGACAGCATCCACAGGCAAACATCTTGAGATGAGGCTCAATTGGCGGATATAGAAGAAAGCTGTGCTCACTGTCCTGGACACTTGTGCCTCCATCGATAGTGCTCCGTCTAGTAAGACACCAAGGACGGATATGGACATATGGGATAGGACATTAAGTGGTTGGCGTTAGGCCGTCCCCCTTACCTGTAAAAATAAATGGGCTTAACTCGCCGCATGCGAGCCCTTCGGGGATAACGCGGCAAGAAATTACTCTATAGTTGTAGCTTATTTGCGCTTTTTTGCGTTAGTTGCACTGGGAGGACGATATTTGTTACAAGATCATTAACGGCTTAATTGACAGCCCCACCCTGTTAGAGGGTTTTGAGCTATATGTACCAGATGGCTACGGCCGGGGAAGACGGCATGATCTTTTTCATGTACCGCTGTCCCGTACCGACGTCATGGCACAACATGCCTTAACTCGGAGTGTTACTCTGATTAACTCCGCTGACATTGACATATTTTACATTAACTTAGAATCATTCAAAGATCTAGTTAAAGAGTTCCTCCCAGCTTGTTAATGACTGTGTGAGGGTGCACGGTAATAAGGGGAACCTGTTGTGCACAAAAAAAAAAAAAAAAAAATATGTTGCTTACTTTTCAGGTACATTTGCCTGTACGGGATGCTCGCATCTGATATACATCAATTAAGAATACAGCTCTAATTAGGCATTCCCTATTCAACGCAATGGTTTTATTGCCTCCATAATAATTAATATTAACGGCATGGCATTCATTATTAACGCGTTAGTTAATCATCATATTAGGCATGGTTAACGCAGCCTGCTGTTAATGGCGCCTAACGCGGATGTGTGTGCACATGCACTCGTTAACCCAGACACACGAGTTAATTAATCAGTAAGAGATTAACGATTAATCGAAATTTAATTTCGACAAAACAAGGCAGAGGTTTCCAATATTATTATTATCGGTCACAGACTATATGGTCACAGAACAGTTCGTCCACACGACTTTTTAGTCAACGACATTTCGGTCACGTACAATATATGTCCACAGACAACTGCATCTTCTTCTTCTTGTGCCACTTCTAACGAAGATCGGCGATCATCATAGCTATTTTGACAACTGCATCATAGAAAACTTACTCGCTAAAAAATCTTTGTAATTACTATAGTTTTTATTAATGTTAAAAAGCGCCAATTATACTAGAGAGGACCTTGACTTTTAGGTTGCTATGACGCTGACAGCTCATACCGTACAAAATGTTTCACTTTGCCAATGTCATCTCTGTTTCACGGAAGGTCAGCAAAAGTTGCAGGGCTGATGTTCATTTGAGCTTTGGATTTTGATTTGTAAGCACACATATACCTACTCGTATTACACAGAAATCTTCTGTGATGGAGCCGTCTGTGGACCATGGCATATTGTCTGTGACCGAAAATTCGGTTGGATGAACTGCCGTTTGACCAAATTGTCCACAACCAATGTGTTTGTGAACGAGTTATCTGTAGCCTAGTTGTGTGTGACCGAAATTTCGTTGACTGAAAAGTCGTGCGTTCGAATTGTCCGTGACCGAATTGTCCGTGACAGAATTGTCCGTGACAAAATTGTCCATGACAAAATTGTCCGTGACCGAATTTTCCGTGACAGAATTGTCCGTGACCGAAGTGTCCGTGACCGAAGTGTCCGTGACCGGTTTGAAGCGTTTAACTCCCGCACGCTAGTAATCTGAAAACTTTTAATAGTTTGCTGGCGAGTCAAAGGAATGATGACGTCAGCAAGATGGCGGCTCCAAACATGTCACAAACAGCTGCTGTTTACGGGGAAAACCAATAACATACCTACGCTATGGGGAATATAATATTATAAGGAACTACATTATATATTGCGTACTAAGGGTTTGAATCTACATGAAATAATAATAATAATAATAATCAATATTATTCAAGCCTAGTCACGCGGAGGGTGCAAGACGTGACCAAACAAATAAAACTTATAAGTCAATTCAGCAGGAAACAAAGGCTAACAATGCCCAGCCTTACGCCGACCACTTTAAATTTGGGGAGTTAAAATTGGGGGCTTTCCGGCTCCCGAGGGGGCTGATACTCATTTCTAGTGTAAGCCTTGGCGATATTTCATTTTGGTCTTGAAATAAACACCGAAACGGAAAATCGTTTCTCGGCGTGGAATGCAAGCACTCTACCAACTGAGCTATCGACCGGATACAAGTAAAAAATAAAAAATATATATACCTATACATGTAAAATAACCATGAAAATTAACCTTTGAAACATAAAAATATATTTGTAGATAGGTATATACCTTAAATTTAAATTTCTAAAAACGACTTAACCCTAAAAAAGCGTAGGTTTAATTAATTAACTCCTTTTGTTGGCCCGTTTTGATTCTAATTTTGATAAGCGCGCTTTATTCACTGTTTAAGGTGATTTACGACGAGCCGATGCAGTTTTCTTTGTTTACATTATGAGACGAGATGTATGGATAAGATTGCCAGTATTTGTTCAAGCATGCAGTGCAGCCGTTCTCGGGATAAACACAAAAGAAAAGCCGATTTAACCCTACGATTTTCAAAACATTTTCCGATTATTCGAACCAACTGGAACAAGATTTTTTTTTGGCCTTTGTTTAACAAGAAAATATAAATGGTGTTTGGTGTGGAATGGCTTTCAAATTTTAAATTTTATTTTTACTGTTATTTTCTTCCCTCTCTTTTCAATTGTTCTATTATTTTCTTGTTTGTTTTCTTAATACGTATAGTACTCTATCTCCGTTGCAACGACACATTAGCATTTAAAAAATCATATGTAATGTAAGCCCACAAACACACTTACGTTACTGCACGCTTTCAAATGCTGCATGTTTTCTTACAAATTAAAATCCAAGCCTTAAATGAACATAAGCCTTGTAACTTTTACCGACCTTCCTTGAAACAGGGGTTACATTGGCAAAGTGAACCATTTTATACATAAAGTTTGGGCGATCAGCCTCATACCAACCTATAAATCAAGAAGAATGAATAATTGTTAATTAGTGTAAATGTGCACAGATTTCATGCACTTTACTAATGCTACACCTAGTTCAGGAAAGAATACAAAATTTACTGGGTTTTAAACCAGGGTCAAAGTTATGGTCAAATGACCCAGGCGGGGATCGAACCAACGTTTTTCTATTACAAACATGCTAATAAGATCAACTCACTTGGCCACCTCGGCCATAGCACCGGCATTTTCTTGGCTAACTGGACTTTTCACGTTGGTTTTGAGGAAGCCATGAAAAGATTATTTTCTATCTCGTAGACTCCGCGAGGTAGAGGATTTATATTATACACTTTTTAATATACACCTTTAACTCCTTGACTGATTGTCAGATTAGTATGAGGCTGACCCTCCGTGTTGTAAAAATTGGTTCACTTTTGCCAATGCCACCCCGGTTTCAGGGAAAAGTGGCAGGAGTTGCAAGGTTTATGTTCATGTGAGGTTTTGGTTATTTGTATGCACGCATGCAGGATGTGTAGGCACGAATCCACATGTGCCTGTCTATGGGCATGCATTTAATATGAGCCTCAAATGCTACCATATCTTTGCAGCTTAGATTATAGTTTATAGGTGCCAAACCACTTGGCTGAACATCGTTGGGTTAATAACGAGTTTTATCTAGTATGCTTTAAACCTGATTGTAAACCTTAAATTGAATACTATAAATATTAATTTGTTATGAAATAAATCACTGATATGTAAAGATAAAACATTCTAACGATGCACTGAAAATATCATAGAAGATTCAATGGTCTGTTTGAAAGCTCAGTGGGTAAAACGCTTGCGTTCAAAACCGTAGCACTAGGGTTCAGTCGACACTACGCTCCCCCAGTTCTTGTTTATCGTATACGCCAATCTTGTCAAATATGACTTTTTCATGCAGTTGTCTTATGAATCAAATTCTACACAATCTGAGCTAAGAAAAACCGTAAAACTCGATAATGAGAAAGTTGTTTTAATTTTTTTTTTAATAAATTTCTTGTTTTCATAAGACACATTGGTCCAGTACACATGCAAACATTGCTCATGTGCAATTTTCTCTATGGCGTATACGATAAACAAGAACTAAGGCAGCGACTAAGGTCCGGTATTCTGAAGTATAGTAAAGTTATTAAATTATCATAATATTTCACTGACCGAATTTCGCCAGTAAATATAATATTTAGTTGCTTTAACTTACGACTTTCAAGATGGCGTCGCTTCACTAAGGATACAAGGATACATCATGGGGCATCCACACGCTTGCGGCAAGCGCCTTGCGGCAAGTAGTCTAAGAGCTAGACGTAATAGATCCAAAACGCTCCAGGATAGGAAAAGGCAGATCTGTGAAAAAATCATGTACTCGATGCAAACTACCAGCCTGACCATGTCTCTGCCTGGTAGTCGATGAGGTAAGGTTTCATACGTCTAGCTCTTAGACTACTGGCCGCAAGGCGCTTGCCGCAAGCGTGTGGATGCCCCATCACAATTGTTGCAAACTGAACATTTTTTGTGTCGTTTTCCAGCTTAATGAAGGTTATTTGTAGGTTGATTGTTTTAAAGCTTTTGAATGGCATTTTAATACTTTCCAAATTAGTGGGCGGGGCTTGTTATTTCGGTTATTTTCGGTTTTAGTTAATTCGAGTATTTTGAATAATAGTTCAAGTAATACTTAACTAAAATATTACCGGGCCTTCGTCGTGATTTCTCCTATCTTGAATACCCGAAAGATACACCCAGCCTTCAAAAGAAATGGAAATCTGGCCAATCATTTACGTTGTATGGTACAACGCAAGTGAAGGGATTGACTTGTAGGTTGGTATGAGACTGACCACCGAGAATGTAAAATATGTTCACTTTTCCAATTTCGTCGTTGTTTCAATGAACGACGACCAGAATTCCAGGGCTTAAGTTCATTAGAAATTTGTATTTTAATTTTAAAATATAAAAAATTAAGCGTGAATTTATACGCGTTTGCTTGTGGGTAAACATTAAATATTAAGTTTCATTATAAATTAATCTTTGCAACTTAGATCAGACATTGGTAGAATGCATGTCCCCGTTAACGAAATTATAAAAATAAAAACTTAATCCCAAAAATAATCCATGGCAGTAATTATGAATCGAATTCCATCATGTATAATCTAAGCTGCAAAAATATATTCACTTTTAAAATTGAAATTAAATACATGCCCACAAACAGCCACGTTTATTTCACGCTTACAAATGCTCATGTGTAACGGAAACGCAACTAAGTTACACATATAGTGTAACTTCTTGCCACGTTGAATGTGGCGAGTTGAACCTATTTATTTTTACAGGAAAGGGGGCTGGCCTTACGCCAACCACTTCAGTTGAAGTGGTGGTTTCCCAGCTCCCGAGAGGGCTGGTATTCATTTCTTTTGAAAGCTGAGTGAACCTTGCCAGTACCTTATTTTGGGGTTTGAAATAAACACCGAAACGAGAAATCCTTTCTCACACCCTCGATGGGATTCAAACCCGAACTCACGAGATGGAATGCGAGCAGTCTACCAACTAAGCTATCGACCGGACCGGACTTGTGTACTTACAAATTAAAATCCAAGCCTGAAATGAGCATAAGCCCTGCAACTTTTGCTGACCTTCCGCGAAACAGGCGTGTCATTGGAAAAGTTAACCATTTTTCCAGTATGGGTGAAATATGAGCACTAGAAATATCAATTGTAGTTTTATTCCGCAAGGACTCAAGACTTTCACATTTGTACCAGAAAGTATCGCATCTATGTTGCAACTTTAGAGCCCCTATAAATTCCACGTCGAACCTGCAACAAAACGAATTGCATGCCGGACCTCTAGAGTAGCACGGACGTGATTTATTTACTTTATTAAGCTTGAACTAGAATACGCGAGCGTAGCGGCTATAAATTACAAAGGTATGATCGGACAGTTGTGGAATAGCAGCGATTTTACCCGGGGATACCCAAATTCGCTCACATCACTCCGCTGTTAAAAACACTACATTGGCTTCGTTTCCCGGAGAGAGTGGTCTACCGTGTTTGTGTGATGGTATATAAAGCCATCAATGGCTTGGCTCCACCTTATTTGACTGACATATATATATATATATTTGGATGACTTATTCTTCTTTTGGGCGCCGTTTAGTGGCTCCAGCCACCCCAAGGGCGCCCACCGCTCACTCTCTTCTTGTGAAGATGGTGGTCTTCAGCTCCTTCCTGAAGCGCTCCTCGCTGGTTTCCGCCCTCAGCTTCAAAGGCAGCCGGTTCCAGCACAACGGTCCCGCCGAACTGAACGCCCTATCCCCAAAGCCCGTTCTGCTCCGTCGAGATGGCATTTTCAGCTTGTTGATAGCATCACTCTGCGCCGAGCGAAGAGTGCACTGCTTATCAAAAATCTCGTCAAGCTTACATAATTCGGCTAAGTAAGAAGGGGCCGTTCCTCTGAGTGCTTTAAATGATGCTTCCTGTTGAGATGGGTGTAAGGAGGCAGACACTCAGATCTGCGGGCGAAGGAGTAGCCAATTTGGTTCAGCCACGCCGTCAGATTCGTACAAATTTCGGAGACGGCGCTTTCCGTGTTGCGGGTCCGGTGGAATGGAACAGACTGCCACCTGGAGTGAAGAACTCCGAATCGGTGGATGTATTTCGCGGAGTACTCAAGACACACCTTTTTAGAAAGTCTTATCCATGATCGGAGAGGGCCCTTGAGGTGTGACACACACAAAAACGGCGCTCTCTTATAATTTGTAATTTAAAAAAAATTAGCCTGATATTATTGTTATTATAATATTATTACCCGGAAATTCAGACTACACCTCAACGGCACTAAAATGCCTGCTAACCTGAAAGTTTTTGAGTCATACGTGCTTCCAGTATCCACTTATAGGGCAAAAAAACTTAAAAAGGCTCACTCAGTATATCGCCCACAGACTGATGATGTGCCAAAAAACCATTGAAAGGAGGGTGCTGGGAATCAGTCTCAGAGACAGGGTTCCAAACCAGGATATCCGTAGACGCACTGATGCCACTGATGTTATACTGCGAGTAGCCTGCTTAAAGTGGCACTGGGTTGGTCACGTTGCAAGGCAGGACCATGGCAGGTGGCCGAAAAGTATTGTCCAGTGGCGACCCAGGATGTCCAAACGGGGAGTGGGTGATCCCAGCTGAGGTGGCTGGAAGACATCAAGAGAACTGCAGGCAGAGGATGGCTGAACACAGCAGCCGATAGACAAGAATGGAGAGGATTGGAGGAGGCCTACGTTCAGTTGTCGACTGAGAAAGGCTGAGGAAGGAGGATAAAATTTAAGATTCACATACCTATACGTGTTTGATTTGTTAGTTTTTGCACTTTCTAAAGTTCTAAATGCAGAAAATGTTCGGACCTTATCAGTCGTATAACGTAATTATGGTGTTTAAATTTGTACGCTACGTGTACTCAATGCAATGTAGTTTTAATGTCTTGAGATATTACTAACTGCAGTGGGCGTTGGAAAAGCTACATACATATTTTTATTATGCGAAAGTTCTCACAAATTCTTACGCCTTATAAATGAAAGCCTTTGAAACTTTATAAGATTTATTGTTTGTTAAGTTTGAATACAGTTGGTAGCTCAATAGATAGAGCCTCTGAATTCAGAACGAGAGACTTGGGATCAAGTCCGAGGGTGTGACACATAATTTTCCATTTTTTCTCACCTAGATCATTGAACTGCATGTTTAAGTGCGATTTTTTACGTAGATGGGAATACGTGTAAAATGTATCTGAAATGAAATATATCTGTGCTATTTAGAATGTAGATTAAAAAAGTCACATTCTGGTTGCATGGGGTTAGGTTCAAATCCTGCCACAAGTATGTATTTGATATAATTTTAACCCATCGTATAGACAAGGCTGATGAGAATTTAAACGTGATAGGAATTTTGGATAAATGCGCGAAGTAAGGACTCGCATAAACAGAAAAAGGTCATATAGGAGATTTAAGCTTACACGGCCGGCTGATGATGCTGGAGAGTTGCTTTCCGGGATCTGTTGCCCTGGTCTGTGGGAGCTGGAGCTTTTTACTAAAAAGGTCAATTTGAACAAGAATTGAATGTATTATATTATAATAATATCATGTGTTTTATAAGTACTAGCAGAACGAAGACTAAAAATACAAATGACATAAAAATATAACGTCTTCTTCTCCTTATCAAGGCTACTAACAAAATCTATTTTCGGAATGAGCATTACAGTCCTTGTGGTTGGTGCCTCCGCTCATTTATAATAAGACTACCACTACGGTCACCAGATGTCACTTCTGTCAAGGTAAGATGCTTTCACAAACAAAGGTAATCTATTTATTTTACCTCAAACTTTTCCAGAAGCAATAAGTTCATTATTTTTGTGGAGGCCGAGTTAACAGAGGTGATATTGGCAAAGAGAACCATTTTTGTAGTATGGGTATTCAGTTTTATACCAACCTATTAGTCAAGGAACTTTTATCATTCTTAAATCTCGAGTGTACACACATTTCATCACAGTTTATCAAGATCATCTTGATCATTTCACTTTCACGGTGAAAAAGCCCATCATAGATATGGACGAAACGTCCGGAAGCTCCAACTCCCACAGACCATAGTAACAGATCCCGGAAAACAATTATCCATCAGTTATATATGAGGTTTGGATTTTATTTGTAAGTACACAATCAGCATGTGTAAGCGCGAACTACACGTGTTTGTTTGTTGGCATACATCTGAGAGCTTTGAATGAATATATCCTTGCAACTTAGATATAGAATTTATTGCAAAAAATAGCACTAAGTAATAGAACACTTAGTGAAATGTGCAACTAGTTTGAATTAGATTGTAAACATTGTCAAATGATAGTTGTGACGCATGCACCCCTTAATCTGTTTACAACTGCACCAATAAATCTAAAAGTGCCAAATACATAAATCCACGTTGTGCTCCCTCCAACTAATTCTCCTCGTCCAGTCTCATAAGGCCCTTCAAACCAGCAAGTAAACAAAACCAGGGAGAATGCTGGCTGCAGTTCAACAGGAGGCAGTGGCAATGCCATTTAAAGAACGCTACGCTAAAAACGCTACTAAGATACTGTTACGAAATTAGGGTTCAAAAGTCTTTCAAATTAAAATACACAGGTCTTCTTATACAGTTGTTTATTTTACTCTTTTACATAAATATTTTTACAAAGCTTTCTCGACTATTCTACTTGGTTTCTGTTCACTGATCAAGTTAGTTCTATGTGTTTGTAAATCTCGTATGATACTGCTGGCCCTGCAGGCCACTTGCACCCTTTATACTCTTTAAAGCAGTACAATCTAGACCCTATAGTTGCTAGACAGTTCCAGAAAGGCATAGTAATTATTATTTCTCGATACTTCACGTAATACCTAGAGACTTCTCCACACAACCATCAATCCTACCACCAATACAATACAGAATTCCTATAATTATAACAAATACCTAATTAGCCTAGAGAATTCTACACTTATACACAATTATATATCCTACCCACCAATACTTATGAAGATTCTTATAACTATAACTGCCCATACTTATTTCAATATTTATATTTAATATTTACATAACAATACACATAAAGTGTAACTTCTTGCTGTGTTATCCCCGAAGGGGTCGCATGTGGCGAGTTTAATAGAAAATATTTATTATACGACTATGTATCTGACGTCTCTAGATGTAGGCACTTAAATTATTGTACTTGAATTTGATCGATTTATGAAAAATGTGATTACTCAAATATTCTCAGTAGACTGTTCTGGGCTGGAAGTGTCATCACGACGGTAATTCTTACCTACCGAATATCCGTATTTTTTTGTATGAAGGCTAATCAGCTGTTCACTTGCAGCTATCTTGGATTTTACAGGTCTTCATACAAATATTACCGATATTCAGTAGGTAAAAATTACCGTGGCGATGAGACTTCCAACCCTGGCGCAGTCTCGCATTTGCCAGAATAACTCTTATTCTCACCTTTAAATATAGACTAAGGGGCTATGTTGGAAGACTTGTATCTAAGCTGTTGAGCAAAACAGTTACAAAACCCCTCTGTGTACTTATGTAAATCGTATCTTAAGACAAATTTTGCAAAAGAAATAACCAGATTTTTTGTTAAATTGAACCCGGTAAAATCATACCAGTATTTATATTTTAAAAATGAATTTAATTTTAAAAAACAACAACGATTTTTTTACTCGACATGTTTTACTATAAACCATACTGTCATCCATACTCTTTAACTACTCCAGATATATTTTTAATTATACCTGCTGAGGGTTGTGGAAGCAACCACTCTTCTCCAGTTCTCTCTTAAATGCGCTGCCCGCAGCTCTCCAACCACCGATAAGCCTGCTGCTGTCTTTACTTGATTGGTCCTTCGTGTAGGGATCTTCGTCTTCCTCTCTTCCCCTCCAAGCCACCGATCACAACCAGTCGTTCCAGGCTATCCTCATTGCCACGGATAACGTGTCCAAAGAGCTGAAAAATACGGCGTTTGCATATATTGGCATATATTGGGAATCCGAAGGAAAGTTGCAGCCGAAGAGGAAAAAAGCAAACAGACAAATGACCCAAGGCACCCCTTGTATGGGCATGTGCCTCCCACATCAATACTTAAGTCCAGGAAGGCATTCATGAACACCTTTGAAGAACTCACCGTCACCCAAGAACAGAGGCGCCTGAGACTGTGGAGGGATGGTAGTAGCTGGATGGAACCAGCCGAGACTCTCCCACCTGGCAACCAGCTACCATACAATACCTGGAGATCCCTCAACAGACTCAGGACTGGGGTGACAAGGTGCAAGACAAACCTTCAGAAGTAGGGCCTGCTGGACCGTGGACAGGACACCCTGTGCGTCTGCGGGGGTATCCAGGACTAGGCGCATATGTCAGTGTGCCCCTTAATTGGTGAAAGATGCACACTGACGGACCTGTTTCATGGAAACGACAATGCAGTGGCTGCCGCTAGTCACTGGAGATACCTCGCATAGGTGGTTTTGGACACGTTAAGTAAGTGAGTATATATTGTCCAGAGTCAATCCATCCAAACGTAGCTCCCGACGATTGGACTCGTTGGTACGTCAGATTATAAAGGCATGATTTTTTTTTTTTTTTAGCTCTAACAAATGCCTAAAGAGATGATTAAGCAAGTATTTAATTGTTACTCAAGTCCATCATTTGTACTAACTTAAATACATTTCTTGATTAACTACTGTCTCTGTCCGAACTTCATCCGTAGAGCTTTGTAGTTGGAACCACAGGTGTTCTACGATTTCCACTCGACGAACCAATACTTTTCCGTCTAGCTGTGCTCGTTGAATGATAAATGGACAGTGCTACGACGCTGTCCTCTCAGAAATGCCGCGTTCACACGATTCGATCTCTTCAGTAAAAACTAGTGAGTGATTAGTTACCTAAACTGTCCAGTAATTGAAAACAAGTGACCTATCTAGAACCAGCAGTATGTACACATTGCATATAAAGCACAGTGCTGGTTTCAAACAAATAATAACAGAAATCCGTTGGCCCTCGCATTTTCACTATTAACACTAGTATTGAACCCCGCCCGCACCTTGTCTTATTGATAATAACTTCAACCCTTGTGCAATAGATGTTATTGGGAAAGCATTTATTGATAATTTATTTAAAATAATAAATAATGAATTATTAATTGTTAATATGAATACTTGTTTCTGTCTAGGCAAAATAGATTGGTGAATTGCATTCCTCTTAACAAATCTATTTAAAAAAAAAAAAAATAATAATAACGCTGCCTTGATATGTCCTAGGGGTACTCGCCCACTTGCCCTTAAAATGTCAGTCGATTCACCGAGACGCGTAACAAAATATTATTTTATTAAAATGTATATTTTTTGCCAGGTTGAAAATTAAATTTATTTATTTTGAGAAGTAAACTAAAAAAAGTATCTATTACTTACTTGACACACAGTTTATTTTCATGATTTTTTATTAAAACACAAACATTTTCGATACTTTAATATTACTTTACTGTTACTTTATTTCATGTTATCGTTACTTTAATGTTACTTTATTTTAATTTGGATTTGTAATGTTTTTCATTAAAAAATTTTGTAAATCATTTATAATTTTTTGTGCTCCTTGACTGATAGGTTAGTATGAAGCTGACCACCCGTGTTGTTAAATTCGGTTCACTTTTGCCAATGCCACCCCGGTTCAGGGAACGGCGGCAGGAGTTGCAACTTTTATGTTCATGTGAGGTTTTGTTTACTTGTATGCACACATGCAGAATATGTAGGCGCTAACCTATAACCTATATGTGCCTGTCTGTAGGCATGCATTTCATATGAGCCTTAAATGTTAACATATATTTGCAGCTTAGATTATAGATTATAGTTTATGGATAATCATCATCACGTGTTATTAAAAGAATAAGTAGAGAAATCATAGACCTGTGTCATAGAGAAGGTATCACAAAAATTTCAAAACTGCCTGTATATCTAATTATCTTTTCCAGCCTTTCACAAGTCATCCATCGAACCTTACAGCATCTGCTGTTTGTTTGCCAAATTTGGGCTGACTAGTGACGACGAAACATAAAGAGGACTCTTGAGTGTGACTCACAGATAATCAATCTATAATCTTAGATACAAAGATGCCGCATGTGAACTTTCAACATTAAAACCCAATCTCTAATGAACATAAGCCCTGCAACTCTCGCCAACCTTCTCTGAATCAGAGGTGATATTGGCAAAGTGAACCATATTTTACAATACGAATGGTCAACTACATACCAATCTATAATCCAAGGAACAATAAACTTTCAAATTGTTTTCATTTGAACTTGGTGACACTCGCACACACCCACCTACTAATTCACTTTCACTCCGCCAGTGTGAACGGGGAGTCAAGTGCGAGCCCTTGCTTGCTACGAGCACTTTATTATGATTAAAGCTTCCGCTGTCTACGCCGGCCGTAGAGTCTACGTTGTAGCCTGTAGAGGGTAGCAGATAATGCGGAACGATTCGTTCAATTAATTTTATTGCAAGTGATTTGCAATTTAAATTACTTAACCTTTTTTTCATCGCCAAGAACTCGGATTCAATGTGAAGAAATGGGAATTTTACAAGAGCTAAAAATACATATTCTGTAGAGATTTTTTCTAAAAAAAACTTTTGTTAATCAATTGCTTTCTGGTAGGGTAGACCGAGGCGAATCGGATCACTTTTTTTTGAGGTTGAGCAAATCATACTAAAGTGTTATATAGTGCTGTTTTTATTGATAAAAACGTAAGAAGTAACATTCAGCTATGAAATAAACATGTGAAAACTTAAATCATACATATATTCTCTTAATTAGCTGTTAAAAACTAAAACAAGAAAAATATCCGAATCGCCCCAATTTTCGGGGTGAATCGGATCGTACACAACATGTAACAAAATTTTATTTTTCTTAACACTATAGTTTTGGAATTAGTAAAAAAATAATAAAGAGATCACTATGGATTGTACGGTCGATATCTCAGTTGGGAGATTGCTTGCATTTCATGCCGTGAGCTCGGGTTCGAATCCCGCCGAGGGTGTCAGAAATGATTTCCCGTTTCGGTGTTTATTTCAAACCCCAAAATAAAATACCAGCAAAGCTTACTCAGCATTCACAAGAAATGACTACCAGCCCTCTCGGGAGCTGGGAAACCCCCACTTCAACTGAAGTGGTTGACATAAGGCCGGCCCCCTTACCTGTCAAAATAAATAGGTTCAACTCGCCACATTCGATCCCTTCGGCGATAACGCGGCAAGAAGTTACACTACATGTGCAGCTTAGTTGCGTTTTAGATCAATTTTAATTATCAGCACATAGTACACATATATATACGAGTATATATCTATGGTCCTTTTCCCCCCCCCATTGTTCCTTGACTTATAGGTTGGTATGCGGCTGACCACCCATACTGTAAAAAATGGTTCACTTTGCCAATGTCACCCCTGTTTCAGGGAAGGACGGCAAGAGTTGCAGAGCTTATGTTCATTTGAGATTGGGTTTTTATATTGTAGGTCCACATGCGGCATGTGTTAGCGCGAAATTATACATGTCTGCTTGTGGGAATGCATTTAATATAAATCTTAAATGATATATATCTTTGCAGCTTAGATTAGATTGGATTAGATTAGATATCAGCACATTTTTCGTGGCACCATTCTTCGCAGGCATTGCACTGTCTCAGCAGCCTTACGTAAGGTCAACTTTTTGTTCTGGACTTATTTTACAGCCTCTTTCATTTTTTCTTGAGACCATTCTCCGGCATCAGTCTTCCTTTTGTATGTGCAAACCAACTACAATGAAATAAATATGAATCAATACCTTCAAACATGTAATAAATCAGTTAAAAAGTGTGATCCGATTCGCCCCTGTCGATATGATCCGATTAGCCCCATAATCAAGACATTTGAAATAAATGTTTTAGACGTTACCCTATAAGATTATACTTAAAAGCGAATCGGTTCTCTAATATAGACACCTTGCTTTACAATATAAACCAATGTAGTTGAGTTTTACCACAAATCCGTAATATTACACAAAGAGATCGTAAGTGCGTACCTTAGATGAGCGCCAAAATTGCGACACACGCAAACGACCGGGTCGCTGACGAGACGCGTCGACGCTAATTTACTAGCGCGATCGAAAAACTGCCTATGTCGGGAGGTAAAGGGTGAAAGGAGAGACGCAAAACGCCCGTTGAGTGGGTTACATGTGAAAGCGATATTTGAATTATGAACAGATTTCTTATCTTGATCCGATTCGCCCTGTGATCCGATTCGCCTCGGTCTACCCTATCTCTGTTAAATAAAAATTATGCATTAAATGTAATGTAAAAATTAAAATAAAAGGTTTTATTTACGAGTTGATTAATTTTCTCGAGCGCTTTCGGTGTTATGAGACCATTATCAACAGAACAAAAAAAATCTACAGATTATACAGATTGGACCGGTCCGTAGTCCGTAGTGGCAACACTTCGGACTCGTAAATGGATGGTTGTGGATTCGGATCCCGGCGGAGCACAAAAATATACCATTTATATTTCGAATGTGCTCTTCGCTGGGTTGAAAAATTCATAAACCTTTACCAATGACCGGTCACCAAAGGTCCATCCAGCCTTACAGCAACTGGGTCTTGCTTGAGTAATGGCGCTTTGTAGCGACGACCAAGCTCGTACACCTCTGCGGCACTACAACAAGTGTCATAGACCCCTAGAGTCTTTAGAATCTAGGGAGTCTCCCGCACAGGATTTCTTAAAAAAAAAAAAAAAAAAACCTCCTTACATTACTTAATAATAATAATACAATATTTTTATAGCGCCTTTTCATGACTCTTGGTCACCCCAAAGGCGGGATTTGTGATACTTGACTTGATACTTGACTTATAGGTTGGTATGAGACTGACCACTCATACTTAAAAAAAATGGTTTACATTTCCATTGTCACCCCTGTTTCAGGGAAGGTCAGCAAGAGTTTGAGAGCTTTTTCTCATTTGAGATTGGATTCTTATGTTGTAAGTCCACGTGCGGCATGTGTTAGCGCAAACTTATACGTTTCTGCTTATGGAAATACATTTAAAATGAATCTTAAATGTAATATATCTTTGCAACTTAGATTATCGATTGTAGAGCTATGTTCTGGTGAGGGAAGGGATTATAAGGAAAGATAATAAGGAGAAGATAATAGGGAAAGAACAACATTCTTTTTAAAAACTACAAAAAGGCCCTCTCTTTTCTCAGTTTTTATGCCACCAAAGCTCAACTAACCTACAGCTTTCTCTGGAATCCACTTTGTTAGTTGTTCTCTTTATAATGATGTGATAACACCGAAAGCGCTCAAAGAATTAAATCAACTCATGAAGTAAAACTTTGTTTTTCTTATTTTAAATTATAATTTAGATTGAATCTTCACATTTCATTACACAAACCATTAAACTACTCGTAGATCAGTTTTACTCACAATCTATAATCTAAGTTAAAAAGATACATAACATTTAAGATTCATATTATGAATTCATTTCCTCAAGCAGATACGTATAAATTCGCGCTTACACATGCCGCATGTGGATTTACAACATTAAGCCCAATCTCAAATGAACATAAACTCTGCATTTCTTGCCGATATTCACTAAAACTAGGGTCTAATGTGATCTAATCTTATCTAAGTTGCAAAGATATGTTACATTGGGGATTCACATTATATGCATTCTCACAAGCAGCCACGTACAAGTTCGCGCTTGCAATGCCGCATGTGAACCTACAACATAAAAACCCAAATCTCAAATGAACATACACCCTGCAACTCTTGGCGTCTTTCTCTGAAACAGGAGTGATATTGGCAAAGTGAACCATTTTTCACAGCATGGATGGTCAGCCACATCACAACTTACAAGTCAAGGAACATAACACAAGGGGGCATTGGCAAAGTGAACCATTTTTTTTACCAACCAGAACCTTAAAACCAGATCTTAGATCTATAACAAGAAGAAGAAGGCAAAAGTACGAAAAACCTTTTGGATTTAAAGCACAAAGTTATTTTGACTGTTCTATCAAATAGCGTATAATATTTTCCCTTGACAAAAGCTAACTCTACAACATTACGCATTTTCCAAAGTCATTTTCAAATCTTTCAAGATTGAGTCTAAAGCAGTGTTGCAAAAATATTTTGCCAATGTAATGCAGAAACCTTTGCATGCCAAAGTTGGAGATCTCAGCTTTCAAAGATGCAGGGTGTTACAAAAGTTGCATTTAATAATAATAATAATAATATCAGGCAAATTTATTTTAAATTACAAATGATAAGAGAGCGCCGTTTTTGTGTGTGTCACACCTCAAGGGCCCTCTCCGATCATGGATAAGACTTTCTAAATAGGTGTGTCTTGAGTGCTCCGCGAAATACATCCATAGATTTGGAGTTCTTCACTCCGGGTGGCAGTCTGTTCCACTCCACCGGACCCGCAACACGGAAAGCGCGGTCTCCGAAATTTGTACGAATCTGACGGCGTGGCTGAACCAAATTGACTACTTCATCGGCCGCGGATCTGAGTGTCTGCCTCCTTACACCCATCTCAACAGGCAACATCATGTCAGTCAAATAAGGTGGAGCCAAGCCATTGATGGCTTTATATACCATCACACAAACACGGTAGACCACCCTCTCCGGGAAACGAAGCCAATGTAGTGTTTTTAACAGCGGAGTGATGTGAGCGAATTTGGGTACCTATCCCGAATATGAGTCTTGCTGCCGAATTCAACACAGATTGAAAGCGATTGAACTGCTTCTTCGGCTGACCACTATAAAGCGTCGAACAATAGTCAATCCGAGACACCACAAACGCGCTCACTAGGGTCTTGACTGCATCTGACGGTAAACACTTTCTAATAGCCTTAATTTGGCGTAGTGAAAAAAAAGAAGAAGCTATTGTGGCATCTATTTGCCTCTCCAGTGTCAGATTCCGATCCAGTAAGACTCCTAGAAGTCCCACTGAATCAGAAGGCTGGATTAGCTTACCTCCTATGGAGAGTGGTACTCCGTTCACTAATAGCCAATAGGTGATCACGCCTAGATGTGACTGCCCACATTATCTCCGTCTTATCCATGTTCCATTTCTATTCTAGTTCCATTTCTAGTTATCCATTTCTGAGTGAATACCAAAAGTTTTAGGATCGTAGCGGCATTTTTCACCGGTGGACCGGTACGTTGTTTAGAGGTAACGCATCGGACTCGTAAATAGAAGGTCTCGGGTTGGAATCCTGGCGTAGCACAAAACAGGTACCAATTATATTTTCAAATAGGCTCTTTGCTGGGTTGAAAACTTCATAAAACCTTTCCCAAAGACCGGTCATCAAAGTTCCACCCAGCCTTGCAACAGCTGGGTCTTACTTGAGAATTGGCGCTTTCTATACCAACGACCAAGCATGCAGAGGGCTCTTGATGTGTTATTCACACAAAAACAGCGCTCACCTCAAATAAGTAATCCTAATATTATTATACTTACTTTTGGGAAACGTCATGTTACTGAAAGGAAATGTATACAGTAAACAGAAATAATCAAAAGCGATGACATTGGATGTATTGAATGCAGTATGTAAGGACAGAAAAAAATGGCGGCTTATCTGTAATGTTATATATATACAAGGATAATTTATTTATAAGGTACACATAATAAAAGAGCGCCGTTTTTGTGTGTGTCACACCTCAAGGGCCCTCTCAAATCACGGATAAGATTTTTTGTAAAGATGCGTCTTTAGTGCTCCTTTAAAGACACCAACAATGTTGGCAGCTTATTCATTCATAAATTTCAATTGTATTTAATTATAATACCCCCTTATTTTTTTTTTTACATAAATGTTAATTAGTACTCCTTGACTGATAGGTTGGTATGCGGCTGACCACCCATACTGTAAAAAATGGTTCACTTTGCCAATGTCACCCCTGCTTCAGGGAAGGTCGGCAAGAGTTGCAGGGCTTATGTTCATTTGAGATTGGGGTTTTTATATTGTAGGTCCACATGCAACATGTGTAAGCGCGAAATTATGCATGTCTGCTTGTGGGAATGCATTTAATATGAATCTCAAATGATACATATCTTTGCAGCTTAGATTTAGATTTAGATTTAGTACTTGTAATTCTTGGTATGAGGTTGGTATGAGGCTACCCACCCATACTGTAAAAAAATATTTACTTTGCCATTGTCACCCCTGTTCCAGGGAAGGTCGGCAAAAGTTACAGTGTGTATGTTCATTTGAGGCTTGGATTTAAATTTGTAAGTACCTACACATGCAGCATTTGTAAACGCGTTTGTTTGTGGGCATGCATTTTATACAACTTTTGCCGACCTTTCCTGGAACAGGGGGAACATTAACAAATAAATTGTGTGAAAGAAATTACCGCACTATTTTATTAAAAAGAACCCACGTACACACCATAATAATACACACTTTTTTTTGACTCGCCCTGTATCATACGAGAAAACTCGAATATCGAAAAGTTCTCGACACATCGTTTAGGTTTACTTACAAAACAAAACTCGGAAAACTGTTTTCCCTGCACTCGCATCAGTGAGCACAACTACTTTTGCGTTTCTAGTTTATAATCTAAGTTGCTAAGGTGTATTGTTGTCGCGCAAGCAGTCGCTTGCACTCGGTAGAGGCAAAAAGATTTCAGAATAATTCGATACCTGAAAGGTAAAACTGAATAAGTGATAATTAAGCTTACAAAAGTTTCCCACATAAATGCACCTTTTTTCCTATTCTAATCTAATCAAATCTAATCTAAGTTGCAAAGATATGTTTCATTGGAGATTCACATAACATGCATTCTCACAACCAGACACGTACAAGTTCGCGCTTGCACGTGCCTCGTGTGAACCTACAACATAAAAACCAAATCTCAAATGGGCATACACCCTGCAACTCTTGCCGTCCTTCCCTGAGACAGGGGTGACATTGGCAATGTGAACCATTTTTACAGCATGGGTGGTCAGCCGCATACCAACCTATAAGTCAAGGAACGGAGGATTCCAAGAGGAGGAGGAACAAGGAAAGGATTCCCTACGAAATAATACACTAAAAACCTGGGTAAAAATCCTGCAGTTTAGAAGTTTTCATGAGCACATTCTTATAGTTAGTTTACTTACCATGAGAAGTTACACACTATAAAATTATTTATCCACTATTTCTAAAATCAGTGAATCTGCAGCGGTTGATAGCTCAGTTGGTAGAGTGCTTGCTGAGAGCTCGGGTTCGAGTACCATCCAGGGTATCAGAAATGATTTCCCGTTTTGTTGTTTATTTCAAACCCAAAATAAAATACCGGTAAGGTTTACTCAGCCTTCACAAGAAATTATGAATATGTGATAATAATTAGAAATGAGAAATGCACTAATAGTAAAAGTAGTAAAACTGGTATCAAAAACCCCCCACTTCAACTGAAGTGGTTGGCGTAGGGCCGGCCCCCTTCCGTGTAAAAATACATAGGTTCCACTCGCCACATGCGACTCTGTCGGAGAGAGTGCGGCAAGAAGTTATACTAAATGTGTTGCTTAGTCACAAAAAGTACTTATTTAGTTGTACCTTTTAGGTAGCGATATGGCACCCATTTTCTTTCAATTACATATTATGTAAAACAACTTCTCATTTTGACTACAATATCTTGGAATATTGTTTCTTGAACAATCGATTAATTATGATTGTTTTTAGACGTCTGAATAGTTTACATGAAGTTTATAGACTCTGTAAACTTAAGTCCAGGGTTCATCCCCGTATGATCCCTTTTGAGTTCGATGGCTTTTTAGTTACATACTTTTCAGAGTACAATTCTTTGTCTCCGTTACTTTGGCTTTTGTCCAAGCGTAGCACTTAGTCCTTTGAATGAAAGTTTAAAAATTTGAGAAACTGAAAATGCAATAAGACCAATTAATTTTACATAGACCAAACCAGGATTACGGTTAAAGCTTCGAACGTGAAATCGGCAGACCTTGAGTTCGATTACCGGTGGAGGACAAAAGAAGTATTCAAACAATCGTCAAGTCGTTCTATCGACAACAACTTTGACCCTAGTTTAACATATTATCGACCGGTGCGTAGTCTAGTGGTAACGTTTCAAACTCGTAAAGGTTACGGGTTCGAATCCCGGCGAAGCACGAAAAATATACCATTTATTTTTTCAAAATTGCTCTTCGCTGGGTTGAAAAAAATAAATACCTTTACCGGATTTTGCAAAATTTATTTTATGATTTGCTCGCATTAGGTTCATAGCTTAAGCCCTCCAAACCAATGCAATCCGTACTTATAGGTGACTAAAGGCTATTCGAGCATACACCAGACCATGCCAGAATTGTCTCGAGCAGAAGCCTCGAGTAAACGTGAGTACGTGAAACCATCCAAATACTTATGGCTAGACACACATATACAAGTAACTAAAAACACACAGACAGACAAAGTAAACATACACACACATAAACTCATACAATGGTAAAAATATGATAATCTCTATCGATATGACGAGACTGCATACCCTGGTTTTAAGAATAATGAAGTACGTCAAAGGAGCTAAGGCAAGAATGAGAGTTCATATTTTTAAATGTCAACCAGTTTAATATACCCTGTTTTTCGCAATAAAAAGGACTCTGTGCAAATTTAGCTTTTAAGAAAAAACTGTGAAAATTGAGAACAGGCATTGCTTTCTAATCTAATCTTAGTTGCAAAGATATATTAACATTTCAAGATCATATTAAATGTATGTCCACAAACAGACACGTGTGAGCTCTCGTTTACAAAAGTTGCATGTGTACTTACAATTCAAAAACCAAATCTGTAATGAACATAAGCCAAGCAAATTTTGCCGTCCTTTCCTGCAATAAGGGTGACATTGGCAAAGTGAAACATTTTTTACAGCATAGGTGGTCAGCCTCAGACTAACCTACAAGTCAAGGGATACGATTAATAAATAACATTTTGGTGTAGATAGATAAAAAAGAATACAACATATTCTAGTTTATATAGAACAAAAATAAAATAATGCTAAATGAGGAGGGTTTAAGCATAGTGTATGTCACGCGTGGTGTGTCACGTATGTCATATACGTCATTCGTAAAATATCACATATGTCACAGAATTATATTACCTGATGAATTGAAACATTAACTGATGACAATGACATCAAACGACAACTACGCTCGCACTGCAGGAAAGCTAATATGTTAGCCCGGCGGTTCGCACAATGCTCGGATATCGTTAAAAACAGGCTCTTCCTTGTTCTATGTACGCAACAATACACCAGCGAGTTGTGGTGTGACTATAAAGCACAAAGCATGAACGAGATGAGAGTCTGCTACAACATGGGCTACAGAGCATTGTTACGACTGCGGAAGAGCTGTAGTGCGAGTGGGATGTTTGTGGCGGCTCAACTACCCTCCTGGAATGGGTTGCTGCGAATCCGAATGGCTGGGTTCAGAGACAGAATTGAATCCAGCGAAAACTCTCTGATCGTAGCAATCAGAGGCCTGAAATGGGAGTTGGGCATATGGCGTCATTGGGCAAGGAATTTGAAGCTTACGTAGCCTTTTTTCCCTGTTTAATATGTTCCTGATATTCTAATGTACAATGAACATGTATTTCTCTTTTCTTTCACTGTTTAACTATATATTTTGTTTGCTCTTTTTTCTCATATATTTCATCACATATTTTCATGTTTCTACATTTTTGTAGTTTTCTATGTACTTTTTCTATTGATGTATTATTTTTTTATGGCTGGTCATGTATTGCACCCTCCACATGACTAAGCTGGAATAAACGCATATTATTATTATTATTACCTGTGTGACGTATGTCACATGTGTCACGTATGTCACGTGTAGGGAATTCAATCCCACATTAAATCTCAATTTGAAAGATTACAAAAACAATCATAATTTTTGCCCTAAGATATTAAAAAAAAAAAACGCAACTAAGCTACACATATAGTGTAAATTCTTACCGCGTTATCCCCGAAGGGGTCGTATGTGGCGAGTTGAACCTATTCATTTTTGCAGGTAAGGGGGCCGGCCTTACACCAACCACTTCAACTGAAGTAGGGGTATCCCAGCTCCCGAGGGGGCTGGTACTCATTTCTTGTGATGGCTGAGTAAACCTTGCCGGTATTTTTATTATGGGGTTTGAAATAAACACCGAAATAGGAAATCATTTCTGACACCCTCCTCGGTGGGATTCGAACCCGAGCTCACGGGTTAGAATGCAAGCACTCTACCAACTGAACTGTCGACCGGATGTTCATGGAAAGTATTCCACTCGCAAAATAAACGAACCAAAATTTAATTTTAAATTTTTGCCAAAAGTATTTCAGTCATTTCTACATATTCCCTTCATTCATCTCCTTTCAGAATCAAAGCGAAATCTTTTCTGAAAGCTCCTTAGTCCGAGAATTTATTACACGAGTATTCATCGAGCAGTCGATATTAGCAAAGCCTTTGAACCATTCATAACCCGACGTAATTGTGTTTGAAACTTGCAAAACGAAGTTCTCATACTCTCGTTTCGCTGTTTCCCTGTTCCCGATGGAACACTTTTGAGTGTTTAATTTTATATTCCGTTTCAAAGTGGGTTTTTCAATTTCTCCCAAAAATGATCCGCCTTTTGTGAATAATACAAAGCCTCATACCTGAAATAATTTTTGAATTAGAGTTGTAATGTATATCCGGCATTAATTGTGAGACCTTAAATTAAATATTGTTTTCGACTCTGATGCATGGAAGTGAGACATGGAAGGTGAACAAAAATGAACTAACGTGGAATCAAATTCAACCACATTTTTTTCCCTGGTCAGAAACAAGTGTAAACATTTTCAAATAATTATTAATTATTTTTTTACTGCTTTAATAAATAATTACCAAAATATATATTTTGAAGACTTTCCTTGACTTATAGGTTGGTAAGAGGCTGACCACCCATACTGTTAAAGTGGTTCACTTTGCCAATGTCACCCCTGTTTAAGGGAAAGTCGGCAAAAGTTGCAGGGTTAAGTTCATTTTAGGTTCGGATTTTAATCTGTAGGTACACATTCAGCATTTGAAAGCGCGAACTTACACGTGTCTGTTTGCGTGCATGCATTTGATATGAGTTTTGAATGTAAATGTATCTTTGCATCTTAGATTATAGATTATCTGTTGACTCAGGTCAAAACTATTTTCATGAGCCCAACGAGAGTCGACCCAGCGTTGTTTTTATTTTAAACACGATATTCAAAGTCACCGTCTTGACCCGCTTGTCCATAGCACCAACAAGTTTGATTTAAAAATCTTGTTTCGTGCAGGCGCGTGCATAGGGTATAGGCAAATACATTTCATAACAAATATTTTCTCCCATTCCTTTTAAGTAACTCATTTGAAATTGACTGAAGTTTTATGTATAGTTTGTTTTGTTTTGAATATTTTGGGCTTTAACAAAACACATACATTTTCTACCGGATACTCGGTATCCGTTCTCAAATTTTCGTTCTGGTTTTTTTATCAATCCGCCTTCACTGATTAAAACTTTCAGACCCTTTGTGAAGAGGTCGCAGTAAAAATATGTTTTAATTAAAATTTATCTTTCATTTTCTCGGAATTTTCAAATCAAAGGCGTAATTTGCACAAATAGGCAGAGCATATGACGGACCAAAGTCCATCAAAACGAAACAAGAAAATTCAGATATATTTTATTATAAAAAAATTTTACTTATTTTTTTTGATAAATAAAAAAGTCCGGACGATAGCTCGGTTGGTAGGGTGCTTGTATTCTATGCTGAGAGCTCGGGTTCGAATCCCACCGAGGGTGTACCAAATGATTTCGGAAATTTCGGTGTTTATTTCAAAACTCAAAATAAATTACCGGCAAAGTTTACTCAGATTTAAATAAAATCACAGTGAGTTAGACTTTCACAAAGTTACTGCCAAAGATTTAAATAATGTAAAGCTTACTCAGCCATCACAAGAAATAAGTACAAGCCATCGATATAAATTTTATTTAGATCAATGGTACAAGCCCATCGAGAGCTGGGAAACCCCCATTTTAACTGGGTGGCGTAAGAGTGGCCTCCTTATCTGTAAAAATAAACAGATTCCGCTCGCTACATGCGAAACCCTTGGAGAATAACTTGGCAAGAAGTTACACCACATGTGTTTTTTTTTTGCGGTTTTAAAATAACATTTTGGTTGACCTGCAATGCACGCTGATTGGTGCGTGTCACGTCTCTAGTATAGTGGAACTATTTACCATGTTTGAGAACATGCGAGAATCGTCTCTGTGGCTAATATAAATACGAGCAAAGATTCTGCGGGGAGAGTCGCTTTGACCATTGTAACACGGAGACCTGTAAGCAGAGAGTGAAGAGTGAACAGTACATTGTAACCTATATCGTGTAAAATACATCTAGTGAAATAAATTTTAATCGCAATTTAATTAAAAAGCCCCAAGTGAAATCATAACAATATAAACTTTGCAACTCTTGTCGCCTTTCCCTCAAACGGGGTGGCATTGTCAAAATTGAATCAAGTTTTTACAGCATGTGCGGTCAGCCTCAAACTAACCTATTAGTCAAGGAAGTCTAAGGATATAAGCTTATTTACAAGCAAATGAACTGTTCAAACATAATTTTTACTAATCAACAAATGACAATTAATAAACAAAAGTTTTTCTTTAATCAGTACTTGTACAGTTAGGCATTTAAAAGTTTTCCAGGATTGCCTGGGGGCACTCTAAAACAATTCGTTCAAATCAACTTGGAAATTTCCAAAGAAAAGCACAAAGGATGTCTCCTGTGCTATCGACAATCGGATTAATAATATGGTCCTTTTGTAAGGATTAAATATTTACTAATTAAAAACGTACCCCGTACCTCTATGTACCTCATCTAATCTAATCTAATCTACCCCTAGTATAAAATATTGCGTAAATTATTACTCAAGTATTTGCAGGTTTTTCGGGTATCGTATAAAAGCTACACATCTAGTGCAACTTCTTGCTGTGTTTTCATGTGTCCGCATGACGTCCAGAAGAAATGTCAGTGGAAGCGTAAAAGGGGTAAAAGGGTAAAAGGAAATGGGTGAGATTTCGAAAGAATTGAACTTGCAGAGTGGGAATAAGAGAAGAATATGTACGAAGAAAGTGATGAGTGTTGAAGAGATGAAAGAGATATACAAGGACAGAAAAAAGTGGAGACGCATCTGCGGAGGTACCAGCCACCCCTAGTAGAACGGCGGCATACAGTTTCATACAGTACAGCATCGTCCGATCGGTACTCAGTTGGCAGAGTGCTTGCATTCCATGCCGAGAGCTCAGGCCCGAATCCCACCGAGGCCTTGCGAGGGTGTGAAAAATTATTTTCCATGTTGGTGTTTAAAACGCGACAAGAAGTTGCATTGTATGTGTAGCTTAGTTGCGTTGCGTATTTCCGATTCGGTTCTGATATGAGTCCCCTTTACACCTACACAATATAACGGTCGGTTGACTTCTGAAACTATAGAGAGTTTTTGCCCTTATTTTATAGGAAGAATAATGATCATTCCAGCAACATTGAGAATCGTCACATGCGAGACTTTACGAGAACATCCGACCAAACACCAAACGCATTATTCTCAAACAAATTATTGTCCTCACAAATACTTAGCATTTTTTTTTTCTATAGAGACTTCACAGACTGGATTATTAACTCACACAGACAAACAAAACACACAACTATATATTCGTAACAGTATTTTAAAAAGTCTATATCGACGTGTAAAAGGCAATAGGGCATAAGCGACGTAAACTAAATTGTTCATGAGAGCTGTACCCTTAGTACGAGTTGCAAAACTTGAGTAATGTAAAGTTTACGGCAATTATTAAAGAGTGATTTCCCCCAAAATCTGCCGTTTTTGTTTGTTTGAACTTGATTTTCTTCATCACTGTAACTCTTTTGCTAAGACCATAAAGTGGAAACAAAAACGGCAGATTTTTTAAATTTTCCGTAAACTTTACTTTTCTCAAGTTTTGCAACTTGTACTAAGGGTACTGTTTAAAGTTTGAGATTGCAGAAAAATGGCAATGGAAATTTTTTTTATTTATTATCATCTCGGTAAAATCAAAACAGCTCCAATATTTAAAAAAAAATAAGGCATTTATTGGCATACCTATTTATGTGGTTTTATGAAGTTTAACGATTTTTTATGTCACAAACGCCTTTAGGACAAAAAGGCCAAAATCTTGTCGGTTACACCAAAACCATACCTACTTCGAAAATGCAATTGTTTGCTTGGGTATAAACAACAACAAAAAACTCATCGTGGAGCTATGGGAGTTAGCGCATTAGAAAGAGTGGAAAATTTCAAGTTAGATAGCATTCTTAACTCATTTTTGACCAAAACGTCGCTTATTCCGCTACTTCCTTTTAACCGTCGATGTACAAGTTCTTCTCACTGTTCACTCTCTTCTAGTTCAGACGTGTCCTCTCTGAAGGCTTCTTCTTGTTTATTTAACGAAGTAGGTACTGACGCGTTCGTAGCACACAATTTTACACAAAATGCCAAGTACAATACATGGCCACAGCATTTTTCAAAAAATGTATTCAAACTAAAGCAGCGCTTCAAAAGAGCGTTTTAGATTCCATATATGTTTGGTATAGTTTTAACGTAGTGTTGTATTTATGCTTGTTTGGAGTCCAGGGTTGCATTCGAGACAGTCTCTGGTGTCGCAGGACGTCAAGTGCGGTTCATAGCGAGCCCATCTATCCAGAATACACCCCTGGGCTCTTCAAAGCCTCATTGTTTATGCATACAAATGCGGTACAGAATTGGCAACGTTGCGTGAAGTCTGAATGTTTTTTTTTCAACAATTTTCTGTGGTAGTTAGTCCCCTTAGTGTTTTTTTTTGTCTTATGGCCATCAGAGGTTATTTCACATGAGCAATGTTTGTATGTGTACTTCACCAATGTGTCTTATGAAAACCGGAAATTGATTTTTAAAATATTTAAAACAGCTCCCACATTAGCGTGTTCACGTTTTTTATCTGAGCTCAGATCGTGTAGAATGTGGTTCTTAAGACAAATTCCTTTAAAATTCATATTTTAATCAAATGGTAGACCGGTCCGTAGTTCAGTGGTAACAATTCGGACTCTGAATGGGAAGGTTGTGGATTCGATTACCGGCGAAGCACAAAAAATATACCTACCATTTATATTTTCAAATTTGCTCTTCGCTGGGTTGAAAAATTCATACAATCTTTACCAATGACCGTTCACCAAAGGTCCATTCAGCCTTACAGCAACTGGGTCTTGCTTGAGAATTGGCGCTTTGTAGCGACGACGATCAAGCTCGTAAAATGGTCGATAGCTCAATTGGTAGAATGCTTGCATTCCATGCCGAGAGCAAGGGTTCGATCTCAAAGATTTACTCAGCCTTCACAAGAAATGAGAACCAGCCCCCCCGGGAGCTGGAAAACCCCCACTTTAACTGAAAGTGGTTGGTGTGACGCCGGCCCCCTTACCTGTAAAAATAAATAGGTCCCGAAGCGCCACATGTTACCCCTTCGGGGATAACGCAGGCAAGAAGTTACACTGTATGTGTAGCTTAGTTGCGTTTGCGTAGATAAACCAAACAAGCGCTATAGTGACGCAATTTCACACTGTATCAAGAAAGGTCGGCAAAAGATGCAGGGTTTGTGTTCATTTGAGGTTTCGATTTTATTTTGTAAGTACATATGCAGCATTTATAAGCGCGAACTTACATGTTTCTTTTTGTGGGTATGCATTCAATGTGAATTTAAATATTGATACATCTTTGCAACCTAGATTATACGAGTATAGTGACCTTCGACGTTGCCAAAACTAAAAAAACACTGTTTCAAAGTGTAGAAGGCTTCGTAAGTACAGAAAATACCCTCAGCTCGTGAAATGCACTAACTCAAGAGAAAAAGCATCACGTTTAAACTAGACCATAGCTTTTCACCATATAAACAGTAAAACCAAAACCCTCACTGGAGGCGCTACTTAAACATCCTTACATTTCTTGGTTTAACGCCATGTGTGAAATTTAACGTTATTTTTTATACTTCATGCATAGAGCTGTAAAACATACGTACATATAAAAGATTACGTACACTCGCCTCGATTGCATAAATCAAAAATGTATTGAAAATTCGACGGCACACCTAGTGAGTGATTCAGTTTTCATATATTTTTTAAATTTACGCGATAGGGGGGAGCTTGCGCATTGCTTTATACTCGGGGCTTAGAATGTCCTTATGTGTGGCCCTTTTATGAGGCGTGTGCTGGGTAAGGTTTGCATCTAGCTGTCATTGAGGTGACACGTTAGAATGGCACAGTGACAAAACGACACGTGACATGACAACACATGACATTTCATCACAATGACAAAAAAATACAGAAAAGTACATCACAAGGAAAAAAACATCAAATAACAAAACGTCACATGACGAAAAAACACCTAAAACAGATTATATCCGGTCCGCAGTCCAGTGGCAAAACTTAGGACTCGTAAATGGAAGGTTGAGGGTTTGAATCCCGGCGGAGCACAAAAATTCATTTTCAAATATGCTCTTCGCTGGGTTGAAGAATTCATAAAACCTTTACCAAAGACCGGTCACTACAGGTCCATCCAGCCTTACAGCAACTGGGTCTTGCTTGAGTATTGGCGCTTTGTAGCGACGACCAATCTCGTAAACAACACCTCTGCGGCACTGCAATAAGTGTTATAGATCCCTAGAGTCTACGAAATCTAGGGAGTCTTGCGCACAGGATTACTAAAAAAAACAAAACATTTATGAAATGTCATGGGATGTTTTTTCATGTGCCGTTTATGGTATGTTCTGTTTTAGTTATCTGATATTTTGTCATATGATGCTTTGTCGTGTGATGTTTTGTCATTGCGATGTACTTTTCTGTGTTCTTCTTCGTGTCAGCTTCACACCGTATTGGCCCAGTAACGAGCAATGTCTACAGCTCTTTGGTTTCCCGCAAAGAGATCATCCATGGAGCAGCTTGTCGGACAGGAGGGACGACACCGCAGGTGCTCCATAGTTTGCTGAGCTCCACACTCACATAGTGTAGAGTCCTCCCGTCCCAGAAATCCCCAGGTCAGCATGTTGGCCCGGGCTCTTCCAACATTGGTCCTCAATCTGTTCATGGATCTCCATACGGGCCACTCGAGGTTCTTTCCTGGAGGTAGGCTCTCTGAAGGCTGCACAAAGCTCTCCGGGCATTCCTCCTTCCACATTTGTAATCTCTCCGTCACTTTTCTGTGTTGTTTTGTTATTATGATGTAATGCCATGTGACGTTCTGACATGTGTCATTGTGTCATATATTGTTTTGTCACTGTGTCGAATTACCATGGAATCATCATTGAAATACACGTCAAGGGATGCTTACAAAATGCGATTCATGGCGAATGTATAACCACCCTTAGTTTTAACATATTATACACTGTGGAAAACCTTTATATTTTTTATTTTTAAATTTAAGAAAATTATTGTACATAAGCTCCGCAACTCTTGCCATCTTATCAAGTGTCCTATTAGTTTCGTTTCCTCTTCAAAATGTGAATTATAAGGTCTCTTCTTTTCCTACTTCCTGCAACACCTTTTCGTTGGACTTCCTTTCAAAAAAATCTTCAGAAAACTTTTAAAAATCAGGTATTGTATGTATAATATGTTATCTAACATTGTATTTGTACTTAGATGAGATTGGGTATCCTATTCTGACTCAAGGCGAACATTAGTCGTCTCCTTAGTGCTTGTCCCATGTCCATCAGAGGTATGTCTGTGTAGGTACTGGACCAATGTGTCCAATGAACACTCGAAATGGATATTATCTAGGTTTTTTGCAGTAACTTCGTGAAAGTTCGTCTTTACAATTTTTAAAATATATAAAACAACTCTCATATTATCATCCTGTTTAACACTTTCTTCTTAGCTCAGATTGTGAAGAATCTAATCTAATTTTATCTAATCTAAGTTGCGAAGAAATTTAACATTTAGGATTCACATTACATGCATTCCCACAAGCAGACGCGTTTAAGCTAGCGCTTACACATGCCGCATGTGGACTTACAATATAAAAACCCAAATCTCAATGAACCAAATGAACATACACCCTGCAACTCTTGCTGACCTTTCCTGAAACAGGGGTGACATTTTCTACAGCATGGGTGGTCAGCCGCATACCAACCTATAAGTCAAGGACATGAACAGAATGTTACTCTTAAGACAATTTCATTGAAAGGTCATATTTGAATTAAATGGTAGATGAGCCAAACAAGCACTGGGGGGACGAATTTCTCCCGGACTGAGATTTGAGGTCTACATGACGTCACAGCGAGTACTATAGCGCTGCCCCCCTAATGGTCTCCTAGCGAGCTGGGAAATTGCAGACAATCAACACAGATGGCGTTGCTCTATCTAGCGAACTAGCGCAGCACACGGAACAGGGTTGCCTTAAAAAAACTCTCAACAGATGTGGATGTAGGGAACGGAAATCAACGTAAAAACTCAACGAGCCATTGTAATATTAATAGTAGATTAATGTAGGTGTACATCGTAGGTAGTAATAGTTATTATAGCATTATGTTAAAAGTATATTAATATGGGTGTGCACCGTAGGTAGCAATAATTATATGTATAAGAAATCTACAAATTAAATGATCCTTTTGTACTCTTGAATTTTGTAGAATCCTCGCGAATGTGCTGGCAAAATAAGCTCCTAGAGAGTTCTGTCACTACAGTATATAAGGAGCAAAATTGAGTGCAATCAGACAGTGAGATAGTTGCCTTTGATTTGAAGAGTGTAAGCGATACTGAACTGTGAAAATAAATTTGTGCAAACAAAAGTGTTAAAAATAAATATAAATTGTAAAAATAAATTAAGTGTTCTGTAGTCTAGTGGTAAATGGATAAAGCAAGTTGTATTCCCAGAAACGCAACGCAACTAAGTTACACATATAGTGTTACTTCTTGCCGCGTTATCCCCGAAGGGGTCGCATGTGGCGAGTTGAACCTATTTATTTTTACAGGTAAGGGGGCCGGCCTTACGCCAACCACTTCAGTTGAAGTGGAGGTTTCCCAGCTCCCGAGAGTGCTGGTACTCATTTCTTGTGAAGGCTGAGTAAACCTTGCCGGTATTTTATTTTGGGGTTTGAAATAAACACCGAAACGGGAAATCATTCTGACACCCTCGGTGGGATTCGAACCCGAGCTCACGGCATGAAATGCAAGCACTCTACGAACTGAGCTATCGACCGGACTGAATTTTTTTCAATTGAATTAAAATTAATTTAATGAATTCTTTAAATTGATTACTAATTGGTAAAGCCTTGAAAATGCTTCCCGCTCATGGAAACGAAACGTCTGTATATAGAAATAGCTGCGATTTGAACATGGTGCAACCCGAAACAATCCAAAAGAGATAAACAAAAAAAATGTTTTACTTGTAAATTCAGTTCACATTTCACTCTCTTTTATCTGAGCGTTCATCTTCCTTTAGCTTAAATTTCCTAATTGAAATCGCAGATATTTCTCCTATTTCGTACCTCTAGTATAAAACATCGCGTACAATTTCCCGCCATGGCGTAAATAAAAATATGTATGAAATTTACAACAGCACCCCTAGTGAGTGATGTAGTTATCATACATTTATTAAATTTACGCGACGAAGGGGAATTTACGCGAGATTTTTTTACTAGTGGAACTGATTCCTACCAACATATTTTTTACGACCGCGTGCAACATTCAATTTTACAAAACTTTACCGCAAGTTTATAACTTAAAAATATATTTGAAATCTAAAACGCTCAAAAGGTGCGCTGTTTTAGTTTTCATAGATTTTCTTGCAAAAACAATGCCGTTGGATTTTAACGTAATTTTTTTACTTTTAAATTTAAATCTCAAGATTCATCAGAATTTATTTTTTTTATACTCGAACGTCAAGTAAGAAAGATTACTGTCATAAACTCAAAACAGTGTTTTCAAAAAATGTTGGAAAGAAAAACGCTCCATAGAGTCGCTGTTAAAGTTTCCATATATCCCGAAAGCGGAGTTTAAAATACCCAGACAATGTCTTCAACTTAAAATGCCTGGATTTTTATACTCGTAATCTATAATCTAAGTTGCAAATTTTTTTATTTTTTTTAATAGATTTGTGAAGAGGAATGCAATTCACCAACCTATTCTATCTGGCCAGAAACAGGTATTAATATCATCAATTAATAATCCATTATTGTTTATATTAATGAATTATTAATTAATAATTACCCAATAACATCTGTTGAACCAGGGTCAAAGTTAAAGTCAAGTGACCCAAGCGGGGATCGAATCAACGTTATTTTATTCCAAATACGCTAGAATGATCAGCCTCTTGGCCCCCTCGGCCATAACACCGACTAAAGATATATGCTAATATTTAAGATTCATATAAAGTGCATGTCCACAAACAGACACGTGTAAGTTTACGCTTACAAATGCTTTGTGTACTTACAAATTAAAATCTAAACCTCAAATGACCATAAACCCTGCAATTTTTGCCGACTTCCTGGCAAAGTGAACTATTTTTTACAGTATGGGTGGTCACCCTCATACCAACCAAAGACAAGAAATACAATAACATAAAAAAAATACAGTCAATCTAATTGTTCAACAAGATTATTTTAAAGGCTTTTGATTGTTCGGAAGATTTGTCATCGTATCTTCTAAAGGCAGTGCCTTGTTGTGCCAGCCATTTGTCTCTGTTGGCTGCCATCCTCTTGAGCTGTGAATAGGACGACACATCCATGAGCCGTTTCCAATCCTGGAAGTATGAAGTTCTTGGGCGACCTCTTGTTCCTCTTCCAAATATTTTTCTTTCAAAGATATTTCTAAGAAAGGCGCTAAGTCTAATCGAGTGACCAATTATTTTATCTTTCTCTAAGCTGTACTTACAGCGCAACTCCCTGCCGCGCTGTCTCCGAAGGGGTCACAAGTTCACGTTTGGAACTTTTTTTACAGGTAAGGAGGTCGGCCTCACTCCAACCACTTCACTTGAAGTGGGGTTTCCAAACTCCTGTCGGGGAACTGTTTCGTCCCCGTAGTGCTTGTTTAGCTTATCTACCATTTGATTCAAAGATGACCTTTAAATGAAATTGTCTTAAGAATCACATTCTACACAATCGGAGCTAAGAAAAAAACTTAAAACACGATAGTGTGAGGGTTGTTTTATATATTTTCAAAATCAATTTCTAGCATTCGTTAGACACATTGGTCCAGTACCTACATATGCTCATGTGAAATATCCTCTGTTGGGTTCTCATTTATTTTAAAGGCTGATTAAACCTTTCTTGTGTTTTATTTTGGGGTTGAAATAAACATCACAACTTCAAATACAAGTTGAATATGAATATCAAGAATAATCTTAGAAAAATACATGTTATTTTTAAGCATAAGTCAACGACGTTACCATGTTGAAAGCACCGGTTCCCATAGATCACCGAAGTTAAGCAACATTGGGCGCGGATAGTACTTGGATGGGCTGCCGCTCAGGTACACCGCGTGTCGTTGGCATCTTGGACCGGTTCTTAGTCCAGTGGCAACACTTCCGACTCGTAAATGGAAGGTTGTAGATTCGGATCCCGGCGGAGCACAAAAAATATACCATTTCTATTTCGAATGTGCTCTTCGCTGAGTTGAAAAATTCATAAACCTTTACCAAATACCGGTCACTGAAAGGTCCATCCAACCTTACAACAACTGGGTCTTGCTTGAGAATTGGCGCTTTCTACAGCGACGACCAAGCTCGCAGAGGGCTCTTGAGGTGTGATACACACAAAAACAGCGCTCACCAAATAAATCATCCTAATGTTATTATTATTATTATAACACAGGAAGGCTAGTGATGCTATGTGGTCGGTTAACCCATTTTTGTTCAACTCGCTCTGATTAACACGAGAAATTCTGCAGGCCAGTGACGTCACTGGCCTTTTTTATTATTTCTGGCAAAATTGACTCTTTGACCTTTAAAATCTAAAATGTAAAGTCACCTGGCCGGGCTAACGACAGAATAGAGAGTCATTAGAATAGAATAGAGTCATCAGAATAGACATCAGGAATTTAAAAAAAAATCAACAAACATTAAAAAAATTATAATATCTTTGAAGATTTGGCTGTGAGAAAGAACTTTCTTATATTAATAACTTTAACTAAATTTGTGTTTTTACTATACTCTTGTCTCCTAATTTTAATTTTAATTTATTTATTATTTCATATTTGCACTAAATGCTGTCAACAAGGTTATAGTGCCCAATAGAGCAAACACATCAAACTTTGCAGACAGAAGCTTTGCGGTGGCCGGGCCGGTGGCCTGGAACAATTTGCCCATCGGTGTTCGCGCGAACCAGCCTACCACCACCTTCAGAAAGGAACTGAAGACACTACTTTTCTCCAGAAGCCATGGCGCCCTTGAGATGGTCCTGGACCATTAAATGGCGCCACAGGAAAGAAATCATCCATCATCATCATCATCAAATACTTTTATTTTTTATTTTGATTGTTGTACCCGATGACAAACTGAAGATTTCAGTTTATCGGGACAAAAATGTTTGATTTTAAGATTTATTAAATCCTGTAAAATTGTTTATGAAATAAAAAAGTAAAATAAAATGCTTGAATGCAAAATTATGTACTATATAGCAGGCGCATGCATAGGGTAAAGGAAAATAAATTTCAGAATAAATGTTTTCTCCCATCCCTCTAAAATAACTCATTTGAAGTTCTTGATTTTTTGGTTCCGGGTTTTGACCGTGGTCCATATTTTTTCTTCTTTTTTCTTTTTCTTCTTTCTTGATACTTCTTGAAGACTTTCAGCTGACGTTTCGTCTCCTCTGTGGGTGACTTCTACGGAGCTCTGCTCACTTCTGAAATTCATTTTAAATTGACTGACGTGCTGGCGATGGCTCCAATCGAACTTAAATTTTATATCTGAATATCAAGTTTAAAAGGTTTTTTTCATATACTGCCTACCTATTAGGCGCTGTACTCTTTGTACTCTTTTGTACTCTTTGTACGGCATTGTACTCTTTTTTCCCCTCCGTCGAGTAGCGCTTGGCTGCAAAGTGGCTTGTCCCGAACCACTTTACCAGCCAGTTTTTAACTGGCCACGGAAACTTTAAAGCCAAACTACACCAGCTGGGTATCCCATCCATCGTATCAGCAGAGTGCCCTTGCGGCGCAAGCTCCCAGGACGTGCCTCATATATTATGGTACTGTCCATTGCGACACTCTGATCGGGTTGCGCTCCTTGCTGCAGTACGGCCGGCCATTGGCCCAGTCGGTTACGCAGACTTTGTTGCTACAAAATCAAATTTCTCCGCTTTTGAGCGATTTGCGCTTCATTTTGCCAAGCTGCATCCGCAGCGGATTCACAGTAATCCTGTCCTTAGATTTAAATTATTATTATTTCGTATTATGTGTATCATTATTCACGCTACTCGTGATCTAGCAACAATCCCACAAGGAGTGCCACCCGAGGTATGCTATTAGCTTCGGTAACATCGAACCATTTACTTTTAGAGTCATGGGCACGCCTCTGACCTAGAGGTTCTTGTTTTGTCGTGCCGTTGCTTTCACTTCACGAGAAGGCCTTTCGCCACTTGAGAAAATATATAGCTTTGCATGAACGTCCATGTGCTGTGGGTCCTTCTGACACATACATACAGGACGGGTACGAGGAGGGTTTGAGCATACGTGCCTGTACGGGATGCACGCAGCACGCCCGGCCCCTCCTATATAGGCTTAACAAGCACTAAAATGCAGCATACTTCATTCAGCATCACCGCCAACTGCATACGTTTCACAGTGTTGTAATCTATAATCTACAGAGATATTTTAAAACAAAAGATTTATATTACTTACATGCTCACAAGCAGACTCGTATAAGGTCGCGTTTGCAAATGCTGCATGTGTAGGTACCTACTTGAAAATAAAAATCAAAATTCCAACGAACCCTGCAACTTTTGCCGACCTTCTCTGAAACAGGTTTGACATCGGCAAAGTGAACTATTTTTAAAGCCTTTCACCAACATATAAGTCTATAATCTAAGTTGCAAGGATATATTCATTCATAGCTCTCAGATGTATGCCCACAAACAAACACGTGTAGTTCGCGCTTACAAATGCTAATTGTGTACTTACAAATAAAATCCAAACCTCAAATGAACATAAGCCCTGCAACTCTTGCCGACATTCCCTGAAACAGGGGTGACATTGGCAAAGTGAAGAAAGGAAAAATATGAGAATCCTTAACTTATAGGTTGGTATGAGGCTGACCACCCATACTGTAAACAAAATGGTTCACTTTTTCAATCTCACCCCTGTTTCAGGAAAGGTCAGTAAGAGTTGCAGTGCTTGTGTTTATTTAAGATTTACGTCTTTACACTGTAGGTCGACATGCGGCATGTGTAAGCGCAAACTAATACGTGTCTGCTTATGTAAATGCATTTAATATGAATCTTAAATGTAATACATCTTTTCCACTTAGATTATAGATGTGGGTTAGAGCCGAAAGAAAAAGACAGTTAATTAAATTAATTTACATATAAAATAAAACAAGTTAAAATATACATTTAAAACAGTTAAATTTGCCCTAATCAAAACAATGTTTAATTTCTTTTAAAATACACCAACATGTTCCTTGAGGGATCTTCTTTGAAATAAAGTAACCATATCCGGTAACGGCACTGGTATTTTGGCCCCGCTCGCCTCATTAGTGGCTGTATTTAATGGGGCTATAATTAGAGCCTCGGAGGCGATTATGGCCCCAGGAGGGACTTTGAAACAGTAAAAATCCCTGCCTTGGAAGTCACTTTACGGCCACAATAAGTCACTTGAAAAGCGACAGTGCCATCTTAAAGGATTTGGAAAAAAACGAAAGAAATGCTACGTCACTTGGCACTATAAAATACAAATTCATATATGTGGGTATCGAGTCCCGGCGGAGCACAAAAAAATATTTCATTTTTCCAATTTGCTCTTCGATGGGATTAAAAATTAATTGCCTTTACCAAAGACTGGTCACCAAAGGTTCATCCAGCCTTACAGCAAATGGATCCTGCTTGAGAATCGGCGCTTTCTTTAGCGACGACCAATCACGGAGAGGGCTTTTGAGGTGGGATTCGCACAAAAACAGCGCTCACCAAACAAATCATCCTAATATTATTATTATACTTTCTACTTATACCCTTATCACCGCTATTTGCTGTACTTTTCGACCCCTGAATGCCCCATCACATAATTCATATGTTGGCTTTAAACAGAGCTCCAGCAATACACAGGCTTTCCGACGTCTCGCTTTAGGAACATGGTTTATGAACGTGCAAATTTAATTACACGCATGTACATACTAGAGTTGCCGCGAATACTCGGTATTTTCCGGTATTCGGCAGTGCAAGACAAAGTTTGGAACTTTTTTAACAGGTAAGGAGGCCGGCCTAACTCTTTCAGAAAAAGTTAATTGAAATTGTATTTTTTTTATAATCATAAATGCAATTAATTACGATTCATTCGAAGAGTCATAAAAAAAGGAGAGCTTGTACGAAGAAGGTTATGACTCTGGATGAAACAAAAGAAGTATGTAAGAACAGAAAGAAATGACGGTTGATCTGTAGTGTTGGCGGCTAGGACTAGGGTTTTTATATAAGAATTTTGTATTATTTTGTAGTTTTGATATCCATACATATTATTATTTATTGATTTTAAAAATTTAATTAGTTGTGTATGTTCCTTGGCTTATAGTTTGGTATGAAGCTGTCCACGCATGCTGTGAAAAAAATGGTTAATTTTGACAATGGCACCCCTGTTTCAGAGAAGGTCGGCAAAAGTTGCTGAGCTTATGTTCATTTGTGGTTTGATTTTTTAATTATAAGTATGAACTTTCAATGTTGACTTATCTTTTCAGCTTAGATTAGATTAGATATGATGACAATCCATAATCTAAGTCGCGAAATTTTTTATTAACATTCACAATTTATATTAAATGCATGTCCACAAACAGGCACGTGTAAGTTCACGCTTACTAATGCTGCATGTGTACTTATAAATTAAAATCTAAACTTTAAATGAGTTAAGTCCTAACTTTTGCCGACCTTCCCTGAAACAGGGTGGACATTGGCGAAGTGAACCATTTTTTACAGGATTTATGGTCAGCTTCATACCTGTAAGTCAAGGAATAGCTATTATATGTAAGTATTTGTCCGTTCGATAGCCCAATTGGTAAAGTGCCTGCATTCCATGCCGAGAGCTCGGGTTCGAATCCCACCGAGGGTGTCAGAAATGATTTCCCGGTTAGGTGTTTATTTCAAACCCCAAAATAAAATACCGGCAAGGTTTACTCAGCCTTCACCAGAAATAAGTACCTACCAGCTCTCTCGAGAGCTGGGAAACCCCCACATCAACTGAAGTTGTTGGCGTAAGGCCGGCTCCCTTATCTGTAAAAATAAATAGGTTTTACTCGTCACATGCGATCCCTTGGGGGATAACGCGGTAAGAAGCTACAGAATATGTGTAACTTAGTTGCGTAGTTGCGTTGCGTTGCGTTTACATAAAATTATTTCATTTGAAAAAGTGTACTCGGCCTTCACAAGAAAAAACTACCAGCCTTCCCGGGAACTGGAAAACCTCCACTTTAACTGAAATGGTTAGCGCAATGCCAGCCCCCTAACCTGTAAAAATAAATAGATTCCAATAGCCACATACGTCATCTTCGGAGAGAACGCGGCAAGATGTTAAAGTAGTAGTAGCTTGTTCACGATTTATCCTACTTTTATTTCGAATAATAATGCCGAGTTATTCGATATTCGCCCAAGTGAATGGTGATTATCCGGTATTTGACTATTCACCATAACAGCTATTCGCAGCATCTCTAATATGTAGGTTCTCCTACAGAACCCTTTAGGCCAGTGATTCCCAAACTATGGTACGCGTACCACCAGTGGTACCGTTCCTTTTATATCGAAAATTATTGAGAAGGCCGTTGTTTGGCAACTCACTCAGCACATGGAGCGAGGCGGATATCTGTCTAAGTTTCAGTCAGCATATAGAAAAGCTCATTCCACTGAGACTGCCTTACTTCGCATTGTGAATGATGTGATAGCTGCGGTTGGGGACGGTGCTCTTGCCATGGTGGCAGTACTTGACATGAGCGCTGCCTTTGACACTGTTGATCACAGTATACTCATCACTAAGCTTGATAGGTTGTACGGAGTCCGAGGAGGAGTATCTAAATTGCTATCTTCATATCTGAAAGGCAGATGTCAGACTGTGGATGTTGATGGTGAGTCATCAGGTATGCCCATGGACTGTGGTGTGCCTCAGGGATCTGTACTCGGGCCTTTACTTTTTACCCTGTACACAAATGATCTTGAGAGCACTGTACTGATGAACGGCACCAGCTACTATTCTTATGCTGATGATATTCTACTTTGTCGTTTCTGTCAGCCATCTATGACAGATGCCTGTAGTCTTGAGATGGTCCGGTGCATTGAAGTGGTGGCTGAGTGGATGGCAAGGTGTCGCCTTAGAATGAATCCAGACAAGACAGAATTCATCTGGATGTCGTCTCCTGGTAGGAAACACTTGCTTGGCTCTTCACCAATTAAAGTAATGGGCCTGGATGTATATCCATCTAGCTCAATTAAGTTTCTTGGGGTCCATCTTGACAACACTCTCTCCATGAGTACGCAAATAAGCTCGACTGTGAGCTCCTGTTTTTTTCACCTGAGGCAGTTGAGATGGGTCAGAAACTGTTTGACATCCGAAGCTGCTAAGATTCTCATTGCGTCCTTTGTTGTGTCGAGACTGGATTATTGCAATGGTCTGTTCTGGGGTCTTCCAAGGTTTCAGCAGTCTAGACTGCAGTCCGTCTTTAATGCTGCAGCCAAATTACTTTTAGGAGGACGAAAAACTGACCATGTCTCTCCTCTGTTGCGGCGCCTTCATTGGCTGCGAGTCCCAGAGAGGATTGAGTACAAAATATGTGTTTCTGTTTTTAATGCCCTCAGAGGAGTTGCCCCATCGTACTTGTGTGAATTGTGCAGAGTCGACCAGATAGGTGGAAAACGATGCACTCTTCGTTCTGCACAGAGTGACGCCGTAAACAGGCTTCAACTGCCTCTTCGACGGAACAGAACTGGTTTCGGAGACAGGGCTTTTAGTTCGGCTGGTCCATCCTGCTGGAATAGTCTACCTCTGGAGTTGAGAACAGAGACCAGTGTTGGCAGTTTCAGGAAGTTGCTTAAGACACATTTGTTTAACAGAAGCTTCAACACATAAAAGCGCCCTTGGGGTGGCTAGTGCCACTAAACGGCGCTGTATAAAAATTGTCCAATTATTATTATTATTACGCGACGCTTCTTAGGATGGTACGCAAGCAGCCATGGCCATAGGAAATACATAGTAAATAATTATATCAAACGTTTTTCAATTTCGCGCTTAAAATTAAGTACAAGTGAGCTTGATATTTCCTCTCTTGTCTCGAATATGCAGCCCAATTTTCCGCACCAAGTCCTAAGAGTATTGTATTTTTTCTTTAATTAATAAATAAACGGAATGTTGTCATAAACAGTTTTTGCAGTTTTGATTACTTTACCATTTTGAACGATTTTTTTTATTGTTACACTTCAGTGGTACGCCACTGATTTTTAATTTCGTGAGTGGTACGCGAAATGAAAAGTTTGGGAACCACTGCTTTAGGCCATTGGAAATTTTTCGTAAAGATTTTTCTGACAAATACAGTGAACAAATTATGTATATAGGTTAGTTGTTAATTATTGAAATAGTTCATTTGAATAGAACCAATATAATCAATAAAACCAACTTTATTTAAGATCACTTTACACATATTGAAACTATAGATTTTGCTTCAATTTTTTCCATGGAAAGCCATAGAAGTTTTTTTTGTCAAATTGTTTTTATTGAATCCGAAAGGGAAAAAAATCCGCTAAGGCTTTCATAATTTTAATTCTCACTCTTAACCGATTTTTTGTAGCGTTTAATTTTATTGTTTAGTGATCTGTTTATTTCATATAAATAACTTTAATTGATCGTTTGTATTCCTTGACATAAGGTTGGTATGACCTGACCACCCATACTGTAAAAAAAAAATCACTTTGTCAATGTCACCCCTGTTTCAGGGCAGGTCGGCAAGACTTGCAGTGCTTATATTCATTTGAGATTTGGTTTTTATGTTGTAAATAAGTCCACATGCGGCATGTATAAGGCCAAAATTGACGACGGCATGTTTAACGACGAGTCTGCTCGTGGGAATGCATTTAATATGAATCTTAAATGTAATATATCTTTGCAAACTTGATTATAGATTAAAGAAACCATACTTTAGAGACTGGACATTCTTTCATACACAAACATAACCATAAATTTTTTTTTGTGCTTTGCCGTGAATTGAACCCACAACCTTCCGATTACTAGCATTTCTTAGTGTGAGTCTTGACCTGTTTTTTGTAAAATAAATGTACAAACGTCACATAAAAAAAAGTATCTTGCTACAAATTTTGTGCCAAAAAATATTGTTACCATTTTCAGTTTTCTAGCGGGAAGATTTCCCAAAGGGCTTAGAGCAACCGAGCGAGTCTTTGAAGACCGGGCAATATAGTTTACTCGCATCTCAGATTAAATATTTTTAACTTTGTGTCGTTCTGGTGAAACGGCAGTTGGCAACTCGTAAAAGACTTCAATATGATTTGAATAAAGTCGTAGCAACACTGTTTTATCATTCGGCTCCATGCATTGAGGTAGGAATTACAAAAATAACGCATTTTGAGCCAAAATTTGGAGTAAATATTGGTATGATTTTACTTGAGGTTCTTTTAATTTAACAGCGATTTATCCATTTAACAAGATTTATTTTGCGACAGATTGTTTACACTATTGCTCACTCTTCTCGATCTAGCTTATAAGAACTTCGCGGCACAATGTTGAAAGAGATTCTGACTGGCTCACAGAATCTTTGCTCGTATTTATATGGGCGGTTTTTTCCTAATCTCTAGCCATCTCATCTGACTGACATGATTTCGCCAGTTAACAGCCTCATTTTCATGTTCACCTGTTATCGTAAGATGGGTGGGAGGAGGCAGACACTCATATCTGCGGGCAATGGTCCGATCAATTTGGTTCAGCCGCACCTTCAGATCTGTGCAAATTTCGGAGAACGTGCTTTCTGGGCTCCTTAGGTGTGATTCACACAAAAACAGCGCTCATCAAATAAATCATCTATGTATTATTATTATTATGATTATTATTGTTATTATTATTATTGTTATTATAATTATTAACAGCATCTTTAGTAAAATAGCAATGGCACTAAAAAGAAGATAAATGTAGTCAACGCGTTCTATATGCTACTCTACTTCTGTATCGTTCTAAGTCTTGAAGACTCCTAACAGGCAAAGTTAACACCTTTTTATGGTCGCGTTACCTGCCGAAGGGGAGTTTTATGTTGTATCGAATCCCATATAAAGTCACTTACCCAAAGATAGAGTAAATACATATTATGTTAGTAAGTTTTCGGGTAATCCGTTGACTATTCTTTTTTTTTTAACCGACGTTTCGGATCGGTTACACGATCCTTCATCAGGGCGGTCCTCCTGTGTGTAAGGTTGGCCTTGTATATACATTTATTACGTTATCTTCATCTACGTATTCATTTTACCAGTCCGTAGTCTCGTGGTTAGTGCCTCGGAGTCGTAATCGGAAGGTCGTGGGCTCGATTCCCGGCGGAGCACAAGAAATACATCACTTGTATTTTGAAAAGCAGGGTCTGCTTGTGAGAACACATATAATGTGAATCCCCAATGTTACATATCTTTGCACCTTAGATTAGATTAGTGTAGATTAGATTGGATTAGATAAGATTAGATGTGTTTTATGAAAACAGATTCACTTCTGCAGATACCGTTATCTCTGAAAGTTAAAAAAATACAAAAGAAAAAAAATCATCGAACCATTTCTTCGAAACGTAACTAAGCTACTCATTAAGTGTATCTTATTGCCACGTTTTCTCCGAAGGAATGGCATGAGGCGAGTGAACCTATTATTTTTTACAGGTAAAAAGAGCCGGCTTTACTCCGCGAACCACTTCAGGTGAAGTGGAGGTTTCCCAGCACACGACGGCGCTGGTACTCATTTTTTGTGAAGGTTGAGTAAACCTTGCCGGTATTTTATTATGGGCTTAAAATAAACACCGAAAGGGGAAATCATTTCTGACGCAATCGGTGGGATTCGAACCCGAGCTCTCAGCATAGAGTTGAAGCACTCCACCAACTCAGCTGTCGAACGATCTTTTAAACATTTAAAAATACTGCTGAACAAGTGTTTGGTGGGATTCGAACCCGAGCTCTCGGCATAGAGTTCAAGCACTCTACCAACTCAGTTTTAGAGCGGACTTTTAAATATATAAAAATACTGCTGAACAAGTGGTTTTTTTTATCGTGGAGATTTTTCATTTGTTTTTCAATTGCACAGAATCCAAGTTTGATTTTTTGCAAGGAGAAACATTTAAATTAAAACTCTGCAAGTATTTGTAGCTTCCGGGCGAAGCAGTTCATTCTTTTCCTATTTTTGTTTTTTTTTTTTTCAAAAAATGGTAATGGGATATTGAAAAAGAGTACGGGAATATCCCAAAAAAAAGTGGGATGGAATATTGAAAGAGAGTTAGTTGAAGAAAGAGAGTAAAGGAAAGAATTGAAGGCAATGTCTGCCGGGGGAAAGAAAAGATGGGTAAATGCCAATTGAAAATAAAGGAAACCTCTGTTAGTTTTACAGAGCTCAATGAAAAAATATTTAAAATACGATTGAAATCTTAAAAGCGATATTATACTCGTATTTCAGTGGTTTTTATCGTCCATCTTTGGCTTATAGTCTTGTTTGAAACTAATACAATGTGAATGAAATAAAATTGAAAAAAAATAAAGGCATTTATTGGCATTCCTGTTAATGTGGTTTTACGATGTTGTACGATTTTTTTTTATGTCACAAGCGCCTTTAGGATAAAACAAGCCAAAATCTTGGTGGTTACCCCAAAACCATACTTCGAAATCGCACTTGTTTGCTTGGGCATAGTCAACGAAAAACTCATCGTATAGCTATAGGAGTTAGCGCATTAGAAAGAGCAGAAAATTTCAAGTCGGATAGCATTTATAACTCATTTTTGACCAAAACATCGCTTATGCCTTACTTCCTTTTAACCGTCGATTTATATGTTTATTATTAAATATCTTCTACTTTTATTCTGTAGTAATCTTATTGTAAGCTTTATTTTGTAGTAATCTGTTTTATTTTGATACTGTTATTTCTGTAATGTATTTTTATTTCTATTTTTGTATCCATGTAAAAGGCACAATGTGCCGTTAAAGAAAGAATGAATGAATAAATAAAATATGCAGGAAATTCAGTTTTTTCGGCAATTTTCGGCAATACATTTTTTTATCACCCTGTCTCAGGGAAGGACGGCAAGAGTTGCAGGGTGTATTTCCATTTAAGATTTGGTTTTTGTGTTGTAGGTTCACATGCGGCATGTGCAAGCGCAAACTTGTACGTGTCTGCTTGTGAAAATGCATGTAATGTGAATCTCCAATGTAACATATATTTGCAACTTAGATAATATTAGATAATAATATCACCCACGGGGGACGTCACATCGCCGGGAAATATTTTAAACGTGCCGAGTCGATGACTTCGTAATGCAAAAATATCATTTTTCGATTGTTGTGTTTTTTAACCAATCATATCGCATATGCATGAAAAGAGTGATGAAATTAGATGAGATGAAAGAAGTATGCAGGGACAGAGTCAAGTGGAGGCACTTATGTGGAGGTACTGGCCACCCCTAGAGGAATGGCGGCAGGATACAAGACAAGACAAGACAATATCGGTCCGGTCGATAGCTCAGTTGGTAGAGTGCTTGCATTCCGCCCCGTGAGCACGGGTTCGAATCCCACCGAGGGTGTCACAAATGATTTCCCTTTCCGGTGTTTATTTCAAACCCCAAAATAAAATACCGGCAAGGCTTACTCAGCCTTCACAAGAAATGAGTACCAGCCTCCTCGGGAGCTGGGAAACTCCCACTTCAACTGAAGTGGTTAGCTTAAGGCCGGCCCCCTTACTTGTAAAAATAAAAAGGTTCAACTCGCCACAGGCGACCCCTTCGGAGATAACGCGGCAAGAAGTTACACTATATGTGTAGCTTAGTTTTTTTTTTTTTTTTTTTTTTTTTATCGTGTCGATGGTCGTCAGCAATCCCTTGACTTATAGGTTGGTATGAGGTTGACCACCCGTACTGTAAAAAATGGTTCACTTTGCCAATGTCACCCCTGTTTCAGGTAAGGTCGGCAAAAGTTGCACGACTTATGTTCATTTGAGGTTTGGTTTTTGAATTGTAAGTACACATGCACAGTTTGTAAGCGCGTTCTTACAGGTTTCTATTTGTAGGGCATGCATTTAATATGAAGTTTAAATGTTAATATATCTTTGCAACTTAGATTAAATTAGATAGAGGACGTCATATAGCTGGGGAATATGTTTAATATTCAAAATAATTGTTCACTTGTTGTGTGTTTTAATATTTTACTAGGGGCGTTGCCCCTGGCTGCTACGCAGCCCAACCCCATAACATTTGGTGAATGTGTATATTGCGCATAGTTTCCTCGCGTTAAAATTCGGAAAACATGTAAAATAAAAACATGCAGCCTTTGTAAAAGAAAATCGACCACCCATAGTTTAAAAAATGGTTCACTTTGCAGATTTCAGCTGTGTTTCAGGGAAGATTGGCAAGAGTTGCAGGGCTTATATTGATTTGAGATTGGGTTTTTATGTTGTAAGTCAACATGCATTATGTGTAAGCGCGAACTTATAAATGTCTGCTTGTGGGAATGCATTTAATATGAATCTCAAATGGTATGTATTTTTACAACTTAGATTATAGAACTTAACAAAATAATTTTCTTGACTTATAGGTTAGTATGTGGCTGACCACCCATACTGTAAGAATGGTTTACCATGAAAATTTAATCTCTGTTTGAGGAAAAGTCGGTAAGAGTTGCAGGGCTTATGTTCATTTGAGATTAGTTTTTTATTTTGTAAGTCCACATGGGGCATTTGTAAGCGCGAACTTATACCTGTCTGCTTGTGGGAATGCATTTAATATGAATCTCAAATGGTATGTATCTTTGCAACTTAGATTATAGAACTAAACAAAATAATTTCCTTGACTAAAAGGTTAGTATGTGGCTGACCACCCATACTGTAAGCAATGGTTCACCATGCAAATTTTATCTCTGTTTGAGGAAAAGTCGGCAAGAGTTGCAGGGCTTATGTTCATTTGAGATTAGTTTTTTTATTTTGCAAGTCCACATTGGGCATTTGTAAGCGTGAACTTGTACCTGTCTGCGTGTGGGAATGCATTTAATATGAATCTTAAATGGTATGTATCTTTGCAACTTAGATTATGTAAAGAAATACACAAAATAATTTTCTTGACTTATAGGTTGGTATGAGGCTGACCACCCATACTTTAAAAAATGGTTTACTTTGCAAATTTCACCTTTGTTTCAGGGAAGGTTGGCAAGAGTTGCAGGGCTTATGTTCATTTGGAGTGGGCTGTTATGTTGTAAGTACACATGCAGCATATGTAAGCGGGAACTTATACATATCTGCTTGTGGGAATGCATTTAATATAAATCTTAAATGATATATATCTTTGCAGCTTAGATTAGATTAGATTAGAACTTATACATGTCTGCTTGTAAGAATGCATGTAATATGAATCTCAAATGTTATATATCTTTGCAACGTAGATTACAGATTTAAATCCATTTTTATTTTGTTTTTTTTTTTTTTTAATTTGCATGAAATAATAGAAAATATAAAAAAAACTTTCACGTTTTGCCGCTAGATGTCAATATAGTTCCATACATTTTCAATATGAACAAACAAATTTATTGAAAGAAGTTTTTTTTTTTTATTTTTTTTTTTATTTTTTTTTTTTATTAACAAAATATAAATACAAATTTTATTTTAAAACAAGTAATATTTCTTAATAATAATAAGAACTTAATTGTTATTTCCTCACCAATTGAAGAGCCAAGCTCTTGTGCTTGGTGAGGGAATCGCAGCTATCTTAAATAAATTATGTTCTTAAATTATATTCTATATAATATAATGAGAATAAAAACTTAATATAATACTTAAAGGAAAAAAATGTAGGTAATACACAAGAATAAATCAAAAAATAAATTAACAATATAAAAAATGAAAAAAACCAAAAATCAGAAACAACCAATCAATAAGTAGAACTATGAATATATATATTTTTTTATTTTAAACTTAATTTTTTTAACATCCTTAATTATTTTGATTTCATTTGGCAATATGTTATAGTATTTTATTCCCCTACAGATAAAATTATTCTCGAATTGTTTTGTTTTAAATTTAGGAATTGTTATAAAATTTTGTCTTCTCCTTGATATAGCTCTTTCAAATTGTTTTGCTTTGTCAATTTTTATTATTTCCAGAATAGAGTACAGTTTGAAAATTTGTTCTATAGTTGGTACCTTAAAAATTTTGAATAAAGATTCTGTTGAAAATGTTGGTGGCTTTTTTAGAATTACTTTAATAATTAATCTCTGAGCTATTTTTACTGAATTTAAAATATTATCATATGATCCCCCCCATCCAATTATGCCATATTGTAACATTGATTGTACAATTGAGTAGTATACCATTTTTAATTGTTCGATTTTAAGAATGTTTCTGAGTCTTATGAATATGTATATACATTTTCGTATTCGTTTGACCAGTTCCATTATGTGATTTTTCCACTTCATATTTTGATCTATAATAATGCCTAGGTATTTTATATTTTTTGTTGAAGTTAGTGTTGAACATGTGTTTTCACAGTTTTTAGTTTCATTGCAATTCTGACTGTGTATGATGATTTTAATTGGCGGCTCTGAATTAAATTTATTTATTGCGAAAGAAATGAATTGAGTTTTTTTAATATTTAGTGATAATATATTACTATTGATTACGCCAAGTTTGACGTAATCATGTGGGTGCGAGGGGGAGGATTTGAGATCGCAAACTGGTTCTCGATTATCGCGATCGGACGAACTGCCCAACAAATCTGTCTAGGCAGCCAACCAATGGAGCAAGGGGGAAGGAATCACGGAATCAAATGGTCTGGACTCACCTTATCTCCAATGGATGCCTCTTTCGCGGAGCACTGGTCGCGTTTTTGTGTGTGGTTTCTCCTTCGTTCGCGCGCGGTGTACACTGCGATGGACACGTCTATCCAAGGCCGCGTATGAAGAAGTACTGGCTTGAGACAGGTGATTGGGCAAATCGGATAGGTCAGATCATAGGCACAAGGACAAGGATTTTATGGCCAGCTACCCATAACAAACCTACCTAACAGTTCGCCCAAACATGCCCCCCAGCTTGAGAGGACGTAGTCCTTTCAAAACAACGATTAATTAATTTATTTGTTTATTATTATAACTTAAATCTACTTAATTTAGCGAGTGGACTGTATATTATTTTGTAATGTTATTGATTTGGCAACGGACAAACCTTGACAACTGGACGCCTATAAGTTCCAGTTTTCGTCCGGACATTAACTACTCTAGCTATACCGTCCGCTCCCGGAAAGACATCCTCAATAACTCCTAGTGGCCAATTAAGAGGTGCACTACCTTCAGTTTTTAACAAGACAACAGATCCAATCTTGATTGGCTCTGTTTCCGTGTTCCATTTCTGACGCGTTTGGAGAGTGTGAAGGTACTCCACCTTCCACCGTTTCCAGAAAGACTGAACTAAATGGTCCACATACTGTTTACGAGACAGTAGACTAATGTCTTTAGAGGAGGTATCTGTCGCCGGAAGTGACTTTAGAGGAGTCAATGTGAGAAAATGTGCGGGGGTTAGAGCAATAGGTTCGGATGGATCGGCACTCAAACATGAAAGCGGTCTGGAGTTTAAAATTGCTTCAATTTGCGCAAGTACTGTAGACATTTCCTCGAATGTCAATAATTGTTTACCAATTACTCGATTCAGATGGAGTTTGATACTCCGCACGTTACTCTCCCAAATTCCACCGAAATGCGGGGCGGATGGGGGATTGAACTTCCAATCTATCCGATGGTCTCTTAGTTCCCTGTCGAACTTATTTTGAAAAGCTTCAGACTCCAGGAGACCATAGAGAGCATCGAGGTGAGATTTTGCACCAATGAAATTTGTCCCACAGTCTGAGTACATTATTTTTACCGGCCCGCGTCGAGACAAAAATCGCTTAAGAGCGTTAATAAATGTTTCCGTGCTTAGATCTGATGCGAGTTCGATATGAACCGCTTTCGTGATTAAGCACACAAACACACAAATGTATGCTTTAATTTTGTGCACACCTCTTTTTCTATAAGGAATCACACTTAAGGGGCCCGCGTAGTCTATGCCACAGTGGAAAAATGCCTTACCTTCATTTACCCGACAGGCAGGTAAATTCCCCATGAGGGGGAAGCGTGATTTTGGATTAACCTTATAACAAGTATTACATAATTGGACGCGTTTACGCACAATATTTCTAGCCGACAAAATCCAGAAATTTTGTCGCAAAAGGGACATCAGTAACTGAGGTCCGGAATGCAAGAATTTTCTATGATAGTAATCAATGATTAAATTCAAAATATGACCGCGACCTGGTAAAAGTATTGGATGTTTACTGTCATAAGCTAAGTCAGCGTTTACAAGTCTCCCTCCTACTCGTAACAACCCATCGGCGTCGATAAAGGCATTAAGCTTACGAAATGCAGGAGATAAGACTTTACCGGCTTTCGCGTTTTTAATTTCGTTCGAAAAATGATGATTTTGTAAGTCTTTTATAACTACGATTTCTGCAAACCGTAGGTGAGAGACTTCAAATTTTGATGACAATCTTTTTATAAAACGAAGTATGTAAATAACAACTCTTAACAATTTACTCCAGGAAGAGATTCGTTCAGCGAGTGAACCTAATAAAGTTGGTTGCTTGGGTAAGTTATCCATTACAGTCATAACTTTTATTTTTTGTTCCGGCGGGTTTTCAATAGTATTTGGATCAAATTTACAAAAATTCCATTCTTCAATCGGTGAGCGCGCGAAGGCAGGGCCTTTAAACCAGAGCGGGTGGTCAATTAATTGTGCGGGAGTCAGGCCGCGTGAGAGACAATCCGCGGGATTGTCTTTCCCGGCAATATGATAAAACTGACTTGGAGGTATATTATCCTGAATTATAGTTACTCTATTCGCGATGAAAGTCTGCCAGCGGGATGGGTGTGAATGAACCCAAGCGAGTGCCACTGTACTATCAGAAAAGGCGTATACATTATTAATTTGGCAGCGAGTTGAATATGTATCAATGACTACACGCATTAATTTTGACAATATCAATATTCCCGATAATTCAAGTCTTGCTAAAGATATTGTACGACTTGGAGCTACTCGCGACTTTGCACAAGCTAAACTTATTTCTCCGCGTTTACTTGGAGGATTATATACATGAATATATACCACCGCTCCATATGCTCTCTCACTTGCGTCCGCGAATCCCAATAGGGATATAATCGACTCCTGCGTTACACCTGTATGCCGTGGCAGCTGAATACTTTGAAGGAGTGGGAGTTCCGATTCATAATTTTCCCAAGTTGAAATTATACTCTGAGGAGGACAATCGTCCCAATCGATTTTATGTTCCCAGAGAAATTTAATCATTAATTTAGCTGTTACAATCACGGGTGCGACAAACCCCATCAAATCCCAGAAGCGCGCAATTGTCGACAGAATATTTCGTTTTGTACATTTACGAAATTTGTTAGTGACACTAAAGGTAAAAACATCCTTTCCAGGCAACCAATGCAAACCAAGGATGGTACATTGATCTTCTGAACTGAACTCCACAGCTTCAGAAATGCGACAAGCTGAGGGAATGCCTCCCATGACTGATGGTGAATTACTCGAGAACTTCACCAATTCAAAACCGCCCGCAAGAAATAATTCAATCAATTGGTTTGAAAGTGCGATAGCCTCTTCATCATTTAAACAGCTAGAAACCAAATCATCCATGTAAATATCTCTCTCTGCTACAAGTGCCGCTAATGGAAAACGTGTTCGCTCATCATCAATTAAACGACGAACGGTACGCATTGCAAGGTATGGGCTGCACTTTAAGCCAAATGGTACGCGTGTAAATTCAAAAAGCTGAAGTGGATCATTTTTATCAAACCGATATAAAACTCTCTGATAGCATCTATGCTCTTTATTTACCAGAATTTGCATATACATTTTACGTATGTCAGCGCTTAGAGCAACTGGAAACAAGCGAAAGTGTAATATTATTTTAAATAGATCATTTTGAAGATTTCTACCCGTATGTAGAACATCATTCAGCGATAATCCTGATGTAGTTTTCATACTAGCATCTATTACTGCGCGAACCTTAGTTGTGGATTTATTTTCACGTATCACTGCATGATGCGGGGCTATGTATTGCAAGCTCAAGCATTGATCCGAATTTATATTTACAGGATTTAAATACCCTTCTTGTATATAATTTTTGAAAATAAGGTCGTATTCCAATTTTACAGAAGAGTTTGAAAGCAGTTTCCTTTCCAACGCGTAAAATCTCCGCTCTGCCGCTCTCTGAGAATCACCAAGCTGCCCCGGATCGGTCTTGAAAGGCAGCATTACGGAAAATCTACCAGTCTTGTCTCTCGTGGTGGTGTTGGTATATTTCTCTTCACATACCAGCTCCTCGGTTTGTGGAGTGGAGACGTCCGATACGTCCTCCAACTCCAAGATATTTTTCATTTCAATTTCAATTGTTGAAAAGAAACAATAATCTGTTTTGATTGCCGGTAGCACTGGAACTTCCCCTAGTACCACATACCCAAATAGGGTATCCAGTGCAACTGGCTCGCCTAAATTTCGTGAGATAGTGTTGTGTTTTATCACACGGGAGAATACATCTGCACCCAGAATCATGTCAATTTTTCCGGGAATAAAATATTTTTCATCAGCCAAACGTAATGATTTTAAATATTCTAAATTTTCAATATTAATGTTGGCGACGGGTATTTTATCAGTTATTTGATTAACCACCAAAGGCGATAGTTTAAAATTGACCGATTTCTCAACTCTCGAAAGAAGGGTAATTGTTGTCACTCCCTTGATAGGGTTGACAATATCCCCTATTCCTGAAACAACTTTGTCTCGCGTCGTCTTTACATCAAGATGAAGTTCTCGACAACAGGAGGCCGTTATTATGTCTCTCTGTGAAGCACTGTCTAATAAAGCGCGAATAGTGTGTCTTTGACCCCGCTTGTCTAAGATTACACAACAAACAGTTCCTAGTAAAACCGTAGATTCTACCTCACTAGAATTAGGGCCCATAGCACAAAGCGCTAGGGGCTCCGCCTTTTCTTCGGCCGCGGCTTGCAAATTCAAGTTGAAATGCAGGCTAGTATGGTGGGATCGATTACAAACGCTGCATCTTCCCTTTGATTTACAGTTCTTGAGATTATGCATCGTACTTAGACAATTGACACATAATTTCTTTGATTTTATAAAATTGTACCTTTCCCGAGCGTCCAGGATAGTGTATTTCGGACACTGGTACAACTTTGAGTGGTTGTTATCTCCGCACAACAAACATTTGTCAGTATTAACTGTCACAAATGCCCTAACGTTTTTCTGGGAAGCTGAGGGCTTGCGCGGCATCGCGTTAATTTGATTGTTAATTTTACTGCTTCTACTTCCGTTTGCGCGCTGTAGTATTCGCGAGTAATTTCTAATGAATTCCACAAATTTTATTGAATCTACTGAGTCTGAAGAATCTTGTATAGAAACTTCAAAAGCCTTAATCGTATCCATGTCGAGTTTCTTACACGCAATGTGTATGAATATAAAGTCTTCTAGATTCTCTATGTTCAACTGTTTGATTGCAGCAGTCAAACCCGAAAATAGATCAATAAAGTCCTCCAAGTTTGAGGCAGATGGTTCCTTCACTGCAGGAATATTTAACAATTTCTCTAGATAAGTTGTTGCCAGAACGCGCTTATCGTTGTATTTCTTGACCAACGAATTCCATAAAATTGTATAATTTTGAGCAGTTGGCAATAAACCTTGGCAAATGCTTTGAGCTTTTCCTACCAGTTTTCCAACTAAATATTGAATCTTTTCACCTTCCGTTAGACTGTCATTCTCATGGACCATAGATTTAAAATTTTCATAAAACACCGGCCAATTGTTTACATCTCCGTTGAAGGCACACAGCTCTAATCGTGGTAGTTGGATGCTCCTTTTTAAAGGAATATCATTTGCACTTGAGGATTTTGTTGTGTCTTTTAAATTCTCGTAAGTATATTTAATTTCAGCGTATAAGTCTTCAAATGACAGAATAATATTATTATCTGTTGCTTCATCTTCCTCACTTTCTGCAATTAAATCATTTTTTTCTTTTACCAGTAATAAAAATTCTTTACGCCAGTTGTCAATGCCTGCCGCGTGCACTTTAAATTTACGCAAATAAATTTCTCCCAAATGAATTGAATTAATGGTATCGAAAATGCATTGTGCCCGTTCCAAGTACGTCTCTATCTCATTCTGGAGGCGCTCCTTACGTCGTTGAAATGCCCGTTTCTCGCGTTCTGACGTCATGTTTTAAATTTGGCTTTAATAAATTAAATTTGATAAATTAATAATAATTTTTACTAATCCCGTACGTACAAGTCCTTATAAATTGAAGTAGCAAAGAAAGAAGAAGGTTATAATAATTTTATCAAAATGTAAACAAATAATGTAAACAAAGAAAGTAAACAATGCTAGTACCTAGGTAGTTACTTATACCGCGGGCTTAATTCGAATGTACCTAAAATGCAAGAGATAGGTATACCTACAAGGCAATTAAAGAATTAACCCGCACTTCGATTCCAAAGCGATATTTATGATAATAATGTATGAACGCGTCACGAATTGCATTTTTGTAGCAATAAAAATGGCGAATATTTTTTTTTTGAATCCGATTTCAAACTATAAGAATCTGAATTAATATTACGTGAATCTAGTTTTTTAATTTACGATCTGGCTTCGTTAAGGACCAAAATTATGACATCGCCAAGTTTGGCGCTGTCATAGGGGATGCTTGGGGGAGGATTTGAGATCGCAAACTGGTTCTCGATTATCGCGATCGGACGAACTGCCCAACAAATCTGTCTAGGCAGCCAACCAATGGAGCAAGGGGGAAGGAATCACGGAATCAAATGGTCTGGACTCACCTTATCTCCAATGGATGCCTCTTTCGCGGAGCACTGGTCGCGTTTTTGTGTGTGGTTTCTCCTTCGTTCGCGCGCGGTGTACACTGCGATGGACACGTCTATCCAAGGCCGCGTATGAAGAAGTACTGGCTTGAGACAGGTGATTGGGCAAATCGGATAGGTCAGATCATAGGCACAAGGACAAGGATTTTATGGCCAGCTACCCATAACAAACCTACCTAACAGTTCGCCCAAACAACTATCGAACCACCCCTTCAGTATATTCATGTCAAGATTTGCTCGTTCATTAATAGAGCGCCAATCTTGTCCCTCCAATATAATGGCAGTATCATCTGCATAAGATATTATTTTTCCATTGAGTTTTAGAGTGAAAATATCATTTGTGTATAAGATGAATAGTAATGGACCCAGTACAGTACCTTGTGGGATACCAAATTCACCGGTTGATGGTTGACTATAAGAACTATTAATTTTAACTATTTGAGATCTCTGATATAAGTAACTTTTTATCCATTGTAACGCTTTTAATTTTATCCCAATTGAATTCAGTTTTACAATTAGTTTTTCGTGAGGATGCTATCAAATGCTTTTTTTAAATCAATGAAAATTCCGATACATTTAAAAGATTGGTCAAGTGAGCTATGAATTAAGTTCGTTATTTTCGCGATGGCATCTTGAGTACTTCTATTTTCCATGAATCCGAATTGGTTATCGTGTATTATATTGTTGGCTTTTATAAATTTAATTAACCTAATTTTTGCTAATTTTTCAAAAATTTTTGCTATGTTAGATATAACAGAAATGGGTCGGTAATTGTTTACTTTTTCCCGATTTCCTGTCTTAAATATGGGTGTTATTATTGTTTTTTTGTAATTTGAAGGAAACGTTCCACTTTCAAAACTCAAATTAATTATATGTTGTAGTGGTTTCGATATTTGTTCTTTAATATGTTTTAAAGTTTCAGCAGAAAGAGCATCATATCCAGGCGCCGTACCGTTTTTCAGGTTGCTAATTACTGTCTCTATTTCTTCCCTTGTTGTGGGTTGAAATATATATATCATGTGTTTCTCTTCTATATTGTGATTTTGGGAGGCAGTAGAACTGACCATGTCACTCCTCTATTGCAGAATCTTCACTGGCTGCGTGTACCGGAGAGAGTGGAATACAAAATGTGCCTGTTGGTATTTAAAGCACTCAGAGGAACGGCCCCTTCTTACTTAGCCGAATTATGTAAGCTTGACGAGATTTTTGATAAGCGGTGCACTCTTCGCTCGGCGCAGAGTGATGCTATCAACAAGCTGAAAATGCCATCTCGACGGAGCAGAACGGGCTTTGGGGATAGGGCGTTCAGTTCGGCGGGACCGTTGTGCTGGAACCGGCTGCCTTTGAAGCTGAGGACGGAAACCAGCGAGGAGCGCTTCAGGAAGGAGCTGAAGACCACCATCTTCACAAGAAGAGAGTGAGCGGTGGGCGCCCTTGGGGTGGCTGGAGCCACTAAACGGCGCCCAAAAGAAGAATAAGTCATCCAAATATATATATATTGCACTTTAATTTGGGAGAAGTACTTTTACCAGGTATTTGCTGAGCTAAATTTTTTCCAACACTTGAAAATAAATTGTTGAAAATATTAGCAGCTTTTGAGGGATTTTCTCTACAGCACGTGGTTTCGTTTTCATGATTAATGGCTATTATTTCATTTTTCATGTTTTTGTTTTTTTCAAGAAAATCGTTTATAACAGACCATACATTTTTAGGGTTATTTTTGGTTTGTTCTAATTTATGTTTGTAATAATTTTCTTTTGTGGATTTTATTAAATATGTAAGCTTTTTTTTAAATTTTTCAAAATATTTGAGCAATTTTAGATTGTTCGGTTGTTGACGGGTTTGTTTATACAGAGTTTCTTTATGTCGGATTGATACTACTAGCCCATGTGTGATCCATGGTTTAATCGGCTTATATTTGTGTTTTATGTTATGTTGCACACTTGTTGATTCTTCAACAAGTTTTTTCATTGTATTTTCAAACATATATCTACAAAAAATAATTTGCCATGTATCATGAATGTGTTTCATCTGCTGTGATGGCATTGATTTTGAAAATCGAAACTCGACGACGAAAGAGGACGACGAAGGGCAATATAATAAAGGATTTAGAATTATATACATATTTTTTTATAAATTATATATATATACTAGCAGAATGACCATGCTGCGCACGGTTGTCTGCTAGGCCCTTCGGGCAGAGTGAGTCTGGCTTCGCAATAATTTTTTCTCACACCTCCTTCATAGTAATTAAATGCTTTAAGAAGTAATTTGAAAAAAAATTGCGGTAAAAGGGTTATTTAGTTCTTTCATGTTCTGAGATTCTTGTATGAAGCATGAGGTATGAGGCTGACCTCTCATACCTAAAAAAATGTTCACTGAACGAATGTGTCTCTGTTCCTGAAAAGTTCAGCAAAATTGCAGGGCTTATGGTCAAGAGAGGCTGAAATTTTTATTTGTAATAATTACACATGCAGCGTTTGTAAGCGCAAACTCACTCATGTCTGCTTGGGGGCATCCATTCAATATGAATTATAAAATGTATGTATGCAACTTAGATTTATATTCTAAAATTAAAAACATCAAGTGCCACAATTATATGTTAGCGTGAAAAGACATTTGCCAGCTTGTGGGTGTGCATTGTATTTGAATCATCAAAACTCTTTTTGCAACTTAAGATTATAAATTAAGATAACCGTTGTAAAAGGATTTTCCAAACCTAAATTCCTTGACCTAAGGGTTAGTATGAGGCTTACCACCCATATCGCATAAATGGGTTCACTTAACTAATGTTCCCCCTGTTTCTGAATAGGTCGGCAAAAGTTGCATGGCTTATGGTCATGAGAGGCTGAAATTTTTATTTGTAGTTACATATGCAGCATTTGTAAGCGCAAACTCACTCATGTCTGCTTTTGGGCATGCATTGAATATGAATTATAAAATGTATGTATGCAACTTAGATTTATATTCTAAAATTAAAAACATCAAGTGCCACAATTATATGTTAGCGTGAAAAGACATTTGCCAGCTTGTGGGTGTGCATTCAATTTGAATCATCAAATAGCTTTTTTTGCAACTTTAGATTATAAATTAAATTTAACGTTGTTGAATCAAATTCCTTGACTTAAGGGTTAGTATGAGGCTTACCACCCATATCGCATAAATGGGTTCACTTAACTAATGTTCCCCCTGTTTCTGAAAAGGTCGGCAAAAGTTGCAGAGCTTATGTGCATTAGAGGCCTTCATTTTAATTTGTAAGTTCACATGCAGCATTTCTAAGCGGGAACTCACTCGTGTCTCCATGGAAGCATGCATTGAATATGAATTATAAAATGTATCTATGCAACTTAGATTTATATTCTAATATTAAAAACATCAAGTGCCACAATTATATGTTAACGTGAAATGACATTTGCCAGCTTATGGGTGTGCATTTAATTTGAATCATCAAATAAGTTTTTTTGCAACTTTAGATTATAAATTAAGATTAACGTTGTTTAAGAGCGCTCTCGAATATTTTTAATTTTAAAATCTGCGTTCGCTTAATACCTATCTATGCCACAGCCGCGCGCTCGGAGCTCTTATTTTGTAGTTTTTGAAAGGTACGTATATTAACTTATAATATCTGTGGACTAGAAATTATTTTAACCAAAAAAGACATATATATATATATGTCTCAACTTACTTACGAAAATGGTCATTAGTAATAAAAATAACAAAAAACTTCACAGTTGCATTTCATTAGTAATAAAAATAACAAAGAACTTCACAGTTGCATTTCCATGTGTACAAAAAACTCGGCACAACGAAAAAACAATCTTGAATGTTGGTGCCATTTCAAATAACGGCTGCCGACTAGACCGAAAATAACTAGAGTTGACAGATAACACACGTTATAAATATTGTGATCGCCAAAGTCGTGGCAATATTTCATATTTCATATTTTAACTTTATCACTCATTTCATTATAACCACTGCAACGTGTGACAGGAGAGAAACGCAAGTGGTAGCATGTCGCTGCCTTTGTTCTTGTTTGCCGTAGAGACCATTAAGCTAATTTTACATGAGAAATTTTTGCATGTGTACTGGACCAATGTGTCTTATGAAAACAGGAAATTGATTTCAAAAATATTTAAAACAACTCTCACATTACGAATTTTACGCTTATTCTTAGCTCAGATTGTGAAGAATTTTATTCTTATGACAACTGCAGTATGTATCAAATCAGCACGTTAGTTTCCGCTCCTCTATGTTATTACTCATAGTAGCTTGCAGTACACTTTTTGGCAGCCATTTTTTTATGCCGGTCAGATAGACTCAACCTTTTCCATCCTTCAACATCAAAACTAAAAATGTTCAACAATAAATCAATAGTTTCGCAAATTATATTTTTAGTAATAATAATATCAGGATGATTTTTGCGAGCGCTGTTTTTGTGTAAATCACACCCCAAGAGCCCCCAGCGAGCTTGGTCGTCGCTAAAGAAAGCGTCGATTCTCAATCAAGACCAAGTTGCTGTAGGGCTGGATGAACTTTGGTGACGGGTCTTGGTAATGGTTTGTGTATTTCCACTTTATTAATTCATTGGAACTTTGAAAAACATTAAATAAAAAAAAAACAAGTTTTTAGTTACTCGTAAGCGTAACTACAGATGTTATGGATATGTGAAGGTTCCAAGGAATTTTATGAAAAAAGTGGTCAATATAGTGCATACACGCAGAATTTCTTAGTAAAAATTTAGTTTTTACATACTGTAAAATTGCGTTTCCTTTCTCGCAATTTCGCTTTCTTGATGACTAAAATTATTTTTTAGCGTAAAATCCGTAGGAAGTAGAATGTCGACCGATTATTTCTAAAATAGTAATAATAAATTTCTAAGTTAAGTATCAAAGTCTTAATCTAAATTAAAGTTGCAAAGATATATATCATTTCAGATTCATATTAAATACATTCCCACAAGCACACACATAGAAGTTGAACATAAGCCCTGCAACTTTTGCCGACCTTCCCAGAAACAGGGGTGACATGAGCAAAGTTAACCATCTTTGTACAGTATCGGTGGTCAGCTTCATACCAACCTATAAGTCAAGGAATGTATTATTAAGAAATTGTTGATTGCAAAAAATAATATTTTTGTAAAAATGTAACATGGAAAATCGTAAAATGTTCTCGCTTCGAAAATGTTGCATATCACTTGCCGACGAAACAAAGGTTTTTTATGAGATAGTTTTAGCGAAAAAAAAAAAGTGCCGCAGGTCCCGCCTTCTGTGAGCGTTGGCGCTCGACTAAGGTTTACCCCGCGAATCTCGCATTTAAAAGCCATTTGTAAAATAATAATAAAAAATACATCTTGTGAAATAAAAAATTTGAAAAAAAATACAACTAAGCTCAAGATTATATTGTTTGTATAATATATAAGTTAATATATTTGAAAATAATTGGGCACAAATAACCATTTTTTGAGATTTTATTCGAAGATACAATGTACATACATAATGTCCGTTTTTGCTTCTAGATTTTTTTTTTTAATTCAGTTTTCTTCATCTGAATCACATTTTAAATCACACCACAAACTAAAACAGGATATAAAATATATTTGTAATTTTTTTTTAGATTTCAAAACACCACCAATTTACAGAAAAACTGGTTCAAAAATTGTATGTTTTCCACTTACCGCAAGAAGTGTTCGTAATTTTTATTTTTTCAAGTAATAAAAGCGTTTATAGACATATATTATTTGATGCATATTGCAAATGAAATGTGTAACTAACACTTAAAGTTATCAAAAATTTATATTTGTCCATATTTATTGAAAAAAAACCACGTCAAAAACTGTGTTTTCGAGAAATTTCCTAGCACCCTCTTAAGGATTTTTCAAACTCAAATCCTTGACTTATAGGTTGGTATGCGGCTGACCACCCATACTGTGAAAAATGGTTCACTTTGCCAATTTCACCCCTGTTTCAGGGCAGGATGGGAAGATTTGCAGGGCTTATGTTCATTTGAGATTGGGTTTTTATAATGTAGGTCCACATGCGGCATGTGCCAGCGCGAAATTATACATGTCTGCTTGTGGGAATGCATTGAATATAAATCTTAAATGATATATATCCTTGCAGCTTAGATTAGATTAGAAATTCCTTGACTTATAGGTTAGTATGAGCCTGAATACCCATATTGCAAAAAATGGTTCATTTGAAAAATGTTTCCCCTGTTTTTGAAAAGGGTGGCAAAAGTTGCAGGGCTCATGTTCATTACAGGCCTTAATTTGAATTTGTAAGTTCACATACAGCATTTATAAGTGCGAACCCACTCGTGTCTCCAGGGGGACATGCATTGAATATGAATCATAAAAGTTATTGTATCTGTGCAACTTAGATTATATATTCTAATATTTAAAAAAATCAAGCACCACAACTATAGGTTAGCGTGAAATGACATTTGCCAGTTTGTGGGCGTGCATTCAATTTGAATCATCAAATAACTTTTTTTGCAACTTTAGATTATAAATAAATCTAACGTTGCTGAAGGATTTTTTAAACTCAAATCCTTGACGGATAGGGAAGTATGAGCTTGAATACCCAGATCGCAAAAAATGGTTCAATTGACAAATGTTTCCCCTGTTTTTGAAAAGGTTGGCAAAAGTTGCAGGGCTTATGATCATTAGAGGCCTTAATTTTAATTTGTAATTTCACATGCAGCATTTATAAGTGCGAACCCACTCATGTCTCCAGGGGGGCATGCATTGAATATGAATTATAAAAGTTATTGTATCTGTGCAACTTAGATTATATATTCTAATATTTATAAAAAATCAAGCGCCACAACTATATGTTAACGTGAAATGACATTTGCCAGTTTGTGGGTGTGCATTCAATTTGAATCATCAAATAACTTTTTTTGCAACTTTAGATTATAAATTAAATTTAACGTTGTTGAATCAAATTCCTTGACTTAAGGGTTAGTATGAGGCTTACCACCCATATCGCATTAATGGGTTCACTTAACAAATGTGTCCCCTGTTTCTGAAAAGGTCAGCAAAAGTTGCAGGGCTTATGGTCATGAGAGGCTGAAATTTTTATTTGTAAATACACATGCAGCATTTGTAAGCGCAAACTCACTCGTGTCTCCGTGGAGTAGTGCATTGAATATGAATTATAAATGTTAATGCGTCTATGCAACTTAGATTGTATATTATAATAATACTTAAAAAAAATTAAATGCCGCAATAAGTATGGTTTCATATAAAAAGTTGACCTAATCGATCGTCATTATTTCTAAAAAATACATGTTATAACTGGTTGAAGTATAATTTTGAAATAAATAAAGAATAAAGGTAGGTACTCAACGGAATTCAACCGAAAAAGAATCGACTTGTATGGCAACTTTGAAGCGTATGTTGAAGTGTTGGCAATTTATTTGAAATTCGAATGTCAAAATGAGGTTTGTTTCTCGCATAGGTTTTACATAAAAAGGTGTTGTGATTGATCATGTTTATTTATTTAAAAAACAACAATTAAAAATCTATTAATGATGAGGAAGCACATCCCAAGTCCTGAACAATATTTGTTGTGAATATGACGTGCATCTGTTCAGGAGTTCTTCAGTTTGTCATCCATTAACGCACAATTATTTTGTATGGGGAGGCCGTTGAATTTTATATTATAGGGGGATTAATGTGTACCTACCTAGATTTATAGATCATTATTGTGTTTTTGCATTTGTTTATATGTAGATTAATTATTGTACTTTTTTTTAAAGAAATCCAGTGCGGGAGACTCCCTAGATCTTCCCAAGATTAGGGGTCTATGACACTTGTTGTAATGCCGCAGAGGTGTTTACGAGCTTGGTCGTCGCTACAAAGCGCCAATACTCAAGCAAGACCCAGTTGCTGTAAGGCTGGATGGATCTTTAATGACCGGTATTTGGTAAAGGTCGTCACAACCTTCCATTTAGGAGTCCGAAGTGTTGCCACTGGACTACGGACCGGTTCAAGATTTTTTTTTATCTATAATATAAAAATATAATCCTGAATTAATTTGTATAATTTATGACTGAATTAAATCGATAACACCTTGTTAATAGAACAAGTACCCCGAGTACCGAGCGATTCGGAAACTACCATCGAATAAATGCATGCAAACTTATTCACTCACTAGGTGTGCCGTTGTACATTCTGTACACTTTCGATTAGCGCAATACGAAAAAGTTTATCTAAATGTCTTATTAAATAACTAACAGAAGATCGCAACCTTTTATTATTCATACCTCAGTATGAATAGATAGAAAGAAGACATGAACTTCCTTCAGCAAAACACTCTAATGTTTTTGTAAGTTAGCGTAAACAAGTCGCGCGTACAATGCAACTTATTACTCGTCCCCGGAGAGGTCACGTAGCGTGTGTGAAACCTGTTTGCTTTCACAGGTTAAGGGGCCGTCGTTACGCCAACGTCTTCACTTGAAGTGGGGGCTTAAAATCTCCAGAGGAGGCTGGTGCTTGAACCTTGTGAAAGCTGATGAAAACATGGATATATTTTTTTAAGTTAAATGTACATTCATATTCAGATTCACGTTTGTATTTTAGTTCACATGCAGTATATCAGAATGAACTTACACATGCCTGCTATTACAAGGATACTAAAGCATTGTTTTGGTGACCGGTCGATAGCTCAGTTGGTATAGTGATTGCGTTCCATGCCGAAGGGTCGGATTCGATTCCCACGATTCCCACCGAGGGTGTCAGAAATGAATTCCTGTTTCGGTTTATATTTCAAACTCAAAATTAAATGAGAACCAGCCACCTCGGGAGCTGGAAATCCTCCACTTCAACTGAAGTGGTTGGCGTAATGCCGGCCCTCTTACCTGTGAAAACAGATAGATTCCTCTCGCCGGATGCGATCGCTTCGGGAAAAACGCGGCAAGATGTTGCGCTATATGTATAGCTTAGTTGCGTTGCGTATTTGCCTCAGCACAGACCACGCAACTGGTAACTTTCACTCCCCAGTGCTTGTTTGGCTCATCTACCATTTGATTCAAAGTTGACCTTTCAGTGACATTGTCTTAATAACCATAATCTTCACAATCTGAGCTAAGAAAAAAACGCAAAGCACGATAAATATTGTGAGAATTGGTTTATATGCTTTTAAAATCAGTTTCCAGATTTCATAAGGTACATTTGCTCAGTGCACATACAAACAATTCTCATGTGAAATTACCTGTGATGGTCATAAGACAAACAAACGCTAAGGAGACGAAATGGCATACTAGCCTCAATACATTTTTAAATATGAAGTTTATTTTTGGAATGGTCGCATGCCACTGGTTGGCCGCCTATGTTTCACTGCCAAAGTGACAGTAGCGGTCAGTTTAAGTCTTAAGAGAATCAACAAAACTGATAAAATACATTTAATATATAATAAATAGTTAAAGGAAACTTGAAACAAATAAAAATAAAATATTATGATTAAATGTGTGACCAGAAGAGTGTGTTTCGATTAATTTTTAAAAATGATTATTTTTAAAGTATTTATTGTAACTATATTTTTGACAGTTCATAAAAGTGTGGCAAAAAATGGTAAGTTTTTGTTTTAATTCACTGCAAGTTGTATTATAATTAAAATAATTTGATAAAATTGCAATGTGTTAAGTGCCGTTTTGTATAAATTTACTGCCAAGCCAAAAAAGCATTTCCAGAAAAAACACGTTATGTAGACGAGATGAAAAAACATTTTAATTCTCTACATCTCTCAGTTTATGTTTATTTATTTATTTTATTTATTTAAATCAATAAACGGCTTTCGCTTTTTACAAGAAAAAAAAATAATACATTTAAAAAATCCTTGCATATACATAAAGATAAAACAGATTTGAAACTTAAAGTAAAAAACTCTTTATAAACTTAAAATAGAGAAAACTATAAAAACTACTAAAAAAACATAAAAAAAACTGAAATTAAATCCTTGCACATAAAAAATAAAAACATTTTGAAACTTAATATAAAAAAACAAAACATAGACATAAAATAAATAAAAACTATAACTAAACATAACATAAACAAAATGAAAGATCTTTTACAAGCAAGAGAACAGTAATTTAATCAACAAGCACAACTGATCTGTGAGCACGACAAACTAAAACCTAGCAACTGGAGGAAATACTTTCTTTAACAAAGTCCTAAATGAAGCGAGATCCAAATTAAATATGTCAATATCCGACAAATATTTATTGCCCAGTCGATGTAAGCGAGGAATTATTGTCGATCTAATATAATTTGTATTATGGTTGTCTATATGGAACAACTCGCGATTTCTAGTACATCGCGTAGGTATACGGAATTTTATGAGCTGCAACCATAGAGTTATAAAGGTAGTCACAACAATTATTTACAATGTTAAACAAAAAAGTCAAATCCCCAATAACTCTTCTGTCCTCAAGAGATCCAATGTGTAATATTATTTTTAAATTTTCGTAATCTAAATCATGTCGAGGTATACCCAATTTGTAATTTATACACATTAAAAATTTACGTTGGATCCGCTCCATATTGTTGATGTGGACATTGTAACTGGGAGTACTGTTGTAATAAAAAATAAGGCACGCTGCATTTGCAGCGTGATTGGCCGTGTAGTATCTACATTTTATTCTTCTTCTTCATGCCCTTCTATGTTCAGCCAACCCCGGCCAGTAGTTCTCTTGATGTCGTCCAGCCACCTCAGTTGGGGTCTCCCTACTCCCTGCTTAGACATTCTGGGTCACCAATGCACAGTCCTTTTCGGCCACCTGTCATGGTCTTGCCTTGCGACGTGACCAGCCCAGCGTCACTTTAAGCAGAGCACTCGCTGCACGACATCAGTGACACCAGTGCGTCTACGGATCTCTTCGTTAGAAACCCGCTCCATGAGGCTGATTCCCAGCATCCTCCTTTCAATAGCTATTTGGCACGTCCTCATTTGTGTCGCTGTACTGAGAATATTGGAGAAGTTTCACGTCCAGGGCTGGAAGTCTCATCACCACGGTAATTCTTACATTCCGATTATCGGTAATATTTGTATGAAGACCTGTCAATCCAAGATGGCCGCAAGTGAACAGCTGATTAGTCTTTATACAAATATTACCGATATTCAGAAGGTCAGAATTACCGTGGTGATAAGACTTCCAGCGCAGGAATGGATGGAGAAATTCTAAGGTAGTAGAAGATTATATATTTCTGTAGCTACGCGGCTCACAATCCACGCATTCTTAAAATTGCTTGGACTATTTGGCCAAGAGATCAAGACGGTAGTGTCGACTGTCGTATTTGAAATAAAATAATCTATAATCTAAGTTGCAAAGATTTATTACATTTAAGATTTATATTAAATGTAAGTATTCCCATAAGCCGACACGTTTAAGTTCGCGCTTAAACATGCCGCATGTGAATCTACAATATAAAACCCAACCTCAAATGAACATAATCCGTGCAACTCTAGCCGATAATAAATAAATAAATAATGCTGGTTCGATTACCGGTGGGCTACATAACGGTAACTCTAGCCTTGGCTCAAATTTTAAATTATAAGTTAATACTCCATTCAAATAAAGACTTAATAATGTAAGCATTGATGAATGTAAGTATCTATCTGTTTCTGGTCAAACCAAAATAGGTCGGGATATTGCATTCCTCTTCACAATTTTATTTGTAAGAAAAGTCGCTAGGAACCCGGCTATCTAAATAAAGCAAAAATAAAAATAAAACTTCACGAGCTTAGTGCAATGAACACAAATCCTAAACTTTTACTTTGTTACTATAGTGTTACAAAAGACGTATGACGTAAGCGCGCCAAAAAATGACGCATCCGTTTTGATGATGTTTGGCATTGTTTTTTTTACAGATAATGAGATCCATCCAAGATTGGCCAAGGACACCATCATTTCCGTGATCATCGGCTCTTCAATAACCTTGAACTGCAAGGAGTATTCGGACATCAAGCCTTCTTTCTGCCGCATCGTCGACAACCTTCAAGCTAACACATACGAAGAGTGCGCCGTCCAAATAGTCTCCATCAGACCTGACACCCTCGGGAGGTGGCAATGTATCATGGGTGTTCCAAACTCCATGGAGGAAGTCGTTCATAACATTATCTTGGAAAAGAAAGGTTGGTTGATATTGTTATGGTTATTAGTCTTTCTTCTCAAGTAGTAAGTAAGTCAGACCGATGAAAAAGAAAGACTGACGAAGAAAGTACATGTTGCAAGAATAGATGGATGTCGTGGTACAGGAAGACTGAGAAAGGTATGGATGGACGAAAGTTCCGAAATTGCGAATGAATGGAACATCCAGAGTCATAATAAAAAGCACGTAATTTCCACAAGTTCTCAGTTTTTGTGCGGTCAAATAAAATGGGGAACAAAACAAAGAATCGTTCGATAGTGGGGAAAATTCCTAGGCAAAAAGTCTGGGGGGAACAATTTCAATCTTCGCAGAAAAAAAAACGCACGGAATCCAGTTTGAAAACCACTGCCTTAGATAGATGAAGAACTTATTGCGCAATACCTAGATGTCGTCGCGAGCCGGATGATATGCTTACGCGGGCCACATTGTGGCCCGCGGACCGTATGTTGGACAGGCCTGGATTATAGGATGACCTTGTAACGTATAATTTATTTCATGTATACATGCACCTTGATGTATGGAAGTGAAGCCTGGACGGTGAATGAAAGTTAAATTAGTAAGGTCCATACTGTTAAAATGGACTTTCTAAGAAGTATGATTGGGAAAAAACGGAGTGACAGGGTGAGGAATGATTTTGTAAGAGAAGAATGTGGTGCAAGAGAAAGTGTGAAAGTGAAGATTAAAAAAAGTTTGTTAAGATGGTTTGGGCATATGGAGAGAATGAATGAGGAAAGACTGACGAAGAAAGTATATGTTGGTAGAATAAATGGATGTCGTGGTAGAGGAAGACCGAGAAAGGTATGGATGGACCAAATATTCGAAATTCCGAATGAATGGAATATCCAGAGTCATAATAAAAGAAGAGCCTGTATGAAGAAGGTTATGACTCTGGAGGAAATGAAAGAAGTATGTAAGGACAGAAAGAAATGGCGGTTGATCTGTAATGTTGGCGGCTAGGGTTTATTAAAGTGAAATTTGTTTTATGTTTTAGTTTTTGATCTCCATATATATTATTATTTATTGATTTCAAAAATGTAATTTGTCGTGTATGTTCCTTGACTTATAGGTTGGTATGCGGCTGACCACCCATGCTGTAAAAATGGTTCACTTTGTCAATGTCACCCCTGTTACAGGGAAGGACGGCAAGAGTTGCAGGGTGTATGTCCATTTGAGATTTGGTTTTTATGTTGTAGGCTCACATGAGGCATGTGCAAGCGCAACCTTGTACATGTCTGGTTGTGAGAATGCATGTAATGTGAATCTCCAATGTAACAATCATTCAGTTCACAATCAGCCGCCGAGCGAGGAACATCGCATCGCTGTAAATTTACAGCGTCACCAAACGCGTGTTCGCGATGTGTTCGAGTAACTTGAGTGACTAAATTAAAAATTAACACAGATTAATAAACAAAAAACAAAAAAGAGAAGATGACGAGAGCAAACAAAGAAATGAAGGAAGAAATCATGGAATTCATGGAAAAAAAATTCGCCGATATAAAAGAAGAATTAAATGGGCAATTCAAGGACTTAAAATCACAGATAGAAGAGTGTAGGAAGGAGATACAAGAATTAAGAATAGAACTAAGAGGAACAACAAGTGGACGCAAAACATACGCGACTGTAACAAACTCTACCAACACATTTATAAAAGATAAAAACAGAGAAGAAACAAAATATGCAAAATATGCAAAAAAAACACATTAAAGGCGGACGAAATGAAAACAAAAATTAAAAATAGAATTGATGTGACGAATTTAAAAATTGGAATAGCTGGAATGAAAACAACAGGTGAAAATAAAATTACAATCATTTGCGCTGAGAAAAAAAGTGCAGAAAAATTAACTAAGGAAATTACAAGTACACTTGGGAAGGAAATAATGGCAGAGGAATTTAAAAAAAAGAAACCATACATAGTATTAAAAGGACTTGAAAGAAACCTTACGGAAGAGGAAATCATAATGGGCATTACAATGCAAAATGAGGGTATAGACGAAAGGGAAAGAAGCAACATGAAACTGATAAAAGAGCTAAAAAGTATTGACAAACAAAGTGGAAAACAGAGAGAAATGACAAACTACATCATGGAAACCACAGGGGGACTAAGGAAAATCCTCCTAGAAAAAGGAAAAATAAACATAAAATACAACAGAGCGCTAGTTGAGGACTGTAATACTCTGGTGCAGTGCTACCACTGCCTGAAGTTTGGGCACACTGCACTAAGATGCCTGAGCAGGACACGGCCCCCAACATGTCCTCACTGCGCAGAAGAACATACGTATGACAAATGTACAAATTTAAAAAACAACCAAATCTGCAGCAACTGCCATTTTTTGAATATTAAATATAAAGCTAAAAGTGACACAAACCATAGAACAACCAGCATAACATGTAGCTACAGACAAAAAATGATTAAAAGAGCAAATGAACGCATTGATTATGAATAATACCTAATATATGTTTATCCAACCTTAAAATTAAAAAATGTTTAACTTCGAAGATAATATTCTAGATAAAAAAATGAACATTGATGAACGGGTTTTTGATTCGACCAATGACATAAACATAAATTTACATAAATCCACCAATACGTTATTATTTCATATGAACATAAGAAGCATCGAAAAAAAATTTAGCGAATTTGTACTAACATTAAAATCATTAAAATGTTCACCGGATGTTATAGTGTTAACGGAGACGCATAGCGCAGGTGAAATGAACTATAATATCCCTGACTATAGCTACTTCACAACACTAAACAAAATTAATAAGAATAGCGGCGTATCATTATTTCTATCACAAAAATGTAAAATGATTAGTTTTAAAGAAATAAATGACATAAAATATACTAATATACTTAATATTGAAATCAAGGTACAAAACGAGATATTTAATATTTTTGCCATATATCGAACCCATGCAACAGTCTTATCCCAGTTTGTTAACGAATTAAAAAGCGTATTAATTAGAAATAAAAACAAAAGATCTATTATTGTAGGCGATATCAACTTAAATATAGCGAATGATTATTCATCGAACGATAAAGACAACTACTTAAATATGCTCGCCGAATTAAACTTCTTATCTTGTATAAATTCTTACACTAGAAACATCAAAAATCAAAGACCTTCGTGTATTGACCACATATTTACAAATATTCCGGAATATCATAATATAATATCCGCAGTCATACATACAAACATTACTGACCATTATTCTTGTATTTTAAAATACAAATTAGATATTCCAAGTAAAATAAATGATACAACACAAAAAAACTTAAAAACCATGTTTCTACACCTAGACATTTTAAAAAATAAACTACAAAATGAAAATTGGTCAGAAGTATATAAATGTAGTGATGTAAATGAAAGCAACAATTTATTTAACATGAAATTAACTGAAATCATTAATGAGTCAACAAAGAACATAAACAGAACAAAATCTAAATATAAACCTATCAAAGCATGGATCACCCATGGCCTAATAGTTTCAATAAGACATAAGCAAACACTTTACAAAATAACCACTAAAAGACCAAACGATGAAAGCATATACAAACACTATAAGTTGTACAAAAAAAAGCTCACGTATTTAATAAAAACCACTAAAGAAAAATATTATGAAAAAAAGTTAGGAAACACCGAAAATGATAACAAAAGAGTGTAATAATCTATAATCTATAATCTAAGTTGCAAAGATATATTCATTTAAAGCTCTCAGATGTATGCCCACAAACCAACAAGTGTAGTTCGCGCTTACAAATGCTGAATGTGTACTTACAAATAAAATCCAAACCTCAAATGAACATAAGCCCCACAACTTTTGCCGACCTTCCCTGAAACAGGGGTGACATTGGCAAAGTGAACCATTTTTTACAGTATGGGTGGTCAGCCTCATACCAACCTATAAGTCAAGGAATACGTGTGGAAGGTAATAAATGAGATAATTGATAAAAAAAAACAAAAAACAAATGTTATAAATGAAATCACATATGAAAACACAAAAATAAGCTGCGAATCAAAACCCACTAAAGTTGCAAACATTTTTAACAATTACTTTGTTAATGTAGGAAAAAATCTTGCTAAACTGATACAAACAAACACAGTCACAATGCCAACAATAAAAACAAACACAAACAAAATTGAAATCCTTAACAGCTGTACTGAACAGGAAGTTGAAAAAATTATTGACAATATGAAAGGAGGATCAACTCCAGGATTTGATGGCATAACTATCGATACACTAAAACACATTAAAAAAGAAATTTCAAAACCACTAATGTACATTATAAATAAAAGTTTTGAGACTGGAAAATTTCCAGATATATATAAAAAATCCATAATAATTCCAATATTTAAATCTGGTGAACAGGATGATATAACAAATTACAGACCTATCTCTATAATATCAAACATAGCTAAAATATTTGAAAAAATAGTTAAAAGAAGAATCAACGCATATATAAAAAGCAATAATATAATAAATGAAAACCAGTTTGGTTTTATGGAAAATAGAAGCACACAAGATGCAATTGCTAAATTAACTAGCTATGTACTGAATGCATTGGACAAATCTCGTAAATGTATCGGTATATTCATAGATTTAAAAAAAGCTTTTGACAGCATATCTCATTACAAATTGACTTCAAAATTAGAAAGTATCGGTTTCCAAGGCAGGACACTCGAGTGGATAACAAGCTATCTATATCAAAGACCTCAAGTTGTCAAAATAAATGAGGTGTACAGCCAAATGGAAACTAGTAATTTCGGAATACCACAGGGCACAGTATTAGGCCCTTTATTATTTATATTATATGTCAATGATGTATTTACACTGAAACTAAACGGAAAAATAATATCCTATGCCGATGATACAGTTATTATCATCGAAGATACAAATTGGAATAGTGTCACCAATAAAGCAAATGTAGACATTGACAATTTAAAGCACTGGTTCGACGTGAATTTTTTAACACTCAACAGCGAAAAAACTTACATTGTCCCGTTCTCTATTAATGAAAATAAATTAAATCTAAATTTAAACGTATTTATTCATCAACAAAATAAATGTAATAAAACGAATTGTAATCTAACCTGCTCAATACTAAAGCAAACAGATACTACAAGATATTTAGGCGTTGACATAGATAGTAAATTAAAATGGAAAGAACATACTAGTAAACTGATAAAACGAATCAGAAAGTGCATATACATATTTATAAGACTTAGAAATATACTCGGAATAGATAACTTAAGAAGAGTCTACTACGCAATTGTGCAATCTATATTACAGTACGGCATTATAGGATGGGGAGGGTCATACTTGAACACATTAAACCCTGTAAAAATAATTCAAAAATTAATCATTAAGATAATATTAAAAAAACCATCGAATTACCCGACTGAATTAGTATTTAAAATATTTAAAGTTCCCTCAGTAGATATCATTTTTAAAAAAAACGCCATATTGCAAATATTAAAGGAAAAACAACAATTAAAATTAGAAACAAATCATTCAACAAGATACAAACATAACCTCAAAATGTCAAAATTTGACACAAAACATTATCAAAATAGCTTCATTTATGTTGGTGTAACAAACTTTAATAAATTACCGACTGAACTAAAAAATATAAAAGATTATCATGTATTTAAAAATAAACTTAAAAAACATTTCGAAAAATATTAGATTTGTATACCAATTGATATTATTGCCTGTGCCTTGTATTGTTTTTTTTGTCATTAGTAGACCTCTATAAATCATATGTATGTATGTTTTTATTTTATTATACTTTGGTACCTACTTGCCTATATTATCTATGTTTATATATTTGCTTTTGTTTATTATACAGTTTTTTCTTATTTTAATTTGATTTCTCCACATATCAGATCTCTTCACACTGAAAATACACATCATAAGTATTTGACTTAAGTGTATGAAGTAACTTAAATAAATTTCTAGTTTATAATTTAAATATATTAAATAACTGAAATAAATTTGTTATTACTATTGACTAAATTAATTGTGAATCCCTCACCACACACAAGAGCTTTGACTCTTTTTGGTGAGGTATAGCATATAAAACAATTGAATATTATGTAATAGAAATAAGTTTGAAAAATGTAATGTATGTACTTAATATGTCTTATATTAAAATTAAAAAAAAAAAAAAAAAAAACATATCTTTGCAACTTAGATTAGATGTATTTAATAAACGAAACTAACAAATACACTAATTATTTTAGACGATGAGCATGTGGTTGGGAATTCCACTCTTGGTGACGGAGTTTTGAAGCTGCAATGCTTCCTCGTCAACTCCAGATCAGCCTTGAGCTGGTGTCGGGCAGTGTCTCCTGGAGGACGACGCTTCTTGCTGGCTGAGAACTTGAAGCAGGGAAGATACTCAGCTGCACCCACCAAGTATATACTCCCTGTATCAACTTAGCGAATTATCATAAAATAATGAATAAACTTGCCGTGATCGAGTCACAAATAAAGAAGGCGCAAAGTTGATTAGAAATTTTTAAGGTATTTCACAAAAATATGATAACATCTCGCTTACCTTTGTTACCTCCTTGACAGAAGTTTTGAAATGATAATGTGAGCAGGCGCATTGTGAGAAATGGAACCATTTTTGAACTTCGAGTATCAACCTTGTATGAGGCTATCCTTCTAAGCGACCAATAACAAACTACATATTATGGACACCAAAACTAAAACAGAAAACAAATTCTAATTTTAAAAAAACCCTAGCCGCCAACATGACAATTTATTTCTGTCCTTACATACTTCTTTCATTTCCTTCAGTGTTTTTTTTTTCTTCCAGTAAGAGTTCATCGCATAAAACTTGTGGAATTGAAATCCAGCTGCCTCTGGACAGCGCTGAAGATGTTGGCCAGTGGCGCATCGACATGGGAGTGGCAGAGGACGACTTCACAGGATGCTTCATACATACCGAAGGTGGCGACACAAAACGTGAGAAAAATCACTCCATTGTATCTTGAGTTCCTGTTAGGTACTGACCACAAAAACTTAAAAAATAATCATTTAAAAACAAAATACAAACGGTGCTATTCTCAAACATTTTAGTCGTCCGTTGAGCTCACGCTTTGACAAACTAATGATGCATTTGTTTGAAGACCTGTCAATCCAAGATGGCCGCAAGTGAACAGCTGATTAGTCTTCATAAAAATATTACCAAAATCTGGTACGTAAGAATTACCGTGGTGATGAGACTTCCAACACAGGCATCATTAGTTTGACAAAGCGTGGGCTCAACGGACGGCCAAAATTTTTAAGAATAGCACTGTTAGTTTTTCTTTGCGAGTTGATTTATTTTCTCGGGCGCGTTCAATGTTATCACACCATGATCAAGAGAACAACTTCTTCAAAGTGTTTGACACTTTGAACTGTTGGTACTTCTGGTACTGCCTCGAAACATCCATTCAAGAGGTGTTTTGTAAAGTCCATCTGCTGACGTTTCGCTTTCAAGAGCAGAAAGCATCCTCAAGGTGAGTTATCAAAGCGCCGCGGCGCGACGCTCGCTATAATAATTATGTAGTGTTAACTAGCTGAAAATACGTTGCACTAATAGAACATGGTCATACCCGAAAGAACACAAAAACGATGAATGTGAAAGTGCAACTTTTAAACTTCATTCATTTTTCAGAGTTTGCCCATTCGCACTACAACGAAGTGAGTCTACAGGAAGGTCGCGACTTTAAACTCCAATGTTCCGTACCTTGGGCAGCTTCATATTGCTACATAAAGGGACCAGATAGCACCTTCGTCCGCCTCCACGGACCATCTGTTGAACGCTCCCTGAGGGTCGGAATCTGTCGCCATACCCTTAAAAAGGTTTCTGTCCGACAAAGTGGTACATGGTTCTGTGGCTTATCTTCAAATAATGGAACTGAAGATGTCCTATCCACTACAGAATTAAAAGTCTTCAACAAAATGTTGTATTCGGAAATAGATTTTGTAACACCAGATAGTCATGACTCTGCCTTTTTAATGTGTAAATCCGTGCAGCGCATTCCTCTTCGTTCCTGCAGATACGTTTCACAAGATGGTACAGGAATATCCGTACACATGAACACAACATCAACAACAACCAGGTAATTCACTGATTTTATGTAAAAACCAATGGTAAAAACGCGATTTCGCTCCCCCAGTTCTTGTTTACCGTATACGCCGTATCTTGTAAAATATGACTTTTTCAAGCAGTTGTCTTATGAATCAAATTCTACACAATCTGAGCTAAGAAAAACCGTGAAACTCGATAATGTGAGAGTTCTTTTAAGGCGTGTTATAAAGCTAAATCTGCCGTTTTTGTTTCTTACACTTTATGGTCTTAGCAAAATAGTTACAGTAATGAAAAAAATCAAGCATGTTTATTATTTTTTTATCTTAATTATTAAGCTTAAACAAAATATATAACTTAAGAATTGCCACCACAAAAAAATATTTTAAAAAACGCGTTTGTTTTACATTTTTAGCTTTTTTTCGTGTGTGCTGTATTTTGGATTTTTTTTTTTGCTTTTTACTTACAGAACTATACATTGTTTAGGTTCAATACTTAACATTTTTTCAATACTGTCAATAGTTTTTGAGTAAATATGGAAAAACTGTGTTCTTTGATTTAATTAAAATTTAATTCATTTAGTAGTTTCAAGCTTTATTTAATTAAGATAAAAAAATTATAAACATGCTTGATTTTTTTCATTACTGTAACTATTTTGCTAAGACCATAAAGTGTAAGAAACAAAAATGGCAGATTTAGCTTTATAACACGCCTTAAATATTTTTAAAATAAATTTCTTCTTTTCATAAGACACATTGGTCCAGTACACATGCAAACATTTCTCATGTAAAATTTTCTCAATGGCGCAACGATAAACAAGAACTAAGGCAGCGATTTGTTGAAGGCATCATCTTTCCCGCTTTTTCTTCTGTCAAATAAAAATTTCAAAATTGGAATTTTTCGTGCACACTCATCATATTCACTCTATCGCTATCGATTAACAATAAAATCATTTAGTTAATATGCCAACAGCTTGACGACAAACACACAAAAAGGTTTGTGTCTGAGCTTATATTTATTTTTCTCAATAACCCATAGATGACAGTGCTATATTTATATTTTCAGTTCTAATTATTTCAGTTTCAAAAATGAAAAACATACTTTCGGTTTTTTTTTCAGTTTTACTGATATTGAATTTTTGAATTTACAGTTGGTTTAATTAATTTACAGTTAATCACAGTTGGTTGGTGTGCGGCTGACCACCCATGCTGTAAAAATGGTTCACTTTGCCAATGTCACCCCTGTTTCAGGGAAGGACGGCAAGAGTTGCAAGGCTTATGTTCATTTGAGATTGGGTTTTTATATTGTAGGTCCACATGCGGCATGTGTTAGCGCGAAATTATACATATCTGCTTGTGGGAATGCATTTAATATAAATCTTAAATGATATATATCCTTGCAGCTTAGATTAGATTAGATTAGATTAGCTTCTTAGACAGTGGGGTTCGAACCGGAGCTCTCGGCATGGAATGCAAGCACTCTACCAGCTGAGCTACCCGTAGACAAGACAAACCTCAGAAAACCATCCTGCAGTGCAAAATGTGTGTTGAGAAAACATAAAACTGTTATTACCACAGATCACGGGTTATTCCATTACTAAGTCAGCCATTCTGGTCTACTGCTGAGCATAGGCCTCCCCCATATCTCTCCAGGCATCTCTATCCTGGGCCTTCTGCATCCAGTCACCAGCAATCCTCTTTATGTCGTCTGACCATCGTGTTAGAGTCCTTCCTCTACCTACTTCTTTTGATCTCACAAAGTCTCCACTCCTCTATGCACTATCCTCTATTCCATTATGAAAAAAACGAGAAAGAAAATGATCAAGAAGGAACATATTTTTCAGGTTTTCCTATTGGGGAGAAGGATTTGACAGAGGAGAATGTGGATTGAAGATTACTGAGGTCAGCCGAAGAGGAAGAAATAGAGGCACATGGACCTGTTTCGTTACCTTTGATTCATTCTCTGAAGAAATTTCTTCCACGATTAAACTAGAATATTACGGTAAGTGCAGTGAGGTCAGTGAGGTATGATCATCATGAGCTTGACAGCCCTGAGTGGGAATTCTCCCCGGCAAAAAAACTCAACTAATATCTTGCCTGCATTATCTCCAAAGGGGTCGCACGTGGCAATTCGTAGCCTATTTATTTTTACGAGTAATGGGGCCCACCTCACACCAACCACTTTCAGTTGAAGTGGGGGTTTCCCAGCTCTCGATGGGGCTAGTTCTCATTTCTTGTGAAGGCTGAGTACACCTTGCCGGTATTTATTTTGGGTTTGAAATAGACACCGAAATAGGAAATAATTTCTAACACACTCGGTGGGGATCGAACCCTTGCACTTGGCATGGAATGCAAGCATGGCATGGAATGCAAGCATGGCATGGAATGCAAGCATGGCATGGAATGCAAGCATGGCATGGAATGCAAGCATGGCATGGAATGCAAGCATGGCATGGAATGCAAGCATGGCATGGAATGCAAGCATGGCATGGAATGCAAGCATGGCATGGAATGCAAGCATTCTACCAACTGAGCTATCAACCGGACTCTTTACAAACTTGTTCATCTTTACAACGCACTAATTCTCAAGCAAGACCCAGTTGCTGTAAGGATGGATGGATCTTTGATGACCGGTCTTTGGTAATGGTTTATGAATTTTTCAACCCAGCGAAGAGCATATTTGTAAATATAAATGGTATTTTTTTGTGCTCCCCTGGGATTCAAACCCACAACCTTCCATTTACGAGTCCGAAGTGCTACCACTGGACTACGGACCGGTCGATGACGCCTCTCTCCCCTATCTATAGCTTTTGCTCTCCAGCTATGTATCGTCCCCTTAGTACTTGTTTGTCTTACACCCATCAGAGATAATTTCAGATGAGCAATGTTTGAAATTGATTTTAAAAATATTTAAAACAACTCTCATTTTATTGTGTCTTACGTGTTTATCTTAGCTCTGATTATGTAGAATGCGATTCTTAAGTCAATTTCAGGCCATCTTTGAGTCACAATATAATATATATGCCGATACCAATGCTGCATGTGAACTGAGAAATCAAAAACCTAGCCTCAAATGAACGTTTACCTTGCGATCTTTGTTGACCTTCCTTGAAGCAGAAGTGACAATTGCAAAGTGAACCATTCACAATTATAATAACTACATTCCTTGACTTATAGGTTGGTATGCGGCTGACCACCCATACTGTAAAAAATGGTTCACTTTGCCAATGTCACCCCTGTTTTAGGGAAGGTCGGCAAGAGTTGCAGGGCTTATGTTCATTTGAGGTTTGGATTTTATTTGTAAGTACACAATCAGCATTTGTAAGCGCGAACTACACGTGTTTGTTTGTGGGCATACATCTGAGAGCTTTGAATGAATATATCCTCGCAACTTAGATTATAGATTATAGATTATAGCCCACATGCGGCATGTGTTAGCGCGAAATTATACATGTCTGCTTGTGGAAATGCATTTAATATAAATCTTAAATGATATATATGTATATCCTTGCCGCTCAGATTAGATTAGATTAGATTCTTCTTCTTCTTCTTTAGCCCATTTCCGTCCACTCCTGGACGAAGGCCTCCTCCATCTGTTTCCATATCGACCTGTCTTGTGCAATCTGCGTCCAGGTCGCGCCAGCATGCCGGTCCAGGTCGCGTGTTTCCTTTCTTACTGTGGGTTCGGCGACAATTCACGCTGAAGTACTGCCGCGCATATTAAATTAATTATCAAGTTTCAGTTTTTTCATATTATCTCGAAAACTGTTCACATTACCTAAAATATTTTTCAACCACTCTTTAGACATTGTATCATTCTATAATTATAAAGAAAAAAAATATGTCCAAAATATTAAACAACAAAATTATAAGAAAAAAATGTGAACAAAAACGTGTTTTTTAAAATATTTTTTTGTAGCGTCATTTTTTAAGTTTTATAAAATATTTTAACTTTAAAATTTAGATAAAAAATCAATTAACACGTGTGATTTTTTCCATTAATGTCACTTCTTTACAAAGGCCATAAAGTGTAAGAAATATTTTTAGTGTGTGTCGTCTGTCGAAACGGGGGGTAGAAAGGAAAGACGCGTCCAGATCATCCTTCCATCTCAACTGTGGTCGCCCTACACTTCTCTTCGTCGCTGGAGGTCTAAGATTAGATTAGACATGGTTAATAAAAACGGATATTAGATGAACTGTTATAAGAGAATTTGCCAGTAATAAAGTTTAAAACTTTAATTAGGCAGTTAAAATAGCTGCATGTAGACCATGGTCTATCCCGAAAAAACCGTAAAACCACAACAACAAAAAACAATCTGTTATCAAACTTACATTATTCTCGACGTTTCATTAGCGACGTAGCAAACGTCTTCAGGAGACACCCTCTCTGCACAAGGACTGAGGATGAACCCAATTTTTTTTTCACTGTGTAGTTATTATCTATAATCTATAATCTATAATCTAAGTTGCAAAGATATATTCATTTAAAGCTCTCAGATGTATGCCCACAAACCAACAAGTGTAGTTCGCGCTTACAAATGCTGAATGTGTACTTACAAATAAAATCCAAACCTCAAATGAACATAAGCCCCACAACTTTTGCCGACCTTCCCTGAAACAGGGGTGACATTGGCAAAGTGAACCATTTTTTACAGTATGGGTGGTCAGCCTCATACCAACCTATAAGTCAAGGAATATGAATAATAAATTACATTTAAATATAAAAAAGAACAAAACCTTACAAAGAAATCTATACACAAAAAGTCAAAAATTTCCTATGCAAAAAATGTAGCAAATGAATACACCAACATTAGAAATCAACATTGCAGATTAGCCGCCACTTCTTCCTGTCCTTGCATACTTCTTTCATTTCATCCAGAGTCATAACCTTTTTCATACAAGTCCTCCTTTTATTATGACTCTGGATATCCCATTCATTCGCTATTTCAGAGATTTGATCCTTCCATACTTTTCTCGGTCTTCCTCTACCACGACATCCATCTATTGTAGCAACATATACTTTCTTCGTCAATCTTTCATCACTCATTCTCTCCAAGTGCCCGAACCATCTTAACATACTTCTTTTAATCTTCACTTTCACACTTTCCCTTACACCACATTCTTCTCTTACAAAATCATTCCTCACCCTGTCACTTCGTTTTTTCCCAATCATACTTCTTAGATAGTCCATTTCTACTGTATGGACTTTACTAATTTCCCTTTCACTCACCGTCCAGGCTTCACTTCCATACATCAAGGTTGGCACTAGTATACCACCGTGCACCGCCAATCTAACATTTTTTAAGAGATTTTGGTTCCTGGCGATGCAAGCGGTCGCACCCAGTACACACCTGCCTTTCATTATTCTTCTTTCAAATTCACCGGCCATTCTTCCATCTTTTTCAAACTTACATCCCAAATATACAAACTCATTTACAACATCAACATTCATTCCATTAATTTTAAATTCACAATTCATATTTTCATCATCTCTTTCAAAAATCAAAACTTTCGTCTTTCTTGCATTCAACTTCAAATTATTACCTTTCAAAGCTTCGTTCAATCTAGAGAGCATCATTTGCAATTCCACTGCTGAATCAGATACAAGGACTGCATCATCCGCATACAGTAGAACGCTTACTTTGCTCTCTCCTATCATTAATCCACAATCATCAAGTCTAGCATCTCGAACACACTTGTCCATGACTATGTTAAATAGCCATGGGCTCATCACACATCCTTGCCTTACACCCTTAAAAACTTCAAACCATTCACTATACTCACCATCAATACGAATGCAGGCCATACTATTCTCATAGTTCGCATGCACCGCATTGAGTAGAGCTCCATTCACTCCGTATGCTTTCAAAACATCCCACAACATACCTCTGTCCACTGAGTCAAAAGCCTTTTCCAGATCCACAAAGGCCGTGAATAGTTTCCCCCTCACCGACAATTGTTTTTCAACAAGTTGTCGTAGAGTGAAAATCTGATCAACACAGCCTCTACCGGCCATAAAGCCGGACTGTATATCGGAAACCCTTTTGCTAGTAGTCAGAATCACATTTTTTATAATCACCTTACAGAAGACTTTTCCTGGTATACTGAGTAGACTGATTGGTCTGAAGTTCTGACAGTCTTTTTTGTCCCCTTTACCTTTGTAAATGGGAACAATGACTGCCTTCCTCCAATCCATCGGTACTACTCCTGCATTCACACAAAGCTTACATAATTCAAACATCCAATCTATCACACATTCACCTCCTGCTTTCAACATTTCACCATTTATACCATCAAACCCAGCAGACTTCCCATTCTTCAGACGTGAAATAGACACTTTCATTTCTTCTTTCAAAATCTTCAATTCATTCTCTTCATCTGTCTGTTCATAAATTCTTCTTTCACCCTGGCCAAAAATTTCTTGAAAATAGTTTTTCCATCTCTTGCATACTTCTTCATTCTCCCATACCATCTCACCGGCAGCACTTTTGACTCCCGGAGTGGTCAATGCAGAAGATTTATTTCTATCCGCATTGATCCACCTCCAAAATTCCTTCTTACTGTCGGTGAAACTTTTGTTAATCCTTTCATCAATCTTTCTCTGTTCATTCATCTTGCTTTCATAAATTATAGTCTTCGCCATTCTCTTAGCTATCTTATATTCGTCTTCTAGCTTTCTATCATTTCTATCATTCAGCCAATTTTCATAACACTTTTTCTTAACTTTCACAGCTTCTTTCACTCTATCATTCCACCAGGCATCTCCTTTCAATTTTCCACCTTTCGTTACCCCACATACTTTTTTAGCACATTCAATCATTCCTTCCTTCAGATCTTTCCACATGCTTTCAATATCTTTTCCACACACATTCTTCTCAAGTTCATTTACACTTAAAATTTTGTGGAGCTCTGATACATACTTCTCTTTCACATTTTCTTCATTCAGCCTTTCTACTTTTATTCTAGTCATTCTTACTTGCTTCTTGCGTTTCTTCTTTCTTACTTCACCAAGCATTATTTTAGCACATAAGAGATAGTGATCACTGCCTATTTCAGGCCCGCGGTAGACACGGCTATCTCTTACGGCTCCTCTCAATCTTTCATCCACACAGATGTAGTCAATGATTGTGCGACTTCCCACAAACTGCCTCGTGTACAGATGCACATCCTTATGCCGAAACCAAGTATTCGATGCAAAAAGACTGTGCTCCGCACACAAAGCAATCAGATGTCGCCCATTATCATTGACTACACCTCTCCCACCAGGACCAATAATTTTCAAACATTCATCCCTCTGCGCACCTATCCATCCATTCATATCACCTAAAATTACAATGTTTTCATTCTTCTTCCTTTCATGCACAACCGCATTCAGCTCATTCCAAAAACTCATTCTCACCTCCATACACTCTGAATCAACAGGAGCATAACAGGTCACCAAGAAAAGTTTCAAACTGTTAATTTTGAATTTAACAACCAAAATCCTGGGAGAAATTCTTTGGTAACCCGCTATGCATCCCTTCACACACTCACTCACAATTACACCTACACCCTGCCTTTCATTCCCATTGTGGTGTCAGTGAGCTTCAGAGAAACACCCACAGATGGCGCTTTGAGACAAATAAACTCATACGCAAAATCGAACAAGCATTCTTCATAAGGAATGAGATTTGAGCCATCAGGCAGATATTCTATTGATTATCTCAAGGCATGGTACTTGGCCTCCCAAATCCGGCTCCGCTGGATAACAAGAACCAAGGTGGTCTCAACCTTTCTTTGTAGAGCTAGCTTCTCGGATAAAGAGTACCAACTGGGTCGATTCCACCCGAAGCCTTGCCTATGTGAGGAGCAGTGCAAATTGCCCCGTAGGTACTGGTAATGAATCAGTGGCTTGCACTAAGCCGGAAGTAAAGTGAAGACGTCGAGCCATGGCTCCTCTGAACTAAGCTCTCCGCCTGCACCACACACACATACACACACACGTGTGTTACGGAAGGAATCGTGCGGGTGCTTTTGTTACCTCCCAAACGGTCCTATCTCTCCGTGCACACATACATACGCAATCGGAAGGACTCGTGCGGATACTTTTGACCTTCCAAACGTAACCCTCCATCTGCGCACACATACACACAGCCGGGAGTAATTGTTGGGCAATTTAAGATTCTGACGTTGCTACCCGCGTTACACACACATCGTGGAAGCTGGAACGAGTGACATCGAGCAACCGCTCTGTCCAAACACCTCTACCAGACATCCCGCGTGCTCCCAACAAGGAGAGATATCGAGGCTGGACGTCAGCACTCTGTCTCTCCCATCTAGTGCTACAAATGAACAATAAGTGCTACGAGAAGTGTGTAAAGAACTCTAAACGAACCTGACTAACAATATTTCACTGGTTGTGTAATTAAGGGCATAACGATACTTATAAATTTAAATGTCAATAAAAAAACTATTCAAACCTTAACAGTGGTGACCTCCCGACGTGATAGAAACATTCAATCATAAAAACCACGTAACAGTGATGACCTGACGTGAAAGTGACATTTAAAAATAGTATAGTGAAATAACAATGAAAGTCAAAGTGCGTATCAAAATGCCGCCATCCCGGCGTAACAAAGTCAGTCTAAGGACCACAAACAACATGAGGAATGTAACCCTCACCCCGCTGCAGCCGACCCCCCCAATTCCACACAGCGCAACAAGGCTCTGGAGGATCGGACGTCGTACAACATAGCTGCCCAGCGAAACCAACATGCTGCAACCAGCAGCAACCGTCGAACTACGACCCAGCAACCCGTGCTGCACCAAGCAGTCTCCGTCGAACTACGACACAGCAACCTTGCTGCAACTAACAGCAACCCTGCTGCACCAAGCAACCGTCGAACTACGACACAGCAACCTTGCTGCAACTAACAGCAACCCTGCTGCACCAAGCAACCGTCGAACTACGACACAGCAACCTTGCTGCAACTAACAGCAACCCTGCTGCACCAAGCAACCGTCGAACTACGACACAGCAACCTTGCTGCAACTAACAGCAACCCTGCTGCACCAAGCAACCGTCGAACTACGACACAGCAACCTTGCTGCAACTAACAGCAACCCTGCTGCACCAAGCAACCGTCGAACTACGACACAGCAACCCATGCTGCAACAAACAGCAAACCCCACTGCAGCCGACTCCTCAATTCCACCAGCACAACGAGACCCTGGAGGATTGAATGTCGCCCAACACAGCTGCCCAGCCTGCAACAAGCAGCCTCCGCTGAACTACGGCAAAGCAAACTCTGCTGCAACCAGCAGCGGCCCGTCGAACTACGACACAACAGGATCTGGCCGACAAGTCCACTTCCCAATTCTACTGAAGCCCGACAAGAACTTGTCGCAACACACCGATCACCACCTTCATCGCATCTGCCCTGCAAATGCTGGAGGGGACCTCTGTGGTGTCAGTGAGCTTCAGAGAAACACCCACAGATGGCGCTTTGAGACAAATAAACTCATACGCAAAATCGAACAAGCATTCTTCATAAGGAATGAGATTTGAGCCATCAGGCAGATATTCTATTGATTATCTCAAGGCATGGTACTTGGCCTCCCAAATCCGGCTCCGCTGGATAACAAGAACCAAGGTGGTCTCAACCTTTCTTTGTAGAGCTAGCTTCTCGGATAAAGAGTACCAACTGGGTCGATTCCACCCGAAGCCTTGCCTATGTGAGGAGCAGTGCAAATTGCCCCGTAGGTACTGGTAATGAATCAGTGGCTTGCACTAAGCCGGAAGTAAAGTGAAGACGTCGAGCCATGGCTCCTCTGAACTAAGCTCTCCGCCTGCACCACACACACATACACACACACGTGTGTTACGGAAGGAATCGTGCGGGTGCTTTTGTTACCTCCCAAACGGTCCTATCTCTCCGTGCACACATACATACGCAATCGGAAGGACTCGTGCGGATACTTTTGACCTTCCAAACGTAACCCTCCATCTGCGCACACATACACACAGCCGGGAGTAATTGTTGGGCAATTTAAGATTCTGACGTTGCTACCCGCGTTACACACACATCGTGGAAGCTGGAACGAGTGACATCGAGCAACCGCTCTGTCCAAACACCTCTACCAGACATCCCGCGTGCTCCCAACAAGGAGAGATATCGAGGCTGGACGTCAGCACTCTGTCTCTCCCATCTAGTGCTACAAATGAACAATAAGTGCTACGAGAAGTGTGTAAAGAACTCTAAACGAACCTGACTAACAATATTTCACTGGTTGTGTAATTAAGGGCATAACGATACTTATAAATTTAAATGTCAATAAAAAAACTATTCAAACCTTAACAGTGGTGACCTCCCGACGTGATAGAAACATTCAATCATAAAAACCACGTAACAGTGATGACCTGACGTGAAAGTGACATTTAAAAATAGTATAGTGAAATAACAATGAAAGTCAAAGTGCGTATCAAAATGCCGCCATCCCGGCGTAACAAAGTCAGTCTAAGGACCACAAACAACATGAGGAATGTAACCCTCACCCCGCTGCAGCCGACCCCCCCAATTCCACACAGCGCAACAAGGCTCTGGAGGATCGGACGTCGTACAACATAGCTGCCCAGCGAAACCAACATGCTGCAACCAGCAGCAACCGTCGAACTACGACCCAGCAACCCGTGCTGCACCAAGCAGTCTCCGTCGAACTACGACACAGCAACCTTGCTGCAACTAACAGCAACCCTGCTGCACCAAGCAACCGTCGAACTACGACACAGCAACCTTGCTGCAACTAACAGCAACCCTGCTGCACCAAGCAACCGTCGAACTACGACACAGCAACCTTGCTGCAACTAACAGCAACCCTGCTGCACCAAGCAACCGTCGAACTACGACACAGCAACCTTGCTGCAACTAACAGCAACCCTGCTGCACCAAGCAACCGTCGAACTACGACACAGCAACCTTGCTGCAACTAACAGCAACCCTGCTGCACCAAGCAACCGTCGAACTACGACACAGCAACCCATGCTGCAACAAACAGCAAACCCCACTGCAGCCGACTCCTCAATTCCACCAGCACAACGAGACCCTGGAGGATTGAATGTCGCCCAACACAGCTGCCCAGCCTGCAACAAGCAGCCTCCGCTGAACTACGGCAAAGCAAACTCTGCTGCAACCAGCAGCGGCCCGTCGAACTACGACACAACAGGATCTGGCCGACAAGTCCACTTCCCAATTCTACTGAAGCCCGACAAGAACTTGTCGCAACACACCGATCACCACCTTCATCGCATCTGCCCTGCAAATGCTGGAGGGGACCTCTGTGGTGTCAGTGAGCTTCAGAGAAACACCCACAGATGGCGCTTTGAGACAAATAAACTCATACGCAAAATCGAACAAGCATTCTTCATAAGGAATGAGATTTGAGCCATCAGGCAGATATTCTATTGATTATCTCAAGGCATGGTACTTGGCCTCCCAAATCCGGCTCCGCTGGATAACAAGAACCAAGGTGGTCTCAACCTTTCTTTGTAGAGCTAGCTTCTCGGATAAAGAGTACCAACTGGGTCGATTCCACCCGAAGCCTTGCCTATGTGAGGAGCAGTGCAAATTGCCCCGTAGGTACTGGTAATGAATCAGTGGCTTGCACTAAGCCGGAAGTAAAGTGAAGACGTCGAGCCATGGCTCCTCTGAACTAAGCTCTCCGCCTGCACCACACACACATACACACACACGTGTGTTACGGAAGGAATCGTGCGGGTGCTTTTGTTACCTCCCAAACGGTCCTATCTCTCCGTGCACACATACATACGCAATCGGAAGGACTCGTGCGGATACTTTTGACCTTCCAAACGTAACCCTCCATCTGCGCACACATACACACAGCCGGGAGTAATTGTTGGGCAATTTAAGATTCTGACGTTGCTACCCGCGTTACACACACATCGTGGAAGCTGGAACGAGTGACATCGAGCAACCGCTCTGTCCAAACACCTCTACCAGACATCCCGCGTGCTCCCAACAAGGAGAGATATCGAGGCTGGACGTCAGCACTCTGTCTCTCCCATCTAGTGCTACAAATGAACAATAAGTGCTACGAGAAGTGTGTAAAGAACTCTAAACGAACCTGACTAACAATATTTCACTGGTTGTGTAATTAAGGGCATAACGATACTTATAAATTTAAATGTCAATAAAAAAACTATTCAAACCTTAACACCATCTTCCACACCTGACCAAATATACAATTCACCATTCGCTAATACTTTCTCACCATTCCCTTTCATTTTTGTTTCTGTCACACCCATTACTTTTATTCGTTTCTCTTTCATTACATTCATAATTTCTTTCTCCTTGCAATCATTCATCTTCCTTACATTCCATGTCCCGAAAACCCATTCATTCTTTCTATGAAAATTAGTGGTGGCATTTCCACAATGTACAGATTTAAAATTATTGTTGGTGGCCATTGCTACAAAACAAAATGTTAAGAACTAAAGTGAGTTTAAAAATACAAATAAAAAATACAGCTATAAAACATAAAATTAAAACAGAATATAGATTGTCCATATAAAAATGTAAATTGTCCATTTCACGTCTTCTGCCATGTTCATCAGGTAGGTATTACAGGTAGGTAGGTAGGTATACAATTTTGATTTTTTATTTCTTCTTTCCATTAATTTTGTTCTTGTTCCAAATTATTCAAAAAAAGTTGAGGTTATGTTTCAAAAATGTTTCTTTAAAAAATTTATCGTAATTATTGTCTTTTTAAAAACCTCCCATCCATCCACAAATGTCAATTTCAGTTGTCGAATTTGGACGAAGGCTGCGTGTACAATGTGATTCCCGAAATAATAGATCTTGAAAAACTGTGTAGCACTCACGGCCAATTTTACATTTCAATTTTTTTCCACAAATAAGAGATTTTTTGTTATATTTTATGGCCAATAATCACAAACACTTTATGTTCCTCAATTTAGAGTGGATTTATGTTAATTTTGTTGACCCCATTGCCGAATTATAAAACTTTAATTCTTGTTGGAAAAAAAACGCTTCCTAGTGATTTGACAGAAACAAGTATAATATAATTATATATAATTAAATATATATAATTAATTATAATATAATTATAATTGTAAATATGTAAAACGACTGTAATTCCAACTTAAACCCAAAAAAGTGAACAATTTTTTACAGCATGGTGGCCAGCCTCATACCATCCTATAAGTCAAGGCATAATATTTATTTAAAATTTTCTTTTTCCAGGATATGGCAGGGCTTTGACTCTCGGCATGAGTGTTGGCGCTGGTGTGGTGTGCATAGCCGTTGCAGTTCTCGTCACGAAAAACTTTTACAGATTCCGTATTCGCCGCAAATGCCACAGATCGCCGTCCATCACGCCGTCTGACTCTTCTGATAATGCCATTGCTCTCCAAAGCATGTAAACTTTTACTTTTATTTTACTTTCTTCGGCTCATAAGCCTTGAAGGCTCAGGGCCTCCCGCACCACAATCCTCCAGGACTCTCTGTCTTGTACCTACTGCTTCCCTCCATGGTCCCCTCACTCCCAGAACTTCAGCGTCGGCTTCAACATTGTCTGCCCACCAAAGCATGTAAACACCATAGAGTAATTGCGATGGTAGGGAATACGGTTTAAAATACATAATATGCTTGCGTAGAGTACATGTCAAGGATTACAAACATATATTTTTTAAGTAGTAAAAATTAAGATTTCATTGATAATTTTCAAAAATAAAATGCCAAAAAATTGAGTCCCACTAAAACACAGCGCGTCCGGCTAGACAAGCATAGATGGATCCACCAGGCTACCTGGACGCCTCAGTGCAATTGTATGAAATACATAATATACAAAGATCCAGTGACATCACATCCGCTTAAATAAAAGATGTCCTATTTTAGTGGAAATCAAATATGTGCATTAATTTTAAAGAGCTGTAAGTAATTTAAAAACTATTTGAGATATACTTATATTTTTTTAAAACGCAGATGTATTATTTAAAAATATTGTCCATCATTTATGGAATAAAAAAAAATGTATAAAATTACCATACTATGGAATTGTTTCAAAAGAAACTTTGTAGATGAAGACGACAAATAAAAATATCAATAGAACTAAGCAGTGTTTTTTTTAGTATCTAGGTTTTCATCAGTAACTTTGTCAAAAATTCATTTTAATAGATTAAAATAAAAATAGTATATTCTTGCAAGCCATCTTCAGTTTTAATTTACACCTGAAGATGGGAGGTACTGCATCTCCCAAAATTGGTGTCGTGTATTAAACAAATAATAAAACTCATGTGAATTAAAAAAAATATAAATTCAACTAGCAGACTGACCGTGCTGCGCACGGTTGTCTGCTAGGCCCTTCGGGCAGTGTAAGTCTGGCTTCGCAATAATTTTTCCTCACACCTCCTTCATAGTAATTAAATGCTTTAAGAAGTAATTTGAAAAAAAAATTACGGTAAAAGGGTTATTTAGTTCTTTCATGTTCTGAGTATCTTGTATGAAGCATGAGGTATGAGGCTGACCTCCCATACCTAAAAAATGTTCACTGAACGAATGTTTCTCTGTTCCTGAAAAGGTCGGCAAAATTGCAGGGCTTATGGTCAAGAGAGGCTGAAATTTTTATTTGTAATTACACATGCAGCGTTTGTAAGCGCAAACTCACTCATGTCTGCTTGGGGGCATGCATTCAATATGAATTATAAAATGTATGTATGCAACTTAGATTTATATTCTAAAATTAAAAACATCAAGTGCCACAATTATATGTTAGCGTGAAAGAACATTTGCCAGCTTGTGGGTGTGCATTGTATTTGAATCATCAAAACTCTTTTTGCAACTTAAGATTATAAATTAAGATAACCGTTGTTTAAGGATTTTTCAAACCCAAACTCCTTGACCTAAGGGTTAGTATGAGGCTTACCACCCATATCGCATAAATGGGTTCACTTAGCTAATGTTCCCCGTGTTTCTGAATAGGTCGGCAAAAGTTGCATGGCTTATGGTTATGAGAGGCTGAAATTTTTATTTGTAATTACACATGCAGCATTTGTAAGCGCAAAGTCACTCATGTCTGCTTGGGGGCATGCATTGAATATGAATTATAAAATGTATGTATGCAACTTAGATTTATATTCTAAAATTAAAAATATCAAGTGCCACAATTAAATGTTAGCGTGAAATGACATTTGCCAGTTTGTGGGCGTGCATTCAATTTGAATCATCAAATAACTTTTTTTGCAACTTTAGATTATAAATTAAATTTAACATTGTTGAAGGATTTTTTAAACTCAAATCCTTGACGGATAGGTAAGTATGAGCTTGAATACCCATATCGCAAAAAATGGTTCACTTGACAAATGTTTCCCCTGTTTTTGAAAAGGTTGGCAAAAGTTGCAGGGCTTATGTTCATTAGAGGCCTTAATTTTAATTTGTAAGTTAACATGCAGCATTTATAAGCGCGAACCCACTCATGTCTCCAGGGGGGCATGCATTGAATATGAATTATAAAAGTTATTGTATCTGTGCAACTTAGATTATATATTCTAATATTTAAAAAAAAATCAAGTGCCACAACTATATGTTAGCGTGAAATGACATTTGCCAGTTTGTGGGCGTGCATTCAATTTGAATCATCAAATAACTTTTTTTGCAACTTTAGATTATAAATTAAATTTAACGTTGTTGAAGGATTTTTCAAACTCAAATCCTTTACTTATAGGTAAGTATGAGTCTGAATACCCATATCGCAAAAAATGGTTCACTTGACAAATGTTTCCCCTGTTTTTGAAAAGGTTGGCTCTCCGGTCGATAGCTCAGGTGGTAGAGTGCTTGCATTCCATGCCGAAAGCTCGGGTTCGAATCCCACCGACGCGACGGTGTCAGAAATGATTTCCCGTTTCGGTGTTTATTTCAAAACCCAAAATAAAATACCGGCAAGGTTTACTCAGCCTTCACAAGAAATGAGTACCAGCACTCTCGGGAGCTGGGAAACCTCCACTTCAACTGAAGTGGTTGGCGTAAGGCCGGCCCCCTTACCTGTAAAAATAAATAGGTTCAACTCGCCACATGCGACCCCTTCGGGGATAACGCGGCAAGAAGTTACACTATATGTGTAGCTTAGTTGCGTTGCGTTTGCGTTTTTGGCAAAAGTTGCAGGGCTTATGTTCATTAGAGGCCTTAATTTTAATTTGTAAGTTCACATGCAGCATTTATAAGTGCGAACCCACTCGTGTCTCCAGGGGGGCATGCATTGAATATGAATTATAAAAGTTATTGTGTCTGTGCAACTTAGATTATATATTCTAATATTTAAAAAAAATCAAGCGCCACAACTTTATGTTAGCGTGAAATGACATTTGCCAGTTTGTGGGCGTGCATTCAATTTGAATCATCAAATAACTTTTTTTGCAACTTTAGATTATAAATTAAATTTAACGTTGTTGAAGGATTTTTCAAACTCAAATCCTTGACGGATAGGTAAGTATGAGCTTGAATACCCATATCGAAAAAAATGGTTCACTTGACAAATGTTCCCCCTGTTTTTGAAAAGGTTGGCCAAAGTTGCAGGGCTTATGTTCATTAGAGGCCTTAATTTTAATTTGTAAGTTCACATGCAGCATTAATAAGCGCGTACCCACTCGTGTCTCCAGGGGGGCATGCATTGAATATGAATTATAAAAGTTATTGTATCTGTGCAACTTAGATTATATATTCTAATATTTAAAAAAAATCAAGCGCCACAACTATATGTTAGCGTGAAATGACATTTGCCAGTTTGTGGGCGTGCATTCAATTTGAATCATCAAATAACTTTTTTTGCAACTTTAGGTTATAAATTAAGATTACCGTTGTTTAAGGATTTTTCAAACTCAAATTCCTTGACTTAAGGGTTAGTATGAGGCTTACCACCCATATCGCATAAATGGGTTCACTTAACAAATGTGTCCCCTGTTTCTGAAAAGGTCAGCAAAAGTTGCAGGGCTTATGGTCATGAGAGGCTGAAATTTTTATTTGTAAATACACATGCAGCATTTGTAAGCGCAAACTCACTCGTGTCTCCGTGCAGGAGTGCATTGAATATGAATTATAAATGTTAATGCGTCTATGCAACTTAGATTGTATATTGTAATAATACTTTAAAAAAATTAAATGCCGCAATAAGTACGGTTTCATATAAAAAGTTGACCGAATCGATCGTCATTATTTCTAAAAAATACATGTTATAACTGGTTGAAGTATAATTTTGAAATAAATAAAGAATATAGGTAGGTACTCAACGGAATTCAACCGAAAAATAATCGACTTGGCAATGGCAACGATGGCAACTTTGAAGCCTGTTGAAGTGCTGGCAATTTATTTGAAATTCGAATGTCAAAATGAGTTTTGTTTCTCGCATAGGTTTTACATAAAAAGGTGTTGTGATTGATCATGTTTATTTATTTAAAAAACAACAATTTAAAATCTACTAATGATGAGGAAGCACATCCCAAGTCCTGAACAATATTTGTTGTGAATATGACGTGCATCTGTTTAGGAGTTCTTCAGTTTGAATGCCATTAACGCACAACTATTTTGTATGGGGAGGCCGTTGCATTTTATAAAGATAAGGGATAGGAAAAACAAAGTTTTCATTCACCTTTTATTTTTTTGTTCAAACGTTTTCGCCAAAAAAAAAAAAAGTTAAATAAAACTTTGTTTTTCCATTCGAATTTATAAAAAAAAAACAACGGACTTTCACTGTGCTAACAGAGATACCCTTGAAAATAAAAGCAAAGTAAATTTCATTTTAATCTAGTGGTTTTTTTTTTCATATTTAAAAAATACTAACAGTCTTCTGCGTGAAACAGGGTTGATATTGGCAAAGTGAAAAGCAGGGTTAAATAACAATTGATCCTACTTTAATTGAAATAAAAACAAGTAAGTATAATGGTTGATTTTTTTATTTACAAATTTAAATTATTATTTTTCAGAGTGGAAGGCTAAAAAAATACTATTGCAATTTTGGGACCTACAACAATATTAGTAGCATTTTACAAAAAACTGATTACATGAAAAGGGTCCAGTCCATAATATAGATATATAAGTACCTACCTACTGCATTACTTGTGAGGTACCGTATGCTCAAACCCTCCTCATACCTGTCCTGTATGTATGTGTCAGAAGGACCCCATCCCGCCGAGGGTGTCAGAAATGAATTCCCATTTCGTTGTTTTAATCAAAAGCCCAAAAGAAAATGCCAGCAAGGCTTCCTCAGCCTTAACCTTTTCGCCCTTGAATATTCTGGCTATATGAATACCCCCAGTACGGAATACTTTTTCAAGCACATTTTTAAAAACATTTATTAATTTCCTACCTCAATTGATTGACGACACTTACGAACTATGTGGACAGTCATATATATTAGTTATTCAATAACAAAAATCAGGAAGGTTTAGCATATATTTCCACTTGCAGACTTTTGAATTCTTTAACACAGATGTCAGGGATAAGTTCAAAGTTGGTTGACGTCTATGATTGACAGCCGCACTGTATACAAGTTTACACTTGACGCCTAAGCGCGTCATCCCCAGTTGAAGGGTTAAATACAGAAAATACGGATAGATGAGTAACAACCTTTGACATCAACCAGCCAATGGATATTTTAGATGTGCCGACTCCGCTGTATACCGCAGTAATGTAGAATACATTCTAGACAGACCCATAACTTATAAAAGTTTGATTAATCGATACCTTAAAGGTAAAACTGAATAATTGACGTATTTAGCTGACATAGGTTTCTCAAACTCATGCAATGAAAATGAAAATGAAAATGGCGGTACGCAATTGTATATTGTTGCCGACCCTGATGTATGAAAGCGAGTCGTGGACGGTGAATGAACGAGAAGTAAATAAAGTATGCACCGTATAAATGACTCATTTGAGAAGTATGACAGGAAAAACACGGAAAGATAGAGTGAGAAACGAATGGGTTCTGAATGAATGCGGAGTAAAAGAAAGCGTGAAAGTGAAAGTTCAAATAAGTGTGATGCGATGGTTTGGACATATTGAAAGGATGAATGAAGACCGACTGACAAAAAAGTGTATAAAGGGAATGTCATTTCATATGTAAGCTCTCTCTCTTTCTGTTGTACTGACCTTCGACCAGGGAGGTTGTGTTGCCGGCGTGTGTAAATTTTGACCAATATATCGCGTGTTAAAAACAATGACTTTGATTTCTGCGAGTTGTAGTCCTCTTCGGTGTTCCTCCTTTATTTCCTGATTCCCCCCCCTACGTCCGGATTCCTACCAAGAGCAAAATGTGAAAATCCTCTAGTTGAGAAGTTTTTCATGAACACTTTTTTTTAATTAATTCACTGACTATGAGAAGTTATTCAAAATGATTTTATCTACTATTTGTAAAATCAGTGAATCAGCGTTTATTCAGTTTTACCTTTAACGTATTGATTTAATACATGAAACTCAATAACAAAATATTAATCCAATGGTTGATTTTTAATTAAAATGTACCTAAATAATTTAAAAATATTTATATAAAAAATATTGTATACCTACTCTTAACAATACTGTTGTTACATTATCTAGGTACAAGGTTTGCATAAGGATTGTTGGAGCAACTTAGATTAAAAACGGACAGAAATCATCAAAAGAATTTTAAGACCATACCATCGTTAATACATTATTTTTCTCAGAAAATGGCAATACTTTGTCTACGTTCAACACCTATTTACTCATATGAGTGCTGTTTGAAAAATAAACCAACATTTTGAATTGGGGCGTCAGAAATGATTTCTCGTTTAAGTAGGTGTTTGTTTCAAAATCCAAAATAAAATTACGGCAAGGTTTACTCAGCTATTATAATAAATGAGTACGAGCCCTAATCGGGAGCTGGGAAACGTCCACTTCAACTGAGTGGTTGGCGTAAGGCTGGCTCCCTTACTTGTAAAAGTAAAAAGGTTCCACTCGCCGTAGGCAAAATCCTTCGGGGATAACGCGACAAGAAGTCACACTATATGTGTAGATTAGTTGCGCTTTGCGGTTTTTTTTTTCGTTGTTTGAAATCTTGATTCATAATTCACCAGATTCTTCATTTCTCGACTAATAGGTTGGTGATATATGAGGCTGACTACCCATACTGTAAAAAAATGGTTCACTTTGCCAATGTCACCTCTGTTTCAAGGAAGTTCGGATAAGGTTGTAGGGCTTATGTTCCTTTTAAGGTTTGGATTTTATTTTTAAGTACCTACCTACATAATATGCAGCATTTGTAAGTGCGAACTTACATGTGTCTGCTTGTAGGCATGCATTTCATATGAATGCTAAATGTTAATCTATCTTTGCAACTCAGATTATAGATTATACCTCCAATTGCATGTCGCAAAATATATCCCTGTTAGTACCTACACATAATTCAAAAAGTGATGTTATTTATCAAACAGACGTTGTATTTTCATACGTGGCTATGCAACAATTAAAAAAATAAACACTTATTTTATACACCAGAACGTGAACTAATTTAGAAAGGAAAATACATTAAAGTAACTCCACCTCGTCACTAGAATCTTCAATAAATAAATTACACCATTCACATTGTACAACAACTGTACAAATCACACTTTAAAGTCAATATCTTTCTATTCACAAGATGTACACAAAAAAAGTCAGTAATTGGAGAGGCTCAACGTTTGTAACCCTTCATTGATAGAAATAAAACAACTTTGTTTTGATTTAACGAATCAAACACAATGCATTTTTAATTAGCGCTGGTCAACAGCTCAGTTGGTAGAATTTCTGCGCTCCATGCCAGAGGTTTATTTTGCATTTCAGTAGGTTTCGATTCCCGCCAAGGGCTTGAGAAATGATTTCCCATTTTGATCCCAACCAATGGATAACGTGAGTATTTATTTCAGCACATATATCAGTGTGCCCCTTAATTGGTGAACCAGGGCGAACCAGCCTACCACCACCTTCAGAAAGGGACTGAAGACACTGCTTTTTTCCAGAAGCCATGGCGCCCTTGAGATGGTCCTAGACCATTAAATGGCGAAACAGACACAGGAAAGAAATCATCCATCAGCATCATCATCATCAAAAAGCACACTGACGGGTCTGTTTCAAGGAAACGACAATGCAGTGGCTGCTGCTAGTCACTGGAGACACTGAGTATAGGTGGTTCTGGATACCTAAAGTAAGTAAGTACTGAGACAGATCCCAGAATATCTCAGTGTTCATAAATATCTACGAGAACATCATGGATATATCATGTTATCTTAAATCATAATAAAAAAAAGGTGTTTCTTTCTATCGACAAAGTCACTTAAATTTTAGAACACAGCCATTTCTCTGTATTCGCTGTGTCCATTTCCATTAGCCTTGTGTCATAGATCCATGGTTTCCTGCTGCAAGTCCAGCTTGTAAGTCGGACTATCATACGGAGGCAAAGCCGGTGTACTCCTCGCAGACCCAACAGCCGGAGAACAAATTGGCGCAGACGCGGCGCGGTGCCGTCTCAACAAAACGAGCAAAAGCACCAACGAAGTCATGATGCCAAGCACCGCCAAAACAGCGACAGCAACAAGCGAGCTGTAATAGTCCCCTCGGTGTTGAACAGAGCTTTCTAACAGTTTTCCCTCTTGGGTTATCGCTTCTTGCGGAGCTGGCTTGCCTGGTTTTGTCATCACATCTTTGACGTTGCTGGTTTTTATTTTGCCATTTGTCAGGTAGAGCTCCAGCCAGATTTTGTAGCGTGTTCCTGGAGTAAGCCCGGTGACGTTTACCCAGGGTAAAGCGTCTCTCGCTGGTAGGGAGAAGTTGCTCTTGTCCGCTCGGGCTGCTTCCGCCCTCCAAACTGCTCGATAGATGTGAACGTAGCGTTCTGCAGGGCGAGGCACACCGGTCCAGTGGAGGGAGAGACTCCAGGCTGTGATGTCATCCACTTCGAGAACTACGTTCCAGTCGTACATGTCTGTAACAACAATAGGGTTATTGTAGTGGTGCAGAAAACGGTTGAAAATACTATAATTGAGTAGAGTTCATTTCAAGGATCGCCACCATAAATTTTTTAATTATTAAATATAAAGATATTCAAAAATAAAATGATAAAAAATTTGAGTCCCGCCAAAACGCAGCCTGACGTCAAAATGACGTAGATGGATCCGACAGACTACCTGGGCCCGTCGGTACACTCCGAAGATCCGAAGATCCATCGACTTCACATCCGCCTAAATAAAAAAATGTCCTGTTTTACCAGAAATCGAATGTGCCATAAAAGTGTGGTTAAAGAACGCCTGCAAACTTAAAGCAAACCAGGAGAAATGTAGTATAAACGCGCTAGGCGCAGTGTGGGCACTGAAGAGCCCTTGGGGTGGCTAGTGCCACTAAACAGCACTATATAAAAATTGGCAAATTATTATTGTTATTATTATTAAAGAACACCCACCTGTCAGAAGTGGAGTGTTGAGGCGCACCATGTTGGCACTCTGCAGCTCCGTGTGCTGGCCCAGGAAGGGAATGAAGTAGATGCCGACCTCATAGGAAGTGTTGGGCTTCAGACCCTCAAGCTGGAAGCTCGTCACGGCGCGGTGAATCAATGGAGTGCCGGAGAAGACCTTTCCATCAATCTCACGGTACCTAAAAATGAGTAAGGCAAGAATATAGTGATAAGTTGTGTTTGGGATATTTGAGAGTAGAAAATAATATTGACACAACGCAACTAAGCTACACGTATAGTGTAACTTCTTGCCGCGTTATCCCCGAAGGAGTCGCATGTAGCGAGTTGAACCTATTTTTTTTCACAGGTAAGGGGGTTGACCTTACGCCAACCGCTTCAGTTGAAGGGGGGGTTTCCCAGCTCCCGAGAGGGCTGGTACTCATTTCTTGTGAAGGCTGAGTAAGCCTTGCCAGTTTAAACATTTAAATAATGGGAGGTAAATTTAATACTTAAGTAATGTATGTAGGGGAATTTGAATCCGTCAACCTCAACCTTAATTGCCTATGGCAGTATTATTGCATTTTGTTTTTTTCACAACCTTCCATTTACGGGTTCCAAGTGTTACCACTGGACTATCGACCGGTCCTGATAAAAGGAATTGGAATTGTAGTTACCTCAGTTGTATTCCATCAATGTAAAGCAGCTCATCTTGCGTGAAAGGTCTCCAAGTTACTTGTGCGGATGTGGCCAAGACTTGACCAACAGCCAAATTAGGCTCGATGGCAATCACCGGAGGCATCGTGGTCTCTTCCTAGAATCATAAACAACAGATTGTCAGTTACAACCACATGAAAAAACGATGCTTGAATGGAGTCCTCATATGAAGACTGCAGGGAAGAACAAGGAATGTCAGTTGAAGAACATTTTGAGTAAATCAAAATTATAAATTTGAAAGTCTGTATTTCACATGGTTATTGCCTGTCACAAAGAACCGGAAACACCGTCAAAAGCTGTGACAGTGACTGTTGTTGCATTCCAAATTTTGCAGAGCTTTAGATACAGTTTAGATACAGCATTAGTACAGTGTTCCGCAAAGCGTGTGCCGCGGCACACTGGTGTACCGTGGTCATCAGTTGGTGTGCCACGGATAAAAGTCAAGTTGTTGTTAAGGTCAGTGGCGTGCCTTCGGTTTCTACCGTACGCATGCTGGATAATTAAAGTTACGTTTACTAAATCTAAGCTGCAAAGATATGTATCAATTAAGGTTAATATTAAACACATTCCCACAAGCAGACATGTATAAGTTCGCGCTAACGTATGCTGCATGTGGACCTACAATATAAAAACCCAATCTCAAATGAATGTAAGCCCTGCAACTTTTGCCGACCTTCCCTGAAACAGGGGTGACATTGGCAAAGTGAACCATTTTTTACAGTATGCATAAATATACAAATCTTACACCGTTGTTTCTTTTCCGCAGTGTTTCTTAATTTCTTCAGACTTAGATTTTGGGTTTAAACAATAAAACCTTCACCTTTAAAATCCTCACAGGGCACCGGAATCCATTGTAGGTATACTATAAAAAAGGCGCTTGTTCGATCGCAAACACTTAATAAGTCAATTATTCTGATATTGGTATAAAACGTAGGTACTAACGCGACAGTGTAGGTATGCAATAATATAAATACAAGATACAATGTAAATATAACATACAATGAGTCATTCATAATATTGTGAACGTGCAAGCGTAAAAGCTAAGCCTATGTGGATATTAATATTTTGTGTATTCGACACATATATTATGTGAATGTATTTGTGTCATATCGAATGAGCAAAGAGCTCTATCGTATATGTGTGTATATCTCCATACAAGCTGTACGACTTTTAGCTTTTTTCATATGTTAGACAAAGACAGGTATATCGCTTGACACATCAATACAGTTTTGTTCGACAATGACCAATAATAAAAGCCTAGTACTATCCCACACAGATGGCAGTAGCATGAATTTTGACGGCGGGAAATTTAAAAAGACGCATGACGATAATAATATCTTTAATCCACTCAAAAATATTCATTATTTTAATTTCTGAGGGTACGCATGCTCAGCTTTTTAGCTTGTATGATAGTCACTCTACTGCCTGTGCTCAGTTAAACAGTCTCACATTTCTCACTAAACATCTTTTCATATTAGGTATATTGATTTTAGTAATAAATACATATTAAATAGTCATAGCTTATTCTTTGGTGTACCTCTAAAAATTTTTGATATGAAAGGTGTACCTTGAACACTAAAAGTTTGCGGAACACTCCATTAGTAAATTATTTTCTTATTTTGCTGACATTCCTTATAGAAACACAATGCAAAAAAAACTCAAGGAAGCTACACATGTATTGTAACTTCTTGCCGCATTTTCCCCGAAGGGGGCGCATATGGCGAGAGTGAACCTATTTATTTTTACAGGCAAGGGGGCCAATCTTACGCCAACTACTTCAGTGAAGGGGGGGGTTTCAAATAAACACCGAAATTGGAAATCATTTCAAACACCCTCGGCAGGATTCGAGCCCGAGCTCATGGCATAGAATACAAGCACTCCACCAACTGAGCTATCGACCGGTCTTCATGTTTAAATCTGGGGAAAAAATTGCACTATGGGTATGTGTAGCTTAGTTAAAAAAAAATTTTTGTGCAACTAAGCAACTAAGCTACACATATAGTGTAACTTCTTGCCTGCGTTGTCCCCGAAGGAATCGCATGTGGCGAATCGGGACTTAGTGTTGGACTTAGAGTCCTAAGTGTTGCCACTGGACTACGGACCGGTCCAAGCAAGATATTTTATGACATCAATATTCCAGTATAACAACCTGTAACGGAGGTGTTCTGACGCTGTGGATGAAGCTGCGTGGAACATCCTGGAGCTGACGCAGCGTGACGGCAGCCTGGATGCGGTAGAGGGTGTCAGGACGCAGCGAGCCCAGGCTGAACTCCAGCTGGGAGGTGGCCAGCAGATCGTCGGGGGGAGCAAACTCTTGCAGGCGCCATGACGACGGATCAGGGTTACTGAAGCAGTTACAATTCATGCATGTTTATTCCGTGACCCGGAAGCTTCAAATTTGGATCTAACGTGGAATATTAGCCCCTCTGCCTTGTAATGAACCAAGCTTTTCATCAAATATAAAATAGAATAATTCAAGGTATGTGTGAAAGAACAAAGACCTTCATAGTTGCATTTCCAAGTGTACCTACAAAAAAAAAACTCGGGCGAATGTAAAAATGTTTCTAGAAAGATGGCAACATTGTACTGTGTTCGAACCAGTCCAAACATAGTATGCATGCGTTATAAATCTTGTGATCGATAAAATTGTCAATTAAATCAAGAAAAAGGCATTGTTTTATGACATTATGGCACGTATGGCATTGGGTTTCAAAACACAAAATGGAGAAACAAAGAAAACATAGAATTTGCCACGTAAACAGATGTTTTGTATGACTACACAACTGCAATGTTTGACAGGACTGGGACAAATATGGTTTATAGTATGTATCAATGCAGTAGGTAAGTTTCTGCTCTTCTATGTTAATTCTCAATGTTATGGATGAATCCAAGCAAGCTGTAGTGAACTTCTGACCCTTCTTCAGTGGTATAAGATGATAGAGCAAGAAGTCATGATCCTTTCACGATTCCCGCCTGCCGAACCAATGTTCTCTGTCAGTCTTGGATAGTGCGTGCGCTGTCGCTGCTCAATACTCTGGCCTCCTCGGCTCCACACCTGGATATATTTACAACTGGTGTGGATCGCTTACTATCAGAGGCTGTATGCAGTGCCGGTTTTAGCACTACCAGCGCCCTGGGCGAGATTTTTTAAGGCGCCCCCCCCCCCCTCCCCCCGCCATATTCGAAAATTCAAATTCATACAAAAAAAAATTGCACAGAATCTGCACTCGACTTTCTTGCATAAATTAACCCACTGCAGGTATGACGTATGTAAAGCTAGAATCATCTACCAGCTTATGCCGTTTCAATAAAAATTTAATATATCAATAATAAATCAATTTTATTCCACCGCGGTGTGTACTCGTACAATATGGAAATAGCCATATAAATACTTAAATGAATATAAATATTTGGATGATTTATTTGGTGAGCGCCGTTTTGTGTGAATCACACCTCAAGAGCCCTCTGCAAGGTTGGGGTTATCTGGAAAAAGCGTCAATTACACAAGAAAGATCCTTGACTTACAGTTTGGTATAAAGCTGACCACCCATAGTGTAAAAAATAATTCAGTTTGTAAATGTCATCCCTGTTTCAAGGAAGGTCGACAAGAGTTGAGGTTTCATGTTCATTTGAGATTTGGTTTTAATTTGTAAGTACACATTCAGCGTTTTTCAGCGCGAACTTACACGTGTCTGTTTGTGGACATGCATTTGATTTGAATTTTTAATTTTAATATATCTTTGCAACTTAGATTCTTAAATCTAGAATCTAGATTATTATAGATGGTCATTGAACCCTTTTGTATGCAAACTAGGACTTTGTATGGTGGGTAAACTTTTGAATTATATTTTGAAAAAGTAACGTCTGGTTATTATTGGTATTTATAAAAATGTAAGAATCGCAGCCTTTCATCTAATTTTAACCCTTTGACTACCAAGAAAATTGCAAATACATTTTGTATGGAAGTTTTTTACTTTGTATGGCGGCTATACTTTTGATTCTCTTTTTGGAAAAAATAATGATGGCAATATATAAGTAAGTTATCATTATTTACTTACATTTGTAGAAGATTATTTTTTTATTAACCCTCTAACTGCCGAGAATTTTTCAATATTTTTTTTTTGTTTTGTATCGCTTTACGCAACGCAACGCAATAATTTTATTAATTTTATAACTAAAGTAAAAAATAAAATATAAAAAATTAATTATCGCTTACGCAACTCCCTAAACTGAGATTATGATGAAGCAGTGATTATAATCATTATATAGCACTATTTTATAAAAGGATTCATAGAAAATTAAAAAAAAAATCGTTGGAGCTGTTTTTGAGAAAATCGCATTTAAAATTTTCAGCTTTTTGGAAGCCATCTTGAATTTTCAAAAAAGTAAAAAAAAATATATTACAAATTAAAGTAATACACTATTTCTTTCTATCAAATCTAAAGCAAATTGAAATATTTTGTATTTTAATAGGTTTTTGATTTATTTTCGATTTAAAATTTCAGGTTATGTAAATGGTGCTTTATTTTTTTTTTTTTAAAAAGGTTTTTTTGTTATTTTGTGGAAATTTATGTTTTCTTTAATATTGTAGAACATTATATTTTTGTTCACCCTTCGACTTTCGAGAAAATCCTAATAGTTTGTTTTTTCATATGGCAGCCCATAGACACAGATTAGCAAGAGTGTTGCCATAACTAATTTATTAAGTTAAAAATTAATTAATGACAACACTGAAAATCAAAAAAAAAAATTTGCAACCGTTTTTGAGAAAAGTGCAGTTTTATGTTTTTTTTGTATGGCAGCCATCTTGAATTTTCAAGTTGGTGTAATGCCGTGTTATTCATACTTAATACATGTCCAAAAAAATTGATGTAGCCAAAATTTAGCATCTCTAGGTCTAATGCTTTGGAAAGTGACACACATAAATACACACACACACACACACACACACACACATACAGACGGACGTTTTTGAAAGATAGTGTTTTTTTGGCATATCCTGCACCAGGACAACTCATTTTCGTGAAAACCTCGAAAAAACATTTTCACACCAAATCAATACCTATACTTTCTTTATAGCCTTGAGCTATAGCAAGAAAGTAAAACGGAATGTAGTAACCAATCATAAAAAAAATATGACAATAGAGTTGACACTTGACAGCTAATCAAATGGTGGAAAATATAAACTTAGAGAGGGAATTTATGTCCAAAAAACTATTTTGAAAAATAATACATTATTTAATATATTTCATCAAAAATAAAAAATGGACAATAGGGAAGTATCACATATTTTTTTCATTGTATAAAATGGTAGAATACATTTTTAAAAATGCATCTGCGTTTTCAAAAGAAAAATATCTTGCTTTGTTTTTAAACTACAGCTCTTTAAAATTAGCGTATTCTCGATTTCCGGAAAAAAAGTCATTTTGTTTATTTAGGTAGATATGACGCCGATGCATTTTCGGAGTGTAGGTATCGGGGGTATCGGCGGGCCCAGTGGCGAATCTTGACGTCATTTTGACGTCAAGATTCGCGAAGTCGAACGCGCTGCGTTTTGGCGAGACTAAAATTCACCGCATTTTATTTTTTTAAATTATCAATGATATTTTAATTTTTACTACACAAAAAATATATGGTTGTGATCCTTGAAATGTACTCTACAGAACCATATTATTTTCAACCGTTTTCCCTACCACTGCAACTACCCTATAATGAAAATTTGACGAAAGTACAAAAAAGAAACTATAAAAAAATGTACGAATTTAGAATAATTTGAAATTCAATATTTAGAAAGCACAAATTAAAAAAATAATGGAAAAGACAGAAATAGTCTTACAACATGAAAATTTAAGAAAAAAAAAAAAAAAAATTGTGCTTTCAAAAAATCTAAAACTAAACAAAGAAAAAATAAAAAAGATAACAAAAACGAAAACGAAAAAAAAAGTGTAGACAGAAAAGTATTAACTTTAAAATAAAAAATATAATAGGAATGTAAAAAAAGAAAATAAGAATTATAGAACAAACCATGAAATCAAAAACTGAAAAACACATATTAAAAAATAATTAAACAACAAAAATTTGAAAACATAGAATTACAGAAAAAAAATATAAAGTGAAAAAAAAGGGAATGGAAAGAATATAAAATTTAAAACATGTACATTTATGAAAAAAAAAACAATTTACGAATAACTGATTTCCATGCAAAAGTCAGTGTAACGAGATGGATTTGTTTGTTAGGTAAAATGGAACATGAGATTTGAATTTGAATGAAAAGGAAAACAAAAGAATATAAAAAAGAGAGGAGAAGCTTGCCTGGCGGGATAGCCACAAGCCTGTGTAATTAAGAATAATTAATATTATTGTGCTGTGGTTTATTGTGTATACATTGTGAAAGGAATAAAAGTAAACATATTAAAGTGGCTGTTATATTATTAATTGTGTCAATCAGCAGGACAGAGAAGAAAAACCCTCACATTTTATCTTTATGCATATCTCTATTTGGTACGACGAAGGCCTATATTTTTAACAGATTTTCCATTAACGTGGTACAGAGCAATTAACTGTGAATTTGATTGGAAAATTTTTAAAACCAAATTCTTACCGCCAAAATGTGAGGGTTTTTCTTCTCTGTCCTGCTGATTGACACAATTAATAATATAACAGCCACTTTAATATGTTTACTTTTATTCCTTTCACAATGTATACACAATAAACCACAGCACAATAATATTAATTATTCTTAATTACACAGGCTTGTGGCTATCCCGCCAGGCAAGCTTCTCCTCTCTTTTTTATATTCTTTTGTTTTCCTTTTCATTCAAATTCAAATCTCATGTTCCATTTTACCTAACAAACAAATCCATCTCGTTACATCAGCTGCAAGTTTTGATGCCCCAAAAACTTCAAAATTTCTAAAAATATAAAGGGGCGCCTGCGGCGCCCCTTCATACCTGGCGCCCTGGGCGGTTGCCCGACTGCGCCCAACCCTAACGCCGGTACTGGCTGTATGTATATTAGAACGACGTGTGGATGCGTAGAATAATGTATCTGCGTATCTGCATATTTTTAACTGTTATTTTATATGTATTGTGACGTTTTGGTGTCTCACTGTCAGTCCTGTAGATACTTCGCTCCCCCAGTTCTTGTTTATCGTCTACGCCAATCTTGTCTTTTTCATGCAGTTGTCTTAAGAATCAAATTCTACACAAACTGAGGTAAGAAAAACTGTAAAACTCGATAATGTGAGAGTTCTTTTAAATATTTTTTAAATAAATTTCTTGTTTTCATAAGACACATTGGTCCAGTACACATGCAAACATTGCTCGTGTAAAATTTTCTCAATGGCGTATACGGTAAACAAGAACTAAAGCAGCAACTTGTTAAACAAATAAATAAATGAGTTGATATTTTTACTTGGAATCCGTGTATCTAAGTTGCACTCGTCCATGCAGTCCCACCATGACCGAGGGAATGCTGAAGATGAGCCGCAGCGAAGTGGGTGAGGAAGCTTCCAGTACCAGGATCTGCAGGGCGCCTTCTCCGTTCTTCACTCCGTCTTGGGCTGGTCCTCCTGGGATGCTGTTGGGGAACCCGCCAAGTCCTGGGAAAGCTACGCATACAAACGTCAACATAAAAACAATGTTGCATTTATAAAGCTCCTTGACCGATAGGTTGGTATGCGGCTGACCCCATGGGCTGTAAATATTGGTTCAGTTTTGCGCATGCCATCCCGGTTTCAGGGAAAGACGGCAAGAGTCGCAAGGTTTATGTTCATGTGAGTTTTTTTTTTTTATTTGTACGCAGACATGCAGAATGTGTAGGCGCGAACCTACATGTGCCTGTCTGTGCGCATTCATTTCAATATGAGCCTTAAATGTTAACATATCTTTGCTGTTTAGATTATAGATTATAGAAAGCTTGAGCGAATGGGTCTCAAAATATTTATAAATAGTGATAATAGGATGATTTATTTGGTGATGCTGTTTTTGTGTCAATAATACCTCAAGAGCCCTCTGTGAGCTTTGTCGTCGCTATAGAAAGCGCCAAGTCTCAAACAAGACCCAGTTGCTGTAAGGCTGGATGGACCCTTGGTGACCGGTCTTTGGTAGAGGCATATGAATTTTTAAACCCAGCGAAGAGCATATTTGAAAATATCAATGGAATATTTTTATGCTCCGTGGGGATTCAAACCCACAACCTTCTATTCTTTTGAATGATTATATATCATGAAATCTCTTTTCTTTCAATTGCATAGTACAATGCATTTTCAATCACAATGCAACTAATCTTCACATATAGTGTAACTTCTTGCCCTGTTTTCCCCGAAAGGCTCGCATTTTGCAGGTGGAAACTACTTATTTTCACAGGTAAGGGGGCCAGCCTCAAGCCAACCTTTTCAGTTGAAGTAAGGGTTTCCCGGTCCCCAAGGGGGCTGTTTCTCATTTTTTGTGAAGGCTAAATACTTTAATCTAAGTTGCGTTTCAAAGGCATATTGCCATTTAAGGTTTTATATCAAATGCACGAACTCGGATACGTTAGGCACGTGCAGACTTACCCTTACACATGCTGCATGTGTATTTACAAAAAAAATTATAAGCCTCATATGAACACACATAGACCTTTCATCTCCTGCCGCCTCTGCCTGAATCGGGGGGGCATTTACAAAAGTGAACCAAGTTTTTACAGCATGTTGGTCAGCCTCATACCAACCTATTAACCAATGAATAAAATATTTATATACAATTCTATACACATACCTATACCTACATTTATTGGATGTATATAATACGCAGATACAATAAATAAACAAATACTTGGTGCATTTGTTCTACAAAAGCAATGGATCCATGACATTTTGTAAGTAAATTAGTGTACAGGAATGCAACAAGAAAATTCTTGCCGCGGGAGTTGCACGTGGTGAGTGGAAATTATTTATTTTCCCAGGTAAGGGGGCGTGCCTTACACCAACCATTTCAGTTGAAGTAAGGGTTTCCCAGCTCTTTCTAGGTGTCTCCCGTTGCTACATTAACCTCAAAAAATGGGGTTACAGAGATGAAGAAACCTGCGAGTGTGGCTCCGTGCAAAACAATGAACATCTTTTCTCTTGTCCCCTGATTGGAGCAACGTGCACGCTTGATGACGTAGTGATGAAGAGCGAGAATGGAGTTCATGTGGCCGAGTATTGGGGCCGCACATATGATGGTGTTCCGGACACGGAAAGAAAGTAAGTAAGCTCTCCAAAGGGCTAGTTCTCATTTCTTGTGAAGGCTTAGTTTAAGACCAATGTTGCATCGTAAATACAAGAATGCTTGCCAGGCTTGCTTGGAAGGTAGGAATGAAATAAAATAGTCCCTGCGAACCAACAAATAGTCACCAACCCGAAGAAGAAGAAAAATGTAATCACACCTAGTTAATAATAATATTAGGATGATTTATTTGGTGAGCGCTGTTTTTGTGTGTATCACACCTCAAGAGCCCTCTGCGAGCTTGGTCGTCGCTGTAGAAAGCGCCAATTCTCAAGCAAGACCCAGTTGTTGTAAGGTTGGATGGACCTTTCAGTGACCGGTCTTTGGTAAAGGTTTATGAGTTTTTCAACCCAGCGAAGAGCACATTCGAAATATAAATGGTATATTTTTGTGCTGCGCCGGGATCCAAATCCACAACCTTCCATTTACGAGTTCGAAGTGTTGCCACTACGGACTACGGACTGGTCCAAGATGCCAACGACACGTGGTGTACCTGAGCGGTTACCCATCCAAGTACTGTCCGCGCCCAATGTTGCTTAACTTGGGTGATCTATGGGAACCGGTGCTTTCAACATGGTAACGTCGTTGACAATAATAGTTATTCTAATAATGTCACAGATCCATTCAAAATCATACATGGACTGATGCATACTACATTCACACCGTTATCTTTAAATCTTTGTTAAACATGAAGCGTTTTTAGCGCGCGTTATAGCGCTGTGCTGTGTTGTACTGAACATGCCTACACTGCGTCCCTCCAGTGCTTGTTTGGCTTATCTGCCATTTGATTCAAAGATGACCTTTCAATGAAATTGTCTTAATAATCACATTCTACACAATCTGAGCTAAGAAAAAAATGTAAAATACGATAGCGTGAAAGTTGCTTGCAATATTTTTAAAATCAATTTCCGACATGCCAGTACCTACACATATAAGCACTGCTTATGTAAAAATACCTCTATTGGAGATGAGACTGTTGAGAAATATTAGGTAGGTATATATGTTACATCACTACTAAATTATAATTGTTGTCTCTGGTACTTCTTCCTGTCATCAGCATGGCTGACTAGTAAAAATATATTGTGAATTCGTAAATAAAATAGTTTTAATTAATCAACCCTCGATCCCACAACTTAACATGGTAGCAGAACGTGGTTAATAGTGAGTGAGGTTGATTAATAGTGAAGTATATTTTGGGGTTGCGATCCGCGCAGTAAAAAAGGATAGTAAAAAAATGGCTGGCGCTGCTCTGTCTAATTTGCCATTTTTGGATGAGAAGTCAAACTTTAGTACGTGGAAATTTCGTCTAAAACTTATTCTACAGGAGAAGCAGGTTGAATATGTGTTGGATGAAAATGAAATTAATACAGAAAAATCCAAAAAGGATGATGCGAAAGCTAAATCAATCTTGGCTCAAAGCGTGTCTGATAAATATATAGAAATCATTAAGGATGGCAGAACTGCAAGAGAAATGCTTCATTTTCTTCAAAATGTTTTTGAAAGAAAAAGTGTTTTCAACAGATTCCACTTGAAACGCAAATTAATAACATTGAAATGCAATAATGAGCCGCTGCAGCAATACCTAATCAAGTTTAGTTCGATTATCAGCGACCTGAAAGCCATCGACGTCAAAGTAGACGAAGAAGATCAAATTTGTTACCTACTCTCATCACTGCCGAAAGAATATGATCCTGTAATTACATCAATAGAAACAATGGCTTCAGAAAAGAAGTTAAGTTTTGATTTTGTCAAGGCCAGACTGTTGGATGCCGAAACTAAGATCAGCACCGATACAGTGAACCAGGAGAACGCATTTATGATGTACTGTTACACATGCGGGAAACCAGGACACAAGTCTTATGAGTGTAGTACTGGTAATAAGGAACAAGGAAAATACAGAGGAGGACGGAACCAAGGTCAAGGTCGAGGTTATGGTCAAAATCGCAGAGGAAGAGGCAGATTTCAAGGACGAGTATCCCGAGGCAGAGGCTTCCCGGGACAAGGTGCTACTTCATTAATGAGTGAATCGGAGATCGGTTTTGTAGCCAGTGAAAATGTTTTTAGTGCTGAAAGTATAAACAAAGGCTATGATATCACCTTCATTGTGGACTCAGGGTGCACACAACATCTTGTAAGTGAAAAATTTGAAAAATACATGACAAACATTCAAATACTAGATAAAAGTGTAAAAATATTAGTTGCAAATGGCCAGTACATTAATGCTTACAAAAAAGGTAATTTAAAAATAAAATACAAAAACTTAAAAATAAATGTTGATGCTTTAATTGTAGAAAACATAATCTATAACTTACTCTCAGTCAAAAAGATAACCGAGGCCGGATTTCATGTAAAGTTTGATAAATATAAAGTTGTTATTACTGGAAAGAATTCATTTGTTACTGGTAATTCTGATGGGAAATTGTACAAATTAAATGCTAATGTATGTCATGAAGTGTGTAATATTAGTACAGGTAAAAACCAATGTGATGATGTTCTTTGGCACAAACGTCTGGGCCATTTAAATAGAAAATGTTTGGGTATTATGCACCTACCAATAAGTAATAAAACGTGCAGCCCATGTATGGAAGGAAAGGCAACTAGAGAACCATTTCAGCAGACAACAAGACCAAGATCTAAAAGAGTAGCAGAAATGTTGCACACAGACATAGCGGGACCTGTCAAGGAGTGTGGACTAAATGGTGAGAAATATTTCATGACGGTATTAGATGATTATTCTCATTTCTGTGTAGTGTTCCCTTTGGTAAACAAATCTGAAGCAACAGAGAAACTGATTGATTATATAAGAAGGATTGAAAATGAAACTGGAAGTACAGTTCAGCGAATCAGGTGCGACAATGGCGGGGAATATACAGCCAATAAGTTAAAAGATTTTTGTAAGAAAAAAGGAATAAGTTTAGAATATACTTTACCCTACACAAAACAGTCCAACGGTGTAGCGGAAAGATTAAATCGTACCTTGTGTGATAAGGTAAGAACTTTATTTGCAGATACTAATTTGCCCAAAACTTTATGGTGCGAAGCTATTCAATGTGCTGCCTATCAGCTGAACAGGTCACCTTCATCAGCAATAAATTATAAAACACCGTGTTTCATGAAAAATGGAACCTGTGACCTATCAAGACTAAGAGCTTTTGGCGCAAAAGCGTGGGCCACTATAGTACCTCAACGCGACAAACTGAATAAAAGAGGAAAAGAGACACGAATGGTTGGCTATAATACAGTGGGATACAGATTGTGGAATCCAGAAGAAAATTCAATAATAATATCAAGAGATGTGAGATTTGATGAAAGTGATACAGTATACAAAAAGGAAGAAAACGAGGAAAGAAGATATATTCAAGAAGAAGAAGAAGAAAACCAAGAAAATAAAATAGAGATGAGACAAGAAGAGAAACAAGAAACTGAGAATTTGGACGGAAAAGGAAACAAACAAGTCACTGATGAGGGAAATTTAAACAAGGATGCAACAAGAGAAGAGAAAACAACAAGATCAGGAAGAATAGTAACACCACCTGCGCATCTTGATGAGTATGAGACAAATATAGTTATTTGCTTGAGCGCAAATACACCTAGCTCCTATGAAGAGGCTATAAGCAATACAGAATGGAAAGAAGCTATCAATAAAGAGTTACAAGCACTTGAAAAATTAGAGACCTGGGAAGAAAAAGAATTACCCAAAGGAAAGAAAGCTATTGAAACCAAATGGATTTTTAAAGAAAAAGATGAAGAAACCAAAAAGGCTAGACTAGTTGTGAAAGGATTCCAACAGCAGAAAGGAGATATTTTTGATAGCAATTATGCCCCTGTTGCGAGACACTCTACAGTGAGAATGTTTCTATCAAAGGCAGTCCAAGAAGACTTAATGATTACTCAACTTGATATACCATCAGCGTTTTTTTGAACGGAAAACTAAAGTCAGATGTATACATAAAAGTTCCTCAAGGATTGAAATCAAAGAATTCAAATACAGTATTAAAACTAAGAAGAAACAATCACGTGTTGCTTTGTCAACAGCAGAAGCTGAGTACATAGCTGCTGCTGCCACTGCACAAGAGTTGGTAAATCTTAAGGGCCTAAGTAATCATCTTAACGATAACTGTGATGCTTTATTACTCGTTGATAATATAAGTGCTATATCTATGTCTAAAAGTTATGAAAATTCTAAGCGAACCAAACATATAGATATAAGAGCCCATTTCCTTAAAGACATTGTTGAAAAGAACATCATCTCAATTGAGTATGTAAATTCTAATAACAATTTAGCTGATTTAATGACTAAAAGCCTGTGTAAAGAAAAGTTTGTAAATTTTGTTAACCAAATTATGGATTAATTTAAATTTTAGTTTATAAAGAGTATTTTCCTAAAGTTGATTTTAGAGTTAAGAGTCACTAAGGTTATTTTGTTTAATGATAAATCTTTATAAAATGTATTCATAGAGTAGAGCTGTTGAAAAATAAAGAACTAAATAGTAATTTGTTGTAACTTAAGTTTATTTTGCTTGTTTAAAAATGCTCATATTTTATAGGCAAATTTAATATGTTGTTCTAAGTTAAATTTGAGGAGGAGTGTTGAGAAATATTAGGTAGGTATATATGTTACATCACTACTAAATTATAATTGTTGTCTCTGGTACTTCTTCCTGTCATCAGCATGGCTGACTAGTAAAAATATATTGTGAATTCGTAAATAAAATAGTTTTAATTAATCAACCCTCGATCCCACAACTTAACAGAGACAAACAAGCACTAGGGTAACGATCTGCCAAACAGAGTGAATGCTGTACCAGTATACGATGATCTGCAGCTGCATTTTTAATTTTCTTTGATGCCAGGCGTCTTTTAATATCAAAATTAAAAATATCTTTAAAAATCGGTTGAATATGTTCAAAAACACCGGTGCTTACACGAGTCAGTGCTTATAAAAATGTTTCTACAAAGACTAGATTTTGCAAGATAATGCATAAAGCAGCTTCTTCATCTGGGTCGCTGGACATCGTGACCAGTGACGATGACTGAATAACGTCGAAGCTTTTGGAAAAAAGTTAGACGAAGAAATAACCTATGTAACGTTACGGCTCGTTAGTGATGATGCCTTAACGCACGCTAAAAACGCTTCTTGTTTGACAAAGCTTTATTTATATTTATTTTTATTGTATGTACATATCTTACTTAGCATACTCTCATCATAAAATAAATTGAACCAAGTGGGTAAACTAAATATAAAGTCAGAAAAAAAAAAAATCTAATGAGGTTATATTTTTGCAACTTAGATTATACAGTTCAAAGGTTCATTTTTGCACAGCTTGGTTCAATTTAGGAAAAATATTGTAACAATGAAAATGTCAGGTCAGTCTTGTAGGTTAGGTTAGACAGAACTGTCAAATTTTGTGTCAAATTGAATGTCGAATTTTTTACAGTAAAATGTAATGTCAAATCTCGTAATGAATGTCTAATTTTGTGTCAGCAATTAAATGGGCTGTCAAATGTTGTGATTGGTGTCAAATTTTGGGTCCAAATGTGAGTCAAATTTTGTATCATTTTCTGGCCGAAATTTAATGTCATTAATTTTGATGCTGAAGGTTTATGAGTGAATTGACTTAAATGATAAAAGCGCCAGCCATAGTACGGAGTATTGTGTAAATTCTCCACCATTGTGTAAACATATATGAAAACTAAATCACTCACTAGGAGCGCTGTTGTATATTTCATACATTTTTCTATTTACACAATGGTGCACAATTTACGCAAAGTCAAGCAGGTCAAAAGTTGGCGTAAATTTATCATCGAAGTCCATTCTCTGTTTTCAGTATGCAGCATGTGAATGCGCAAACCTTCACATAACATTACCCGCTAGAGTAGAAGATCACAAATGTTAATCTCTGCAACTTAGATTATGATTAAAACGAGAGAGAAAAATATATACAAAAAAAAACATTGATACCAATAGAAGACAATTAAAAATATATCTGGAAAATAAATATTACCTTAAAGCGGACTATTAAAAAAATAAACTAAATAGGAAGCAGATATCTACTGTTTTGATAGGTAATATCTACAATTTGTAATGTGTTATATCAGATTTTAAGGTTAGCGAAGAATAGGGAGATTTCACATTTTCACTAATTTTTTTTTAACTTTTGTGTATTCACAATATGAAGATTCATTTTTAAATGAATATAAATAATAAAAATAACAAATATCACTTGAGTTTTACTTTCTCAAGAACTTTTGACGATGTCACTACATCGTTATTCTTTTGATAATGACGAGGTAACATCGTCAAAGGAGGAATCCATGTTTTTTATTTTTATTTTACTGATTCAACAAGTTTTACGTAATACTCGGGGCATTTTTCTTTGATTCCCATAACAGATTAGGAGAGAGGATGTTACAATATTGTTTTTTTTATAACAAATCAAATATTATTGAACTATTTCCGGTTAAAATTGTTGTTATGTGAAAAATCCCTTTTCAGATTGGATTCAGCATGAGACAAAATACAAAGAAGTCCTCTGAAAGCCCACAATGACATGTCGAACCAAAATAAATACCTGGTGGGACATGGTTCGAAGAATTGACTCCCTCTTCCGGTTGACGATTTAAAGGGTTAGGTCTTTGTGACTGATTCCCGTACGGGTTGAAATGGTTCTGATTGCTATCGGCCTGTTGGATGTGTTGCAGAAGATGCTCTATGTGTATCGGTGACCCATCTGTGTACACGTGGATGGTGTCCTGGTTCCCGTTGTACACTCCAGGATTATTTTGGTGGATCAGAGCGGGATTTATCGAGTTGGGATTGGTGTTGCCTTGCTGGTGCAGTATGTTCAAAAGGTCTTGTTGATTTTTGGTTGCGGCAGGATTAAAATACCCCGGGCCGACACCGTTTTGATTAAACGGAACATGCAAGGGATTACTGGACAGATACGGGTCGTTTACTGGATAATCTTCGTGATCTGAAGCGTGCTGAGGTTTCTTTTCTGGAGTGTTTGCGTTTGAAAACTTTCTGGGGTTGTCTTTTGCTTTGTTTGGGTTGGGATTTTCATATTGAACGAAATCGTGGGGATTGCCAGTTTCGTACGGGTAAATTTGCTTGTCTTTGTGCTTTTTGATGAATGGAAATGAACCGAGTCCGTTTTGAGGTGGTTGGGGTTTGTGATTTGGGTCCGCAAAAGGACCAGGGTATTCGTAATGCTTTGTACCATCTATCTTCTCAGGCTTTTGGCTCTGAGGGGAGTGTGGAACGAAATACGGACCCATTGGGTTGTGGTCTTCGTATTTTGGTTTGGATTTCTTGTTGTCAACTTCGGGACTCAGTCCGAATGTCTCATGGATGGCTTTATTGATGTCGGGAGGAAGAGTGACAAAGAGAGGTGGAGCAAGGAGGTTATTTTTGTCGGTCTCATTGTTTTTGTAATGGTCTTTGGGTCTGTTTTTGTCTTTATCAGTCTTGTTAGATGTCGAGTTCCGGTCACCTGAAAACCATTTGAAATTTCATTTTACCACAAATTTTTAAATCTTTAAACTATCAATTCAATGGAGTCTGCACAGTAAAAAAATCCCTTGGCTATGTGATGTCACTCATAATAAATAAATAAATAATTCCCGAGAATAATTAGGGATTTTGGAGAGTTGCTTTCCAGGATCTGTTGCTGTGGTCTATTGGAGCTGGAGCTTCCGGACGTTTCACCCATGTCTACAATGGGCTTCTTTAGGGTAAAGGTGAAATGATGACGATGATTTTGATGAAACTATGACTGACTAATACACATCACAGTTTAATCAACATCATCTTCATCACTTCCCCTTCCCGCTGAAGAAGCCCATTGTAGACATGAGCGAAACGTCTGGACGCTACAGCTCCAACAGACCACAGGATCCTGGAAAGCGAATCTCTAACATAAACAGCCAGCCGTGTAAGCCTCAAACTGCTATTCAATCAGAGGTTCTTTCTAGTCAACAGCATTGTGGAATGTATGAAAAAAAAAAACGCAACTAAGCCACACATATAGTGTAACTTCTTGCCTGCATGTGGCGCTTCGGGACCTATTTATTTTTACAGGTTGGGGGGCCGGCCTTACGCCAACCACTTCAGTGAAGTGGGGGGTTTCCCAGCTCCCAGGGGTGCTGGTTCTCATTTCTTGTGAAGGCTGAGTAAACCTTTGAGATCGACCCCTTGCTCTCGGCATGGAATGCAAGCATTCTACCAATTGAGCCATCGACCTTTTTACGAGCTTGATCGTCGTCGCTACAAAGCGCCAATTCTCAAGCAAGACCCAGTTGTTGTAAGGCTGGATGGACCTATGGTGACCGGTCATTGGTAAAGGTTTATGAATTTTTCAACCCAGCGAAGAGCAAATTTGAAAATATAAACGGTATATTTTTTGTGCTCCGCTGGGAATCGAACCCACAACCTTCCCATTCAGAGTCCGCAGTGTTACCACTGAGCTACGGACCGGCATGACCGTGGATGAAATTATAAATGCAGTATGTACTTAGAACTCTAACTAACTGCATATTTTTGTATTGAAATATTCCTCTAGCTCTGCCAAAAGACATCAAATTTTGACCATTTTTGTTGAAAAACCTATGTACAACATTGCTTTTGCAAAAGCACCAAGTTCCATCAATTCCGCAGCATCTACATTGAAAATAGCCATTATGATCGCGATCTTCTTTAACTTTTTCGCTTCTGAATATTCTGGCTATATGAATAGTGCAAAATATTCTTTCAAGCACATTTTTTAAACATTTCTTGATTTGCTACCTTAATTGATAGACCACACTTCAAACTATGTGAACAGTCACATGTATTAGTACTTATACAAGAACAAAAATCATAAAGGTTTAGCACATATTTCCACTTAGAGACTTTTGAATTCTTGAATACAAATCGCTGCCTTAGTTCTTGTTTACCGTAAACGCCATTGAGAAAACTTTACATGAGCAATGTTTGCATGTGTACTGGATCAATGTGTCTTATAAAAACAAGAAATTTACTTAAAAAATATTTCTAAGAATTCTCACATTATCGAGTTTTACGGTTTTTCTTAGCTCAGATTGTTTAGAATTTAATTCATAAGACAGCTGCATGAAAAAGTCATATTTGACAAGATTGGCGTATACGGTAAACAAGAACTGGGGGAGCGAAATGTCAGGAATAAGTTCAAAGTTGGATGACATCTATCATTGACAGCCGCACTGTATGCAAGTTACATTGAAAATAGCCATTATGATCACCAATCTTCTTTAACTTTTTCGCTTCTGAATATTCTGGCTATATGAATACGTCAAGTGCAGAATGTTCTTTCAAGCACATTTTTAAAAATATTTATTGATTTCCTACCATAGTTGATTGACCACACTTCAAACTATGTAAACAGTCACATGTATTAGTTATTCCAGGACAAAAATCATAAAGGTGTAGCACATATTTCCACTCGCAGACTTTTGAATTCTTGACCACAGATGTCAGGGATAAGTTCAAAGTTGGATGGCGTATATGATTGACAGCCTCACTGTATGCAAGTTTACACTTGACACCTATATGCTTGTCACCCACAGTTAATGATGATTTTGATCATTTCTTTATCAGCGCCGTTTCGTGAGTCAATTTCACTCCAAGTGCGCTTAGTAGATGAAGAAGTTGAAGGGTTGAAAGTGGCTCTTAAAGAAGTGTGTATAGAAGATGAAGCAGATTCTGTTACCGGATGGCACGCAGGTCCACTCCTTGCAGCAGGTCTCTCCCTTGCGAAGCATGACCTTGGGGAAGTGGGGTGGTTGGCAATTGAGGTTAGAGGGGGGAGCCGCGGGCAGCGGAGGACACACCGGGCCGCACTCTACCACTCCCGTGTCGCAGTAGCAGCGCTGCTCGCAGCCCGACAACTCCTCGGGAATGTTGGACCAGTTGGGCAACCTGGAATATGTAAGTAATAGATAATTAAGTAATATAAAATAATAATAAGAAAATAATAGAAATATGTAAGTAATACTCAACAAAATGCACATATTCGGATTCAGTAAATCTCTTCTGTTACTTTTTGCATCCTATTTAACCTCTAAGGTAGTATGGCCGTACCCGTACGGCGGTAAATGTCATTGCAAATCGAAGTATGGCCGTACCGGTACGGCTGTGGTCATACAGGCTTTATTCATAAGTAAACGTCAGAAATGGATTAACCAACGGCATCTAGCGGCTTTCCCCCATAATATTTTAAAAACTAAACGAAGTTAGCGGTATTATCGACTTTACAAAAGCGATTTCAAAGTATATGTGACGTCACAATCATCTTTCGTGGTGCTCGAAACCAGTTTGAACACGTGCGCGCTTGTCATCGCGTATACGGATATTTCTCCCGCGAAAATTGCATTTTTATACAGTTTTTCTTACGTAAATTGTTTGGTGATAACTTTTTGAAAGTTTTTGAACAAGGTTTTATTTAAAAAAAACGTATTTTGTTTGGTGTTTTTGTGTTTTATTGACAATATTTTTATTCTTTGCATACCTTTATTTACGTACTATTTGATAGCAAGAGCCCGTTCGTAACTTTGTGTTGTGGAATTTTTGTGTTGTAATTTTTCTTTTATAAATTATCTGTCCCTCAATTTACGATCATGTCGCATAGGGTTAGTGAAAAGGACATCTTCGATGCTTTAGTTGAAAGCGAAGATGAAGAGTTATACGAAAATATTGACGATTTACCTATTGAGTCTGATAGCTCTTCTGAAGAATCTTCATCGTCAGAGGTAGAAGATGACCCTGAGCCGTCTACATCTAAACGTAGAAGACAAGAAGCGCGTAAACCGAATGCATCAGGAGGAAGAAGGGTTGAGGATGTGCCACTACGACTAACGGAAAGGCACTTCCCCTTCCTTGTTCCCCAAACACAGGCACAAGGAAGCAGGACCCAAAGAAAGTGTCACGTGTGCAGTCATACAACTGTACGACCAAAGTGTCGAAAAGACACAAAATTCATGTGTGAAGTGTGCAACGTCGCTTTGTGTATACATCCATGTTTCAAAGCCTACCACACTAAAAAACATTATTAGTCATTTTTGTGTTTCATCTATGTATTTATAATATGTATTTTTAATTATTTTTTAAGTGTAAGTTTTCAATTACTTTTAGTGAAGTGAAGATTATTTTACTAGTGTACGAATATTTTGACACCGCAACCAATAGTTGACGACACCTGAAATAAACATAGGATTTTTCAATAAAAACTTTGAAAAATGGTAAGTTTTAATTTTTTTTTCTTTAAAAAATGGTAAGTTTTATTATTTATTATTGTGTTGAAGTCGTTAAACATAATACTTTTTATTTTAACCCTTTATATAAAAACTCACTCCGTATAGGTATTTACATCATACCAAAACTCACTACCTTAGAGGTTAAGGAATAAACAATATGTTGATATTAATGGCTACTTGTCATAAAGAATTCAATCACTTTTTGGAGTCCCTCTAGGGCTCAATTTAGTATCATTAGCTTTATCAATGACTGAATGTTGTTAGCCTTATAAGTTATAGTTTGTGTCTATTGTACGCAAATGATTTGAAAGTCTTTACAAAAATTATAGACACTCAATGCTGCGTAAAATTACAGGAGGACTTAGACACATTAGCAGTTTGGGCTGAGCAAAACAAACTTTTCTTCAATTTTAAGAAATGCGTTATCATGCCAACTTTCTAGTAGTTTTTTGTACACACGGAAGTGTAACTGTAAAGTTCTTTGTTCTCTTTCCATTTTCGTAAGTAAGTTGAAACTGATATGTCTTACATGTGTCCTTTGTATTCACAGGATCCATTGCTGATGCAGCGCATAGTCGGAGGGCAGCACATGGGGTAGTGGGGCTTGAAGTCGGGAGGGTCTGGTCCCCAGCTGACGCAGAAGGGGTCTATCACGTCCAGACCCTGGTCCGATGGGCAGACCAGCGTGTGGCACATGACCTGTCCGTAGTCTAGACACAGGCACAGTTTTTGACAGCCGACGTGGAACTCTTCGCCTGAAAAAAACATTTTCAATGAAGATAATATTGTTACGTATATGCGTAGTTGTATCTGGTTTGTCTGTGTTAGTTCTAAGCCTATTAAGTCTCTAGAAGTGAGTAGAAACTTAGGTATAGGTACCTAATAATAATTTATATATTTTGTTGGAGATTAATTGAGTGTTGAATACAATAGTCTGGCAAAGTCTAAGAAGGCAAAATAAATAAAAAGAGAAGAGAATAAAGAAAAAAAAGCGAAGAATAAAGAAAATAAGAAAAGTGTTGCCTTTATTCTTTCTATTTAATTTATTTTAATAATTTTACAAATAATTCTTACTATATTATCTACAAATAGATGATTTTCTCACCTGCGTCGTAGAATTTTCCATTGTATGTACATTGTTCTGCTTTTGGCTGGACCGTGGTACTCTCATTTTGACGGGCCGTGACTTCTTTAATTGTTGGCACAGCGTTGATGGACTCTTTTGTGATGTTTTTCGAAATGTTGTAAGCTTTGGGGCTCGGCGCGACAATTGTCGCATTCTTCTGAAACAAAAATTCCAAATTTTTCAGGGTTAATGATTCACACAATAAAAGTGCATCATACATACAAATTAATAATTTGTTACTAAAAACGCTACTAAGCTACACATATAGTGTTACTTCTTGCAGCGTTTTCCTCAAAGGAGTGGCATGTGGTGAGTAGAACCTATTCATTTTTAGAGGTAAGGCTTACGCCAACCACTTCAGTTGAAGTGGGGGTTTCCCAGCTCCCGAGATGGCTGGTACTCATTTCTTGTGAAGGCTGAGTAAACCTTGCCTGTATTTTATTTTGGGCTTTGAAATAAACACCGAAACGGGAAATCATTTCGGACACCCTCGGTGGGATTCGAACCCTGATGAAATACATGAAAAGTGAATCTAAAACAGTAATACATCTTTGCAACTTAGATTATAGGCAGTCACACGGCAGAGATTGAGTGCAGCAATGATGTCATAGCTATTTGATTAAAATTACAATACATCTTTGTAAAACTATTAATATGTAGGTACCTATAGGTACATATTGCACATAAAATAAGCATTAACACACAAACAGGTTGAATAGAGGTCGAGTCTATCTATGATTTAAGCTGCAAAGATATATTACCTTTGAGATTCACACCTAATAAATGCAATGCATGTGGACTTACAACATACAAACCCAATTTTAACCCAGCAAAGAGCATATTTGAAGAATGATGAAACTCACAAAACTAAAGCAAATGCTCTAGTTTTGTATTTTCCTTCTTTGTGACGAATTCCCGCAGAGAGTAGGGGCGCCAGTGTCAAGTTGGCCTTATGCAGGAATTCCCGCAGAGAGCAGGGGCGCCAGTGTCAAGTTGGCCTTATGCAGGAATTTGAAAAGTTTGGAATAACCAAACATTCTAGTTTCACTAACATGTAAGTAGGTACCTTGTCTTAACAAACTCTTAAGTTTAACATACCTACCGATGACACAGTTGTATTTTTGTCTATGGTGTTTTGCTACAAACTTCATGTCAATGTTTGACAACTGTATCCTCTTCCTTCTCTCTTGAAACTTGACAGCAACAACATGTCTGTTTGCTCTCATCCACTTTAATCAACTGTCATCTTGTGATAATTGTGAAGTAAAAAGTTAAATTAACATTATTAACAATCTGGATGAAATGAAAGAAGTATGCAAGGACCGAAAGAAATGGCGGTTGATCTGTAATGCTGATTGTAATGAATTTAAGGCTGAGGCTTTTAAAAAATATTTTTTACATTTTTATAGAATATGTTTGGTAGGTTTTAATTTTTACTGTTTAAGTAATTGTTTAATGTTTATTTATCAAATGTAATTATTTGCTTGTATTCCTTGACTTATAGGTTGGTATGAGGCTTACCACCCATACTGTAAAAAATTGTTCACTTTGCCAATGTCACCCCTGTTTCAGGGAAGGTCGGCAAAAGTTGCAGGGCTTATGTTCATTTGAGGTTGGGTTTTATATACTGTAGGTCCACATGCGGCATGTGTGAGTGCGAAATTATGTGTGTCTGCTTGTGGGAATGCATTTGATATGAATCTCAAATGATACATATCTTTGCAGCTTAGATTTAGATTTAGATTTTGAACAAGTGTTGCAGTCATTATTTGAGCGATCCGACAAAAATCCAGTGCCTTCCTAGAACAATGGCTAAATCCGGCCAGTACCCATTTTATAACTAAGTTTAAGTAAAATAAAGTTATATTTCTAGAGTTACTGCTTACTGATTTATCTTTTCCAAAATTTTCTTCTTCCGCACTGTTAGTAGAGTTCGTCACAGTTTTGTCGTGCTTTGCGTCTCTTATGTTGGCAGGCATGACGTGGTCATCGTCATCTGTCGTCACGTCGCACAGCTGCACCATGCAGCAATGGTCTTTGTCATCGGCGACATTAACGCAGTCGTCTCGCTGCTCCAAAACAGGACATCTGGAATATTACGAAACCAACATGAACATGTAGACTGAAAATGGGCACCAACAGAAACCTGACCGAAGTTGTCCATTTGGAAAGTAGAGCACCGGCTATCTCTCCATCTCGTCCTCCCAGTCCTTGTTTGGCTTCAAAATAAATGAGTAGCAGAACTCTCGTGAGCTGTGAAACTCCCACTTCGAGTCAAGTGGTTGGCGTAAGGCCGGCCTGCTTATCAGGGTATAGACAAATACATACCAGAATAAATATTTTCTCCCATTCCTTAAAAATAATTCATTGAACATTGACTGAAGTGCTAACAATGGCTCCAATCAAACTTAATTTTTTCAATTTTAAATCTGAATAACAACAACAACAACAACTAAGCTACACATATAGTGTAACTTCTTGCCGCGTTATCCCCGAAGGGGTCGCATGCGGCGAGTTGAGCCTATTTATTTTTACAGGTAAGGGGGCCGGCCTTACGCCAACCACTTCAGTTGAAGTGGAGGTTTCCCAGCTCCCGAGAGTGCTGGTACTCATTTCTTGTGAAGGCTGAGTAAACCTTGCCGGTATTTTATTTTGGGGTTTGAAATAAACACCGAAACGGGAAATCATTTCTGACACCCTCGGTGGGATTCGAACCCGAGCTTTCGGCATGGAATGCAAGCACTCTACCACCTGAGCTATCGACCGGACTGAATACCAAACTGAATTGGTTTTTTACCATATTTTGCCTATTAGGTGCATGTGCCTGTATGGGATGCACGCCCTGTTTGCTTATCTGTAAAAATAAATATGTCCTTAATTGCCACATGTGAGCCCATTGTGGATAACGCAGGCAAGAAGTTACACTATACATCGAGCTTAGTCACGTTTTTTTTGTTTCAAGATCATACCCGCGATGACCACGCATGAAAAACCTGTTAAATAGAGGATGTAGTGAGATGGAGCAGATTCAGGAAGGGATTTTGGTGAGATCATGTCTCCAGAAAGAGCCACGAAAGACTCGCATGCATTAAAGCTAACGAGACGCCAATAAGTCATCCTGAAAATGAAGGCAGTTTGTAATTGTCACCTACCTTGCTTTACACGTCACATTTCCTCCGGGATTACATTCACATCTACGCTCACATCCTTGATGGAAACTTTCTCCGATAGCGTAAGTTGTATTCCCATAGGTACAGCCATCAGATTCTGAAACAGAAAATATATTACAAAATATATGGGGATGTGATTGGTAGAAATAATGTGATTGTTTCTTCTATTTATTCCTCAAGTGCAGAAATTACATGTTACTTGCAGGGGAGAATACTGCCGACTGACTGCCTCCTTGCGTTGCAGTGAGCAAATCTAAGTTGCAAAAAATAATAATAATAATGTTAGGATGATTTATTTGGTGAGCGCTGTTTTTGTGTGTATCACACATCGAGAGTCCTCTGCGAGCTTGGTCGTCGCTGTAGAAAGCGCCAATTCTCAAGCAAGATCCAGTTGCTGTAAGGCTGGATGCACCTTTAGTGACCGGTCTTTGGTAAAGTTACATGAATATTTCAACCCAGTAATGTGCATATTTGAAAATAAAAATGGTATATTTTATGTGCTCCGCCGGGATTAGAACCCACAACCTTTCATTTACGAGTCTAAAGCATTACCACTAGACTACGGACCGTTCAAATATATGTGTAGCTTAGTTGCGAAAAATTGCCAATTTGGCCTTCGATCGAAAAATGGTAAGGAACCACTGTTGCACGGAGTTTTGCCTCTACGGAAGGATGGCCTCTGCGAAGCGTGGAAGCAAAAACAAAGGCAAAGAAGCATATTTTGGAAAGATAAATGGTTTTTTTCTGTGCTTAGAGGAATTCGAACCCATAACCTTCCATTTACGAGTCAGAAGTATTAACCACTAGACTACTGACCAGTAGTAGGATCTAGAATTTTCAATGTTGGAGAGTTGCTTCCCAGGATAGGTTCTCCGTGGTTTGTGCGAGCTGGAGCTTCCGGACGTTTCGCCCATGTCTACACTTTCATCATAGTTGCGTCAAGATCATTAACATAATTTCACTTTCAAACTGAAGAAGCCCAACATCGACATTTTTTAAGATTTTTCACAAAGACTTACTCGTATCCGCCGAACAGACCAAGATGGAACAGCAAGAGTCTTCCTCGACAAACTTCTCGGAGCACAGAGGATCATCCACCTTCCTCCCGCGTCTGAAGAATGGTCCACTGCACCGCGGCTGACAGACGAGCTTCCCGCCTCTCTCGCAGGTGCACACCTCGTCACAGTCTCTCAGCACCTTCTCTCCCATCTGAAAATATTGTAACGATTTAATATTCTGTTACGAAGATATTGTATCCAGATATCTAATCTAATCTAAGTTGCAAAGATATGTTACATTAGAGATTCACATTACATGCATTCTCACAACCAGACATACATGTCTCATGTGAGCCTACAACATAAAAACCAAATCTCAAATGGACATACACCCTGCAACTCTTGCCGTCCTTCCCTGTAACAGGGGTGACATTGGCAAAGTGAACCATTTTTACAGCATGGGTGGTCAGCCGCATACCAACCTATAAGTCAAGGAACATACAGGACAAATTACATTTTTTAAATCAATAAATAATAATATATATGGACATCAAAAACAAAAACATACAACAAATTTCACTTTATTAAGCCCTAGCCGCCAACATTTCCACCGCCATTTCTTTCTGTCCTTACATACTTCTTTCATTTCCTCCAGAGTCATAACCTTCTTCATACAGGCTCTTCTTTTATTATGACTCTGGATATTACATTCATTCAATTATTACATTAATTCAGATATACAGAGTCATAAAAAAAGGAGAGCTTGTATGAAGAAGGTTGTGACTATGAATAAAATGAAAGAAGTGTGTAAGGACAAAAAGAAATGACGGTTGATCTGTAATATTGGCGGCTAGGACTAGGGTTTTTTAAATTAGAATTTTGTATTATGTTTTAGTTTTGATGTCCATACGTATATTATTTGTTGATTTCAAAAATGTAATTTGTTGTGTATGTTCCTTGACTTATAGGTTGGTATGCGGCTGACCACCCATGCTGTAGAAAATGGTTCACTTTGCCAATGTCACCCCTGTTTCAGGGAAGGTCATCAGGAGTTGCAGGGTGTATGTTCATTTGAGATTCGGGTTTTTATATTGTAGGTCCACATGCGGCATGTTTACGAACAAACTTATACGTGTCTGTTTGTGAAAATGCATATAATGTGAATCTTTAATGTTATATTCTACATTCTATACATTCTATTAGATAAGATTAGATCCCGCATTGATTGACAAAATGGCAACTAACCAAATCTGTGTAGTACACCTACACATATCCACCTCGGCTTAAAAACTGTAACTGTAACTCTTTCGCCGTTCCGCTAGGGGTGGCCAGAGCCTCTGCAGATATGCATCCATTTTTTCCTATCCTTGCACACCTACGTCTATCAATAATCTGTACCTTAGAGCATAAACAACGGAAGTCCACTTTTTTGCGTTTTTGAGTTAATGATGCAGAAATTATTATAATTAGCTGTTCTATAAGTGGTAAAAATATTGGAGTCCTCGGACTCATAGTTACTGAGATATCAAGTGTAATAAATATGGGATGCACATAAAAGTGCGAGCATAAACCACGAAAGTTCCACATACGTTGTTCACATTACTTCACATTAAATAAATATCGATACAAGAAGATAAACAGTTTTTACAGATCAAATATATCTCGTCTAGTTTAGAAGTTATGATGGTTTTATAAAAGTGCACATTTTCACTAAAACTCGTCTCCTGCACATTTTAATAAATGTGACTACCGTTGTTTATGCTCTAAGGTACAGAATTTATTCATATCCATCACTTTTTTCATAGATTTGCTTCTCTTACATTCGCTTTGTACTCGTATATCACAATAAATATAATTCAAACCCCTTATATTGAATAATAAGTAAGGACTTCTGTGTTACCTTATAGATCTTTCCAGAATCCACGCAAGAACTATCAATCACATCTTTGGCACTTGCCACAAAGGGCGCTTCGAGCGGTACCAAAGTCCTTTCGTTGCTTCGTATGCCTGGTCGATTGACCACTCTGGCCTCTCCAAAGAGTGTGGAGTTGTCATCACCAACACTTCTGGGTAAATAGTCCAAATCCATGTCGTCATCCATGCTGACATCGCTCAGATCTGAAGCCATCTTTGGTGACTTCTTTGATTCACTGCTTGTAGAGTTTTGGATCGAATTGGCTAATGACGCAGGTAGGGTCAAGTTCATGGCACGAGGTTGCTTTGATGTCGATTCTATGGTTGAAGAAACCGTTGTCACGTCTTTTTGTGAGACGCTGAGAATTGGAATGGTGGTCTTGACTTCCGTCTTTTCATCTTTGGCTGTTGTTGGGACTGTTCTTTCATATTTTTGGGTGTTTGTAGCTGTGTGTGTGTCTTGCGGCAAGGGTGTTGGTAGTATAGGACCTGTAAAAAATAACATTAATTGTTAAGTTCCTTAATTATCATTGTGATAAAATTAACCTACACATATAGTTTAACTTCTTTCTGCATACTCTCCGAAAGGGTCGCACGTTCCAAAAATAACCTATCTATTTTTACAAGTAAGTAATTCCTTGACTAATAGGTTGATATGAAGCTGACCCCCCATGCTGTAAAAAAATGATAATTTTTGCACATGTGACCCTGACCCTGTTTAAAAGAAGGGCGGCAAGAGTTACAGGGTTAATGTTTATGTGAAATTTGGTCAATTTCGTAGTTACAATTTCAGCATGTGTAAGGGTGACTAATAGTTTGGTATGAGCCTGACCCTCCATGCTGTTAAAAAAGTGTTTCACTTTTGCACATGTGACTCCTGTTTCAGGGAAGGACGGCAAGAGTTACAGGGTTAATGTTCATGTGGAATTTCGTAGGTAAACATGCAGCATGTGTAAGGGCGTACTTCCACGCTGCAATAATCTATGCAACTTAGATTATAGATTAATAATCAATTTTCACAATGCTGTTTTTGAATCGGTAAATATAAATTTAATTAAGTATGCCCCATTTCTAAACAATCAAACCAAGAAAAATTTCACACATGAAACATCTAGAATCAAAGGCAGCAATCTAGGGTTTTGTTAAAAAAAAAAAGAGTTAAGTACATGTAAATGATCAGAAAATAATTTCTTGTGTTTTTGGGTTTTAGTATATTTTCGATAAAAACCGTAGATTGCTGCCTTTGATTCTGTGCGACTCCTATCTGAATCGAAATCGTCAACAAGAAGTTATTTCTCATACTTTATTTTCCAACCACACAAACATTAACTTAATAACCGTGGGATCTGTTGCAGAATAAAAGAAAATAGCTGGTATGAGTTGTTAACTCTACCATGTTCAGGCGTTCCTCAATAAAAAATGTTTCCAAAAATGTTTAAAAAAGATTTTGCTAGATAATGCGTAAAACAGCAACAACTCATCTTCATCTGAGTCGCTGGATATCGTGACCAGTGACATTTCCATTATAGAACGACACAGAGACAAAACTACACATGACATAACGTAATAAAATGTACATAGTATATGATTTTGAATAGATTTTTGCGGTAGAAATTTTGACGGTGGACAATTTGTCGATGAACATTTTGTCGGTTGACATTTTGCCAGGTGACATTCTGTCAGATGGACATTTTGTCGCGTCGATATTATGTCGGTGGACATTTTGCCGATGGACTTTGTATCGGTGAATATTTTGTCGATGGACATTTCGTCGGGCGGACATTCTGTCGGTAGACTTTTTGTCAGTGGACTTTATGTCTGTGGGCATTTTGTCGGCGGGAATAAAGCTGGTGGACATTTTGTCGATTGGCCTTTTTTCAATGGGCATTGTGTCGGTGGACATTTTGTCATGACACGCTTGAAGTTTTGAAGACCATGCTTTCCGGATTGCTAGTCCGGTGGAGTGAAACAGATTACCATTTACCACGCAGATTGAAGAACTCCAAGTCTATGGATATCTCTCGAAAGTCGAACCATAAGTGTCAGACAGTTCCACGCCTTTAAAAGGAAGACATGAAAAGACTTAATTCTATCTCAAAAAAGGAAAAACGTAAATACTTTTTCAAGTGCCAAAAGTCTATGCAGAACTGACTTAACTTTACAGGGTTAAAAGATAACAAACAAAAACAAACACCTTTTCTTGGGTAATAATTAGGTAAAATACATACACCTGTGCTCGGGTAAAATACAGGTGATAATCGGGTAAAGCAGGAAATGAAATACCTGTACACAAAGTATAAACAATAACCTTACATTTCAACAAAAATGTGTAAAAAAAAGGAAACGCTCACTAGAGGCGCTGCTTTAGATTTAAGTAAATATTTTATTGTAAATTCATATGCACATTGACTTCCTTAGAAAATAGGAGGTAATTTTTTTTATCAAAATAAACATGAACTATAAAAGTACTGTCAACTTTGTATTAAAAAAACTGTTGGTTTAGTAGCAGAAAATGTGTGTTCTATTATTAAGGGCACTTAAAAATATGTTCCGTTCTCTGCTGTTACGTTCTCTGCTGAATTATTTTTAATTAAAAATTACGGTTTTGTTTTATTTTTCACAATTTATTTTTACAATTTATTTCACACTTGAGAGTCACTGGTCATACTGGTTATATATTATGTGTTATTTACATTGGTTATTTAGCAAAGTTCTTTATTGCAACTGCTTGCTGCCCTACCATTTTGACCTCTTATATAGTAAAACGGAGAGATCTTTCTCCTAATTTCTGGACTATTTCCTTGACTTATAGGTTGGTATGAGGCTGACTACCCTTGCTGTAAAAAGATGGTTCACTTTGCCAATGTCATCCCTGTTTCAGGGAAGGTCGGCAAGAGTTGCAGGGTTTATGTTCATTTCAGATTGGGTTTTTATATTGTAGGTCCACAAGCAGCATGTGTTCACGCAAAATTATGCGTGTCTGCTTGTGGGAATGCATTTAATATGAATCTCAAATGATACATATCCTTACAACTTAGGTATAGATTACATCACCAGAATATTTACGCACACTACCAGGGACTGCTAGATGATTCCATACTACGTGCATTTTGACGTACCTATGTGTGTACGAGCGCATGTAGGTACTCGAAGTTCGCAACAATACAAAAGAGAGGAAGTGCCTTTTCACACGACGACGGTCGCACCTTTACGATCTGTTTGTCAAATAAGAGGATCTGATTTTCACCATCTGAAGCGCCATTCTGCTAAGTTCCTTAGGTACACTTTAGATATCAATCGGAGCTTGCTAGCGCTTGCGAAAGAAGTCCATAGACAAAAAAAAAATCAAAGTTGATCTTATTTTTGGACACGAATCGCCATCCCGTCGCCTTAAGGTCGTAAGGACTTTATCCATAGTGTTTTTAGGGTTCAAAAGTCTTTAAATTAACAAAACTGGTCTTCTTTCATGGATATTTTAACAATTTATATTTATTGTTAACAATTCACATTGGTTTACCACTTTACATTTACTTCACAGTTGGTCTTCAACGTCTTTCTTGTTCAGAAGCAGAGCGACGTATATGGACCGACTCACCTGCAGGCGACTTGCGCCTTATATACTCCTAAAGACAGTAGTTGCTAGAAGCCAGTTTTTCTGGATTCTTCTAGAACATAAAGCTTCCAGTAGGCACATAGTTGAATGTCTCTTTCCTAGGTACCTACCTATAATAATTACTTCAACTTATATCGGCTATTAATACACCTACCTACCTACCTAACATTTATAGTATTTGTTATTTACATAACAATAGGAATTTATATTATACATATATGTTTATGTTACTGTATCCAACCGCCGTTCCATTAGGCGTAGCCGGTACCGCCGTAGATACGTCTCCACTTATATTATTTAGATTTTGGGCAGTAACTTTGTGAAAGCACATTTTAATTAATTAAAATACTTTTTTAACTTTGTTACAATTCACTTGAGTTTTATTTTTTAAAAAACACAACCAGTTTCGGGAGAAGCAGTACCTCCCATCTTCAGGTGTAACACCTGAAGATGTGTTTTTTAAAAAATAAAACTCAAGTGAATTGTAACGTCTCCACTTATTTATATCCTTGCATATCTCTTTCATTTCTTTAACATTCATCACGTCTTTCCTCATACATACTCTTCTCTTATTCTCACTCTGCAGGTTCCATTCTTTCGCAATCTCATATTTTTGGTCTATCCATTCCTTTCTCTGTCTTCTCTTTCCACGCTTTTCTCTGACATTTCCTCGAGATACTTTATCCCTTAGTCGTTCATCGTCCACTTTTTCAAGATGTCCGAACCGGTGACAGGTTAGAACGGCACAATGACAAAACGACCCATGACAAAACATCACAAGGACAACACATCACGTAACCAAAACAGAACATATCATAAATGGCACATGAAAAAACATCACATGACAAAACATTACTATGACAAAACAACACAGAAAATACATCAGTTTAACAAAACATCACAAGGACAAAAAATCACAAGATAAATCATCACATCCCTAAAAAAATATTTTCATGTGCTGTTTATGGTATGCTCTGTTTTAAGTGTCTGATGTTTAGTCATAGTGATGTTTCTCGTGTGTTATTCTGTCATGTGTGGTTCTGTGATATTTCGTTATGTCATGTGTCGTTCTGTCATTCGTCGTTATGTCATGTGTCGTTTTGTCACTGTGTCGTTCTAACATGGAACCGTCCGAACCATCTAATTTTTGTAATGTTTGTACTCCACAACTTTCATTCTCATATCTTGGAATTTCTTAAAACGTCTAATTTGCTTGCTCCAAATTTTAGTGAGTAAGTATATTTTATGGATAGCCATAAATTGAAGAAAGGAAATGTATTGTGATGGCCACCATAACTCATGGTATGGATATCAAAAACCCGTTTTAAGCGGGCCAATCGCAAATGCATATTCTGATGGCAACGCTACACTAGCGGCCAACTTGTCGATTTCGTTAATTTTTTTTTTTATAGATAATTTCATTCAAAAAAGATCAGAAAACAAAGATGGGATCAAGAAAAGATCAGAAAAAAATGACATGAAGAGATCAGAAAATAAAGATGGCATGGTCAACGACGATACCATGTTGAAAGCACCGGTTCTCATCAGATCACCGAAGTTACGCAAAATTGGGCGCGGATGCTACCTGGATGGGTGACCGCTCAGGTACACCGCGTGTTGTTGGCATTTCTTGGACCGGTCCGTAGTCCAGTGGCAACACTTCGGACTTGTAAATGGAAGGTTGTGGATTCGAATCCCAGCGGAGCACAAAAAATATACCATTTATATTTCCAAATGCGCTCTTCGCTGGATTGAAAAATTCGTAAACCTTTACCAAAGACCGGTCACTGAAAGGTCCATCCAACCTTACAACAACTGGGTCTTGCTTGAGAATTGGCGCTTTCTACAGCGACGACGAAGCTCGCAGAGGGCTCTTGAGGTGTGATACACACAAAAACAGCGCTCACCAAATAAATCATCCTAATATTCTTCTTATTATTATTATTTTTGAAAGAGATGATGAAAATATGAATTACGAATTTAAAATTAATGGAATGAATGTTGATGTCGTAAATGAGTTTGTATACCTGGGAAGTAAGTTTGAAAAAGATGGAAGAATGATCGGTGAATTTGAAAGAAGAATAATGAAAGGCAGGTGCGTACTGGGTGCTACCGCTAGCATCGCCAAGAACCAGAATATTTCAAAAAATGTTCGACTGGCGGTGCACGGTGGTATACTAGTGCCCACTCTGATATATGGAAGTGAAGCCTGGACGGTGAGTGAAAGTGAGATTAGTAAAGTCCATACAGTAGAAATGGACTACTTAAGAAGTATGATTGGGAAAAGACGGAGTGATAGGGTAAGGAATGATTTTGTTAGAGAGGAATGTGGTGTGAGAGAAAGTGTGAAAGTAAAGATTAAAAGAAGTATGCTTAGTTGATGATGAGAAAATTGATGGATGAAAAGATGAGAAAAATATAAAATCATGAAAACATCATAATATTTTACTCTACTAATGTGTCCAAAATGGCAAAGGTGCATTTGTCCGATAGCTTAACCGTCGCTATGATGGATACAAAAGTGTGGTTGTGGCTTGAGACTCTCGCCCAAATAAATGAATAAAAAATGCTCTACTTGGCGATAGTATAACTCAATATGGATGTTATCATCAAGACATTTTAATATTTACAGTACACCTATTCTATATTATGAACGTACGTTTAAAACGATGCCTAACAAAGGCGGCTTACATTACGATATGCCAAATGGTATACTATAGAAATGAAGCGATTCGTGTACTACACAAATTTAGAATTTATTTTCATTATGATCATGGTCCTTGACGCCGACCACCCATACTTCTAAAAAATGCTTCACTTCCCCAATGTCACCCCTGTTTCAGGGAAGGTCGGCAAGAGTTGCAGGGTTTATGTTCATTTGAGGTTTTGGTTTTTAAATTGTAGGTATACATGCGGCATGTGTAAGCACTAACGTGTCTGCTTATGGGAACGCATTTAATATGAATCTTTAATGTAGCACACATTTGCAATTTAGATTATAGCTTATGATAGTTTGGTCGATGACTCATTTGGTAGAGTGCTCGAATTCCATGCCGAGATCTTGTCACAGAAATGATTTCCCGTTTCAGTGCATATTTTAAATTCAAAAGAAAAATACCGGCAAGGTTTACTCAGCCTTCACAAAAAATGAGAACCACCTTCCTTGGGAGTTCTGAAGCGCCATTCTGCTAAATTCCTTACACTTTGAATATCAATCCAAGTCGGAGCTTGCTAGCGTTGCGAAAGAACCCGATAGATAAAAAATCACTGTACACCTTATTTTTGGACACGAATCGCTATCTCGTCGAATTTCGCAGAATAGTTCTTCTGGAGGATTGTGATGCGAGAGACCCAGAGCCTTCAAGTAAGTGCTTCATACAATTTTCGCCCTCATGTGCGTATGGAACAATAATAATTATCGAAGGTTTTGCGTGGATAATGAGAGTGCAGTATGCAAATCGTACGGCATTGTATGAAAACTACAGTGACACCATTAAACAATCAAATATTTATGCAATGTTTTACATATGCAGAATATATTATACAATTAATATTACTTGTCATTCTTCGGCTTCTTCTTTCATTGCCACTTCTATCGAATATCAACAACAATAACAACATATCGACGGTTAAAAAGCAATAAGCGACAAAATTTAAATTGTTCAGGAGAGCAGTTTAAAGTTTGAGATTGCAGAAAAATGGCATAGTTCAAATCTATACTTGAAAATTGTATATAAATTTAAAATTATCACCAATATGTTAAAATTTAATTCTTAAACCTTTTTGCAACTAAAAGATGAATCTACGGCTCTAACATCCTTCAGGGTGAGATGTGCCAAAATGGTGCCAATAAAAGATGGCATAACTTTTTTATTTTTTATCATATCGTTAAAATCAAAACAGCTCTACAATAAAAATAAAATTAAAAAAAATTTAGGCTGTCCGCACACGCACGTTTTCCGTATTCGATTTCCTAATGCGGAATTTCGAATCCGAATTCCGTGAGACAAGCGCAAACGTTCGTTTTTCTTCATTCGGAATATCCACACGCCAGTACAGATAGTACTGATTACTGAATACTGAATAGAAATTTCCGAACGTATGCGCCGGCTCAAACAAAATGTATGCAAACGCTGCGTTCCGCATGACGTCATGAGGTATTTTCCAGTAGGTTTCTCCGAACGCGCCGGCCTGCACTCGAAACGTACGTGCGGAATTTATTCCGTTCGGAAAAAAGCGGACGTGTGCGTCAGTTAATGAATTTTCTACTGATTCCATGCGTTCGGATGTCCGAATACGGAAAACGAATTAGGAAAACGAATGCGGAAAACGTGCGTGTGCGGCCAGCCTTAATGTGGTTTTACGTGTTTTGATGATGAGGGAAATGAGAAATATGTGGTAACGTAAAATAAGAGGAATTGTTTTTTCCGGTGAAAGTGGGAGCTACACAATAGCTTTCGGAGGCAGGCTCGCTATTCCTGAACAGACCTGACCTAGAATTGTGTCTGCCTATGGATTTTTTTCACGTGAACTAGAAAATTTTAAATATAATGTTTCCTAGAATGTAGAACAATTTAAACAATTTAGTTGTTTTCAAATTACACAGTCAATAATACAAAAATCAAGACCGTATCAAACGAAAATAATGATAAAATTATATGGAAAAGATCTGTAATATTATAATATATGGTTTGAATGATAAATTTTTGTATAGATTTAAAAATACGCAAAATATGACACTTAAATTGGAATTACGGTTGATTAACATACCTGTATTTGTAAACAATAAGGATAGTTTTTATATGAGCAGTTCGATAGCTCAGTTAGTAGATTGCCCGGGTTCGAATCTCACCTAGAGTGTCAAAACGAAATTCCGTTTTGGTGTTTATTTCAAACCCAAAACAAAATACCGGCACGATGTACTTAGCCTTCACAAGAAATGAGAGCCTGCCCCATCGGGAGCTGGGAAATGGAGTGATTTGCGTAAGACCACCCTTACCTGTAAAAATAAATTGGTTTCACCCGCCACATGAAACCCCTTCGAAGAAAACTAATATAGTCATTGTATAGTGTAAAAACAAACAACGGCATTTTTTATTCAATTGAATCCGGTAAAATCATAACAATATATTTAATTCACTGCTGATCTATGGATCATCGTTTTGTTTGCGTGGAAAATCCAAGGTAGGTGGCGGTTGAGCCATGGCTCAGCTGAGTGTAAATAACAACGTTTGAAAACATGATAGAACCAAAGATAGTATTGTTCGTTGGTCCATTTTGTAATTTTGCAATACAAAATTTCATTATGATGGATGATCTGGCATAATATAATATCAAACAAAAAACAAAAACTTAGTAGGTACACTCAGGAGGCAACATGAACTCGGCACTTTTAAACTGGGGGGAAAAAATGTGATGTCATTTGGGCGGGTTGCTAGGGGAAAGACAAACATAAATTTAATTAGTATTTTCTATATTATTAATTTATGATTTCTATATAATTCACTTTGTAACCTTTCATTTTTAAAATGTTAAAAATTATAAATTAAAAATAATTTGTACTTATATGGTTTCGGGGCGAGTGAAATTGAATAATGTACGACCGGTTTCGAAAACATTATTTTGTGTCTGATGATGGAAACATTGTTTTACAATTAATAACGTTTAAAAATTATTTTAGTATTTTCTAATGTCTAGTATATTCTACATGATAGGTTTGTATGAAGCTAACCCCCATGCTGTTAAAACTTGGTTCACCTTTGTCAATGAGTTGCAAGATTTATGTTCATTTGAGATCTGATCTTTCAAATTCATTCATATTCAAAACCTTTCCGATCCTTCTACAATTTCACGAATCTAATCCAGACACACTTTTATCGGTCTTCTCTTTCCTCTGTTCATTCCTTTACCCTAGAAAGTTAAGCCTCGCGTGATTTTTTCTCGTTTATTTGTATTAATTGCATGAACGTTGCATAAATATTATAATTCATACATAACCCGCTATGAATACAGAATATATTTTGCAATTTTAATGTAATAAAAGGCATTGACCGGTAGTAGTCTAGTGGGTTACGATTCACAATTGTAATCGGAATGTATGCAGTGGGGTCTAATCTAATCTAATCTAAGTTGCAAAGATATGTTAAATTGGAGATTCACATTTCATGCATTCTCACAACCAGACACGTACAATTTCGCGCTTGGACATGCCTCATGTGAACCTACAACATAAAAACCAAATCTCAAATGGACATACACCCTGCAACTCTTGCCGTCCTTCCCTGAAACAGGGGTGACATTGGCAAAGTTAACCATTTTTACAGCATGGGTGGTAAACCGCATACCAACCTATAAGTCAAGGAACATACACGACAAATTACATTTTTTTTAAATCAATAAATAATAATATATAATATGGACATCAAAAACTAAAACAAATTTCACTTTTATAAACCCTAGCCACCAACATTACAGATCAACCGCCATTTATTTCTTTCCTTGCATACTTCTTTCATTTCCTCCAGAGTCATAACCTTCTTCATACAGGCTCTTCTTTTATTATGACTCTGGATATTCCTTTCATTCGCAATTTCGGATATTTTGTCCATCCATACCTTTCTCGGTCTTCCTCTACCACGACATCCATCTATTCTACCAACATATACTTTCTTCGTCAGTCTTTCCTTATTCATTCTCTCCATATGCCCAAACCATCTTCGATCGATTTCAATATACATAATTCGCACGTTTAATAATAAAGAGCAATAACTCAAAAAACATGAATGTTGGGAAAACGCGTTTGAAGTTCAGACACCCAGTACAACTTGTATGGGATGAAAAAGGCGGCCATTGTTTTATCTCGGTCATATTCGTCCAAATTGAACGGCTGTCGCATTCTACGCATTCTTCTCGCATTGTTCTTGCGTTTTATTACAAAATCTCGATTTTCCCAATTTTCAAGTTATTTCTCTTTATTATTAAACGTGCGATATAATCTATAATCTAAATTGCAAAGATTGTTGACCGGTCCGTAGTCCAGTGGCAACACTTCGGACTCGTAAAGGGAAGGTTACGAGTTCAAATCAAAGCGGAGCACAAAAAATATACCAATTATATAAATATGCTCTTCGCTGTTTTCTTGTAGGCTTGTCCACTGTATTTTGTATCAGTAGATTTATTATGAATATAATATGTACTTCTTTGATATCTGCATCTGTATCTGTATTACAGATACAGAAACTGATATTGATACTAATTCAGATATGTACCTACTGATACAGACACGGTTAAAAACAATGATAAAATTAACGGTCTCAGTATGTTGAGGCGGTAACATGCTCAAGTTAAACGAGAGTAGTTAATTAAAACATCGGCTTATTGAAGTAATTGCATGAAATTAGAGTAATTAGGGGATTCCGCACTTTAAATCGTTTAATTGAAGCAAATAACTGTTTTTTTTAAGTGTGAGAAATGGAGGTTAGTTGATAACGTAAGAACAAATGAAAAATGTTTATGCCCAATGTGGTAGGGGCGAGCATCAAATACACTAGGGGCGTGCAAAGAATTTAAAACATGGGTAGGCATTTTTTTCGGTTCGTGGAAGACCATATCGCCACCTTAAAGGTAAAACTGAATAAGTGCTGATTCACTGATCTGAGAAATGGGGGATAAAAAAAATGGGTACAACTTTTCATAGTAAGTTAACTAACAATAACGAAGTGCTCTTGAAAAACTTCTACACTACAAGATTTTCACACTTTGGAGGTTAGGATTATAATTTGTAAGTACACATGCACTTAATACGAATCTTAAATTTTAACATATCATTGCAACTTCTTCTTCTTCGTGTCAGTTTCACACCGTATTGGCCCAGTAACGAGCAATGTCTACAGCTCTTTGGTTTCCCGCAAAGAGATCATCCATGGATCAGCTTGTAGGACAGGAGGGACAACACCGCAGGTGCTCCATAGTTTGCTGAGCTCCACACTCACATAGTGTAGAGTCCTCCCGTCCCAGAAATCCCCAGGTCAGCATGTTGGCCCGGGCTCTTCCAACATTGGTCCTCAATCTGTTCATGGATTTCCACACGGGCCACTCGAGGTTCTTTCCTGGAGGTAGGCTCTCTGAAGGCTGCACAAAGCTCTCCGGGCATTCATCATTGCAACTTAAATTATAGTTACTAGCTGTACCAGGCGTGTTTCACGCCATTTGGGAATATGGAATCAATTATTTCCATTCATAAAAGAAGCAGCCTTTACGCAACAACAGAACCAAAAATATATACATCAAAATATTTGGTCGAAAAAAATTAAAAAATAAATCTGTGTAGCTCTTCTTAATCACATAGATATATGAAATAATTATACTTGATGGCCGATTCTCATACCTATCAAGTATGCTGACAAAAATTCATAAAAATCCGTCAAGACGTTTCGGAGGTGCGTGACCATTAACACTGTGACAAGAGAATTATGATATATGTATTCATGTTGATATAGCGACATATAGGACTTAAAAAAAAAATTCTACAAACATTAAAAAAATTATAATATCTTTGAAGATTTGGCTGGGAGAAAGAACTTTTTTATGTTCATAACTTTAACTAAATTTGTGTTTTTACTATACTCTTGTCTCCCAATTTTAATTTTAATTTATTTATTATTTCATATTTGCACTAAATACTAAGTCTTTTATTTTTTATTTTGATTGTTGCACCCGATGACAAACTGAAGATTTCAGTTTATCGGGACAAAAATGTTTAATTTTAAGATTTATTATATCCTGTAAAAGTATGAAATAAAATAAAATAAAAATAATAATTATTAGTTGACGAAACACAAGATGGAGAAAGCAAGAAAACATAAGACAACACATGATTATTAAGTATTCTGTAGTGGTTGACAGGTTGGTCTCGTATCATGCTACAATGCAGTAAGCCAGTTTCGTCTCCACCGATATTATATATCAATGATAATAATATTATAAGTTGCATCGGGAGTGAATGGACGGAACAAGTTTTTGTATCGCACACGTCTTATAGTACGAGAAAGAACTGTTAAGCACACATGGGTAGGTATGAAATCAAGTAGGTCAAATGTATACAAACGTAGACTGCACTCAAACGGTCATTACTTGCCGTATTTTGGAAAAATTAAATGCCAATATGAAGGATCATAAAGGTCCGCACATGAATTGAAATGCAAAAAAATTGTAACGTCACATGGTTGGGTTGATGGAGAAAAGGCCAGTAGAGACAAATCGCCAGGAAAACAAGGCACTGCCTTTACAAGATGATGACAACCAACAGAGACATATGGCTGGCATAACAAGGCGCTGCTTATACAAAATGATGGCAAACAATAGAGGCAGATGGCTAGCAAAACAAGGCACTGCCTTTGCAAGAGGATGGCAATCAATAGAAACAGATGGCTGGCACAAGGCACAGCCTTTAGAAGAAGATAGCGACCAGCAGAGACAGATGGCTAGCACAACAAGGCACTGCCTTTAAAGTGGATGGCAACCAATAGAAGCAGATGGCTAGCACAACAAGGCACTGCCTTTACAAGAGAATGGCAATCAATAAAAACAGATGTCTGGCACAAAGCACTGCCTTTACAAGAGAATGGCAATCAATAAAAACAGATGTCTGGCACAAGGCACTGCCTTTAGAAGAACCAGCAGAGACAGATGGCTAGCACAACAAGGCACTGCCTTTAAAGAGGATGGCAACCAATAGAGGCAGATGGCTAGCACAAGGCACTATCTTTACAAGAGGATGGCGACCAGTAGAGAGTAGAGACAGATGGCTAGCACAAAAAGGCAATGCCTGCACAAGAGGATCGACCAGTAGAGACAAATCGCCATAAAAACAAGGCACTGTCTTTACAATATGATGGCAACCAACAGAGGCAGTTGGCTAGCAATGAAAGGCACTACCTTTACAATATGATGATCCCCGGCGATCTTCAATTGCAGTGGCACCAGAAGAAGAAGTAGCTCATTAAAATAAATATAAAAATAACTAGATACTCGTTCGTGTAAATTCATACATTGACAAGTTTGTATAAAATTAAAATTTCTATACCTTCCATCCGGTTCCATTGTCCCATAATTTTATTGCGAGATTAAATTTAAAAAAACCCTTTCACAGGCTGTGTTCACACTTCCGTGTAGACCAATCAAAAACAGATTTAATAGGCAAGTATGTGTAATAGGTATTAGGTGCGTGCATTGAATAGAGTCATAAACATGTCAAAATAAACAACCATATTATCGAAAATTGCGAGGAAAAGGGACGGATGCATTGAAAATTGGCAGGGTGCGGGAGAGACAGATAACAAAATAAGAATGTTTATTGTTTGCATGCGTACACAGTTTGTAGAAAAGAAAAACAATGAAGCAGCACAAGTGTGGGTTGAAAAAAAAAATTACACTATTGGGGTAATCTATCTATAATCTACGTATCAAATATATATTAATATTTAAAATTCATGTCAAAAGCATGCCCATAAACAGATGCGTGTAAATTCGCGCTCACAAATGCTGCATGTGTACTTACAATTTAAAAACCAAAACTCAAATGAACCGCAAATAAGCTCTGCAACTTTAGCCGAACTTCCATGAAACAGTGGTTACTTTAGCAAAGTGAACCTTGATTTTACAGCACGGGTAGTAAGCCTCATTTAAACCTTTAAATAACTAAATAAATAAATTATACCTGCATTACGCTTAATATGTGAAAACAAACAAGAAACGAAATAAATCTACAAAACCTTAGCCGCCCATCTTGCAAATCAACCGCCATTTTGGATCATCAACCCATAGAACAGGATAGGTTTGCTAAAAGTGAATATTTTTTTACAGCTTTAATATCAACAAAAATAAAATTAAAATTTCAAGCCCACATAAACTTTGAAAACTTTGCTGCCTTTCCCTGAAACAGCAGTGGCATGAATATGTTTTTTTTCAAAATATTTTTTTTGATAATCCCGATGGCCATCCGTTTGCGATCGATGATGAAGATGGGCAATGACGTCATGGTATCCGCTTCGTACAAAAGGTGTTTTTGCACAGCTGAATATTATTGCTTCATTAAAAAAACACACCTACGATTCAAATGCAGGCCTTTGTACCTGTTATTCATAACTCATCATACAATATTACGTATTGAATACTGGCAATTTTATTTGATTCAAATTTGTGCCTAAGAGCCACTGAAAGGAGGACGCTGGGAATCAGCCTCAGGGGCAGTGTTACCAACCAGGAGATCCAAAAATTATTTTTATTATCATATTTTCTCTTTGCTGGGTAGAAAAAATCATTTGCCTTAATCAAAGACCGGTAACCAAAAGTCCATCCAAACTTACAGCAATTGAGTCGTGTTTGAGGGTTCTATAATAAAGCGACACAGTGATAAAACGACACATGACATAATGACACAACACATGACAAAACCTCACATTAGGTACATTACACACAGCGACAATACCTACATCACATGACCTACCTACATTACAATGACGAAACATCACAGGAAAGTACATCACAATGACAAAACATCACATACAATAAACAGAACATGAAAAAACATCACTTGTGTTTGCGATGTTTCTGATGTTTTGTTCTTTCACGCGCCGTTTACGGTATGTTTGTGTTTTAGGCATGCGATGTTTTTTTTTCTTGTGATGTGTTGTCATAGTGATGTTTTGTCATGTGATGCACTGTCATCGTACTGTTCTGTCACGAATCGTTCAGTTATGTGTCGTTCTGTCGTGTGTCGTTTTGTCACTGCCGTTCTAACCTGTCACCTTTGTACCTGGTTTTCATTATTTTTCATACTATACTGCTTATTTTATAATGCCACATTTACTTGACGGAAAAAAAATATGTCATTCGGCCGAGTTAGTTCCGAATCTGATCGCTAGAGGCGCTGGTCTCTCATTCATATCAAGCCGTTTGAACCTAACAAATTTGAAACATAGCAACTTTTTTTTGCAGCTCACACGATGTCTTCATCATCACTAAACACTTCGGTAAAACTAGTATTTACCGTGCATTGTATTGTTACGAACTTATGAAGCCCGATTGCGTGGCTTGCTTATGTGTATGTGTCCGCCTCTAGTATAGTCTACTGTGAGTTTGAATGTATGCATGAACCCAGGCACGTAATTGTTGGTAACTAGAATAATATAAAACAATACGGGTCAAAGTGTAGAGAAGGGTCCGGAATATGCGAGAGGTGTCCGTTTGGACGCTATATATTTGGACCGTAATGAGAGAAGAGTGTCGATTGAAAAACTGAGCCGTGAAGTCGATAAACCAAGAGCTACAAATCAGTACATTGTAAACCGACATTGCGCTCCTCCAGTTCTTGTTTGCCGTTTAGACCAATTTTGTCAAAGATGACTTTTTAATGCAGTTGTCTTGAGAATCAAATTTTTCACAATCTGAGCTAAAAAAAACGTAAAACTCGATAATGTGAGAGTTGTTTTAAATATTTTTTAAATCAATTTCCTGTTTTCAAGAGACACATTGGTCCAATACACATGCAAACATTGCTCATGTAAAATTAGTTTAATGATCGTCTATACGGCAAACAAGAACTAAGGCAGCGATTGTGTAAAATATATTGAAAAATAAATTGTAGTTTAATTAAAAGAATCCAACTAAAATCATAACATTCTTGTGTACAGTCTGGTCAGTCTGATGGCTCAGTTGGTAGAGTGCTTGCATTCGATGCCGAGAGATGTGGATTCGGATCCCATCCAGGGTGTAAGAAATGATGTCCCGTTTCGGTGTTTATTTCAAAACCAAAATAGTATACCGGCAAAGAGCCCGTTCGCACTTGTCGGGTGTCGGATCCGTATATTCATCGGAGGTTCCAGTTGCAGAACATTTCGGACAAAACGGTTTCCGACAAGTGTGAATAGTTCCATACATAATGTTCTGCCACTGGAACCTCCGATTAATATACGGATCCGATAAGTGGGAACGTGCTCTTAGGTATTCGTCTTTTCGGCTTTAAAATAAATATATTAAGAAAAAACTATTAATCTTTGAAATCCATAGAAATAAATAATGTATGGGATTGGAATAGCAGAAACGTGCCTTTGAAGAGTGATTAGATTCATGGTATATTCAACGTTCGGTTGCCTTTTCAAAAGGCTCATTTTGCAATGGCACGTCTTTGAATATTTTAACGCACTGAAGCCGGCTTTATAGTGCGTTGAACTATTGGACTGAGAAAAGAAAACAAACTATTACGACCGGTTGTTGTTTACTGGTCAACGCTACGGACTCGCAATCGACTGGTTATGAATTCAATTTCGTTCCGAAAATTTTATAATGTTAAATGTATGATTCTAATCTAATCTAAGTAATCTATGTTGCAAAGATATGTTACATTGGAGATTCACATTACATGCATTTTCACAAGCAGACACGTACAAGTTCGCGCTTGCACATGCCGCATGTGAACCTACATCATAAAAACCAAATCTCAAATAACTCTTGCCGTCCTTCCCTGAAACAGGGGTGATACATTGGTAAAGTGAACCATTTTTACAGCATGGTTGGTCAGCCGCATACCAACCTAATCAGTCAAGGAACATTCCTATGAGTTAATTAAGTATGTACGGTGGAAATGAAGCATTTTAGAAGCATGACAATAAAAACTCTGAAGGATAGAGTTAGTAATGAATGGGTAAATAATAAATGTAAGTTGAATGAGGATGTGAAAGTTAAGGTAGAAAAGAATGTGATGAGATTATTTTGGTGAGTGGAAAGAATGAATTGTGATAGATTGACTAAGTATATAATGTACAGAGGAAGTTTGAAAGGAAAAAAAGGTAAGGAACGACCGAGAAAAGTATGGAGTGATCAAATTGAGGAGACTAAAAAAGAATGAGATGTAGGTACAAATTGAGTGTAAAATATGGAAATATATAAAAAAGGTGATGTCCATTTGAGATTGGGTTTTAATTTCAAAGTGCACATTCAGCATTTGTAAGCGCAAACATACACGTGTCTGCTTGTTGGAATGCATTTAATATGAATCTCAAATGTAATGTATCTTTACAACTTAGATTGTAATTTATAGATTATATTATAATTATACAAGGGTATCGATTTCGACTGCCGCAGTGCAAAATGCTGCTCGATTCATACTGTAAGAGTAATCTGTTGGTGAAATCACAGCTATGACTCAATCACTAGTGCAATAGGCGAGTTGAAAAGATTTTCCTAATGACGCACTCATTCAGGTCATGCGAGTGTTTATTCATTTTTTAAATTGCACAACCTCCATAAGCAATGATCTGCAAAAACAAAAATTAAAGTTTTTTGTTACATTGCAGCACTCTGATCAATAAGTTTTACAAAAAAAATGTGGAAAATGAGAGTTAACCTGTACTTAAACCTGAGAGTAAGCCTTAGACTGAACGTCTTTTTTTTTGGTGATACTTCTTCGAAGATCGGCGATCATCATGGCTATTTTGACTTTGGAAGCTGTGGCAGCTGTGGCTCGAAACAGGGACTTGGTGATTTAGTTGATGATGAGATGAGTTGATGATTTATTTATAGCGCCGTTTTGTGGTGCAGTCACTCCAAGGGCGCTTGTGCAAATGATGCCAGAAATTTGCTTGTCTTCAGTGCATTCCGGAATTTTCCATGGTCCTCTAGCTCTCTCACATGATGTGGCAGGTGGTTCCAGGCCAGAGAACCAGCAATTGCAAATGCACGCTCTCCAAACCCTCTGTTAACTCTTCTTATCGCTTCTTCAATCTTTTATTTGGCTCTTTAGCCGAGCGCAGTGAACCTGAACCATTGTTGCAGGTTTTTCAACCTCGATGTCTACAATAAACACCGAAGCGGGAAATCATTTCTTACACTCTCGGTGGGATTCGAACTCGAGCTCTCTGCATGGAATGCAAGCACTCTACTGAGTTATCGACTGGACACACGACGCAACTGTTATATGTGTTTGACTGGAGTGGATGACAGTTATGAACCATACAATGTAACAAAACCGTATACCAGTTTCTAGTACACTGTATTTATTATACATGAATGCTTGCATTATTGGCAATAGTAAAGATCCATAGTACTTAATTGTTTAATTAATAGTATAATGCATAAGTCATATTAACACGCGATACATTAAAATAATACAAGTGCCATGCCATAACGCAATGGGGTAATTGCAGTGGTGGGGAATACGGTTAAAAATACTATGGTTGTGTAGAGTACATTTCAAGGATCACAACCATATATTTTTTAAGTAGTAAAAATAAAGAACTCATTGATAATAGTCTAAATTGAAATGCCGAGAATTTGAGTCCCGCCAAAACGCAGCGCGGCCGGCTAGACAAGCCGTGACGTAGATGGATCCGCCAGGCTACCTGGGAGCTTCGGTGGATTTGTATGAAATACATAATAGGTATTCGACAATCCATAGACGTCAAATCCTCCTAAATAAAAAAAATAAAAAAATAAGAAAGTGCTCGAATTTTGAAGAGTTATAATTTAAAAACTAAGCCAGATAATATTTTTTTTTAAAAACGCAGATGCATTTTAAATAATAATTTAATCATATTATGAAACACAAAAATATGTGAAATTCGTCTTGAGTATTTTTCTTTATATCTCTTTGTAAAAAAAATACATATAATTATTTCAATAAACCTTTACTATCTCTAGTAAACAGTAAAAAACAAAAATGAATGAAAACCCAAACGCTCTCCAGAGGCGCTGTTTTAGTTAACATGATAATAATTATAAAAGCTTGCACACGTGTGTCGCAAGTACATCTATTGGTCAACGCACGTGTAGCCCAGCTTAGTAGGTAGACGCGGTTCCACGACAAATCGCTCGCAGAGAAACTCGACCACAGTAAACTCGTCCGCAGACACATCGGTCACGCACACGTCGGTAACGCGACAGTTCATCCACGTCAACGACATTTCGGCCACGAACAATACATGGTCCACAAATAACTCCATCACAGAAACTGCAATTAATAAAAACTACTAATTACAAATCTAATCTAAGTTGCAAAGATATGTAACATTGGGGATTCACATTATATGCATTCTCACAAGCAGACACGTTCGCGCTTGCACATGCCACGTGTGAACCTACATGCCACGTGTAACCTAACGTTGCAAAGTTGGCAAAGTGAAACATTTTCTACATCATGGATTACGCAAAAAAATTTTGGAGAAAAAATTCTGTGATGGGATCTGTCTGTGGGCATATATTGTATGTGACCGAAAAAACTTTATACGACCTTCCCTGAAACAGGGGTGACATTGGCAAAGTGAACCATTTTCTACAGCATGGGTTACACAAATATTTTTTGGAGAGAAAAAATTATGTGATGGGATCTGTCTGTGGGCATATATTGTATGTGACCGAAAAGTTGTGTGACCGATTTATTCATGTACCTATTGCCTGTGGACGAGTTATCTGAGACCGATTAGTTGTGACACGGGTGGCGTCATAATATAACAGTGTTAACGACCCATGAATTCCTGATCCCCCTTCCCCCCTATGCCTCCCCCACACCTATCTTTTCGCCCACCGTTTTTTGTTCCTTTTCAAATTCCTATTACATGATGGATCCTATATCTAGGTTCTAGGAAATAAGCAGGTATAGCGGCCGTACTTATCAAGGTTATTGTTATTAATATTAGGATGATTTATTTAGTGAGCGCTGTGTTTATGTATCACACCTCAAGAGCCCTCTGCGAGCTTGGTCGTCGCTGTAGAAAGCGCCAATTCTCAAGCAAGACCCAGTTGCTGTAAAGCTGGATGGACAGTTAGTGACCGGTCTTTGGTAAAGTTATATTTATTGTTCACCCAGCGAAGAGCATATTTGAAAATATAAATGGTACCTATATCTTGTGTGTTCCGCCGAGATTCGAACCCACAACCTTCCATTTACGAGTCAGACGTGTAAACCACTAGACTACGGACTGTATTGATATAATATCATTAATTGATGAGGCATTCTGATGACGTCAATGTGTCTTATGAAGCCAATGTGTCTTATGAAGCCAATGTGTCTTATGAAGCCAATGTGTCTTATGAAGCCAATGTGTCTTATGAAGCCAATGTGTCTTATGAAGCCAATGTGTCTTATGAAGCCAATGTGTCTTATGAAGCCAATGTGTCTTATGAAGCCAATGTGTCTTATGAAGCCAATGTGTCATATGAAGCCAATGTGTCTTATGAAGCCAATGTGTCTTATGAAGCCAATGTGTCTTATGAAGCCAATGTGTCTTATGAAGCCAATGTGTCTTATGAAGCCAATGTGTCTTATGAAGCCAATGTGTCTTATGAAGCCAATGTGTCATATGAAGCCAATGTGTCTTATGAAGCCAATGTGTCTTATGAAGCCAATGTGTCTTATGAAGCCAATGTGTCTTATGAAGCCAATGTGTCTTATGAAGCCAATGTGTCTTATGAAGCCAATGTGTCTTATGAAGCCAATGTGTCTTTACTTATGTCTCAACATACATCTCTTACTCAACTCTTAGTTTGTCTTGCATGTTGATTGTCTCACTGTAGATGTTTTTAATTCCTTTTGACACAAAGATTTTTTGACAGATGAATTTTCTTCTTCCTTTTTTAACTGAATCCATAGTAATTGTCTTTCGTAAGAATTTTAGTAGGTACTTATATATTAATGATAATCACAACTGATATTACTTAATACCTAACTACCTAAATGAAGATTTTTTTATGAAATTTGTAAGATTTAATGTTTTTAAAAAATAGCTCTTGTTTATTAATTAATTATATCTTAATGTACAATATAAACATATTTTATTTTTGGACTTTTTATATTTTATTAATCAATTCAATTTTAGCTATTTAACTTACCTTACTGACTAATTTTTATTAAAAAGTCTGTAAAAAATTTCCTACCTGAAGATGACTATATTAGTCGAAAACGTTAGTATTATTTAAAATATTTAATTTTTTTTTTTTAATATATTATATATGTGTGAAATTCAAAACAGTGTTTTAAAAGTTTAAAAGTGTTGTTTATTTAAATAACAATCCAAAAACATTCACAGTGTTAATACACAAACCATAAAAAATATATGTCTTATGAAAATTGGAAATTGATTTTAAAATACATAAACCAACACTCACAATATCCTGTTTTCCGTTTTTTTTCATTTTTCAAACTGTGTAGAATGTGTTTTTTAAGTCCTAATTGAAAGGTCATCTTTGATTCAAATGGTAGATAAGCCAAACAAGCACTGGGGGGACGCAATGTAGTTAAAATACGGCAAAAACTGTGATAAAAATCCTGTTGTATTCTTTTGCATCGGACAAAGCATATTGTAATGTAAATAGTAGATTAATATAGGTGTACATCGTAGGTAGTGATAGTTATTATAGTATTATGTCAAAAGTAGATTAATATAGGTGTACACCGTAGGAAGCAATAATTATAGTCCTAAGAAATCTAAAAATTAAATGATCCTTTTGTACTCTTGAAGTTGGTAGAGTGTTCGCGAGCTTACTGGCAAAATTAGCTCCTAGAGATTTCTGTCACTACAGTATATAAGGAGCAAAATTGAGTGCACTAAGACAGTGAGATAGTTGCCTTCGATTGAAGAGTGTAAGCGATACTGAACTGTGAAAATAAATTTGAGTTACTGAAAGTGTTAAAAATAAATATAAATTGTAAAAATAAATTAAGTGTAAATAAAGATCCTGAAAGAAGACCTGTATGTTTTAATTAAAAGACGTGGTAGAGCGACGTCCATTTTTTCTGCTGGACTCTAAAAGGCATAGCTTCGTCTCCTCTGTTACTTAGGCCCGGTATCTTCAACTTTATCATTGCTACCTCACCATGGTAGAACGGCATAGTGACCAATCGACACATGACATATCGCCGCTCTTCGATAGAAGTGGCGCCAAAAGAAGAAGAAGAAGATATGGGCTCTTGAGGTGTGATTCACTCAAAAAATGCTCATAAGCTGTTTGATATCTATGTATGGTTTGTATGAGGCTTACCACCCATATTTACATACTTTAATGGTCGATAGCTTAGTTGGTAGAGTGCTTGCATTTCATGCCATGAGCTCGGGTTCGAATCCCGCCGAGGGGGTCATAAATGATTTCCCCTTTCGGTGTTTATTTCAAACCCCAAAATAAAATACCGGCAAGGTTTACTCAGCCTTCACAAGAAATGAGTACCAGCCCCCTCAGGAGCTGGGAAACCCCCACTTCAATTGAAGTGGTTGACGTAGGGCCGGCCCCCTTACCTGTAAAAATAAATAGGTTCAACTCGCCACATGCGACCCCTTAGGGATAACGCGGTAAGAAGTTACACTATATGTGTAGCTTAGTTGTTTGTTTGGTAATGAATGATGTGAGACCAACTCGAAGTAATAGAGAAAAATAGGCAAGTTTGTGGTGTCAATGTGTAAGGCTGCCCGCCTACACTGTGAAAATAAAAAGGTTCCGTACACCAATGCTTACTCTTTGGTATTATTAGCTGTTATTAAAATAACACACCATACAAAAACTCAATGAACTTTGAGAGACTTCGACTTGTGGTCACGCAAGCAACCTGCTCAAAAATAAACATCATCGGCATTCAGTACATAGGATGATTATTTAAGAAAAAACGCAACTAAGCTACACATATAGTGTAACTTTTTGCCTGCGTTATCCTCGAAAGGGTCGCATGTGGCGATTCAGGACCTACGTCTTTTTACGGGTAAGGGGGCTGGCCTAACGCCAACCACTTTCAGTTGAAGTGGGAGTTACCCAGCTCCCGGGGGGGCTGGTTCTCACTTCTTGTGAAGGGTGAGTACACCTTGAGATTGAACCCTTGCTCTCGGCATGGAATGCACGCATTCTACCAATTGAGCTATCGACCTTTTCACGAGCTTAGTCGTCGTCGCTACAAAGCGCTAATTTTCAAGCAAGACCCAGTCTTGTATGGCTGGTTGTACCTTTGGTAAACTGTTTTTGGCAATGGTAGGTACCTACATGAATTTTCAACCCAGCGAAGAACACGTTTTTTGAAAATAAAAATGGTATATTTTTGTCCTCCGCCAGGATTCGAATCCAACGACCTTCCATTTACGAGTCCGAAGCGTTACCACTAGACAACGGGGATATTACATAATATTAAGTGTTTAAATTATTATTTGATGAGTAAATAATAATTTAGAATAAATACAGTAGAAATAAAAATATAAAAAATCTTAAACTCGTAGACCTTTCTGGTAAAACAAACAAGCCTATGTAAAGCATATATATATTTTTCAGTGGGTAACATAGTTGGTACAAAGCAACCAGACAGTCGGTGACCATAAGAAGAATTTAGAGATGGAAGAACATGAAAATTGCTTTTAGATTAATTATTAATTGCAAATATTGAATAATCCATTTTAATTTTATGCAAAAATGTGGAGTTACTCACTTCACTTTCCATTGTGTTCGATAATAGCATTTCAGTACATTTTTATGGATAAAAACTCAAAACTTGTATATTTGAGCGTAATGAGCGGTAGTCGTAAAACCCGATAACTGCTTTAATTGTTTTAAAAAATACATTTTTATTATTGTACTAGCTGACCCCACAGACTTTGTTCTGTCCGAATAGCAATAAATGTAATAGTGATAGTTTGTATGAAAAAACCCGTAAGTAAAATAACCAGTTTTTCCATTGTTTAAAATGTTGCACGGTGTTTTTCCATTTTCGATGTCATACTCTGTCACATAGTCATAGAATAACCTGGATTGAGTCACAAATCATCCCACTCGAGCTTGTTAGGCGTATCTACAATTTGATTTAAATATGACCTTTCATTGTCCACAATCTGAGCTAAGAAAAACGCGATAATGTGAGAGTCGTTTAAATTCCAGTTTTCATAAGACACATTACTCCAGTATTTCAAACCCAAAATTAAGTACCGACAGTCTTCACTAGAAATGAGTATCAGCCTTCTCGAGAGCTAGGAAAGCCATTTTTGCGTACTCTTATCATGAGGCCAGCCTCGTTACGTGTAAAAATAAATAATATGTTCCATTCGCCACATGTAACCCCTTCGGGGAGAACGCGGAAAAAGTTACGCTACATGTGTAGCTTAGTCACCTATTCACTTAAACGGGTCTGGTGCTCCATCTATTATTTTATGTTGAACGAAATATAAGACACATAAATAAGGCGGTATTTTTCTATATTCAGAGAATAACATAGGCATATATCAATTTCAAATTTAAGCCTAGATTCTTTATAAGACATTCAATTGATAATTTTGCAGAAAAATGTGCATGCAAAAGAATGCGTTCACGCTTGGATTCGAGCCCACGCCACTGCGCTTGCAAGCTGTGGTCATAAGCATGGCCAATCAATGGCCAAAGCAATTATGCATCGTTATGTGTTTAATTGAATTTCTTTGTAATTTAACAGTAAATCAGATGAAATATGCATCAAAAAAGGCGGCTATCGATCAAAAGATTTTAATCGGGCATGTTATCGAAACCTTTCATCCTTCTTTTGTTTCAGATAACTGGCTATCTTTTTCACACGAGCAAACCTAAGTACTTTAACAATTTGAATTAAAGACAACAGGGGAAGAACAAGAGATGTCAGTAAAAATAGAAACTAATCTACTAATACCATCTAGTGGCATATGTGTGTATCTAATACTCTGCAAATTTTTTAATGCACTACAGTCGCTATCACAGTTTATAGCGGTATTTTTGATTTTTCCTGACACGCAATAACCATGATTTCAGATTTCAAATATTGATTTACTCATAATTTTCAACAACTGACATTTTTCGTTCTTCCCCTGTAGTAGCGCTTAGGTATTGTAAACTCAAAAAATCGTTAGCAAACTGAAACATATTTTTTGTGATAGCTGATAGCTTACCAAAATCAACTGCACAAGTGACAGCCAAAACTGCTAAAAACACCGAAATTCTGTACGGTCCCATTGTTGAGGTTTATTGATCCATCCACATTGTAGAAACTTATTTTATTCTTTCACTCAATATTGACAGTAGCACAGTTTAAGGAGCACTGACTTTTAAAATCACTACACCAAGTTTAACACACACTTTTTCGAGAATCACAAAAATGATTTTTTACACAGAAACTTTCAGAATTTGAGTGTGCTGCTTGCACTTACTAATTTAGACAATTTCTTCAGTGCTCGTAAATGATCCTTCTGAAACAAAAATAAGAAAGCATTATTCATAAAATATACTGTAAATATTTAATAATTCATTTTTGAAAAGTCTGTATTAGACCGGTCCGTAGTCCAGGTGGTAACACTTCGGACTCGTAACTGGAAGGTCGTGGGTTCGAATCCCGGCGGAGCACAAAAAATATACCATTTATATTTTCAAATTTGCTCTTCGCTGGGTTGAAAAATTCATAAACCTTTACCAAAGACCGGTCATCAAAAGGTCCATCCAGCCTTACAACAACTGGGTCTTGCTTGAGAATTGGCGCTTTCTACAGCGACGACCAAGCTCGCAGAGGGCTCTTGAGGTGTGATACACACAAAAACAGCGCTCACCAAATAAATCAGCCTAATTTAATTTTTAATTTTTAAGACTTATTTTACGAGTAGAGCTATATTCCAGAGCAAATGTTCAAGCCAAAACATAAAAATTAAATTGTTAGAGAAATCTTTTTTTGTGTTTTAACTGTGCTATTTTTAAAAATATATTTAAAACTAATTTTGAATGCATGCCCACAAACGACCCGTGTAAGTTCGCGTTTACCAACGTTGCATGATTACCTACAAATTAATATCCAAACCTCATATAAAATCGGTTCAACTCGCCATTTGCGACCCCTTCGAAGATAACACGGCAAGAACTTACGCTATATGTGTAGCTTAGTTGCGTTTTTTAAATGAACATAAAGCCTGCACATCTGAATCCGAGGTGACATTGGCAAAGTGAAACTTTTTTACAGTATGCCTGGTTAGCCTCAAACCAACGTATAAGTCAAGGAACATTATGCATGACATCAAATACTGACTCAGTCAAGGTTTACATGTTTATTTAAGGATCTTTGGAGTGTGATTTCAAAATGTTGGTTTTTTCTTTTGAAATTTTGCAATAGCGCCTATGTCACAGTCCGGTCATGATTTGAAGCGATGTCATCAAGTTCGAATGACTAATTGACGAAGAAAATCCAATAAATTTCAACAGCTCGTGCACTTCGCGCTTGTTTGTCCTATCTCCAACAGAGGTTATTTCACATGAGCAATGTTTGTGTGTGTACTGTACCAATGTGTCTTATGAAAACTGGAAATTGATTTTTAAAATATTTAAAACAACTCTCACACTTAAGTGTTTTACGTTTTTTTTCTAAGCTCAGATTGCGCAGAATGGTCTTCTTTGAATCAAATGGTACATAAGCCAAACAAGCACTGGGGGGACTAGATGAAGAACAAAAAAATGCATTTAGTCGTGGGTGCATTTTTGCATAAATATTATGCAAAATATTTGCAACGACAGAAAGTTTGTACGATAGCTCAAAATACAGTGTTTTTTTGTTTTTGTTTTAACACGAGGTTTGGATGGGTATCTGATGGTGTCAGAATAAAAACCTTTTTTCTTTTATATAAATTCATGAATAGGAATGCAATTCACTACCTATTTTACCTGGCCTGAAAGATGTATTTATATCATCAATTAATGATTTAAATTTATATTTTTAATGAAGTATTAATTAATAATTACTCAAATGACATTGATTTGCAATATTGGCGGTCAGTGTATTCAATTTTAAAGTAATTTTTTGTACATCATTTATATTTTTTTGTGCTCCTCGACTGACCCCCCCGTGCTGTAAAAATTAGTTCACTGTTGCCAATGCCACTCTGTTTCAGGGAAAGGCGGCAGAAGTTGCAAGGTTTATGTTCATGTGAGGCTTTGTTTATGTGTATGTACCTACACATGCAGAACGTGTAGGCGCGAACCTACATCAGGAGGTAATTTTCAATAGTAGTCAAGTCCACTTTATGCCAAATTGAGAAAAGACAACTTTTGTGTTCTGTCATGATGTACTCCATTGTGATGCTTAGAATGCTAACTTTAGAATAATGTGGAGTTCAGGATTAATCGAATACAACAGAAATAAAGTAAATGCTTGTATTTACGGAGAAAAACCCGAATAAAAAACGGATTTGACTAGTTTTGTTTCCAAGGTGTGGATTTGACCATTTTTGAATGAAAGCGAAATGGATTTGACCAATTTTGTTAGGGGATTTGACTACTTTTGACGGCTTGATGTATGGAGAATGCAATATGGCGGATGGGGTTAGGAGTGACGTGATTGGCTCAAACGGATCTAGCCATGTTTGAAAGTAAGGTGGTCTGGAATAGGCTAATTTTGAATGTAAGGTTGATATTTGTTTATTGTTTTGAGGGGTTTAGGCTGGATTTGGCTAGTTAAGATTGATATGAGCCGATAAAGAATTCTTTCTAGAAAAATGTTGTATATTTACTTGATTTTCTATAAATTTGGAGTTGACCACTTTTGAAAATTACCTCCTGACATGTGCCTGTATGTGGGCATGCATTTAATATGAGCATCATAATATATGTGCAGCTTAGATTATAGATTATGGGCATCTTTTGAACCAGAGTCAAATTTTTTTTAGTCAATAGGACACGACGGGACTCGAACTTGCGATAGTTTCAAAAACGCTTATTCGTGTGCCAACACCTAATCCGATAGACCATCCCTTCATTTTTATTTACAATGATATTCACAATTTTTGCAAATGTCACCCCTGTAGCAGGGAAGGACGGCAAGAGTTGCAGGGTGTATGTCCATTTGAGATTTGGTTTTTATGTTGTAGGCTGACATGAGGCGTGTGCAAGCGCAAACTTGTACATGTCTGGTTGTGAGAATGCATGTAATGTGAATCTCCAATGTAACATATCTTTGCAACTTAGATTAGATTAGATCAATTCATTGACTTATCGAAAATAAAATGGGAACAACACTTTAACAGCTCTTACATAAATGGCGATGTAAAATTTTTAATTACATTAAAATCAAAATTTAAAAAAAAAATCTAGGATTTGTAACTGATCTGTGGTTTTAAAATTTTAATTGGCGTATTTCAAAGTTTCACATTATTTTATTAGTAACGGTGACAAAATTTTGACACGGCTGTGTTCTTGAAAATTATGTATTACCAAAGACAACAAAAACAGGTATTCGGAAATTGTTGCCGAGAATCTGTTTTTTTCAGTGATATTTTTTATATGCATACGTTTTCCTGTTATTTTTTGTATTTTCTAAGTAAACAAACTCAGTATGATTGGGTAAAAAGTTACAAGAGATATGTAGGTAGTTATGTTTTTTTTTATTTCTCGTTTTCTAAGATCAATGCACATAAATTAATATTTTAACATTTGAGAAGCGTGACAGGAAAAGCTCTGAAAGACAGAGTTAAGACTAAATGGGTAAAGAAAGAATGTAAGTTGAAAGAGGACGTGAAAGTTAAAGTACAAAAGAATGTGATGAGATGGTTTGGGCATGTGGAAAGAATGAATGATGATAGACTAACAAAGTATACATACAAAGAAAGTGTGAAAGGAAAAAGAGGTAAGGGACAACTGAGAAAAATATGGAGTGATCAGATTGAGGAGATTGTGAAAGAATATGATGTACAGAGTGAGTGTAAAAGAAGAAAATGCATGAAAAAGGTGATGGATATGAATGATTTGAAAGAGGTGTATAAGGATAGGAAGGAATGTAGTAAGCTCTGCAGAGGCACTGGCCACCCCTAGCGGAATGGCGACAGAGTTACAGTTACAGGAGGATGTGCACATTCAGTTTTTCTGAGCGTAAACTTACACGTGTCTGCTTGTGTGCATGCATTTAATATTGATCTTAAATATATAAATATAAATGTATTTTAAATTTCGCAATTGTAATTCCCGACGTCCGGTTTCAGACAAGTACAGTCATTGTAGTAGCATTGGCAAGAGCCGAATACGGCAACCGAAGACTCACGATCCTTGAGTTGTGACGCATGCAAATTGTGAAATTGCGACGGCTTCATTTCAAAGCATAACTATAATCTAGCAAAATATCAATGCAGTCGAAACATTCAAAATTTCCATCGGTTAAATGACGTCACTGTTTTAAAAAATATATTCCAGATCTATAAACTGTAATCTAAGCTACAAAGAAAATGTGTTAACATTCAAGGCTCATATATTAAATGCATTCCCCAAGACAGGCACATGCAGGTTCGCGCTTACACTTTCTGCATGTGCGCATATAAATAAGAAAACCTCACATGAACCTTGCAACTTTTGCCGATCTTCCTTGAAACAGGGGTTAAATTGGCAAAGTGAACCATTTTTCACAGTATGAGTGGTCAGCCTAATACCAACCTATCAGTCAAGGAGCACAAAAAATTACAAATGATTTACAAAAAATACTTTTATTTAAAATTAAATGCCCTAACCGCCAGCATTGCAAATCAACCGTCATTTCTTCCAGTCCTTACATACCTACTTCTTTCATTTCATTCAGAGTCATAATCTTCTACATGCATTCTCTCCTTTTCTTACCAGATTCATAATTTATAATACAAGCTGAAAAGATAGATAAACATTTAAGATTTGCATGAAATATATGCCTACGAGTATCTAATCTAATCTAAGCTGCAAAGATATATATCATTTAAGATTTATACTAAATGCATTCCCACAAGCAGATATGTATAATTTCGCGCTAACACATGCCGCATGTGGACCTACAATATAAAAACCCAATCTCAAATGAACATAAGCCTTGCAACTCTTGCCGTCCTTCCCTGAAACAGGGGTGACATTGGCAAAGTGAACCAATTTTTATATTATGGGTGGTCAGCCGCATAACAACCTATAAGTCAAGGAACATACATGACAAATTACATTTTTTTTAAATCAAAGAATAAAAATAACAATATACTTATACATGGACATAAAAAACTAAATCATAAAACCAATTTCACTTTAACATACCCTAGCCGCCAACATCACAGATCAACCGCCATTTCTTTCTATCCTTGCATACTTCTTTCATTTCCTCCAGAGTCATAACCTTCTTCATACAAGCTCTTCTTTTATTATGACTCTGGATATTCCATTCATTCGCAATTTCGGATATTTGGTCCATCCATACCTTTCTCGGTCTTCCTCTACCACGACATCCATCTATTCTACCAACATATACTTTCTTCGTCAGTCTTTCCTCATTCATTCTCTCCATATGCCCAAACCATCTTAACAAACTTCTTTTAATTAGGTTAGGCTTAAAAGTAGGCGCGTGTAAAAAAATCTAAGGATGTACCTTTTGCCTGTTAACAAAGTGTCGACACTCGGAGTATCATTGTTCTCTTTCTAACTAACGAAGATTTGGGTCGAGGTAGATTGAAACAGATGTAGTCTCTACTTGCATCAAAATAGTTTACTGAAAAAATGCTGATTCGCTGATTTGAGAAATCGTGGATAAAACATTTTATTGGGTGTAACTTCTCATAGTAAGTGAACTGAATACAAGGAAATGCTCATGACAAACTTCTAAACTACAGGATTTTTCACGCTTTTTAAGTGCTTTTTTTCGTAGAAAATAGGAAAAATGGTGTAATTATCTAAGAAAACGATGATATGTAGCTTCCAGTGGCAAAGGGTGCCATACAACTCGATTCCCATCGGCTTCCCTTTTAAAATGAGGCAACAAAGTAGTTGAAAAATATAGGCACAAAGTAAAAAAATACATTTAAAACCAAAGAAACAATACGTATTTTTCCCCCATTGAAACCATGCAGTCTACTTTATTATCAATTTTGCCTCATTTTAAAAGGGAAACCGATGGGAATCAAGTTGTATGGCACCCTTCGCCGCTGCTAGCTTCATATGTCACTTTTTCATATTATAAATCAATGGTATATCCATACAGTCCGTAGTCCATGGTTTAAAATTTGAAATTGTGAATTTTCTAAAAGCAGACAATCTCTAATTCTCAAACAAATAAACAAACGAACAAGAGAACAATACATTTAATTGTTGCTCAAAAATTTATTAAATTTTAACTTAAAATCTTGATAAAGAGACAAAATAAATGTATGAAGCCGCACTATATATAATACCACAATGTGTAGTATAAATGTACGTAAAAAAAACAATGAAACAATAAGAACTTCTCAAATTTCACACATGTTTTTTTTCAACAACAGATTTCATTCACTTTCATAAAAACCAATTGTATTTTTCGGACAAAAAAATCTACATGATGATCGTATCTAAAAATCTAGAGGACCATATTATAGTCAAAAAGAGACAAATTGAAAAAATATACATAGTCAACGACGTTACCATGTTGAAAGCACCGGTTCCCATAGATCACCGAAGTTAAGCAACATTGGGCGCGGACAGTACTTGGATGGGTAACCGCTCAGGTACACCGCGTGTCGTTGGCATCTTGGACCGGTCCGTAGTCCGTAGTGGCAACACTTCGGACTCGTAAATGGAAGGTTGTGGATTTGGATCCCGGCGGAGCACAATAATATGCCATTTATATTTCGAATGTGCTCTTCGCTGAGTTGAAAAATTCATAAACCTTTACCAAAGACCGGTCACTGAAAGGTCCATCCAACCTTACAACAACTGGGTATTGCTTGAGAATTGGCGCTTTCAACAGCGACGACCAAGCTCGCAGAGTGCTCTTGAGGTGTGATACACACAAAAACAGCGCTCACCAAATAAATCATCCTAATATTATTATTATTATAGAATTATTTTTCTAGGTTTTCGAAATTATTCATGATTTTACCTTTGTAGGGAATGGGGTGAAGGAGTTTTAGTTTGTGGGTATTGTAGAGTTCTCTCTCTTTCAACCAATAATTATATCGCTATGACTTGCGGCAGATCTTGGGGCGGAGGAAAGGAGATCTCAAGGGGAGGAGAGGGAAGAGATGCACCCCTGACGTTGCAAGGGATGGGGGACTCGGATTTCAACTTACGGTCGATACAGATGTGTTTTTCGTTTTCAAAACACTAAAAATAATTAATTTCGTTTTCTAATTTTTGAATAAACTCGGGACTCGGATTTTGACTGGCGATCGATACGGATGTGTTTTGATTCTCTAAACACTAAAAATAATTAATTTCATTTCCTAATTTTTTAATAAACTCGGGACTTGGATCTTGGACTGCGGTCGATACAGATGTGTTTTTCTTTTCTTACTCTTCAAAAATCTAAAAATATATACTTCGGTTCTTTAATATTAAATTAAATTCGGGAGTTCGATTTCAGCTTGCGGTCGACGGGTGTCTTTTGTTTCAAAGCTTAATAATATATTCATTTCGATTTTCTAAATAATAAAAATATTTCATAAATAAAGGAACATTAATCAACAAAACTTTGAATACGCATCTATTGAACTTGAAATTTAAATAATAACTTTTATAAATATTAAGCGCGGAAATTCTTTTGATTTAATTCGGCATTATTATTGTGGAGTGAAAAGTGCAGTGGTTATATTTCTTATTGGGATCCGGCCTTTCATTATTTAAAATTAAAATAACTATTTACGTATAATACAGAGTTGTTCCTGAGCTGTTTTCCTGGGCTGAGTTTTCTTTGATTATATTAACAGATTAATTAAAAATCTACTAAACGAAAACTAAATTTCATTGAACATATTACTTTATTTCATTTTTATGTTGGTGTTTTCTTTCAGGGTTTCTTATCGCTGTGTACTTGGTTATAAATATTTACTTTCAGGGATTCATCGACTTACCTGTGCGGGGGAAAGATTTTCCTACTTATTTTCTTATCGATGCATAATTGTTAATTATAAGTTTATTTCAGAGATTCATTGACTTAACTAAGCGGAGGGAGGTTTTCTTCTTATCTTCGACAAAGTAGATATTTACTGTCGCTATCATTTATGTACTAACGCAACACACACACACACCACTATTGACACTTTGCATCCAATTAGATTCTCTCTCTTGCCGGAATTCTGCAATGTTATATTGAATTAAGAAATGTATGGTTTACTTGAAATCGAGATATATTGTCTTCCGTGACCAGCTGTCCTCGTGGCCTCCTTACCGAACGGTCCTTCCTGAGATTCCTTTCTGTGGATAGCGGCTGCACCGGTTGTCCCAGCAAGTAATATATCTCGCAAGGTTTCAAGGTGATGGGACCTTTTGTCGTAGTTTATAAATGTGGGTCTGGTGTTGAATCATTCACAGTCACGGGAAGACCCTAGTTTCAGGAAAATTCCTGAAAACTATAACATTCAATGCAGAATTACCTAATCACTCTTACACATTACGGAATGCTGCTCTCCTTGAGGTGGTGAGAATGAAAGAATGATTATGAAGGATTTGCATGCTGCATGAATTACCTTTAAGCAAGGCCTGAAAGTGATCCATCTGAAGGTGAAAATGTATTCCAAACACACCATTACACATCCATCACACTAGGGGTTGGCCAAGCTAATAAAATACAAATTTCATAAATAAATTATAAACAAACAACTCTGCAGTATGTGCTGAAGCCGAAATGCCTGCAATCTCATATCGAGATATCCAAAGAATAACGCAGATGTACTTAATGCAGTTGAATTTGAAAACCGCTGAGTGACCTTGGTCATAATATGTTCCTGATCACAACAAAGTTCCTGAAAATTGGCAGCCGGCCTCTGGCCAAATACAACTGGATATGTTCCCGACCTCCGGTCGCAACGAGAGTTCCTGAAATGGTCTGGGCTCACTCAGCTGGATTAACGTTCCATGATCTCTGATCATATATACTTGGAGTTTGCTTGGAGCCAACACTGTTGCAGTAACTCGTAGCTGAACACACACAATCCAGACTAACCTTCCTGTCCCGTGGTTTTTTGCAGCAAAAGATTACCATCCGGAGCGGGGGGAGGGTACGTTGGGGAAGGAAGGCGGTACCCACAGGCCGTGTAGGCCATTTTTGATTGTTTAATTAGACTCACTTTGATCGACGAGGGTGTCGAAATCTTAGATTCACGCCGCGTGTATTCGAATCCTTTCCTTGAAATAACTAATAAAGGTCCATTTTGCAGTGCCTTTCAGATGACCGGTGGTCACAGAAAGATGCTGTAAAAGCCATGGACCTATTAACTTACAGGTGGACGCGCAAAGGTAAGAATTACAACAAAGAAGAGATCGCCTTGCATGTAATTACTTTCACTAACAAACTAAAACCTAACTGCCTTTCATCTCGCAATTTTTATGTCATTTATGTTTTTATCTGAAAATAATTCCGACTACCTTATATTCCAATTAATTAAACTTGCACACATTAAGACCGTTCCGTAATTAATAACGCTTAAATCTCGTCGCCTTAAAAATAATTGTAGTTCATACTTCCTCATCTTTGATCGCGTAAACGCAAAATCAATACTCGTTATAATCTTATAAAAGGGTAGAAATGTATGAGGGGCACACCTCCCAAAAAGTACTTGGGTTTGCCACTAAAGTAGATTTTGAAACGGTAAAAAAAAAAAATAACACAACGTTCTGTTTCATTATCTTCCACACGACGAGGAGTCCTATCCTTAGCTAGACGATCACATAATAATTGGCCAAAAATAATTACTACCTCGGAAGGGGTAGATTGCTCTTCCAGCAACTGAAACTGAAGGGTGGAAAAGAATCGAAACAGCCTAGTGCTATTCCTTCAGAGAAGGTTTGTTGCACTTGAATCCTGGTGATTCCAGGGTATCCTCCCTGCACATTCGATCGCTCCACTTCTAACTTAGGAGGAAAAATCCCTCTTTTCGTGCTTCTTTTCGAGTCTCCTCTTCGTTCCTCCGTCTCCCTTCTTCGTCAGGGGGGGGGGAACACTACAGTATGAAAGGAATGGTTAGACTCTATTATATGGTTGGCGAATTCAGAATGACCGTTGCTTGTTAGGCAACGGCGGTGTTCTTGAATTATTATTGTTACGTTTTTTAAGCGGGTTGTATTGAATTAATTCCTAGACTTATTGGTTGGTATGAGGCTGACCGCCCATACTGTAAAAAATGGTCCACTTTGCCAATGTCACCCCTGTTTCAGGCAAGGTCGGAAAAGTTTCAGGGTTTATGTTCCTTTGAGGTTTGGTTTTAATCTATACTTATGTACACATTTTAATCTGTACTTATGTAAGTACTAAGTACACATTAAATTTACAGATTAAAATGTGCAGATTGTACTGTACATTGAACACATTTTAATCTGTACTTATGTACACATTCTACATTTGTAAGCGCGAACTTGCACGTGCCTGTTTGTGGGGATGCATTTGATATGAGTTTTGAATGTTAATATATATCTTTGCAATTTAGATTATAGATTATAGAAAGCTGCAGTTTATTTATATAATAATCTATAATCTAAGCTGCAAAGATATGTTAACATTAATGCTCATATTAAATGCTTGCCCACAGACAGGCACATGCAGGTTCGCGCCTACAAATATTGAATGTGTACTTAAGTACAAATTAAAACCAAATCTCAAAAGTACATAAACCCTGCACCTTTTGCCAACCTTCCCTGAAACAGGGGTGATTTTGGCAAAGTGAACATTTTTTACAGTATGGTCAGCCTCATACCAACCTATAAGTCAAGGGAAAGTCAATTTCAGCAGTATTTATAAGTAAAGCCTAAGAAATATCAATAAGGAAATACTGCGTAGGTAGGAGTACGTTTGTATAGCACCATAAGAAAGTTTGACACACGCGTCATTGACCGATTTTGCACACATGACTGTCACCGGTAGAAGTAGAATGACAGCACACATAATACCTAGCGGTACCTACTGTTTTACCAGCCATGAGTAATCGAGAATATTAATTGAATATAGTAATTGCAGTGGTGGGGAATACGGCTGAAAATACTATGGTAATGTTTCGCTGAGGATTTTCTGGAATAAAATGCCGAGAATTTGAGTCCCGCCAAAACACAGCGCTGTCGGCTAGCCAAGCCGTGACGTCACTGGATCCGCTAGGCTACCCGAGGGCCTGCAGTTCTATGAAACAGCCAAAGATCTTTTTTTTTAAATAAAAAACTTTGTTCAAATTCACTGTTGGTTTTTATTTTTCTAGATTCTAGTTTCGGTAGAGCAGTATCCACCATCGACAGGTGCCACATATTCCTTGCGTTATTTTGGCTACCTGTCGATGGTGGATACTACCGAAACTAGTCGTGTATTAAAAAATAAGAACTCACAGTGAATTTAAACATTTTTTTTTTTTTTTTAAATTGTAAAGATGAACTTTCACGAAGTTACTGCTAAAGACCTAGATAATATCAAAAAATCCACGGACATTACATATTCCGCCTAAATAAAAAATGTACTGTTTTACCGGAAATCGAAAATGCGCGAATTTTAAAGAGCTGTAATTTAAAAACTACGCCAGATATTGAATATGTCTTTATTGACAATGTCACCTCTGTTTCACAGAAGGTCAGCAAGAGTTACAGGGCTTGTGTTCATTTAAAATCCTTGATAAACAGTGAATAATATAAAGCATTGATATATAGCATATTCCTTGACTTATAGGTTGGTATGAGGTTGACCACCCATACTGTACAAAATGGTTCACTTTGCCAATGTCACCCCTGTTTCAGGGAATGTCGGCAAGAGTTGCAGGGCTTATGTTCATTTCTGTAACTGTAACTGTAACTCTGTCGCCATTCCGCTAGGGGTGGCCAGAGCCTCTGCAGAGTTGCCTCCATTTTTTCCTATCCTTACATACCTCCTTCAATTCATTCATATCCATCACCTTTTTCATGCATTTTCTTCTTTTACGCTCACTTTGTATATCCCATTCTTTCACAATCTCCTCAATCTGATCACTCCATACTTTTCTCGGTCGTCCCTTCCCTCTTTTTCCTTTCACACTTTCTTTGTATACATACTTTGTCAGTCTATCATCATTCATTCTTTCCACATGTCCAAACCATCTCATCACATTCTTTTGTACCTTAACTTTCACATCCTCTTTCAAATTACATTCTTTTTTTACCCATTCATTCCTAACTCTATCCTCTTTGAGGTTTGGATTTTATTTGTAAGTACACAATCAGCATTTGTAAGCGCGAACTACACGTGTTTGTTTGTGGGCATACATCTGAGAGCTTTGAATGAATATATCCTTGCAACTTAGATTATAGATTATATATAGATTGCATACTAAAAAGCGGACGCTGATGTGGTCCGCTCAATAAAGGTCAACAGACTGCATTGGCTGGGGCACATCGAATGGACACACAGCGAATGGACCATCGGAGCCTGGAGAAGACGATTGTGATGACGAACCCGGAGGGGCGCCGGACAGTGGGAAGACCACGTTCTTGATGGCAGGATGGAGTGGTGGCGGATTGCCGTGCAGTGGGAATGTGGGACTGGAGGAGGAAGACCTTGGATAGACAGCGCTGGCAGCGGTTGCTGAGGGAGGCCAAGACCCACCCCGGGTTGTCGTGCCAATGATGATGATGATGATGATTGCATACTAAAATACTAAAACATTGCGTAAACTCTACTCGCCTCTACTGTTTTTTTTAGTTTTAATACATTTCATTTTTATTTTTACGCAATGGTGAATCCAATCTAATCAAATCTAAGTTGCAAAGATATGTAACATTAGGAATTCACATTTAATGCATTCTCACAAGCACGCACGCACAACATAAAAACCAAATCTCAATTGGGCATACACCCTGCAACTCCTGCCGAACTTTCCTGAAGAGGTGAAGTATTGACATATTTTTTGTACTTGGAGTACAGCTATAATATAAGTTTACGCATGCGCGTTGAGAAGCAAGGTGGCACTTTCTCTGAAAGGCGGAAGACGGGTTCACCGAGTGACGGTGGCGTTTGCCTGCATAACCGGATGTTGACGACATTGCAGGTAACTCAATCAGCAAAATCATGCATGCGCTCGACAAAAACAAACATTTCAAGAATGCCTAGGTGCGCTTTCACACGTCCAACCAAAGAAGAATATACCAGAATTACATGAATCCAAGAATACACATGACTGCCGGTACGTGACTAAGCTGTACATACAGTGTAACTTCTTGCTGCGTTCTCTCTGAAGGCTTTCGCATGTAACAAGGCAAGATTCCTTGAATTATAGCCTATAGCATAGGTTGGAATGAATTCCTTGACTTCAAGGTTCGCATGAGGTTAACCACCCATACTGTAAAATACGGTTCACTTTGCCAATGTCACCACTGCTTCAGGGAAGGTCGGCAAAAGTTGCAGGGTGTGTGTTCATTTGAGGTTTTGTATTTTAATTTGTAAGAACACATTCAGCATTTGTAAGAGCGAACTTACGCGTGTGTGTTTGTGAGCATGCATTTGATATGAGCTTTGAATGTAAATATATCTTTGCAACTCAGATTATAGATTATAGGGGGCAAGCCTTACGCCAACCAATTCACTTAAAGTGGAAGTTTCCCAGCTTCCAATGGAACTTATACCCATTTCTTGTGAAGGCTGAGTAAACCTTGCCGGTATTTTATTTTAGGGTTTGAAATAAACACCGAAACGGGAAATCATTTCGGACACCCTCGCACTCTACCAAGTGAGCTATCGACCGGGCACAATGCACTATTGTTACCGAGTCTGATGTATGCATATGTGTGAGATATGGAAGGTGAAAGGAATTTCGTTAAGTTTTGTTAATGCATCCTGTGCGGGAGACCCCCAAGATTTCAGAAAGTCTAGAGACACTTGTTGGAGTGCCGCAGAGATGTGGCCGTGATTCTTAAGGGCCTGTCGCACCAACCTCCGATCAATATTTAATTGACAAATCAAATTTGATTGTTTAGTTTACAATTTTTTTGAAGGAATTCAAAGAAAACACTGTTTATTTTCACTCAAATATATTTAAAAAGATTAAAATCTTTAAAATAAATTACAAACGCGTTTTCGACCTAGTAGGTCATCATCAGGTATGATGACCTACCTGGTCGAAACCTACCATACCTGATGATGACCTACTAGGTCGAAAACGCGTTTGTAATTTATTTTAAAGATTTTAATCTTTTTAAATATATTTGAGTGAAAATAAACAGTGTTTTCTTTGAATTCCTTCAAAAAAATTGTAAACTAAACATTATGAATTTTCACAGTGTTAATACACAAACAATACAAAATATATACAAATTTGATTGCTTCATTCTGGTAAGGCCCTCGGTTAAATATTTATCGGAAGTGGGTAAAAATATGATGGAAATTGAACAGGAAATATAATGTATATCAGCTGATTTACGTGTATGCAACCAAATGCTTGATTTGAAAGGTTGAAATCATACCTAATTTTGATTTTTGTCTGATTGGAGCTTGGTGCAACAGGCCCTAAGACAATTTCATTTAAACAACACCTTTAAATCAAACGGTAGATAAGCCAAACAAGGAGTGGGGAGACGATTTGAAGGCATTGCCACGATTTGACTCTATTTCGTACCGTATGGTTTGTATAGATATTAGATATTATTGTATTCCTTGAGTCACGATTTGTTTCCCTGGCTGACTGAAATAACCATGTTGTTTTGAATAATCTACGATAGGTAGGTGAACCTTGGCCGGTCTAAAACCAGTCGATTGAACTTGGATGAACAATACTCCCTCTATAATCCAACACTTCGCTCTTCCGGCTCTGCAAGAAATCTTGTCATTGAAAGAAAATCACACAAAAGGGTAAAACTAAATAAGTGCTGATTCACTGATTTGAGAAATCGTAGATGAAACCATTTATTGCGTGTAAGTTTTCATAGTAAGTGAACTAATTGTAAGGCAGTGCTCATGAAAAAGTTCTAAGCTAGAAGATTTTCACACTTTATAAGTATTTTGTCTTGTAGAAAATAGGTGTATTTAACTAAGAAACTCATATTAGCTTCATATATCACTTATTCAGTTTTGCCTTTAAGGTATCGATATGAAACTTATTAACAAGGCACTAATATAGTCTTATCTAAGTTGCAAAGATATGTAACATTGGAGATTTACATTATATGCATTTTCACAAGCAGACACGCATAAGTTCGCGCTTGCACACGCCTCATGTGAACCTACAACATAAAAACCAAATCTCAAATGGACATACACTCTTGCCGTCCTTCCCTGAAACAGGGGTGACATTGGCAAAGTGAACCATTTTTACAGCATGGGTGGTCAGCCGCATACCAACCTATAAGTCAAGGAACATACACGACAAATTTGATTTTTTTAAATCAAAACATCAAAAACTAAAACATACAACAAAGTTCACTTTAATAAACCCTAGCCGCCAACATGACAGATCAACCGCTATTTCTTTCTGTCCTTATTGTCCTTATATTCTTCTTTCATTTCCTCCAGAGTCATAACCTTCTTCATACAGGCTCTTCTTTTATTATGACTCTGGATATTCCATTCATTCGCAATTTCGGTGTTTGGTCCACCCATACCTTTCTCGGTCTTCCTTTACCACGACCCACAACATAAAAACCCGAATCTCAAATGAACATACACCCTGCAACTCCTGCCGACCTTCTCTGAAACAGGGGTGACATTGGCAAAGTTACCCATTTTCTTCAGCATGGGTGGTCAGCCGCATACCAACCTATAAGTCAAAGAAACTAAAATAAATAAATTAGGCTGAGATATTTGGTGAGCGCTATTTTTGTGTGTGTCACACCTCAAGAGCCATCTGCGAGCTTGGTCGTAGCTGTAGAAAGCGCCAATACTCAAGAAAAACTTAGTTGCTGCTGTAAGGCTCGATGGATCTTTTGACGACCGGTCTTTGGTAAAGGTTCTATGAATTTTTCTACCCAGCGAAGAGCAAATTTGAAAATATAAATGATATATTTTTTGTGCTCCGCCGGGATTCAAACCCACAACCTTTCATTTACGAAGTGTTACCACTGGACTACGGACCGGTCATAATATTAATAATAGTATAATTATGATAGTATTTTTGAGAGAATCGTGAGTGCACTTTCTAAGGCGCGTCTGCAACTTTCAAGAAACCGGTAAACATGTTATGGGTTATGTGAAATCAAAACTACACATAGAGCTAATATATCAATGTATAGAAGAAGAAAGCATACTAACGCCCAAGGCTTCAATATAATCTATAATCTAAGTTGAAAACTCATATCAAATGCATGCCCACAAACATACAAGTGTAAGTTTCCGCTTACAAATGCTGAATGTGTACTTGCAAATTAAAACCAAACTTCAAATGAACATACACCATGAAACTATTTCCGACCTCCCCTGAAACAGGAGTGACATGGGCAAAGTGAACCATTTTTTACAGTATGGGTGGTCAGCCTTAGTAAAAACAAGGTTCACTTTGCCAGTCACCCCTGTTTCAGGGAAGGTCGGCAAAAGTTGCAGGGTTTATGTTCATTTGAGGTTTGGATTTTAATTTGCAAGTACACATTCTGCATTTGTGATTGCGAACTTACACGTGTTGTTTGTGGGCATGCATTTGATATGAGCTTTGAATGTTTATTTATCTTTGCAACTTAGATTATAGATAGAAATTATAGGGCCGGCTTCACGACAACCACTTCAGTTAAAGTGGGGGTTTTCCAGTTCCTGGTCCAGGGCTGTTTCTCATTTCTTGTGAAAGCTGAGTAACCTTGACGGTATTTATTTTGGGTTTGAAATTAATAACACCGAAACCATACCAAAACGGAAAATCATTTCCATCACCCTCCGAGTTGATCGAACCCTTGCTCTCGGCATGGAATGTAAGCATTCTACCAACTGAACCATCGACCGGACTTTCTACGCGCTGGGTCGTCCCTACAAAGCGCCAATTCTCAAGCAAGACCCAGTTCCTGTAAAGCTGGATTTACCTCTGGTAAAAACAATGAACTTTCAAACCCAGCGAAGAGCATTTTTGAAAATACAAATGGTATTTTTTTGTGCTCCGCCGTAATTCCAACCCACGACCTTCCATTTAAGAGTCCGAAGCGTTACCACTAGACTACGGACCGGTCAGAATATTATCGACGGTAAAAAGCCTATTTGACTTAAGCGACATCATGGGCGATATTGAGTTATATACATCGTTTTTCTCGGTTTTTCAAGCTGCGTCGAATGGTCTAACTTTTGGCGCGATCAGATAACTTTTTTGTCGCTTAAGTCATAAAGCACCTTGTATGGCGTTTATAAATTTCATGGACTGATGTCCCACGATTTATGACACTTTTTAACGAAATGTCGTTAAAGTATACTCTTACAAGTTGTTGGTGGTGCATATCCTAAATGTACTTGACGACTTGAGAGTGGACGAGGTAGTTAAGTTAGATAGGCATGTTGTGCATACAATATTCAAAGTCGCATAAGTAATTTCACTTTACCATAAAAAATATGACTTTGTCGTATAAATTAATAAGACTCATAGTGGATCTATCACAAATGGTGCTTAAATCATATATCCTCCTTTTATTTACTAAATGACTGTCGGTTCAGCATTAAGCGTTCTTGCAATACATCACTAGTGATGTCGCTTGAGCAAAGTGTCCTTCCAAATTTTTATAATAGAACTGGCGCATAAGCTATTTATCTTCAAGATCAATGGAATGATTATTGGCATTTGAATCTATTCAAACAAATGATTTTGGAATGGTCGTTGGCGTTTAAGCTGCACCAAATAAACATGGGTTGTCGTTTAATGTAGTCTTGTGTGAATAGAAATGCATTGAAGATGTCGCTTCAGTAGTATTTTGAGCATGCTATCGGTTGGTTGATGCTCTGCAACGCCAGGATCTCAGTCAACACTCGGAATCGATGTCTCTACGGGAACTTATTGTTTGTTGTCAATGAAAAATATTTCCATATTTTATTACTATTGACAAGTGGATGTTCACAAAATGAGTATCTATGTTTACATAATTATATTATATATAATTATATACGATACTAAACGCAACGCAACTAAGCTACACATATAGTGCCACTTCTTGCCGCGTTATCCCCGAAGGGGTCGCATGTGGCGAGTTGAACCTATTTATTTTTACAGGTAAGGGGGCCGGCCTTACGCCAACCACTTCAGTAGAAGTGGAGGTTTCCCAGCTCCCGAGGGTGCTGGTACTCATTTCTTGTGAAGGCTGAGTAAACCTTGCCGGTATTTTATTTTAGGGTTTGAAATAAACACCGAAACGGGAAATCATTTCTGACACCCTCGGTGGGATTCGAACCCGAGCTTTCGGCATGGAATGTAAGCACTCTACCACCTGAGCTATAGACCGATCAGTCTGCTGCAATACTGCTTACTTAAATTTTAATTAAATTTTATTAAGCAGTATCCAGTGAAATATTCCAGTGAAAAAAAAACACATTGATAGAAAAGGAGTAGTTGTTCCCGAAAACAAAGATGCGAACCCCCTGCTATACAGGTAATGATGCGAGTACAAAGACGTGCACTAATAAATGTGAGAAATAACAGAAGACGATTTATTTCCACATTATTGGAAGATTGAAAATTAAGCCACGAAAGAGTGGCTAGTGGCAATGACAAAAAGGGAAAAAATAAGCGAAAAAGATCGAAAGACTCCGACAAACATCATTATACATTTTTATATTTCATAAATGAAGGTGAAAAGAGAAAACAGGTGTGCCAAATTTTTTTGTTAAACACCCTTAACCCATCACAAAAAAATCTTCACTTTACAGTATTTATTGCCATTCAAGGCTTCGCCAAAGAAGATTCCAGATGGAAAATCATACGACCGAATAAAACCAAAGAGGTAATTATGCAAGTACTACAATCCTGTATTAAGAATTTACCAGCAGTTCCCTCACATTACTGTAGGCGCGACTTCAGTAAGCTTTACCTTCCGCAATCCTTGAAAAAAATTGAGCTATTTGTACACCCTCTATAAACTGGATTTAACCACTAAAGGGATGGATGTGGTAGGGGAACAGGTATTCAAAAATACGTTCAAAAACGATTTCAATATAGGTTTCCACATTCCTAAGAAAGATAAATGTGCGAAATGCCTGCGTTTTGAGAACAATACAAGCGCCGAACTAGCTGAAATGAAAATTGGGGAAGGGAAACATTCAGACCAGAGATTCAAACTTCACAAGCAGATCCATTCTTTAAGCAATAATGTATTGAGCACATCATTTGACCTTTAAAAGGTCTTAAATACACCATACGGGGAAAGCATGCTGTTGTACTATTCCAGGAAATACGGGATGTATAATTTAACGTTTTACGAATCTGGAACAAGAGAAGGATTTTGTTTTTGCTGGGGTGAAGCAGATGGGTAAAGAGGAGCTACAGAGGTGTCAACTATATTAAACAAATATATCCAAAATGTTGACCAGAGGGGCACAGTTAAAACTTTATTACTATACAGTGATTCTTGCCTGGGGCAGAATAAGAACCGCACTGTTTTTGCCACAATCCACTATACATTGCATAATGTATGTAAAAACATCAGCACCATTCAACTCAACTACCTTCTTCCGGGTCACACATACATGCCTGTTGATTCTATGCACTCCGTGATAGAAGGCAGTGTGTCAAAAAATATTATTTGGGCTCCATCACCATGGAGCACAGTATTTGAGCTAGCTAGGAAATCACCCAAGCCTTATCATGTCGAAACTCTGCCATAGCTACTGATTTTGTTGGGTGAAGTGGAATTTCCGATAAATATTTCAAAGGAAATTTACAAAGCAAAATAAACCGAATCAGAATAGCTACATTTAAAAAGCAGATGCCCAACAAAATCGTGGTAAAATACACGATGGATGCCACAAGCGAGGACATCCTAGTGTGTGGCACCAAAGGAAAACCTGCAGAAAATATTTATAAAAGACGTCTGGCTTTACCACAAAAGAAGTATGATGATTTGGTAAAATTGTGTAAAACATTCGTCATACCACAAAGGTATTGCGCAGAGTGTACAGCTGATATTCCTCACAGTAATGAAACAGTTGAGGTGCTCTTGGACTCTGATGTTGAGGATATCGAAATACCTACTTAAAATACGTCCTTATTTATAATACCTATTCATGTGGAACCTGTGCTATTACATTTAATTGCATGATATTTTTCTTAATTTAATTTTACTTCCGTACTTTGAATTTTGTGTTTTCATAGTTATTTTAATTTGCCACTCTCTGTGTGGAGTCATTACTTATTATTTTATTTTCTTGTAAGTATATTTTTCAAAAATACCAAAACATCAAAAGTATTAAATTCATGTTACATGTTTTTTATAAACTTAACCATTTTTATAAGAGTTTTAGGCTTACACGGCCGGCTGATGATGCTGGAGTGAAGTTTTCCGGGATCTGTTGCCGTGGTCTGTGGGAGCTGGAGCTTCCGGACCTTTCACAGTTCTCATCAAGATCTTCATCATCATCATACTTCACGCTGAAGAAGCCCATCGTAGAAATGGGCGAAACGTCCGGAAGCTCCAGCTCCCACAGACCACGGCAACAGATCCCGGAAAACTTCACTCCAGCATTAACCATTTATTATATAGAAAGAAACAAAAATTGTGTTCGTAGTTTTTTCACTCAGGTACAATACAATTGTACAATAAATAATTTGATTAAAAGCTAATGCAATGTGTACTTTTATGTAATGTTTCAATTCTTCTTTATTGCTATTATTTTGCTTGTTCTTAATAATGTGTTATCATTAATATTATTTTATTAATTTGATTGAAGATTTAAATCAAAACACTGTTTTGTATTTTCACGATTAAAATCAATTTATTATTTAATTTACAAACGTTTTCGATAAAATATCATCGATTTAAATTTTTGTATACCTGACGATGATATTTTATCGAAAACGTTTGTAAATTAAATAATAAATTGATTTTAATCGTGAAAATACAAAACAGTGTTTTGATTTAAATCTTCAATCAAATTAATAAAATAATATTGAATATGAATTTTCACAGTGTTAATACACAACCAATTCAAAATATAATGTTATCATTAATTTGTGGTCTCAAATTACCTTTTTTAATTTATATATTTTTTTAATGAATTCAAAACAAAACACTGTTTATTTGAACAATAAAATTTATTTAAAAAGATTAAAACCTTTAAAACAAATTACAAACGTTTTCGACCTAGTAGGTCATCATCAGGTTACCTTTTTTAGTTTACTGCTATTTTTTGCATTTATTTACTAATTAATATTTCATATTTTGGCTCAATTAAAAAGATTTTTAGGAAAGTATACTTCTATTATTTATTCCTACCACAGTTCTTTTGTATCGAAAAATAAAACAGCCTTGTCTTTAAGTCAGATATACCCTTTACGAATAGGCATTGTTTTTACGGATAAGTCATTTTACTTCTCAAGGTATAAACTTTATGTGGCGTATGCATTAAATAGCCCTATTTAAACAAAAGGAAAATATGGATTTAAGTCTTTTTACCTCGAAATAAAAAATGTTGAGTCGGTACTTAAGGCATTTTCATACATTTATGACAGAAAGTAAAATGGCGCATCAGTCATTTATCCTCAAATAATTATGAATGCCAAATTGCTTAAACGACAGTATCTCAATAATGTATATGTTTATCTAAAATCTACTTATGTTAAAAAAAAGCAAATAAAAAAATAAGCTTTGCCTCCTTACATTTTTTTTTATTTAATCCACTAACAAAAATGTTATGGCAGATAATAAAAAAAAAAAACAGTTTTTTGGCTCTCCTGTAAAATTGACTTTTTGTCGCTTAAGTCAAATAGGCTTTTTACCGTCGTTATAGTTTTAAATTGTAAAAACATTGTATGTATCACAAGCTATGCTTACTTTGGGGAGTATTTATTGTAATTAGATTTTTAAAATTTATTTTTATTGTAATACTTTGTACATATTGATAAAAACAATAAAGACCTTATGAAATTGTGTAAGAAACCTCTTCAATTTTATCCACGTTTTGCACCTGGTCCGTTCTAGCAAAGAAAAGATCTAACAAACAAAATAATAATATACCTCCAAGCGCTAGAATCGTATTCCCCATACAAAACACAACTATATTCCTCTACAAAAAAAAACACTTCAAAATACGCTAAACTTCACGTGAAAAAACACCAAAACGGTACACAATTGTAACAGGTCCACAAATTTACTGTCAATTTATTTGTTTTTTTTTTGCTAGCGTGTCTTTCGAAAGTAGAGCGAAAGTTCGCTGGACTTCTACGGAATTCGGACGCGCGTCCACCCGCGACGATGTCTGTTTGAGAACTAAAAGTTTTGTATGATGGCTGTACGGCTTGGAGTGGGGAGCGATAAAAGAGGCTTCACCCCATTACTTTTCTTCTGTGTTTTCTCAGAGGCTTCGACGCTACGGATATCCAATGGTATGCCGTTAAACACGAGAGATTTTTTTAAATTTGTTTTTTAAGTTAAAAGAGTAAAATGAAGGTTAATTTTCAATTGGACAGCATATTTAGTGTTTTCTTGCTTGTTTACATAACTTATACTAATATGTAATTGTAAAATAGTAGATAACTCACTTGGTAGAGTGCTTGCGTTCTATTATGAGAGCAAAGGTTCAATCCCCACCGAGGGTGTCAAAAATGATCTCCAATATTTCAAACACAAAATAAAGTGCTGATAAGGTTTAGGTACTCAGCCTTCGTAAGAAAAAAGAACCAGGCCCTTCGGGAACTGGGCACTTGCCTCACTTCAACTAAAACGGTTGAAATAAACACCAAAACGGAAAATCATTTATTGCACCCTTGATGGAGATCGAGCCTTACATTAGCCCTCTGGCATGGAATGCAAGCATTCTACCAGCTCTGCTATCGACAGGATAAAATACATAATCGTAAAAGCAACAAAATCACATTGTCCTTTTCAAAACCAACATCAATCGCCAATTACTTTCTCAAAACAAAGGCAACACAACACTATGCAACTAACAGCCCTGCGATAACGATTCAGAACATCAACTATCACATCACCATCACCTCTGGGGCACTACAGCAAGCCTTATAGACCTCTATATTCTCCGAAATCTAGTTTTTTTTTTACTGATGTGAGCGCATACCACAGCTTTTACAGCCTACGAAGCAGGTAACGTTCAAAGTGTTCCACAAGAACGAGACGCAGCTATCATCATGACGATGAATACAGCGCGTGATGAAGAGAGATGGCGTAATTGTTTTCATTCGCTCGTGTTCATCTTTGGAGAGAATCCTCAATAGCGCGGGAAGAAGGTCTCAAGGTCACGCGGATCATAAGTAAACCAAAGGTGTGGATTTCAAAAATGGAATCTGGAAAGTCCGCGCTTGCGCAAACGTGATTCATTTGAATAATAGAACGCATTCTAAAATGGCGGTTCAAAATGACGTGTTGTTACTTGTTACCGATGTTGGTGAATGGAAGTGAAGCATGGACGCACGGACTATGATCTACAATTAAATTAATTTGTCGGTGTGAAAGAAGTATGTAAGGATAGAAAGAAATGGCGGTTGATCTGTGATATTGGCGGCTGGGGTTTGTTAAAGTAAAATTGGTTTTGTAATTTAGTTTTTTATGTCAATGTATATATTGTTATTTTATTGATTTTAAAAATGTAATTTGTCATGTATGTTCCTTGACTTAAAGGTTGTTATGCGGCTGACCACCCATACTGTAAAAAAATTGGTTCACTTTGCCAATGTCACCCCTGTTTCAGGGAAGGACGGCAAGAGTTGCAAGGCTTATGTTCATTTGAGATTGGGTTTTTATATTGTAGGTCCACATGCGGCATGTGTTAGCGCGAAATTATACATATCTGCTGGTGGGAATGCATTTAATATAAATCTTAAATGATATATATCTTTGCAGCTTAGATTAGATTAGATTAGGTGTTATGGCCGAGGGTCAAGTGGTAAATCACGCTTGGACCTTTGACCATAACTTCGACACTGGTTCAACAGATGTCATTGCATGCACACAAGTTCTGCTTTCGCATGAAGACATCCGGCCAAGCAAAATAGGTGGATTTCTCTTTAAAAATTATAAACTATCTAATAAGGAGAATTTGGTGATCGCGGTTTATGTGTGAAGCAAACTTTAAGAGCTCTCTGCGAGCTTGGTCGACCGTCGTCGCTATTCAAAGAACCAATTCTCAAGCAAGACCCAGTTGATGAAGGTCTAGACGGACTTAAAAAAAAGGCAACATGAGCATATTATCTAAATCAGCGATATTTTTTGTGCTCCGCCTGGAATCAAACCCACTATCTTCCGATAGTCAGGCCCCGATTATGACCACTGGGGGCCCTGGTGCGGGGAAAGTCAGGGGGGCCCCAACCTTCTATTTCTTCCCACCAACACCTCTCCGCGCCAACAAAAAAATATATAAGTACTCTTTGCGAACCAAAACGATTACCGATGGCTCTTTGACTTTGTTTTTGGGAGACCTCTTCGAGAAGTCTATGACACTTGTTAAAACGAGCTTACTCTTATCCATTTTGTACAAAAATTATTTGAAATATTTTCTGTACAATTTCATATAAGTTGCCATGGGAGTCTTTGGTCTCAAAGGCTGCTTTTGATTTGGACCCCAAAAATAATCAAAAGTAAATATCTCTTATAAAACTTATTTCCAAAAAGTCTATGAGGGCGTAGTGGTGAATGTTTTAAAAACCTAAACCCTCGAACAAATTAATGTCAAAAAAATATTTGAGTATACTTTTCTAAAACGTCTCGGGGGGGGCCTAGAACGCAGGGGCCCTGGTTCGGTCGCACAGCTCGAACCACCCTTTATCCGGGCCTGACTATTTAAAGCCTTCTTTACAATTTTTCATGCAACAAAGACACACATCAAAACTATGAGAACTTGGCTTTTCATGGCTCATTCCTTTGCCAAACTGCCCGTTTATGGAATGATCGTTTATGGTCTGCTCCCTTCTCAATTTCATCCGGTGTTATTCAAAACCAACATCAATCGCCACTTCCTTGCAGCTCCCCATAACAGAAGCAACAATACAAGCAACACCTTTGCGGCACTCTTCCAAGGTGACATAGACCCCCACGCCTCTCAAGAAGTGGGGAGCCTCCCGCACAGGATTCCTTAACAGAACCTCCATAATATAAAAAAAAATATAAAACAAAAATGTCAACACATAATAAAAAACAATCAATTTTATGTTATAAAAACATTTTATAAATTCAAAATGACTTACATTTTTCTGAAACCGCCCTTGGAACACACTATTTACTTTAAGCGAGTATTAGTAAAAAGTAATTTACATGTGTTAGCGCAAGCTCCCGGCTGCTGCTTCTATCTTGGCTTTCACATGGCACTTTATTTTATTTCAAGTAATCCATTGAAAATATTTTTAAACACACTTAATTCCCATCACTTTGATTTAGGATGGAAAATATTTTATAGGCCTACATGCTATTTCAATAGAAAAATATTAATATCGCATTTCTTTGACGGCTTTCTCAGGATGGTGCTCAGTTGAATGCAAAAGAAAACGGTGCACTGCTCACTGTTTTTTTAATGCAACACTTATTTTAAAAACACAAACGTGTTATATTTAAATAGTTAAAGTTACACTTTTCTTACATTGTACACTTTTCAACATTTCAAACAATTAACATTTACCCGCGAACTTTACATTAACGAAATCGAGCGCAGAAACACCGCTCACTTGCTTGCCATACCACAGACTGCTGAGAGATTCTATTTAAGTACTTTCTCTTGCTCAGCTACTTTCTCTCACTGTGATTGGTTGGGGGCGTGTCCTAACGAATGCGGGGTGATATCCCACATGGTGGGAATGTTTTAATTTGTCATTGCTACACGACAGAGGGTCGCTTACTTATTTCAAGTTGATCAAAGTGATTAACAAATGATATCGTACCGCTAAAGAAGCACAGTCAGTTGTTTGGCAAAAGTACCACATTTATTTCCTTTTCACCAAACTTTCCCAAACTCTCTTTTCCCCTACTTCCACCCCTTCATCCTCGCCTACCATAAAAACGAGTTTAGACAACGAGAATAAAAAAAGCCTAGGTAAATAATTTTAATACACCGACTAATAATGTAGGTACCTACCTATCCTTCCTACAGGATTGTTTTCCTGACTGGAACAAATATATTTCGCTTGCCACACCGATTATCTCATCGTCCATAGACAAATTATTTATTATATTATTGTCAACTGTCAACTTGTCAAAATACAATTTTATTTACTGTAAAAAATGGAATAATTTAGTGATTTTGAAAACAAATATGCAAGATGAGGCAGTTTGGTCGATTTGGACCCCTGGTAGGGTCGATCGACGAAGGAACATCCAGCGCTCGCTTTATGGTAGACATTTTTTCATATCGTAAAAAGTTAGGTTAGAATTTTTTAAATTTCTCTTCCATCCACAATCCTGATTGAATTACTACTCAAATCTTCGTTCTTTCTGTTCAAAATATAAGTTACTAGGATATGATAAGATTTCAAAATGTTCTAAATTAGAAAATATGGTAAATTAAAAATATTTATTTTATTTGTTTTTTGTATGTCTCATTTTAGTTTTCATAGCTAGGTAGGCATGGTTTCTCTCTTTTATTTCCGGACTCTTTGCTGAGAAGATGCTCAACGTAGCTATGAATGAAACGTCAGAAAAGAAAACTAATCCAAGAGACCGTCCAGGCTGGAAAATTGTATGCAGCATCGGTTGCGAAACCTTTATTTAGAATGGAATCAGCACAAATGATTGGTAAAAGAATTGTGATGTCACCTGACCGGATTGCAAAGAAAAAAAACTTACTAATATTGTACATTTGGTTGCTACGCATCCTCGAGATCTAGGGAATTTAAATATAGGTACCTATATTTAAAACATCTCTCCAGGTTTTCTTGCATTTCGCACGCTTAATAATAAAGAGAAATAACTTGAAAATTGGGAAAATCGAGATTTTGTAATAAAACGCAAGAACAATGCGAGAAGAATAGGTAGAATGCGACAGCCGTTCAATCTGGACGAATATGACCGAGATAAAACATCGGCCGCCTTTTTCATCCCATACAAGTTGTACTGGTTGTCTGAACTTCAAACGTGATTTCCCAACATTCTTGTTTTTTGAGTTATTGCTCTTTATTATTAAATGTGCGATTTGTTGAATAGGTTTTCGTGCATTTGTTGAATAGGTTTTCGTGCATTTGTTGAATAGGTTTTCGTGCAATTGTTGAATAGGTTTTCGTGCATTTGTTGAATAGGTTTTTCTGCATTAGTTCAATAAGTTTTCTTGCTCTTGTTGAATAGGTTTGTTTCTTTGTTAAACAGGTTTTTGCGGCAAATACATCAGAAATGCTGACCTATCATCAGATTCCGGTGAAGACCATCACCCCTAAGGAAGGATGGGCTGAGCAAGATCCAATGGAGATATTGTATAGTGTTATAGAATGTATAGAGGTATATTATTTATCCAATTGAACTATAGATTATTAAAATATCATCTCTTTCTTTTTCCAATGGTGCCAATGCCCAAAACGAGCCTTAGCCTTCGATTTTATGTTCCCCGTAAAAGCAATGATGGCCCGGTCGATAACTCAGTTGGTACAGTGCTTGCTTTCCATGCCGAGAGTTTGGGCTCGAATCCCACGGTTCTGTTTTATTTAAGTCATATCCGATGTCATCAGAAGACAGTCTCTTATACCATAATTGTTCCTTGACTTATAGGTTGGTATGCGGCTGACCACCCATACTGTGAAAAAATGGTTCACTTTGCCAATGTCACCCCTGTCTCAGGGAAGTTAAATGCTTTACATCATTTACAGCAAGTCGAAAGTATTTGAGGCGAAATGACTGCTCAGTTTTTGAAAATAAAACTGTATTTTAAGAAAATTATGCCTTTACATAACAGGGAATTTTCACTGGTTAAATACACAAAATCTTTGTTTCTGTAGAACTTTTTGATAGTTATTGTATTTGTTTTTGATTAAATAACTAATTGAATGTTGAAATATTGTGTTTACAGATTACTATAGACAATTTACAAAAATTAGATATAAATCCAGAAGACATTGTAGCTGTAGGAATATCAAACCAAAGAGAAACCACCATCGTGTGGGACTATATCACAGGAAAACCGCTTTACAATGCTATCGGTGAGTATTCTTCCTATTTCCATGTTATTTAAAATTGTATTTGTGTTGTGATGAAAAAATAAGTATATCGTCAATAATAGTAAACTGCAGGTCAGTGGTGAAACCTCAAAAATATGACCAGTCCATAGTGAAGTGGTAACGCTTTTGACTCGTAAATGGCAAGTTGTGGGTTGGGATCCCGGAGGAGCACAAAAAATGTACAATTAATATTTTCAAAAATGCTCTTCGCTGTGTTGAAAAAATTGTATACCTTTATTAAAGATCATTCACCAAACGTCCATCCAGCCTTACAGCGACTGGGTCTTGCTTGAGAATTGGCACTTTGTAGCGACAACCAAGCTCGTTACAAGTCTGGTCGATAGCTCAGTTGGTAGAATACTTACATTCCATGCTGAGAGCAAGGGTTACATCCTCACCGAGGGTGTCAGAAATGATTTTCCATTTTGGTGTTTATTTCAAACCCAAAATGAATACTGGCAAGGTGTACTCAGCCTTCACAAAGAATGAGTACCAGCCCCCTCGGGAGCTAGGAAACCCTCCACTCCAACTATTGGGGTTGCCGTAAAACCACACAAAATCTAGAAAGCAACAATGAAATTGGTGCTGCGTTCAGCTAGTTTTATAAATGATTACTTAAAAAAAAATATTCTGTGCAATTCCATTAAATATTTATGTGCAGTTTGGATGGACAACCGCACATCGGAAATGGTGGAACAGCTGGCCTCCTGTGGCCCCAGAATACTGGGCAGAATCAAAGATCTATCTGGTCTCCCTCTCAGCGGCTACTTCTCGGCTCCCAAGCTGCGCTGGCTGATGCTGAACTGCCAGCCTGCGAGGGAGGCAGTCTCTAGAGGAACCTGCATGGCTGGCACCGTGGACTCTTGGCTTATTTGGGTGAATCACTGTGGATTTTATACCATCTTAGGCTTTCAAAGTCTTCCGATAACTATAAGGCTGGCAGCACACAATGGGAAGCTGGGTCCCATGATAGAATGACACAGTGACAAAACGAAACATGACAGTGCATCACATGACAAAACATCATAGGAAAGTACATCACAATGATTAAACATCAAAAGACGAATCATCACCTGTCAAAACATCACATACCTCTTGTGCTTCTCACACTCTCTGGAGACATTTTATTTTAGAGAAGTCAAGAACATGCGAGAATAGCCCTTGATCACATATAAATAGTCGGCAGTTCCGTGAAACAGCCGGTGATTGAGTGATCGATTATTGCTCTAGCCATGAAACTGACAAAGACAGTAGCTACAGAGTGAATCATATTATCTAATTAACTTGATAAAAATAAATACTGTGAAATAAATAAAACCGCAATTTTATTAATATTGAACCCGTGATAAAATCATTACAATATATAAGATTCACAGTTCATGCATGCACAAGTATTCATAGTATTGGTGGTCAGGCTAACAATTGTCCATGATGAATAATTGGTACATATTTCAGAATCTCTCTGGCGGAAGCAAGGGTGGTCTGCACATGACTGATGTCAGCAACGCTTCCAGGACAATGCTGATGAACATCACCACGCTGCAGTGGGATCCGGAACTCTGCCGGTTCTTCGGCATCCCGTCCAAGATCTTGCCCGTCATAAAAAGCAGTTCGGAGATCTATGGTTACATCCACACGGGCTCGTTAACCGGAATACCTATATCAGGGGTGAGTAAATACACTGTCATATTAAAGATTTTCTAATTACCAGAGAGGGAGAAAAAAATCAAATTTATTACTAGTTTTCAAGGTCACGTATTTGTAAAAAAATGTAGTCCATGAGCCGGTTGATAGCTCAGTTGGTAGAGTGCTTGCATTGCATGCCGAGAAACTCGGGTTCGAATCCCACCGAGGGTGTCAGAAATGATTTCCCGTTTCGGTGTTTATTTCAAACCCAAAATAAATTACTGGCATGGTTTGGTCAGCCTTTACAAGAAATGAGTACCAGCACCCTTAGGAGCTGAGAAACTCCCACTTCAACTGAAGTGGTTTACGTAAGGCCGTCTCCCATATCTGTATACATGCGACTCCTCCAATGAGAGTGGGGTAAGAAGTAACACAATATACGTAGTTTAGTTGCGTTTTTCTTTAAGCAATATAGTAAATCTAATAAAACACTGAAATGGAAACCCATTCATCTAAGATTCAGATCAAACCCTAGCCTTCTGACATGAAGCACAAGCATTTTAACAAGTAAGCTATCGACTGGACCGTCACAAATTTGAATTAATTAATTTATTTATTTTTGTAGTGCTTAGGAGACCAGCAAGCCGCTTTAGTTGGACAGATGTGTTTTGACTTTGGACAGGCCAAATGCACTTTTGGTACCGGGGCATTTCTTCTCTACAACACAGGTTTTATTTTGTTCTTAATTACATCAATTCATCGTATAAATATTGATAAAAGTATATTTGTTAAAATGGTTTTGGCATATGGAGACAATAAATGTTGAAAGACTGACTTTGCAAGAATAGATGGATGTGTGTGTCTACTAAAAAAATGTCTCAGATCTCCTGGCGTGATCGGGTCACCAATCAAAAAGTCCTCCGACGTAAACACACCACAAAGGAGCTTCTACCAACCATTAAGCAGAGAAAACTGATGTACTTCAGTCACATTTTGAGAAATGAGAAGTACCGTCTCCTTCATCTTATCATACAGGTTAAGATTGGGGGGAGAAAATCTCAGGAACGCCGAAAGACATTGTGGCTGGAAAACCGCGAAAATGGTTCGGCAGTAGCACCAAGTCCCTGTTTCGAGCCGCAGCATCCAAAGTCAAAATAGCCATGATGATCGCCGATCTTCGATTGGAGTGGTACGAAAAGAAGAATGGATGTTGTGATAGAGAAAGACCATAAAGGAATGACGGAATTCCTGAAATAGCCAATGAATGGGATATTCAGAGTCACAATGAAACGAGAACTCATGATGAAATGAAAGAAGTATGTAAGTCGAAAAATTGCATCAGTGCAAAAAAAAGATCTGCAATGCTGGCCGCTTAGTTTGTAAAATTTTAAATGCTCTGTATCATTGTTATTTTATACTTCCTGAGATTTTTTGTTGTTTCCTTATTGTTTATAATGTATTTTATAATTTTTGTTTCATGACAAATAGGTTAGTATGAGGCTGACGACCCATACTGTAAAAATTGGCTCACTTTGTCAATTTCATCCTTATTTTAGGGAAGAGTGGTTGTTGAAAGCTGTGCAGGGTTTATGTTCATTTGAGTTCTGGGTTTTATTTTGTAAGTACCAGTGGCGAAGGGTGCCATACAAGCCGGTTCCCATCGGCTTCCCTTTTAAAATGATGTAACAAAGTAGTTAAAAAATATAGGCACAAAGTAAAAAAATACATTTGAAACCAAAGAAACAATACGTTTTTTTCCCCCATTGAAACCATGCAGTCTACTTTATTATCATTTTTGCCTCATTTTAAACGGGAAACCGATGGGAATTGGCTTGTATGGCACCCTTCGCCACTGGTAAGTACACATGTGGCATGTTTGAGCGCATATTTACATGTTTTTGCTTGTGAGTACACATTAGATTACAATCTATTTTTTTTTATCTTTGTAATTTTGATGGTAGATTGTAGAACATGGTTTTAGAATATAAATATGATTGTTTTTTGCAGGAAAATCAATAATCAAGTCTAAGCATGGACTGATAACAACTGTAGCTTACAAGCTGGGACCAAACTCTCCTACCATTTATGCCCTGGAAGGATCTGTGGCAATGGCTGGTAAATATTGTGGGTTTTCTTTCATCAAAACCTTTGACAGAATCAGTTTTCAGAAAAATTTAATGGTTACTTGACAATTTTGTAGCAAAAATCTGACAGATATTTTTCATGAAAAAATCTTATACCTCATTGCTGAGGGCTGTGACCCTTGTGGAAGTAACCACTCTTCTCCAGCTCTCTCTTGATTGCGCTGTCACAACACTCCAAACACTGAGGTGCCTGCTGCTGTCTTGACTTGATCTGTTCATCCCTCTCTTATCCTCCAAGCTACGAATTGGTTGACTTATAGGTTGGTATGCGGCTGACCACCCATACTATAAAAAATGGTTCACTTTCAATGTCACCCCTGTTTCATGGAAGGACGGCAAGAGTTGCAGGGCTTATGTTCATTTGAGATTGGGTTTTTATAATGTAGGTCCACATGCGGCATGTGTTAGCGCGTAATTATACATGTCTGCTTGTGGGAATGCATTTAATATATATATCCTTGCAGCTTAGATTAGATTAGATTACCAATCATAACCAGTCATTTGAGGCTATCCTCATTGCCATGGAAATTGTGTCTTAAGTACTGAAGAATCTATTGTATATAGTCACTGGCCAGAGTCAAGCCATCTAAGCGCAACTCTCGACAAATTAACTCATTATTTTTTCTCCTTTCTGCTGCATTTATGGTCCATACATAGAGAAAAATAGAGAGAATAGACTCCTGACTAGCTTTATATTGGTGCTGTTACTCACAACCCGGTCTTTTCATACTTTGTCCAACTTAGACATAGCACTTCTGGTAATGGTGATACAACGTCTGCTCTCTCCTTTGTAAGTTCCTTCATTGCTAATTTGAGATCCAAGGAACTGGAACTCGTTTATGAAAAAAATTAGGAAATAATTAATTCATGTCAGAGAAATAAAAATGTCTTCTCTCACAAATATTGAAGAAGCTATATACCGGAGAGGACCCAATACACAATGACAATACCTTCATATTTTCACCTTTCAGGCGCAGCATTAGAATGGCTTGAAGCCGGACTGGGAGTGAAGGAAGACCTGCTTTTATCTGCTGATGAAGTGGACGCGGTTCCCCAGCTGTCCCTCGGAGGCAGGCTGGAGGAGAAGCCAAAGAAACAAGTCATCAGGAGGTTCAACTCTGGTCTGCTGGATGACGAAGACAAGAAGATGGATGGAGAAGTGCTGTTTGTGCCGGCTTTCAGTGGATTGTATGCGCCGTACTGGAGAAAAGACGCCAGAAGGTAAGTTTATTTATCCATAGTCAAAGTTGCAAAGATATATTAACATTTAAGTTTCATATTAAATGCATGCCCATAAGCAGACACGTGGAAGTTTGCACTTACGAATGCTGCATGTGTACTAAAAAAATAAAGACCCATATCTCAAATGAACATAAACCCTGCAACTTTTGCCGACCTTCCCGGATATTTTATAAATTAAACAATGTTAAACAATAAATTAAACAATTCGCTCACATCACCCCGCTGTTAAAAAAACTTCATTGGCTTCGTTTCCCGGAGAGGGTGGTCTTCCGTGTTTGTTTAATGGTATATAAAGCCATCAATGGCTTGGCCCCACCTTATCTGGCTGATATGATTTCACCTGTTGAAATGGGTGTTAGGAGGCAGACACTCAGATCTGCGGGTGATGGAGTAGTCAATTTGGTTCAGCCGCGCCGTCAGATTCGTACAAACTTCGGAGACCGCGCTTTCCGTGTTGCGGGGCCGGTGGAGTGGAACAGACTGCCACCCGGAGTGAAGAACTCCAAATCTGTGGGTGTATTTCGGGGAGCACTCAAGACACACTTGTTTAGAAAGTCTTATCCATGATCGGAGAGGGCCCTTGAGGTGTGACACACACAAAAACGGCGCTCTCTTATCATGTGTAATTTAAAATAAATCAGCCTGTTATTATTATTATTATTATTATTATTAATGTCAAATTTATAAAAGTAAATATGTGTTGGCTGGAACATAGACAATAAATTACATTTTTACAATTAACCAACAATCCATATAAATACCAAAACAAAGACAAAATTCTAATTTAAAACTCTAGCCTTAGCCGCCAACATTACAGATCAACTGCCATTTCCAGTTATGTCATGTGATGTATTGTCATTGCGATGAAATTTCATATGATATTTTGTCATTGTGATGTTATGTCATTATGATGTTTTATGATGTATTGTCATTGTGATGTATGATGTTTCGTCTTGTGGTGTATTGTGATTGTGATGTTTTGTCATATGATATTTTGTGATGTATTGTCATTGACACGTAATATCATATGATATGTTTTCATATGATGTATTATCATTTTGACTTAATATTTTTTCTATACCATTACCGTGACCAGCCAATACAGCAATGTGAAGTTAATGTGTAGCCATTAATCTGTTTCCAGCGTAATCTGCGGCATCACATCCTCGACTGACTGCTCCCAGCTGGCTCGCGGGGCCCTGCGCGCTGCCGGTCTCCAGACCAGGGCGCTGCTGGAGGCCCTGCAAGCAGACACGGGGCGCAGCCTGTCCCGCCTGCTGGCCGGGGGCGCCCTGTCTGCTAGTGGGCAGCTCATGCAAGCCGAGGCAGACATGTGCGGGATATCCATCGGTAAATTCTAGTCTGTGGTCTCTGCTAGAAAGGGGATGGTGTCAGTAATATTTATTAAGTATGTTAAGTATGATGTGGTAAATGAGTTTGTATACTTGGGAAGTCTAAATCTAAATCTAAGTTGCAAAGATATGTTAAATTGGGGATTCGCATTGTATGCACTTTCACAAACTGACACGTTCTAGTTCGCACTTGCACATGCCGCATGTGAACCTACAAAATAAAAACCCAAATCTCTTGTGGACATACACCCTGCAACTCTTGCCGTCATCCCCTGAAACTGGAGTGACATTGGCAAAGTGAAACATTTTTACAGCATGGGTGGTTAGCCGCATACCAACCTATAAGTCAAAGAACATACACAACAAATTACATTTTTAAAATCAATAAATAATAAGATGTATGGACGTAACAAATTCCAATTTAAAACACCACATACTATAAAAATAGTAACCATACTTGTAAAATAGAGCATTAAACTTTGCAACTTTTATTTTTTTATTATTTTTTTTAAGAAATCCTGTGCGGGAGACTCCCTAGATTCTAAAGACTCAAGGGGTCTATGACACTTGTTGTAGTGCCGCAGAGGTGTACGAGATTGGTCGTCGCTACAAAGCACCAATACTCAAGCAAGACCCAGTTGCTGTATGGCTGGATGGACCTTTCAGTGACCGGGCTTTTTGTTAAAGGCTTTGTGATTTTTTTTCAACCCAGCGAAGAGCATATTTGGAAACATAAATGGTTTATTTTTGTGCTCCGCTGGGATCCGAATCCACAACCTTCCATTTACGAGTCCGAAGTGTTGCCACTGGACAACGGACCGGTCCAAGATGCCAACGACATGCGGTGTACCTGAGTGGTAACCCATCCAAGTAGCATCCGCGCCCAATGTTGTTTATAGAATTGTTTGCATGTCTTCTCCAACAGTCCGCCCCCTGATGACGGAGTGTTCAGCCTTGGGGGCTGCAATGGCCGCTGGGAGAGCCTCGGGGATTGATGTGTGGCCCCGAAAGGTGCCCCCTCCACCTTCCGACAGCTTCCATCCCACCACGGGAGAAGACGGTGAGTGGCACCCATTTAATTTCACAGTTAAAGTGATGTATCTTCCACCGATCCCTTAATTTGAAGTTTCCTACTTTCAAGAGAATTTGATTCATTATGTAAAAATGGAAAATATTAAGCTGATTTATTTGGTGAGCGCTGTTTTTGTGTGAATCACACGTCAAGAGCCCTCTGTGAGCTTGGTCGTCGCTGTAGAAAGCGACAATTCTCAAGCAAGACCCAGTTGTTGTAAGGCTGGATGCAACTTTGGTTGGTGTGAGGCCGACTAAAAGGCAGCCTCACACCAACATTTTTAGCTTTGAGCCTGACCTTACCCATAAAAATAGATAGGTCCCAAATCGCCACATGTGATCCCTTCGGGGATTACACAGACAAGAAATTACTTGGCTTGTTGCAGTTGCTACGTAGCAAAGGACATAGTGAGATGCAGCAGACCCAGGAGGCAATTATTTCTCCAAAATAAGTCATGAAAGACTCTCACACATTGTAGCTGATGAGATGCCAAATTTGGAAAAATAGCTGGAATTCCTCAACTCAGGATCCATGAGCCCATATGAAGTTTTTTGTGAATCACGGATCCAAATATCTAGATCATTAAAAAGAAGACAAATGTTTTCCAACAGCGACATCAACGAAACATATTTACAATTATAATAGCTACACAGTTATCTTTTTTTTACTAGGATATTAAGCGAACCGTTATAAGAGAGCTTACATTTTTCTCGACATTTCTTTAGCGACGTAGCTAACGTCTTCACGAGACACCCTCTTTGCACGACGACTGATGATGAACTGCCAATTTGTACAGTAAAGGTGGTCAACCTCGTGTCTAAGAACTGTTTTTTACCTTCCAGATCGAAACATGATGTATGTAAGATGGCAGATGGCCTTGGATAGGAGCTTCGGCCTGGCTAATGAAGAGTTACCATTGGAAAAAGACAAAGTTGATTGTGGTAAGAAGGCTTTAACAATAATAATAATTACAAATTTGTTTTTATTTATAAGTAGAGCACAACTAACAATCTTTTAAAGGAAAATTGTCCTTTATATTTACGGCCTCATTAAGAATGATAGTCCGGTCGATAGCTCAGTTGGTAGAGTGCTTGCATTCCATGTCGTGAGCTCGGGTTCGAATCCCACCGAGGGTATCAGAAATGATTTCCCGTTTCGGTGTTTATTTCAAACGCCAAAATAAAATACCGGCAAGGTTTACTCAGCCTTCACAAGAAATGAGTAGCAGCCCTCTCGGGAGCTGGGAAACCCCCACTTCAACTGAAGTGGTTGGCGTAAGGCCGGCCCCCTTACCTGTAAAAATAAATAGGTTCAACTCGCCACATGCGACCCCTTCGGGGATAATGCGGCAAGAAGTTACACTATATGTGTAGCTTAGTTGCGTTTATTAAGAACAAGAACATAATATGTCTACAAAGATACAACACTGAACCGTATGACCTGTACCAAGAAGTTGATATTTGTTTTAAAGAATCCTATGCAGGAGACTGCCCAGCTTTCAGAAAATCTAGAAGTCTATGCCTCTTATTGGAGTGCTGTAGAGGTTTGGGTGTTAGTGAGCTGGCTGTTGATATCCTGATCCTTTGTAGCAGGAATGTTAGCTACGTAATTCTGTATTGTGCGTAGCATTCCTTTGCTTTGAGGCACTGAAAAAAAGTGAGAGATTTTTTTAATAGAACAAGGTTAAAGTGGGACCGGAACACACATTTCTGTAACTCGTTCCATAAACAGTCAGTGTGGCAAAGGAATGAGTCGTTAAATGCCCATTTCTCATAGCTTTGATGTCGATTGCAAAGAGATCATTGTGAGCCGTTCTACGAGTTGCTCTTGATTTGACGAGATTAGAAGGAATAAGTGAGGATATTTCATCAGAACTGACACCATTATGTGGTCCGTTCAATGAGAGTCAGCAAACTGCATTGGCTGGGCTGATTGCAAAGAGATTAATGTGAGCCGTTCTACGAGTTGCTCTTGATTTGACGCGATTAGGAGGAATAAGTGAGGATATTTCATCAGAACTGACACCATTATGTGATCCGTTCAATGAGAGTCAGCAAACTGCATTGGCTGGGCTATAGTCTAGTGAATAGACCATCAGAGCCTGGAAAAGATGGTTGTGATGGCTGACATAACGCATTATACTCTCAGCCAGTTATCAAGCTGACGTGAAAACCACTGCGTAACTTTGATAACCAGCCTTGAAAGTGCTTTCTGCTTGTAAAAGTGAAACGGTGGCAGAAATAAAAGCTACTAATAGAAATAAAATTTCATTCAAAAGCGTAAAACTTGACAGAAATAATCTTGTTTTTTATTTGTTTTTGTTTCAGATATGAAAGGATCGCGTCCCAGCCTATCCCTACCAGCGAGCATTTTTTTTATTTCTAGTTGCCTGTTGTTACTAATTGCTAGCAAACTCAAGTCATAGACAAATATTTTGAGTTGCCATTGTTAAAAATGATAATTTAACACAACTATTACCAGGGTTTTTTTCCATCTTTGAATGATTATTAATAATATTTTGTTGGAAAGCAAATCTTTTTTTTTTGTGTTAACTATTTTGTATTGTGTTTGTTGATTTTCATGTTGTGGCTTAGTACCTACCATATTGTGTTATATTATTTTATATAAGTAGGTATTTAAAATTTCTTCACTGTTTTTTATTACTGGCAATTCTTATGTTTTTTTGTTGTTAATAGGTAAATAAGAAGTGTTATTTGTTTAGACATACATGAAAAAAAGATCAAATGGACTCGGAACGGATGTTCTGAATTTGAAGGGCTTGCAAACTTTACAGGTTTTAGTAACTAGCGTCCTCAGTAGCCTATAATCTAAGTTGCATAGATACGTTAACATTTAAGATGTTAAATCTTACAAATTACTATAAAAAAAAATCAATTATTATTTTTTTAAACACTGCTTTATTTCTAATATATGTACATATACATACAATGATTATAATTACTGGAAAAAAATGCAACTATGCTACACATATAGTGTGACTTCTTGCCGCATTATCCCCCAAAGGGTTTTGAATGTGGCAAGTGGAACCTATTTTTTTTACAGGTAAGTGGTTAAGAGTTTCCCAGCTCTTGAAAGGGCTGGTACTCATTTCTTGTGAGGGCTGAGTAAACCTTGCCAGTATTTTATTTTGGTGTTTGAAAGAACCGCTCACGGCATTGAAAACAAAGCTTATTTATTCAGTTTTATTTGGTTCTATTTTTTTTCAATGCCTTTCTTAAGGTTCTTATTAAATTTAAATTAAATTAGGCTGATTTATTTGGTGAGCGCTTTTTATGTGTGTTTCACACCTTAAGAGCCCTCTGCAAGCTTGGTCGTTGCTGTAGAAAGCGCCAATTCTCAAGCAAGACCCAGTTTTTGTAAGGCTGGATGGACCTTTTGATGACCGGTCTTTGGTACAGGTTTATGAATTTTTCTACCCAGCGAAGAGCAAATTTGAAAATATAAATGGTATATTTTTTCTGTGCTCCGCCGGGATTCGAACCCACGACCTTCCAGTTACGAGTCCGAAGTGTTACCACCTGGACTACGGACCGTTATATAATCTATAATCTATAATCTAAGTTGCAAGGATATATTCATTTAAAGCTCTCAGATGTAAGCCCACAAACCAACAAGTGTAGTTCGCGCTTACAAATGCTGAATGTGTACTTACAAATAAAATCCAAACCTCAAATGAACATAAGCCCCACAACTTTTGCCGACCTTCCCTGAAACAGGGGTAACATTGGCAAAGTGAACCATTTTTTACAGTATGGGTGGTCAGCCTCATACCAACCTATAAGTCAAGGAATATGAATAAAAAATTACATTTAAATATATAAAAGAACAAAACCTTACAAAGAAATCTATACAAAAAAAGTCAGAAATTTCCTATGCAAAAAATGTAGCAAATTAATACACCAACATTAGAAATCACCATTGCAGATTAGCCACCACTTCTTCCTGTCCTTGCACACTTCTTTCATTTCATCCAGAGTCATAACCTTTTTCATGCAAGTCCTCCTTTTATTATGACTCTGGATATCCCATTCATTCGCTATTTCAGAAATTTGATCCATCCATACTTTTCTCGGTCTTCCTCTACCGCGACATCCATCTATTTTAGCAACATATACTTTCTTCGTCAATCTTTCATCACTCATTCTCTCCATATGCCCGAACCATCTTAACATTCATATGCATTATATGCATTTTTACGCCATTTTATGTGTTCCTGGATATTTTAAGATATGTGTGTATCAAAAGTAGCGAAAAAAACTTCCCATAGAGTTGGAAATGTAAAAAATCTGCCTTTATACAATCTCTATTACCTGTTTCAGACGGGTCAAATATTAATATTATGTTTATTAATTTCTACTAAACTTTATGCAACCAAAAATTGTAATGAAACACTGTTTATTTTCACTCTATCCCTTATCTTTATAAAATGCAACGGCCTCCCCATACAAAATAGTTGTGCGTTAATGGCATTCAAACTGAAGAACTCCTAAACAGATGCACGTCATATTCACAACAAATATTGTTCAGGACTTGGGATGTGCTTCCTCATCATTAGTAGATTTTAAATTGTTGTTTTTTAAATAAATAAACATGATCAATCACAACACCTTTTTATGTAAAACCTATGCGAGAAACAAAACTCATTTTGACATTCGAATTTCAAATAAATTTCCAGCACTTCAACATAGGCTTCAAAGTTGCCATCGTTGCCATTGCCAAGTCGATTCTTTTTCGGTTGAATTCCGTTGAGTACCTACCTATATTCTTTATTTATTTCAAAATTATACTTCAACCAGTTATAACATGTATTTTTTAGAAATAATGACGATCGATTCGGTCAACTTTTTATATGAAACCGTACTTATTGCGGCATTTAATTTTTTTAAAGTATTATTTTACAATATATAATCTAAGTTGCACAGATACAATAACTTTTATAATTCATATTCAATGCATGCCCCCCTGGAGACATGAGTGGGTTCGCGCTTATAAATGCTGCATGTGAACTTACAAATTAAAATTAAGGCCTCTAATGAACATAAGCCCTGCAACTTTTGCCAACCTTTTCAAAAACAGGGGAAACATTTGTCAAGTGAACCATTTTTTGCGATATGGGTATTCAGACTCATACTTACCTATAAGTAAAGGATTTGAGTTTGAAAAATCCTTCAACAACGTTAAATTTAATTTATAATCTAAAGTTGCAAAAAAAGTTATTTGATGATTCAAATTGAATGCACGCCCACAAACTGGCAAATGTCATTTCACGCTAACATATAGTTGTGGCGCTTGATTTTTTTTAAATATTAGAATATATAATCTAAGTTGCACAGATACAATAACTTTTATAATTCATACTCAATGCATGCCCCCCTGGAGACACGAGTGGGTACCTTATTAATGCTGCATGTGAACTTACAAATTAAAATTAAGGCCTCTAATGAACATAAGCCCTGCAACTTTGGCCAACCTTTTCAAAAACAGGGGGAACATTTGTCAAGTGAACCATTTTTTTCGATATGGGTATTCAAGCTCATACTTACCTATCCGTCAAGGATTTGAGTTTGAAAAATCCTTCAACAACGTTAAATTTAATTTATAATCTAAAGTTGCAAAAAAAGTTATTTGATGATTCAAATTGAATGCACGCCCACAAACTGGCAAATGTCATTTCACGCTAACATATAGTTGTGGCGCTTGATTTTTTTTAAATATTAGAATATATAATCTAAGTTGCACAGACACAATAACTTTTATAATTCATATTCAATGCATGCCCCCCTGGAGACACGAGTGGGTTCGCACTTATAAATGCTGCATGTGAACTTACAAATTAAAATTAAGGCCTCTAATGAACATAAGCCCTGCAACTTTTGCCAACCTTTTCAAAAACAGGGGAAACATTTGTCAAGTGAACCATTTTTTGCGATATGGGTATTCAGACTCATACTTACCTATAAGTAAAGGATTTGAGTTTGAAAAATCCTTCAACAACGTTAAATTTAATTTATAATCTAAAGTTGCAAAAAAAGTTATTTGATGATTCAAATTGAATGCACGCCCACAAACTGGCAAATGTCATTTCACGCTAACATATAGTTGTGGCGCTTGATTTTTTTTAAATATTAGAATATATAATCTAAGTTGCACAGACACAATAACTTTTATAATTCATATTCAATGCATGCCCCCCTGGAGACACGAGTGGGTTCGCACTTATAAATGCTGCATGTGAACTTACAAATTAAAATTAAGGCCTCTAATGAACATAAGCCCTGCAACTTTTGCCAACCTTTTCAAAAACAGGGGAAACATTTGTCAAGTGAACCATTTTTTGCGATATGGGTATTCAGACTCATACTTACCTATAAGTAAAGGATTTGAGTTTGAAAAATCCTTCAACAACGTTAAATTTAATTTATAATCTAAAGTTGCAAAAAAAGTTATTTGATGATTCAAATTGAATGCACGCCCACAAACTGGCAAATGTCATTTCACGCTAACATATAGTTGTGGCACTTGATTTTTTTTTAAATATTAGAATATATAATCTAAGTTGCACAGATACAATAACTTTTATAATTCATATTCAATGCATGCCCCCCTGGAGACATGAGTGGGTTCGCGCTTATAAATGCTGCATGTTAACTTACAAATTAAAATTAAGGCCTCTAATGAACATAAGCCCTGCAACTTTTGCCAACCTTTTCAAAAACAGGGGAAACATTTGTCAAGTGAACCATTTTTTGCGATATGGGTATTCAAGCTCATACTTACCTATCCGTCAAGGATTTGAGTTTAAAAAATCCTTCAACAATGTTAAATTTAATTTATAATCTTAAGTTGCAAAAAAAGTTATTTGATGATTCAAATTGAATGCACGCCCACAAACTGGCAAATGTCATTTCACGCTAACATTTAATTGTGGCACTTGATGTTTTTAATTTTAGAATATAAATCTAAGTTGCATACATACATTTTATAATTCATATTCAATGCATGCCCCCAAGCAGACATGAGTGACTTTGCGCTTACAAATGCTGCATGTGTAATTACAAATAAAAATTTCAGCCTCTCATAACCATAAGCCATGCAACTTTTGCCGACCTATTCAGAAACAGGGGGAACATTAGTTAAGTGAACCCATTTATGCGATATGGGTGGTAAGCCTCATACTAACCCTTAGGTCAAGGAGTTTGGGTTTGAAAAATCCTTAAACAACGGTTATCTTAATTTATAATCTTAAGTTGCAAAAAGAGTTTTGATGATTCAAATACAATGCACACCCACAAGCTGGCAAATGTTCTTTCACGCTAACATATAATTGTGGCACTTGATGTTTTTAATTTTAGAATATAAATCTAAGTTGCATACATACATTTTATAATTCATATTGAATGCATGCCCCCAAGCAGACATGAGTGAGTTTGCGCTTACAAACGCTGCATGTGTAATTACAAATAAAAATTTCAGCCTCTCTTGACCATAAGCCCTGCAATTTTGCCGACCTTTTCAGGAACAGAGAAACATTCCTTCAGTGAACATTTTTTTAGGTATGGGAGGTCAGCCTCATACCTCATGCTTCATACAAGATACTCAGAACATGAAAGAACTAAATAACCCTTTTACCGCAATTTTTTTTTCAAATTACTTCTTAAAGCATTTAATTACTATGAAGGAGGTGTGAGGAAAAATTATTGCGAAGCCAGACTTACACTGCCCGAAGGGCCTAGCAGACAACCGTGCGCAGCACGGTCAGTCTACTAGTTATTAATATAATTTTAATTAATAAATATGAATATTTTCGGTCTCTCGATCACCTTCAGGTACAAGAGAATTTTTGGTTCTATAAAGTTAAGTAGAAATCAATGAATACGACTTTTCACAGTGTTAATACACAAACCGTACAAAATTAATATGTTAGGAGAAGAGTGTGTGTGTAAGGCCCTGTATTTTCGCAGTTAGTATGGCGACTTAATACTGAGTGAAAAGGATGCTCTTATGTCGATCGTCTGGGTAGTTTTTTTATCAGTTAAAAGTCACATATGCTAACGGTGAAAATACTGGAACTTTGTTTTGCCTGTGGGCATGCAAACTGTCAAGATTAGTAGGGTCCAAAATGACTGGGTTATGAATGAGTGCGTTTTAAACAAGACTATGAGAGTGAATGTTCAATAAGATGGGTCGGACCTCTAGAAGGAATGGATAATGAACGACTGACAGAAGTGTCTTTTCTGTCTAGAAACTTTGCTCACCTCAAAAGAACTTCTGCCAATATTAGGCAAGAAAGCTGATGTCCTTCAGTCACATTATGAAAAATGAGAAATACCGCCTTCTCCATTGTCACCGGGTCACTGGGATGGTCGAGGGGGTAAGGCGTTGGCCCTCGAATTCGGCAAGCGCCGGTTCGAGCCTGGCCTTGTCCTATCGACAATAACTTCGACCCTGGTTCAACAGATGTCATTTCATGCACACAAGCTTCTGCTTTTGCATAAAGACAATTGGCCAGGTAAAATTGGTTGGTGAATTGCAATGCTCTTCATAAATTTATGTAAAAAAAAATTGAAGAGAAGAACTCAGGGACGCCGAAGGACATTGTGGCTGAAAAACCTATGACAACGGTTCAACAAAAGTACCAAGTGCCTGTTTCAAACAGCAACTTTCAAGGTCAAATAGCCATGATGATCACCGATATGCAATAGAAGTGTCACCAAGAGAAAAAGACAAAAGAGTGTACTGAGAGAATGTCAAAGGTATGGGTGGAAGGAGAAGACCGAGGAAAGAATGGATTCATCAAATAAGCGAAATCTCAAATGACTGGAACCTGCAGAGTGAGAAAACGAAAAGAGTATGCACAAAGAGTGATGAATGTCGAGGAGGTGAAAGAAGTGTAAAATAACACAACAAAGTGGCGACACATCTGCGGAGGTACTGGCCACCCCTAGCGAAATAGCGGATGGATACATGCACAAGTACATGCATTTAGCATACTCATTAATTGCATTCACACATACTTACCTACACCCTCCTACTTATTCATCAATACTCTCTCAGTTTGAAGTTCGTGTACGTTTTTGTTCGTGTTTCTCTGATTTTACTTTTAAAATTAAAAGTACCACCTTTCAGAATAAAACATTGTGTAAACTTACCTCGATTGGGTAAATTGAAAAGATGTATGAAAACTAAATCACTCTCTACCAGAGCCGTTGTATATTCCATACATTTTCAATCTACCCAGTCAAGGTGATAATTACAAAATATTTTATACTGTTGGGGAATTTATCTGAATTTTTTTTCAAATTAGTAGAAAAAAATATTTATTGAAAAATTGTAGTTACCTAATTAATTAGAAACAAGATTCAATAAAGAGAATTACTTATTTTAGAACATTGTTTTATTAATTGTCTTCGCATATACCTTTGGAACCTGGACACTGGCCTAGCGACCTAGCGTAACAAATGGAGTCGGCACATTTGAAATATACCCTCAGCTTGATGACGTCACGTGTTGTTGCCCATATCTAATCTAAGTTGCAAAGATATGTAACATTAGGGATTCGTAAAATATTCATTCTCACAAGCAGACATGTATAAATTCGAGCTTGCTCATGCCGCATGCAAACCTACAACATAAAAACCTAGATCTTAAATAAACATACACCCTGCAACTCTTGCCAACCTTCCTGAAACAAGGGTGACGTTGGCAAAGTGAACCATTTTCTACATCATGGGTGGTCAGCCGCATATCAACCTAAAAGTTAATGACAACAACAAAAAAACGTAAAAAGAGCCCTTCGTGTGTGTATACGAAGGATTAAAGTCATCGATTTATTTGTTTCAGACTTTAACACGAATCCTCCTACAAAAAGTGATAAGTAGGTATGTTTTGGTCATAAAAGTGAACAGCTGTTTTTTCTTCCATAGTCTATGACCTACTTTGTCTATGACAGTTCTATACTCTGTGGACAGTTCAAAAAAGAAAATAATATAACCTCAAAGCAATCTGTCAAATTTCATTTTATTTTCAAAATGAGACGAACTAAGGCTTGTAAAAGCATACTTTTAAACTCGTTTCGACACTTTTCCAACAGCAGTGGCCATGAGAAAACTAAGAAACTTCGTAATATCGGAATTCTCGCTCATATCGATGCCGGTAATGTATGGGAGATTTTTTTTGACAACGATGTTTATTTTATTTTATTATTGTTTTAGGTTAGTTTAAAGAAGTAAGTCTGTATGTTTTTGAACATAAGCAAATTAACATAAGCCCTGCAACTTTTGCCGACACCTTCCCTAAAACAGGGGTGACATTGGCAAAGTGAACCAGTTTTTTACAGTATGCGTGGTCAGCCTCATACCAACCTATAAGTCAAAACCACTTTTTCCTTTCACACTTCCTCTGTAAGTATATATACTTTGTCAGTCTATCATTCATTCTTTACACATGCCCAAACCATCTCATCACATTCTTTTTTACCTTAACTTTCACATCCTCTTTCAGCATACATTCTTTCTTTACCCATTCATTTCTAACTCTATCCTCCAGAGTTTTTCCTGTCATGCTTCTCAAATGTTTCACATTGTTTGATTGTTAAACTTTGCACAAATATAAATCTATTTCTATTGTCTTATATCCTGTCGCCATTCCTCTAGGGGTGGCCGATACCTCCACACAAGTGCCTCCACTTGGCTCTGTCCTTGCATACTTCTTTCATCTCACCTAGTTTCACCGTATATTGTTGCAGGTAAAACGACGACCACGGAACGGATGCTGTTTTATTCTGGCACAATAGGAAATATGGGAGAAGTGCATCACGGGACCACTGTCACGGATTACATGGAGCAGGAGAGACAGAGAGGAATCACCATTACAGGTAAATACTTGTATAACGGGGCAGAGCAGGATCGCGCCTTTAGCGTTGCCGTCCTTCCATGCTTACATGTGTGAGGATTGAAATGATTAGTTTTACAGGTAATAAAAAAATGCTTCAATTTGTATTTTTTTTTTTAATAGATTTGTGAAGAGGCATGCAATTCACCAACCTATTTTGTCTGGTCCGATGTCTTCATGCAAAAGCAGAAGCTTGTGTGTATGGAATGGCATCTGTTGAACCAGGGTCGAAGATATGGTCAAAGGGCCAAGTAATTCGAACCAGCGTTATTCTGTTCCAAATACGCTAGTCAAGAACAGCGACTTGACCTCCTTGGGCATAACAATGATAAAAATAATAAAGTAATAGAAGATACTGTTGCTACAGGTATTTATCCAAAAATTTCAAGTAAATCGCCCTGTCACTTGAGACTTGTTATTTTTCAAAATGATCAGGGTCTGAAAGGGTTAATTAAAAACTACCCAATGGTGTCTGTTACACCAGGCTCAAGGGGCCCAACGGGAATCAAACTAGCGTTATTCTATTTCAAATATGCTAGTCAAGATTAGCGAATTGACCCTCTTGGCCATAACGCAGACAATGCTGTGAACAATAAAAAATCCCTGATTATTCGGAATCTATTTTTTACTTACTATTAAGTAGTGGCAAATCTGAGGGATATTTTAACCTCTAGAATGCCGGAATGCGGATCCATGCTCTGAGTACTTATTGTGAATATATGTCAGGATAGGAAAAAATGGAGGCAACTCTGCAGAGGCTCTGGCCACCCCTAGCGGAATGGCGACAGAGTTACAGTTACAGTATTTAGTATTTACACAAAAATAAGATCAAAAATATTGTTTAAAATTCTCTTCTTGGATAAAACTACCCATCAATAAACTCAAAGCATTAATTATTATCATTTGTGAATATTTAAAAATGTATATTTTTAGTGGAGGAATCTATTGTTGAATCCGCTGTTAGTACCTGCACATGTTTTCAGCGGCCGCTGTTTCCTTCCTCTGGGACGACCATCAGTTCAACTTGGTGGACACTCCTGGTCACATTGACTTCACGATGGAAGTGGAGCAGAGCCTCGGAGTCCTGGACGGAGCTGTCATCGTCCTGGATGGCAGCGCAGGTAGATAAAAAACAATCAAGAGTTTTGCATGGACCATGTTTGGACAACTTGTTTATTTTTTTCATTATTGTATAAAACAGCATATGTCTATTTTTTACATCTTGAATCACACTTCATTAATAATAATTAGCCAATTTAAAAAAAAAACAGCTTGATAGCTCAGTTGGTACAGTGCTTGCATTCCTTGCCGAGAACTCGGGTATCCATCACACCGAGGGGGCGGAAATGTTTATCTCCAACCCAAAATAAAATACTGGCAAGGTTTATTCAGCCTTCACAAGAAATGAGTGCCATTTCCCTCGGGAGCTGGGAAACATTCACTTTAACTGAAGTGATTGGCGTAAGACCCCCTTACCTCTAAAAATAACAAAAAAGTTTCCAAGCTCCTGAGGGGGCTGGTACACATTTCTTGTGAAGGCTGAGTAAACCTTGCCGGAATTTTCAATTTGGGTTTGAAATAAACACTGAAACGGGAAATCATCTCTGACACCCTTGGTGGGATTCGAATCCGGGCTCTCGACATGGAATGCAAGCTCTCTACCAACTGAGCTATCAACCAGACTGAAGTGCTGATGAAAATTTGTAAATTACAGGATTTTCATACTTTTCTCTCGTAGAAAATAGGAAATAAGGTGCATTTGTTTGAGAAACCCATGTTACCTTTATATAGGGTTTTCCAATAAGAGGTGTTATTTTGATATTCAAAGAAAAATGCCTTTTTTTGAGATAAATGATCGCATGTTTATTTCATAATAAAGGGGAAGGTATGCCGTTAATAATGAAAAACAACATCAGCCAAATGGCCACCACGACCACGCTTACAGGACCATATCCTTTTCAGGAAATTTTCCATAACCAAATCGCAAAGTGGCTGCCCTATGTTCTCGATATCCACACGAATTCCATCTTTGAGGTCTTGAATCGACGCTGGGCTTTTGGCGTAGACTTTTCTTTCACGTAGCCCCAAAGGAAGAAGTCGCAAGGTGTTAAATCACAAGATCTCGGTGGCCAATTGTGATCACCTCTTCGAGAGATAACACGGTCCGGAAACTTTTCCCGTAAAAGATCAATGGTTTCGTTGCTTGTGTGGCACGTAGAGCCGTCTTGTTGAAAGTAAACGTTGTCCAGATCAATACCATCCAACTCCGGCCATAAAAAATCACTAATCATCTCTCGATAGCGCAATCCATTCCCCGTAACTGTTGATCCAACCTCATTTTCGAAAAAGTAAGGTCCAATGACCCTGCCGGACCATAAACCGCACCAAACAGTCACACGTTGAGGATGGAGAGGCTTCTCAACAATAACTCTTGGGTTTTCCGAGCCCCAGATGCGACAATTTTGCTTGTTGACGTAGCCACCGAGGTGGAAATGGGCCTCATTAGTCATGATGATTTTTCGATGGAATTCCGGATCATTTTCATGCATTTCAAGGACCCAATCAGCAAAGACGACAATGCGTTGTTGCAGCGTGTATCGTTCCATTTTTAGTAATGGCGTAGTTTCTACTTGTCAAATGTTAAAAAATAACAGCTTCAAAAGTGACGGCTACCGAAATAGCGGGCTATTCAAAATAACACCTCTAATTGGAAAACCCTATATGTCACTTTTTCAGTTTTACCTTTGAGGTATCGATGTATAGAATCCTAGTACATAGAATTATCCAGGAGCTCTTTGTTGGCAATATTTGATTGCTTTCAATGCTGCAGGTGTGGAGGCCCAGACGTTGACTGTGTGGAGGCAGTGTGACGGACATCAGCTGCCCAGGATCGTCTATGTCAACAAGATGGACAGACGGGACGCCGATCTGAAAATGAATCTGGAATCTCTGCGGCAAAAGTTGCAGGTTACTCCGCTCTGCCTGCAGCTGCCTATAAAGAATGGGGATGAGAAATTGAAAGGTAATCGTGCCTGAATGAACGACTTGACAACAGAAAAAATGTATGAAACATTGATTAATGGAAAAGACATAGGTAGATGGCATAAGTCAGTTCCTATAGCAAAGTATTTGCCATCTATCTATAATCCATAATCTAAGTTTCAAAGATATTTTAACATGGAAGATTCATATGAAATGCATGCTCACAAGCAGACACAGTATGTAAGTTTGCGCTTACACAAGACCCATGTGAACTTGATCTCAAAAAAATATATGTCCTGTAAATTTGCCGATCTCCCCTGAGACAGGGGTGAAATTTGCAAAGTGAGCCATTTTTTACAGCTTGGGTGGTCAGCCTCATACCTACCGTCTTATAAGTCAATGAACAGACTATTTTAATTCTACGGTAGTGATGAATTCCTTGACTTATAGGTTGCTATGAGACTGACCACACATACTGTAAAAGAAGATTCACTTTGCCAATGTCACCCCTATTTCAGGGAAGGTCTGCAGGGAAGAGTTGCAGGGCTTATGTTCATTTAAGGTATGGATTTTAATTTATAAGTACACATGCAGTTATGACCGGTCTGTAGTTCAGTGGTAACACTTCGGACTCTGAATGGAAGGTTGTGGGTTCGAATCCCGGCAGAGCACAGAATACATACCATTTGTATTTTGTAATTTGCTCTTCGCTGGATTGAAAAATTCATAAACCTTTACCAATGACTGGTCAATAAAGGTTCATCCAGTTTTGGTCTTGCTTGAAAATTGGTTTTTTGAAGCGACGACGACCAAGCTCGTAAAAAGGTCGATAGCTCAATTGGTAGAATGCTTGCATTCCATGCCGAGATAAGGTTTGATGGCAAGGTTTACTCAGCCTTCACAAGAAATGAGAACCAGCCCCCACGGGAGCGACCGGGATGATATGTGTAGCGTAGTTGCATGCAGCATTTGTAAGCGCGAACTTACTCGCGCCTATTTGTGGGCATGCATTTAATATGAATTTTAAATTGATTTCTACTAAATTTTGTAAAACCAAAAATGACAAAACGAAACACTGTTTTATTTATGTACACTCAATTTTTTTTTTTTTTTTTAAATATATACACAAACGTTTTCAGTCTCAATCATTTTCAGGTACAATAAAATTATTTTTATTTTTATTTTAAATGTTAATATATCTCTTTGCAACTTAGATTATACATAGATTATGTAGACTATTTCATTTTTAGATTATCTTATTTTCAGGTGTCATCGATGTCCTAAATATGGAAGCGATTTTGTGGCACACTGAAAACAGAGGGAAAAAATACATCAGAAAGAAACTGGCCGAATCGTCCGAGGGCAAACTGTGGGAACGAACGATGGACACCAGACGTGAGCTGGTCGACACTCTATCAGAACACGACGATAGCCTTGCCGAGATTGTCATCCAATCCGATTCCCTGGACAATATCGCAGCTGCACATCTCCACAATGCAATTAGGAGAGCGACTCTAAGCTTGAACGCTGTCCCTGTTATGTGCGGCAGTTCCTATAAGAATGTCGGCGTTCAGACGTTGATGGACGGAGTGGTTTCGTACTTGCCGAGTCCACTGGAAAGGAACGAGCTATACCGGTGTTTTGGTAAAGATTTGTGCGCCCGTGCCTTTAAAGTGCAGCACGATGATCAGAGAGGTGTCCTGACGTACTTTCGGATATTTTCCGGAGAGCTGAAGAAAGCGGAAAAGATTTATAATATACGCAAAGATAAATCGGAAACGGTAAATGATTGCATTGATTCTAACTGTAATCTATTAGAGAAGCTCTAGAGATATATTCACACTTAACCCTTCCGACTGTGGGTGTCACGCATAGACGTCAAGTGTAAACTTGCATATAGTGCGGCTTTCAATCATAGACGTCATCTAACTTTTAACTTATCCCTGACATCTGTCTTCAGGAATACAAAAGTCTGTAATTGTAAATATGTACTAAACCTTTATAATTTTTGTTGTTGAATAACTAATACATGTGACTGTTCACATAGTTTGAAGTGTATAATCTATCTATAATCTAAGTTGCAAGGATATATTCATTCAAAGCTCTCAGATGTATGCCCACAAACAAACACGTGTAGTTCGCGCTTACAAATGCTGATTGTGTACTTACAAATAAAATCCAAACCTCAAATGAACATAAGCCCTGCAACTCTTGCCGACATTCCCTGAAACAGGGGTGACATTGGCAAAGTGAACCATTTTTTACAGTATGGGTGGTAAGCCTCATACCAACCTATAAGTCAAGGAATACGAGTAAAAAATAACATTTAAGTATAAGAAAACAACAAAACCTTAAAAATAAATCTATACAAAAAAAGTAAAAAAAAATGTCTTATGCAAAAAATGTAGCAAGCCAATAAACCAACATTAAAAATCAGCATTGCAGATTAGCCGCCACTTCTTCCTGTCCTTGCATACTTCTTTATTATTTATTTAAGTGTCAACAATCAATTAAGGTAGGTTATCAGTAATTGTTTTAAAAATGTGCTTGAAAAAATATTCAGCACTGGGGGTGTTCATATCTAATCTAATCTAATCTAAGCTGCAAGGATATATACCATTTAAGATTTATATTAAATGCATTCCCACAAGCAGATATGTATAATTTCGCGCTAACACATGCCGCATGTGGACCTACAATATAAAAACCCAATCTCAAATGAACATAAGCCTTGCAACTCTTGCCGTCCTTCCCTGAAACAGAGGTGACATTGGCAAAGTGAACCAATTTTTACATTATGGGTGGTCAGCCGCATAACAACCTATAAGTCAAGGAACATACATGACAAATTACATTTTTTAAAAACAATAAATCACAATATATACATGGACATAAAAACTAAATCATAAAACCAATTTTACTTTAACAAACCTCAGCCGCCAACATCACAGATCAACCGCCATTTCTTTCTATCCTTACATACTTCTTTCATTTCCTCCAGAGTCATAACCTTCTTCATACAAGCTCTTCTTTTATTATGACTCTGGATATTCCATTCATTCGCAATTTCGGATATTTGGTCCATCCATACCTTTCTCGGTCTTCCTCTACCACGACATCCATCTATTCTACCAACATATACTTTCTTCGTCAGTCTTTCCTCATTCATTCTCTCCATATGCCCAAACCATCTTAACAAACTTCTTTTAATCTTCACTTTCACACTTTCTCTTGCACCACATTCTTCTCTTACAAAATCATTCCTCACCCTGTCACTCCGTTTTTTCCCAATCATACTTCTTAGAAAGTCCATTTCAACAGTATGGACTTTACTAATTTCACTTTCATTCACCATTTCATTCACAATTTCACGTTCATACAGCCAGAATATTCAGAAGCGAAAAGGTGAAGATTCACTCTTAGTACTTACTTACACAATTTTAATAACATTGGGTTGAGTGCTGAATCAAACTTCAAGAGCCCTCTACGAGGTCAATTTGTGTGCCAATTTGATTGCTATTACTGTTGTAGGGAGGTGCATTATATCTACCATACGCTGATGAGTATGAAACTGTAGGAAGTGTGGAACAAGGAAACATTGCTGTCGTGAGTGGCTTAAAAGTATGTCCAAAGAGCTTAAACTATCATAAAACCTTTAATTCCAAAGAACAATAACACATCCAGAAATTTACTAACCCTATAGTCTAATTTCTATAAGTTTTTGATTGATGTCTTCTTTTATATTAAGTAACCATAGGCTCATACTGTCACCATGCCTTACACCCTTTTATTCATGGAAATATTTGCTGTATTTTGAGTTTTTATGGAGTATTCTGTTTTTTTTTATATATTTATATTGAGTAATCATGGACCCATATTGTAACCCTGTCTTACACCCATGGTTTCATTAAAAGATTTGCTGCATTCACCAAAACAAAATTGGAACATGAAACAAATTTAAAACAATGTTTTTTGTGGTATTGAATAACCATGGGCTCATATTTTAGCCCTGTCTTACACCCTTGTATTGATTAAAGTATTTTCTATATTCACCAAAATCAAAATTGAAATATTAAGCTAATTTATAACAATGTTTTTTGTTATATTGAATAACCATGGGCTCATATTGTAACCCTGCCTTACACCCCTATATTCATTATGTTCACCAAAATCAAAGTTTAAACTTGACGCATATTTATGAAAATGATTTATTTTATCCAGGCAACAATGACAGGAGATCTGATCACCTCCACTCAGAGTTCAGCCACAAAAGCAAAGGCTTACTTATCCGAACACTTAAGAGACCCTGACAAAAGGTTGGATTTGAGGATACCGCCGTACATAGCCACGAAAATCACGGCTAAATTTGGCGAGATTCAGACAAACCACGAAGAGATAGCTTCTGCCATCTTGGGAGAAGGAGCGACTGTTCCAGATCCAGTGTTCTTGTGTTCCATTGAACCACCGAGTCTTTCTTACCAGAACGCTTTGGATACGGCTCTCATGGAACTGCAGAGAGAAGATCCAAGCTTGAGAGTCACTAATAACGAAGAGACTGGACAAACTGTGCTATCTGGTAAGTAAATGACAGGTCTGTAGTCTAGTGGTTCATGCTTTGAACTCATAAAATAAATAAATAATCGGAAGGTAGTGGGTCCAATTCTTGATGGGGCACCAAAAATGTTATGTTGATTAGTATTTTTGTTCCTTGACTAATACTTTGGTATGAGCGCCCATACTGTAAAAATTGGTTCAACTTTGCCAATGTCCTTTTCTTGTTTTCTCTGAGAAAGGCAGTAAGAGTTGCGAATTTTCGCAAGTTGCAAGGGCCTTTCCAGCTCCGATAGACCATGGAAACAGATCCTGTAAAGTAACAATAATAATATTAGGATGATTTATTGTGTGAGTGCTATTTTTGTGTGTATCACACCTCTAAAGCCCTCTGCAAGCTTGGTCCTCGCTATAAAAAGCGCTAATTCTCAAGCAAAACCCAGTTGTTGTAAGGCTGGATGGACCTTTGGTAACCGGCCTTTGGTAAAGGTGTATATGAATTTTTAAACCCAGCGAAGAACATTTTTGAAAATATAAATTATATTTTGTTGGTGCTCCGCCGGGATTTCAACCTACGACCTTCCATTTACGAGTCCGAAGTGTTAACCACTAGACTATGCACCGGTCAAGTAACTCTTGGGTGTCAACCGCCAGCCGTGAAAGTCTTTTTGTTTTATGTGTAACCTTTTATTAATATTTTGTTTGCTGATTTTAGGAATGGGCGAACTGCATTTAGAGATAATCAAGGAGCGCATTGTGACAGAGTATAAAGTGGAAGCCGAGCTGGGACCTCTGCAGATTGCTTACAAGGAAACCCTGAAGGGTGCGGCTAAAGAGAATCACATTTCTGACAACAAGATAGGGAACACCAAGCATTACGTTAACATTGTCATGTCGGCTTATCCAAGAAGAGCATCATCAGGAGACAAACCATTAAAGGACATGCTCAAGTAATTATCAGAAAGACTTCATCATCAACAGCTGTCTGTCTAACGCCTTCCTCCTCTAGTACTGATAGTCTGCAACTTTTACATCCGGCATTTTGATCTGGGTCTTCGCACTGCCCTGCGCCTCCCTGAGTCCTTCACTTCAACCATCTTTTCCTGGGTCTGATGGTCCATTCGCTGGATGTGACTCCAACAAAGATTTGGCTTATAATAAGTGTATTCCAGGGGTGCCCATACTTTTTCTTGAGGAGATTGACTTAGCAAAAATTTATGAATCGGAGATCAAAAAGAAGATTGGCATTTTAACTGTTAAGCCCACCAAATATAATTAATAAAAGCATAATAGTAATACTACATTGAGTGCAAAATGTCAAATCAGTTTTAAGTTCGATCACTGAAATTTTAGCTATCCTCGGCGATCGAGCTTAAAACCTCCCGCGATCGACCGTTGGGACACCTCTGGTGTATACACTTGGTTGATTCCTCCCCCGTACCCTCATTTGGTGGACTAGCCATGGTTTTTGAGGCTCCTCAATCCGACAATGACTTAGGTGCCACAACAAGGGGGCACAGTAACCGTTCCGAGAGTCTGGACTTTCTATTAGTCGGGACAACGATGAAATAACCAAAGAATTTTTCAAGGCTTAGTTTCTGTAAGGCTAGATGGACCTTTGGTGACATGCTCAAAAATAGTTATGTTTCATAAGTGTTGTTTTTCTACAGATTAGACAAGACTCAAGAGAGTGCTGCCAACCTGAGCCACATTACGTTGAAAAGCCTCAGCTTCATCAGGAGAGGAATTGAATCTGCCCTACTGCACGGACCTAAGCTAGGCTTTCCTGTAAGTATTACTTGACAATATATTTTATACAAAAGCGTCTTAAAAACTCTGCCCTCACAAATCCTGCAAAAGAAATTTGTCTTAATAATATTTCAATATAATTATAGTATTACACCAGTCCGTAGTCTAGTGATAACGCTTTGGACTCTTAAATGGAAGGTCGTGGGTTCAAATCCTGGCGGAGCACAAAAAAATGTACCAATTATATTTTCAAATGTGCTCTTCGCTGGGCTTAAAAATTGATAAACTTTACCAGAGACTGGTCACCTAAGGTCCATCCAGCCTTACAGCAATTGGTTCTAGCTTGAGAATTGGCGATTTCCATAGCGACGCCCAAGCAAGCATAAGGCTCTTGAGGTGTGACTCACATAAAAACAGCGCTCACCAAATTAATCATCCTAATATTATTATTATTCAATATTATTAATATTGTATATTGTTGCCGACTCTGATGTATGGAAGCGAGTTGTGGACGGTGAATGAAAGAGAAGTAAATAAGGTATCCACCGTAGAAATGGCTCATTTGAGAAGTATGACAGGAAAAACACTGAAAGATAGAGTGAGAAACAAATGGGTGCTGAATGAATGCGGAGTAAAAGAAAGCGTGAAAGTGAAAGTTCAAAGAAATGTGATGCGATGGTTTGGGCATATTGAAAGGATGAATGAAGACCGACTGACAAAAAAAGTGCATAAAGGGAATGTAATAGGTAAACGTGGACGAGGAAGACCTTGGAAAGAATGGATTGATAAGATAAGTGAGATTGCGAATGAATGGAATTTACAGAGTGGAAACAAGAGAAGAGCATGCACATGAAAAGAGTGATGAAATTAGATGACATGGAAGAAGTATGCAAGGACAGAGTCAAGTGGAGGCACTTGTGTGGAGGTACGGGCCACCCCTAGAGGAATGGCGGCAGGATACACGACAAGATAATTAGAAAAAAAAACTTAGTCTTTGAAATAATATCGTTTGACTCAAATTTGATGCCTACCTTATATGTAGGTTATCTGCTTTTGTTCTATTGTTTTCTTTTTTTTTAAGAAATCCTGTGCGGGAGACTCCCTAGATTCTAAAGACTCTAGGGGTCTATGACACTTGTAGTGCCGCAGAGGTGTACGAGCTTGGTCGTCGCTACAAAGAGCCAATACTCAAGCAAGACGGTTGCTGTAAGGCTGGATGGACCTTTGGTGACCGGTCATTGGTAAAGGTTTATGAATTTTTCAACCCAGCGAAGAGCACATTCGAAATATAAATGGTATATTTTTGTGCTCCGCCGGGATCTGAATCCACAACCTTCCATTTACGAGTCCAAAGTGTTGCCACTACGGACTACGGACCGGTCCAAGATGCCAACGACACGCGGTGTACCTGAGCGGTTACCCATCCAAGCACTGACCACGCCCAATGTTGCTTAACTTCGGTGATCTATGGGAACCGGTGCTTTCAACATGGCTAACGTCGTTGACAAACCGGCAGCTGCAAATGCCTGTTTGCTTCTGATGATTAAATTGATTTATTTGTTTCTAGTTGACGGATGTAGGAGTTACTCTCCATTGGTTGGAAGTAGGCAGAGGGACTTCAGACACCTTTGTTTCTGCAGCCACCACACAATGCTTGAGAAAGGTTAAAAAAAACATTTCATATTTGTTTTTTTAAACAGAGAAGTTTGCGATCCCTGAAATAAAACAGTGTCTTGTTTTTATTCTATAAAATTTACTATGGATCAATATGAATTTTGCAGTGTTTATTCTCGTACACAAACCATACAAAATATACATAAGTTTTTGTGTAGAATTAAGGAATGGATTCTACAAACTGCAGCTGAGAGGAATGGATACGAACGACGATCAACGACGATACCAAGTTAAGCAACATTGGGCGCGGATGCTACTTGGATGGGTGACCGCTAGGTACACCGCGTGTTGTTGGCATTTCTTGGACCGGTCCGTAGTCCATTGGCAACACTTCGGACTCGTAAATGGAAGGTTGTGAATTCGAATCCCGGCGGAGCACAAAAATATACCATTTATATCATCCAAATGTGCTCTTCGCTGGGTTGAAAAATTCATAACCTTTATCAAAGACCGGTCACTGAAAGGTCCATCCAACCTTACAACAACTGGGTCGTGCTTGAGAATTGGGGCTTTCTACAGCGACGACCAAGCTTGCAGAGGGCTCTTGAGGTGTGATACACACAAAAACAGCGCTCACCAAATAAATCATCCTAATATTATTATTATTATCTCTGAACATTTCATCAGTCTTATTTGACGTCATCAGGAGACGTATCTTTTTTTTTATGAAAAAGCTCGAACTTAATTGTCAGAAACAATAGGGTAATTGCAGTCCGGCCATGTCCGGTCGATAGCTCAGGTGGTAGAGTGCTTGCATTCCATGCCGAAAGCTCGGGTTCGAATCCCACCGAGGGTGTCAGAAATGATTTCCCGTTTCGGTGTTTATTTCAAACCCCAAAATAAAATACCGGCAAGGTTTACTCAGCCTTCACAAGAAATGAGTACCAGCACTCTCAGGAGCTGGGAAACCTCCACTTCAACTGAAGTGGCTGGCGTAAGGCCGGCCCCCTTACCTGTAAAAATAAATAGGTTCAACTCGCCACATGGGACCCCTTCGGGGATAACGCGGCAAGAAGTTACACTATATGTGTAGCTTAGTTGCGTTAGTTGCGAGTTGCGTTGCGTTGCAGTGGGGGGGAAAACGGTTTAAAATACTATGGTTGTGTAGAGTATATTTCAAGGATCACAACCATATATTTTTTAAGTAGTAAAAATAAAGATATCATTGATAATTTTCAAAAATAAAATGTCGAGAATTTGAATTGAGATTGATGACACTTCTAACCATATGAACAGTCATGTATTAGTTATGCGAGAATAAAAATCACAAAGGTGTAGCACATATTTCCACTTGCAGAATTTTGAATTCTTGAACACAGATATCAGGGATAAGTTCGATGACGTCTTTGATTGACAGCCGCACTGTATGCAAATTTACACTTGACGACTATGCGTGACACCCGCAGTTGAAGGGTTAATAAATACTTTCTTTACAACCTCTGCTTCCAGCTCCACCTGTCTTGCGACTTCGCTCTCCAGTTCGCAACTTGTAAAAGCTTAGCCACATTCTTTGCCATTTCGTCCCTTCATCTCAAGTCCAGAAGTTTGTATTCACATACTGTTTGTTTTGTGTTCACAGGCATTTGCAGCTGCCGGTGGTATTGTGCTAGAGCCCATAATGTTTCTGGAAGTCGTCAGCAGTGAAAGTTACTTCAATCGGGTCATGACAGACCTGGTGAGAAGGAGGGCAATCGTACAGCAAATAGATCTACGAGGAAACAATAAGGTAACCTAGTAGTATTAAAAACCTTTTGCTAACGGCACTTCCAAGGACTTTCCAAGGACTTATCCGTAGTTTTGTGGGTAACGCTTTTTACTCGTAATCAGAAGGTTGTGAGTTTGATTTCTGGCAGAGCAGAAAAAAAAAGATTATATTCCGAGAAATGCACTTTGCTGGGTTGAAAAAATATTGCCCTTTCCAAAGACCAGTCACAAAAGGTCCATCCAGGCTAACAGCAATTGGGTCTTTCTTGAGAATTGGCGCTTTGCAAACTCATAAAAGTCTGGTGAATAGCTCAGTTGGTAGAATGCTTGCATTATTTGACAAGAACAATGATTCGATCCCCACCGAGGGTGTCAGAAATGACTTCCAGTTTTGATGTTTATTTCAAACCCATGTGTAAGCGCGAAGTTATACGTCTGCTTATTGGAATGCATGTAATATGAATCTTAAATGTAATATATCCTTGCAACTTTGACCGGTCCATAGTCCAGTGGTAACACTTCCGACTCGTAAATTTGTGGTTGTGGGTTTGAAACCCGGCGGAGCACAAAAAATATACCATTTATGTTTTCAAATATGCTCTTTGCTTGGTGAAAAAATTCATATACCTTTACCAAAGACCAGTCACTAAAGGTCCATCCAGCCTTACAGCAACTGGGTCTTGCTTGAGAATTGGCGCTTTTTACAGCGACGACCAATCTCACAGAGGGCTCTTGAGGTGTGATACACAAAAACAGCGCTCACCAAATAAATCAGCCTAATTTTTTAACTTAGGTTATAGCTGTGATTTACAGAGTGAATGTAAAAGATGGAAATGTATTAAAAACGTGGTGAAAGTTGGAAAAGATGTAGGCGATTTTGAAGAGGTTCCTAAGTGGAACGGCAACAGAGATACAGTTACAGTTTCTTATTATATTTCAGGTGGTGCAATGCTTGACTCCGTTATCCAGTATGCTGGGCTATTCAACAGACCTTCGATCGCTGTCTTCCGGAACAGCCTCCTTCAGCATGGAATTCCACAGCAACCAGCCAGTGTCTCAAATGGAGGAGACGAAGATAGCATCGTCCATGTAGACCTGGCCACTTAGAAGTCCAGGATAGAACTTCCGGCAGTCATAAAAAAGAAAACGGCACTGCTGTACGTTGGTCACATGATGAGGAATGATAAATACCGATATCCAAGGAAACATTGAAGGGAGAAGTGTGCTGAAAGACATTCTGGCTGAATAGCCTACATAAAAGATTTGGCTTCTTTTTGTTCAATGGTGCTACAGCCCAATTTGAGTCTTGGCCTCCTTCAACCTCTGTTTACAACTCTGGCTGGAAAAATGGATCATGTTTTTATTCAGAGCGACAGAATCTAGTTTAAAACAAGTGTAATGTTTTTTAATAGAATAGAGTTTTAATGAACTGATTTCTGCCAACCATTAAGCAGAGAAAGCATATGCACTTCAGTCACGTTATGAGAAATGAGAAATACCGCGTTTTCCATCTTATCATACAGGGTAAGATTGATGGGAGAAAATCTCAGAGACGCCGAAGAACATTGTGGCTGAAAAACCTGCGACAATGGTTTGGCACTAAGCACCAAGTCTCTGTTTCGAGCCGCAGCAGTCAAAATAGTCATGGTGATCGCCGATCTTTGATAGAAGTGGCACAAAAAGAAGAATGAATTGATCATCTAAGACAGCGGTCCGCAACCCTGGGGTCGCGACCCCGTGTGGGGTCGCGAAAGATATTTAAGGGGTCGCCAAAAAAGTCAACAAGGTCCTGTACTTATCGAATTTTATTAAGGTTTATGCATAAAATATAACCTCTCTTTACATATACAATTACACAATGTCCTTAAAACGGAGAGAATCGAAAATAATTACGACTGAACGACCTGTCCAGTCCCGCCCGTCACAACCTCACCGTTCCCGCGCCCGCGATTTTTTTTTCTGGGGTCGCTCATAACTCTTTTTTGAATTTTGGGGTCGCAATATCAAAAAGGTTGCGGACCGCTGATCTAAGAGATTTGTATTTAAACAAAGCTAACATTATCTTTTTGTTAAGTTTAAAAAATAAAAAATATTAAAATTTACTTTTTTATTTTTTTTAGCCTTTAGTAATTTTAACATAATATCTAAATTTAAGCTGCAAAGATATGTATCATTTGAGATTCATATTAAATGCATTCCCACAAGCAGACACGCATAATTTCGCGCTTACACATGCCGCATGTGGACCTACAATATAAAAAACCCAATCTCATATGAACATAAGCCCTGCAACTCTTGCCGACCTTCCCTGAAACAGGGGTGACATTGGCAAAGTGAACCATTTTGTACAGTATGGGTGGTCAGCCGCACACCAACCTATCAGTCAAGGAATACAAGCAATCAATACATTCAATTAATATTAAAATAATAATATGAGCCTTAAATGTTAACATATTTTTGCAGCTTAGATTATGGATAATAGATAAGGAAGTGTTCATGAAAAACTCAAGGAAGTAAAGTAAACGCAAAAACGCAACTAAGCAACACATATTGCACGTTTAATAATAAAGAGCAATAACTCAAAAAACATGAATGTTGGGAAATCACGTTTGAAGTTTAGACAGCCAGTACAACTTGTATGGGATGAAAAAGGCGTCCGATGTTTTATCTCGGTCATATTCGTCCAAATTGAACGGCTGTTGCATTCTACCTATTCTTCTCGCATTGTTATTGCGTTTTATTACAAAATCTTGATTTTCCCAATTTTCGAGTTATTTCTCTTTATTATTAAACGTGCGATATAGTGTAACTTCTTGCCGCGTTATCCCCGAAGGGTCGCATGTGGCGAGTTGAGCCTATTTATTTTTACAGGTAAGGGGGCCGGCCTTACGCCAACCACTTCAGTTGAAGTGGAGGTTTCCCAGCTCTTGAGAGTGCTGGTACTCATTTCTTGTGAAGGCTGAGTAAACCTTGCCGGTATTTTATTTTGGGGTTTGAAATAAACACCGAAACAGGAAATCATTTCTGACACCCTCGGTGGGATTCGAACCCTAGCTTTCGGCATGGAATGCAAGCACTCTACCACCTGAGCTATCGACCGGACAAGTGCTCATGAAAAACTTCCCAACTCCTACAGGATTTTCACTCTTTGTTTTTCTGTCGTAGAAAAGAGGAAAAAGTTGCATTTATCTGAGAAATTGATAAATGCAACTTTTAGAAGAAGTTGCATTTATATTTTCAAATATTATGCTCTTCGCTGGGTTGAAAAATTCATATACTTTTACTAAAGATCCATTCAGCCTTACAGCACCTGAGTTTTGCTTGAGAATTAGCGTTTTCTGCAGCAACGACCAAGCTCGCTGAGGGCTCTTGGTGTAATTCACACAAAAAGAGCGCTCACAAAATCTTATTCCTTGACTGATAGGTTGGTATGCGGCTGACCACTAAATATAAGGTCGGCAAGAGTTGCAGGGCTTATGTACATTTGAGATTGGGTTTTTTATATTGTAGGTCCACATGCGGCATGTGTTAGCGCGAAATTATACATGTCTGCTTGTGGGAATGCGTTTAATATAAATCTTAAATGATATATATCTTTGCAGCTTAGATTAGATTAGATTAGATGAGGCTGACTACCCATGCTGTAAGAAAATTATTCACTTTGCCAATGTCACCCTTGTTCCAGGGAAGGTCCGCAAGAGTTGCTGGAGTTGTGTTCATTTGAGATTGGGTTTTTATATTGTAGGTCCACGTGCGGCATGTGTTAGAGTGAACTTTTACGTGTCTGCTTGTGGAAATGCATTTAATATAAATCTTAAATGATATATATCTTTGAAGCTTAGATTAGATTAGATGAGGCTGACTACCCATGCTGTAAGAAAATTATTCACTTTGCCAATGTCACTCTTGTTCCAAGGAAGGTCCGCAAGAGTTGCAGGACTTGTGTTCATTTGAGATTGGGTTTTTATATTGTAGGTCCACGTGCGGCATGTGTTAGCGTGAACTTTTACGTGTCTGCTTGTGGAAATGCATTTAATATGAATCTCAAATGATAAATCTTCACAACTAAGATTTAGATTATTATTACTTATGGTCATGTGCCAGTCTGTTGGAGCTGCCGAAAAGACAGTCATGCACAGTCTTCGGGAACCGCTCTTTCCGTGTTGCCGGGCCAGCGGCATGGAATGCTCTCGGAGAGAGGCTGAGTGTCCAGGGAGATGAGACAGCCTTCAGGTAGATGCTCAAAGCATTCTTGTTTTCCCTCTAGAGCCCACATGCGCCTTTGTAGTGATGTAAATCACAAAAAGGCGCATATATAAATCTATTCTATTATAACTGGGTCTTGCTTGAGAATTGGCGCTTTGATCAGATTGTGGAGATTGTGAAAGAATGGGATATACAAAGTGAGCGTAGGTAAAAGAAGAAAATGCATGAAAAAGGTGATGGATATGAAGGAATTGAAAGAGGTATGTCAGGATAGGAAAAAATGGAGGCAACTCTGCAGAGGCTCTGGCCACCCCTAGCGGAATGGCGACAGAGTTACAGTTACAGTTACAGTAGCGACGACGATCAAGCTTGTAAAAAGGTCGATAGCTCAATAGGTAGGAATGCTTGCATTCCATGCCGAGAGCAAGGGTTCGATCTCGAGGCTTACTCAGCCTTCACAAGAAATGCAAACCAGCCCCCCAGGGAGCTGGGATACCCCCACTTCAACTGAAACAGTTTACCAAAGGTAAAACCAGCCATACAAGACTGGGTCTTGCTTGAAAATTAGCGCTTTGTAGCGACGACGACTAAGCTCGTGAAAAGGTCGATAGCTCAATTGGTAGAATGCTTGCATTCCATGCCGAGAGCAAGGGTTCGATCTCAAGGTGTACTCACCCTTCACAAGAAGTGAGAACCAGCTCCCCCGGGAGCTGAGAAACCCCCACTTCAACTGAAAGTGGTTGGTGTGAGGCCGGCCCCCTTCCCTTTAAAAATAAATTGGTCCCGAAGCGCCACATGCGACCCCTTCGGGGATAACGCAGGCAAGAAGTTACACTATATTTGTAGCTTAGTCGCGTTAGTTGCGTTTTTGCGACCCCTGTTTTTCGTAAGTATAGAATAATGATGATTTTTTTTCTGCTAAGGGTGAATTTCAATTACTCATTTGTTGGTGAAATCACAAAACTGGGTACTCACAAATCGCTTAAAATCTTCTTACGCGGCAAAATCTTCCCCTTGTTATTGCTTTCAGTGCGCCCTATTGTATGGCCACACGCCTCGACGCCCCAGTGCTTGTTTGGCTTATCTACAATTTGATTCAAAGATGACCCTCAAATTAAATACTCTAATAAATCACAATTCGAGCTAAGAAAAAAACAATTTGAATTGTTTTTAAAATTTTCGAATCGATTTCTAGCATTCGTAAGATACATTGGTCCAGTAGGTACCTACCTACAAATGACCAGTCCGTAGTCCAAGTGGTAACACTTCGGACTCGTAACTGGAAAGTTGTAGGTTCGAATCCCGGCGGAGCACAAAAATGATACCATTTATATTTTCAAATTTGCTCTTCGCTGGGTTGAAAAATTCATAAACCTTTACCAAAGACCGGTCATCAAAAGGTCCATCCAGCCTTACAACAACTGGGTCTTGCTTGAGAATTGGCGCTTTCTACAGCGACGACAAAGCCCGTAGAGGGCTCTTGAGGTGTGATACACACAAAAACAGCGCTCACCAAATAAATCAGCCTCATTTTTTTTTTTTTAATAAAAACGTTGCTCATGTGGAATTACTTCTGATAGAGATACGACAAACAAGCACTAACGCGATGGTCTTGCGACGCCATCTTGATTTACAAAGCTAGCTCGACAATGGACTCATCACGTTTAAAACAGGAACGGTCCGTAGTCTAGTGGCTAACACTTCTGACTCGTAAATGGAAGGTTGTGGGCTCGAATCCCGTCGGAGCACAAAAATGATACCATTTATATTTTCAAATATGCTCTTCACTGGGTGAAAAATTCAAATGCCTTTACCAAAGACCGATCACTAAAGGTTTATCCAGCTTTACTGCAAATGGGTCTTGCTTGAGAATTGGCGCTTTCTACATCGACGACTGAGCTTGCAGAGGGCTCTTGAGGTGTGATACTCACAAAAACAGCGCTTACCAAATAAATCATCTTAATATCATTATTATAAGGAAAAGTGTGATGTCATTTAGCCAGGCTATGGCCAAAAAAAGATCATAACTTTCGTAAAATATTTAGTAGGTAGACCATCCTAGTACCTACTGGTTTTGTTAAAATGGTAATGTTGGCTCACAAATCTGAAATTGGAGTTACGTCGTCATTCTTTGACTTATATGTTGGTATGAGGTTGACCACTCATACTGTAAAAAATGGTTCACTTTGCCAATGTCACCCCTGTTCCATCGAAGGTCGGCAAAAGTTGCAGGGATTATGTTCATTTGAGGTTTCAATTTTAATTTGTAAGTACACAATCAGCATTTGTAAGCGCGAACTTACTTACACGTGTTTGTTTGTGAGCAAGCATTTGATATGAGCTTTGAATGTTAATATATCCTTGCAACTTAGATTATAGATTATAGTCTGTGTATGGTGAGATACTACATCTTTCCGATTGTACTCTATGGCATGGAAGGTGGACACTTACACAGTGCCTCGGGAACAGAATCCTTCGCCTTTTAAATGTCTCTTATCGGAATCGAACTCACAACCGTTGAGATGGAAACCAGATTCACGTCCCACCCTACTCTGATTTCCCCTGTATTTAACTTGTTTACATTATTTCTAAGTACTTTTATTACTTGCATTTTTTCATCCCCTATTCATTCAACGTGTTTAACAATCATGTTCTATTAGTTCTATATCAGCGGATCGCAACCGGTGGTTCGCGGACCATTCATTAATAATTATCCACGAAAGCAGCTCCGAATCCCTTGGACGGCTAGACGTGCCAACGAGTTCATTCGTCGGGAGCTACGTTTGGATGGCTTGACTCTGGATACATATATGTACACGCAGTATTATTCAGTTCTTCCAACACGCTGTCCGTGATAATGAAGATAGCCTGGAACGAATGGTTGTGATCGGTGGCTTGGAGGGGAAGAGAGGAAGATGAAGATCCCCCTTACGATGAACCGATCAAGTGAAGACAGCAGCATTCACCTCGGTGGGGAGCGAAAGATCTGGAGAAAAGTGGTTGCTTCCACATGGGACACAACCCTCAGCGCAATATTAATTTTCTTCTTTGGCTATTTGCATCTTTGATACTGCGACTCGAAAAAGGGACTTGGTGCTTGTGTTGAATCAATGTCGATGGCTGACAATAATTATATTTCCTAATAAAGTTCAAAATCAATTTTCTTGTATTTTTTTCATTTTTAAAGTACTTAAACAAAATACTGTATGCCACTGAATGTAATTTTTTCTAGCTAGAAAGCTTCTTTATATAAAGATTTTAAATTATGATTACGGTCGTAAGGGGCCGTCCATAAATAACGTCATCGATTTTGGCCGATTTTCGACCCCCCCCCCCCTTACAATCATCCTATAGTTATTATCTTATAACCCCCTCCCCCTCTTGCTGTAATAATGGATGAGCTTAATAATTAATAATGTTATATTAATTACAGAATATTTTGTATATTTTGTAAAAATTGGTATTTACAAGAACGACGTCACTTTTGGTACTCGTACATCATTTGCCATCATCCGCAGACCAGACCCCCCCCCCTTAATGCAAATGATGTAATATATGGACAGCCCCTAAGACATTTTAAAGAATGAAAAAAAATGGATTTTACTGACCGTGCAAAAGAGAAGAGCGATTTTTTCTACGTTTCGTCGGAGTCATATCCGACGTCCTCAGGAGACGTGTGTCCTCTACAAAGAGGAACCACGAACTGTTGAATTATTGTTGTTTGATCGAGGTCAAAGGTTGTAGGTACTTTTATTAACCTTCGGTGATACATCCATAGATGTCGCTGTAGCCCCAGATGTACAGAAGGACGATATTATGTCTTCTTGTGAATATTCTTCTTTATATATTTAGCCATTGTAAAATTCATGCTTTCTATTGAGACGTTCGACTTTGTCTCATTGTACAAACTACGAGTAGCATTCGTGTTACAAAGGCTCTCATTATTTGGCAGTGTCATAATTTATTACTAAGAAAAGATAATGTCCTTTCGATAAAAAAAATCGATAAATCCCTTCTTGACACAAATCAACCGATTTGGGCACGTGTCTTAAAAAATGTTTAGAACCAATGTATTAGGTGGTATTTTTTTTGGAAAATTATTATAAAAATGTGAAAAATGATGCTGTGCTTTTCAATTATGAATATCAATTGCGATCAATCAATCATTGATAGCCCAGTTGGTAGAACGCTTGCGTTCAAAACAAGAGAACCAGGGCTCGAACCCCACAAAGGGTGCGAGACATGATTTTCTTTTGGAGTGTTTTCTCCCAACTCAAATCATAGTGTCGGCAATGTTTCCTCAGCCTTCACAATAAATGAGAGATCGTGAACCCTCGGGAGTAGGGAAATCTCCATTTCAAATTGGTCCGGTCGATAGCTCAGTTGGTAGAATGCTTGCATTCCATGCCGAGAGCTTGGGTTTGAATCCCATAGAGGGTGTCAGAAATTATTTCCCGTTTCGGTGTTTACTTCTAATCTCATCTAATCTAATCTAAGCTGCAAAGATTTATATCATTTAAGATTTATATTTAATGCATTCCCACAAGCAGATATGTATAATTTCGCGCTAACACATGCTGCATGTGGACCTACAATATAAAAACCCAATCTCAAATGAACATAAGCCTTGCAACTCTTGCCGTCCTTCCCTGAAACAGGGGTGACATTGGCAAAGTGAACCATTTTTTACAGTATGGGTGGTCAGCCGCATAACAACCTATAAGTCAAGGAACGGTCGGCCCCCTTACCTGTAAAAATAAAAATGTGCCACTCGCCACATGCAAAAGCCTTCGGGGATAGCGCGCTTAGAAGTTACATTACATGTGTAGCTTAGTTTGCGTTAAATGAACCTTTACCTGTGGAGTTAAATGAGTTTCATTAAAAAAATAAAACGAATCTACAATCCATAGATTATCCACGAATGATTTATTTTTATAGAAAATTTACTTAAGCAGTGGATCATCCATGGATTAGCTGTCTTAAAATAGCTTCCTATTATGTGTGGCTTAGTTATTGCTTTTGTATTTCTATTTTATTTTTTTATGAAAATGTGTATTCAGGAATAATGAACAAAAGCCGTGGACCAGCCAAGGATTAACCTGCGATTATATGAGCTTCGGAGCGTGGGACGTTTTCATGATATATGGATTTAATAGACTTAAAATATTTCCTCGTTTTTTTTAATTACGATAAAAGTTGTCACACCTTTTCTCTAATCTTCAACGTGGTAAGAATTAAATTATATGTGCAGCTCAGTTGTGCCTTGGGCTTTTAATATGTATTTTCATATGCAGCATGTGTAGGCGTGAACTTAAACGTGTTTGCTTGTGGGCGTGCATCGGCTGAAAGTTTAAATCTTTGTTTAATTTTAATGGTTCACTGATGGCATCCCTGTTCCAGGTAAACTCAGCAGGAGTTGCAGAGGTTATGTTCTAATCTAAACTAATCTAATCTAAGTTGCAAAGATATGTTACATTGGGGATTCACATTATAATTAATATGCATTCTCACAAACAGACGCGTACAAGTTCGCGCTTGCACATGCCGCATGTGAACCTACGACATAAAAACCCAAATCTCAAATGGACATACTGACTTGACTTCCTTGACTGATAGGTTGGTATGAGGTTGACCACCCATACTGTAAAAAATGGTTCACTTTGCCAATGTCACCCCTGTTTCAGGGAAGGTCGGCAACAGTTGCAGGGCTTATGTTCATTTGAGATTGGTTTTTTTTATATTGTAGGTCCACATGCGGCATGTGTGAGCGCGAAATTATGCGTGTCTGCTTGTGGGAATGCATTTAATATGAATCTCAAATGATACATATCTTTGCAGCTTAAATTTAGATTTAGACATATACCCTGCAACTCTTGCCGTCCTCCTTCATTTATGGTTATGTTGTTTTAAGTACACATACGGTATGTGTATGCGTGAACTTGCACGTGTTTGCCTGTAGGCGTGCTTTGGGTAGGTACATAATACATATTTAGGCTTGGATGTGTTTATAGATCTCCTTTAATCGAGTACCTACATAAAAGTAGATATAGGATTTATGTGAATATGCTGATTTAGAATATGCACGAGTGTGTGTGTGTTTGTGCGAGCAGGACTGCCACAATATCCGCATTGCATCCTGTTTATAATTATCTAACCATGGCAAGACTTAAATCATTAGAAAGCGGACTAACATGCCAAATCCATAGAAAAAATATGCAATCTATTTTGATAAGTTTTACTTACTTACTTTTTACTTTCTCTGGCTCAGAAGCCTTAAAGGCTCAGCGCCTCCCGCACCACAATCCTCCAGGACTCTCTGTGTTATGCTGCTTCCTTCCATGGTCCCCTTACTTTTAGGACTTCCGCGGCATTTTCTACCCACCGGTTACAGGATAGAACCGCACAGTGACAAAACGACACATGACAGAACGGCACGTTTGTCGTTCTTTCATGTGTCGTTCTGTCATGTTTCGTTCTGTCATGTGTCGTTCTATCATGTGTCGTTCTGTCATGTGTCGTTCTATCATGTGTCGTTCTATCATGTTTCTTTATGTCATGTGTCGTTCTGTCAAGTGTCGTTCTATCATGTGTCCCGATCTGATGATAATATCTTTGTAGTCCCGAATGAATAGATGTAAGATCTACCATAATAAGAAGAAGAAATGATTTTGCATAGAATTCCGCCGTCTCTCTCTCGATTTAGATCTAACAATATTTGTATGTATAGTAGGACCTCGATTATCTGAGCTATGTGGACCGAGTATATCTATACAAGTTATGATTTACGGAGTTCAATTTAATAAAAATTATTTTACACAACTTATTTTAAGATAAGGTTCACGTCCGGTACGGACACAGAGTGGCTTTTGAAATGTATTGCTTGACAGCTGAGACACAAGTCTTGCGCTACGGATATCTTTAGCCCAATTTATAGCAGGCATAAAGATTGTTCTTGAATCAATGGGAACTGGAACACGCGTCATTTCACCAAAACATTCTACCTAGAATATTCGAGTAAACACTATTTCGAACAAATGCAAGTACAATCATTAAGGTAACTAACATCTAGAGGCTTCACAAACTCTAACACAGACACACAATTACACATTCGCAACATTTTAATCTAAGTTGCAAAGATGTATTACATTGAGGATTCATATTAAATGCAAAGCAGACATGACGTGTAAGTTTGCGCTTACAAATGCAATAATAAAAATAAAAAGTCCAAATCTCAAACGGGCATACGCCCTGCAATTTTGTCGACCTTTCCTGAAAGAGTGAACCATTTTTTACAGTATGGGTGGTCAGCCTCCTACCAACCTATAAGTCAAGGAATATCGTAAATCGTAATATCAAGTAAACGATTTCGGATAATCGAGTTTCCACTGTATCCTAACGTAAAACTCTAAACCAACAATCCCATTGCCTTACAAGCGCCAAACTACACGAGCCCCTGTTGCCTCGCGCCCCACTGAGCACTCTGGTAGACCCCTAATGCGGCCTAAGCAAACTCCGCACACATAATGTCTCGTAATCACCAAACCAGAATCACACTTACATCACGCGCTCTGTTCTACGCCACAATATTTGGTTATGATCATGGTGACCGGTCGGTAGGCTAGGTGGTAACGCTTCGGACTTGTAAATGGAAGGTGGAAATGAAGCATTTGAGGAGTATGGCAGAAAAAAACTCTGAGTTCGAAATGAATGGGTAAAGAAAGAATGTAAGTTTAAAGAAGATGTGAAAGTTAAGGTACTGTTATCTAAATAGTAGATTAATATAGGTGTACATCGTAGGTAGCAATAATAATTATAGGCTTAAGAAATCTAGAAATGAAATAATCCCTTTGTACTCTCGAAGCTGGTAGAATGTGCTGGCAAATTGGCCCCTAGAGACAGAAGTCTCTAGGGGCCAATTTGTATATAAGGAGCAAAATTAGGTGCACCAGGGCAGATAGATAGTCGCCTTTTATTGAACAGTGTGTGAAGTGCTGAACTGTGAAAACAAATTTGAGTTGCTAAAAGTATTAAAAATAAACGTAAATTGTAAAATAAATTAAGTGAAAATAAATATCCAGAAAGAAGACCAGTAGGTATGTTTTAATTTAGAGACTATCCGAACCCAAAAACACTACAATACAAAAGAATGTGATGAGATGGTTTGAGCATGTGGAAAGAATGAATGATGATAGACTGACAAAGTTCATAAACGGAGGGAAAAGAGGTAAGGAACGACCGAGAAAAGTATGGCACTCCAATCTCATATTGAGGAGATTGTGAAAGAATGAGATATACTCGTATGTACAAAGTGAATGTAAAAGAAGAAAATATATGCAAAAGGTGATGGATATAAAGGAATGGACAGAGGTATGTAAGGATAGGAAGAAATGGAGGCAGATTTGCAGAGGCTCTGGCCACCCCTAGCAGAATGGCGACAGAGTTACAGTTACAGTGGGCTTGAATCTCAGCGAAGCACAAAAAATGCACCATTTATATTTTCAAAAATTCTCTTCGCTGGGTTGGAAAATTCATTGCCTGTACCAAAGACCGGTCACAAAAGGTCTATCCAGTCTTACAGCAACTGGGTCTAGCATGAAAATGGGCGCTTTCTATAGCGACGACCAAACTTGTACAAGGCTCTAAATAATGATAGTATTAGGCCGATTTATTTGGAGAGCGCTGTTTTTTTTTTAATCCCACCTTAAGAGCCTTTTCAAGTTTGCGAGTTGCTGTAGAAAGCGTCAATTCTCAAGCAAGACCCAGTTGCTGTGAGGTTAGATGGACCTATGGTGACCGGTCTTTGGTAAAAGCAGATAAAATTTTCAGCCCAGCGAAGAGCAAATTTGAGAAATTATTTTTTTGTGCTTCGCCGGGATTCGAACCCACTGTCCTTCTAATCACGAGTCCGAAGTGTTAACCAGTACGCTCCCCCAGTTCTTGTTTATCGTATACGCCAATCTTGTCAAATATTACTTTTTCATGCAGTTGTCTTATGAATCAAATTCTACGCAATCTGAGCTAAGAAAAACCGTAAAACTCGATAATGTGAGAGTTCTTTAAAATATTTTTTTAATAATTTTCTTGTTTTCATAAGACACATTGGTGCAGTACACATGCAAACATTGCTCATGTAAAATTTTCTCAATGGCGTATACGATAAACAAGAACTGAGGCAGCGAGTAGTCTACGAACCTACTCTTGAGGTGTGATTCACACTAAAACAGCGCTCACCAACTGAAACATCCTGATATTATTATTATTGTAATGGAAATGTGTCTTCAGATTGACAAGCTTTCTGTATTTGCACACAATTGTCAAAAAAGTGTAAACAGTTAGTGCTGAAAATGACTGGCATGTTTGTCTATCTGTTCAGAAACAGTGCTTGTTCGGGTGTCCTTAGCCGGCAAATGTATGGCACTACGGTTCCACACGGAAGAAGGCATGAAATTTGGTTAGCACGCAGCTTTTATATGTATGAAAATCCCTACCCTCCAGGCAAGTCTGTCAAGCACACCTCTATCCATCACCTTACTTTCATTTTTCACTTTGTAGCAGTCCAAAAGAACTATCAAGTATTGTATTCGTCCGAAAAAAAAAATTGGAGTTTCAACGGAAATGAGTTGTCCTGCACCAGGACATGCAAAAAAACCTATTTTTTTACTAGTTCTTTTTGATCCTAGATTTTCTCACAACAAAAAAATATTGTAACGATTAATATCGTTTAAAGTTGTGTGCCGTCCTTCCCTGTTTCAGGGAAGGACGGCAAGAGTTGCAAGGCTTATGTTCATTTGAGATTGGGTTTTTATATTGTAGGTCCACATGCGGCATGTGTTAGCGCGAAATTATACATATCTGCTTGTGGGAATGCATTTAGTGTAAATCTTAAATAATATATATCTTTGCAGCTTAGATTAGATTAGATTAGAAAGAAATTGTTACTATGTATATTAAGTCTTTGATTCTTACTTACAAAAAAAACAGTAATCATTGGTTTGTGGTTTACGGAGGATACAAGATTCAAAGGCTGCCAAATTTCTTACTTTCTTCCGGATGGGACCGTAACTTGAGCGAAGGACTCGTAGACAAATCGCTCCCCCAGTTCTTGTTTATCGTATACTCCAATCTTGTCAAATACGACTTTTTCATGCAGTTGTCTTAAGAATCAAATTCTACACAATCTGAGCTAAGAAAAACCGTAAAACTCGATAATGTGAGAGTTGTTTTAAATATTTTTTAAATAAATTTCTTGTTTTCATAAGACACATTGGTCCAGTACACATGCAAACATTGCTAATGTAAAATTTTCTCAATGGCGTATACGGTAAACAAGAACTAAGGCAGCGAAATGTGTACTTCTTATTAAATTGATTGACAGCTACATATGTCCATTTACACATGCCGCAAAAATTTCCTATTTAATGATGCAATTTTTGACGTGTTATTATTCTGGCTAAACTAGAATCAAACTATATAAGCCAGCCATCAAGAAGAGAAGCTACTTTGGGCAAGTTATATAAACGCAACTAAGCTACACAAATAGTGTAAATTCTTGCCGCGATCTCCGCGAAGGGATCGCATGTGGCGAGTGAAGCTATTTATTTTTAAAGTTACTGGGGCTGGCCTTACGCCAACCACTTCAGTTAAAGTGGGTGTTTTACAGCTCCCGACGGGGGTGTTAATCATTTCCTGTGAAGGCTTTAAGTAAACCTTGCCGGTATTTTATTTTGAATCACCGAAACGGGAAATCATTTCCGATGCTCTCAGTGGGATTTGAATTCTCGCTTTCGGCATGGAATGTAAGCACACTGACCAACTGACCTATCAACCGAACGTATTTGAAAAGAAAAATATCATCAACTCCATTTTATCACACAAGGATAAAATACCGGTACCACAGGTTAATGTTTTACGCTTCGGACTATAATTAGGAAGAAGAAGGTTCTTCAATAATGTTGCAAGGATGTATTGACATTTCAGATTCATATTAAATGGATGCTCACATGCAGAAATTTGTAAATTCATGTTTGGTGCACCTACTACAAGATAAAACCCAAATGTTAAATGAACACGTAACTATTTTTGACTCTCTCGAAAAACAGGATTCACATTGGTGAAATGCACCATGTTTTACACTACTGGTGTTCAAGCTCATACCAACCGATTCGTCAGGGAAAGGCGGCAAGAGTTGCAGGACTTATGTTCATTTAAGATTGGGTTTTATATTATAGGTTCCTTGACTTATAGGTTGGTACGAGGCTGACCACCCGTATTGTGAAAAATGGTTCACTTTGCCAATATCACCCCTGCTTCAGGGAGGGTCGGCAAGAGTTGCAGGGCTTATGTTCATTTAAGATTAGGTTTTTATATTGTAGGTCCACATGCGGCATGTGTTAGCGCGAACTTATACATGTCTACTTGTGGGAATGCGTTTAATATTATGAATCTTAAATGATATATATATTTGCAGCTTAGATTTAGATTTAGATTAGATTAGTTCACATGCGGCATTTTAAGCGCGAACTTATACGTGTCTGCTTGTGGGCATGCATTTAATATGAACCTTAAATGTAAGATATCTTTGCCACTTAGATTATAGATTATATATGTAAGATGATACTTAGTCAGACATCAAGGGCTACTTGACATAAAATGGGATTCCCCAATTGAAAATAGTCACAAAACCATAAAAAGAGAGTGTGAGCCCACAGGGTACCCTTCTGGGCCCATTGTCCATGTTTTTCTGGAACCTTCTAAAGCCATTAGACCTTTGGGGTCTCTCCTAATGCCCTAAAACGACCTCTAATATGTTGTCCCACGAGAAAGTTTTGTATTTTCAGCCTATTTTCTGTGTCAATTATTTTTTAATTGTTACTTATATGACTTATAGGTTGGTATGAAGTCCATACTGTAAAAAATGGTTCACTTTGCCAATGTCCCCCCTGTTTCAAGCAAGATCGGCAAGAGTTGCAGGGCTTATGTTCATTTGAGATTGGGTTTTTATATTGTAGGTCCACATGCGGCATGTGTTACCGCGAAATTATACATGTCTGCTTGTGGGGATGCGTATAATATGAATCTTAAATGATGTATATATTTGCAGCTTAGATTTAGATTTATATGTAGTCTGGTGATTAAAGCTACGGACCAGTATTCCAAAAGTCGTGAGTTCGGTTCCTGGCGGAGCGCAAAAAATATTTATATTTTTGCCGGGTTGAAAAAATCATATACCTTTAAAACAATGGTTCATACAGCCTTACGAAAAATGGGTCTTGCTTTAGAATATTTTGTGGTTTGTAGCGACAACCAAGCTCGCAGAAGGCTCTTATATTTCTTTAAACCCAAATATCTACCGATTACAAGTCCGGAGCTTTTACCACTTACGGACCGGTCAAATCAGATAAAGAAAATAGCCTGTCCTTATTGATTGAAATATTGCATATGCCTTATAACTAGGGCCCGGATTAATATGTATCAAAAATCACGAAATATGTAAATATAATATGGATATAAAAAACTGAAATATGGAAAAATATGGAATAAAAAACAACTGTTACCCAGTACAAAACCCTTTATTTTAACATCAAAGAACATAAAATATAAAATCAAAGAACTTAAAGTGCCTTATATTTACTCTGCGTCTATCTTTTTAGTCGAGTTGTTGCAGTACACAATAACATGTTTCTTTCAATTTTCAAAATTAAAACCTTGTCTGTTTTTTCGAAACATCGCCTTATACTGACTGAAAGACCTTTCAACATCACAGGATGTGATTGGGGCAAACTTAAATTTGCACAACTCTGAGGGTGAATATGCCTCCTCTGGATTGCCAGCTGCTGTTCCATTTAGCATGTTGTTAATTTTTTGTAGCGTTGTATACCCTTTATTTTTTTCAAGTACAGACTTTATTTTGTTTTTTACCAATTCAGCAACAGGGCCTTCCGCCTCCATAATTGTGGTTTTAATTGTTTTAATGATCTTAACATTTTCTTTTAATGATGTTGATGGATTTTCCAGTGCTTTGATCTGATGTGACAGAAAACAAAAATTGCTTCTTATGTAGATTAGATCATTTCGAAGAGTTTCATTTTCGAAAAGTTCTTTTGCATTTAAAATACTAGCGGATTCATCTTCTAATTCAAAAACAATCGTTTTAAT